>CM050169.1:199731003-200331003 GCA_027410445.1 Discoglossus pictus | reverse complement strand
AAGTTCATTCAGATTTTTACCCATGGGAGCTGTGGAATGGGGCATATGTCCTTGCCCAAAAATATGGAAAAGTAAGATTTATTCAAAAAATGCTTTATTTATAATTAACACAAATTATAAACCGATTCTGCTGTTGTATCCATTAAGGTAAACCATTCAACAATGACAGATCCACCAGTAACTTAGATATGTTTTTAATTTTGTATGTATGTATTGTTTCGTTGTAATTCTGAAGCCTCCTATGAGACATTTTCACAAATTCAAGCACTTACATTATTCCAGGCGAGTAATTTAAGTTTGAGCACAACTGAAAAACTTGAACTTGAATAAAACTGAACCCAGTATCATATTATAGTGTATATCTCTGACCTTGGCAGATACACAGAACATCCAATTAGATAGACTCAGCCTAGGTTTATTAGTTCTCAGGGAGTGTTTCAATCCCCTCTATGCTCTATTTAAAATACAACGATTTCCAGAAGGTGGTGAAAAGGGACCAACATTCTGTCTAAGAAAATCATTCACATATAACAGCCTTTCTTTAAAACCCATCCCGACCCTTAGATTAATGTAAAAATTAGACAATTCTATGAATTTCACCAATTCCTACCCTTGGAATCTACCTCCAAGATTCATATTCAGTGTTTTAATATGACTAGAAAAACATTAATTATATAGCAATATGCACACATAATAAATGTTCCCTGTGGTTTATTTCTCAATGGGGATATCATAACTATAAATAGTGCAACTGCATTGCAGGTATATTTACTTACTTGTTTATTACATTAGCTTTAGTGGAGATTATGTGTGAATGTGCCCAGGTGGCACCATACCAGTTTATTGAATAATCCTTGTTTTTTCCATCTTCACAATCTGTCATCTGCTTTATGTTCACGATAAAAACTGTATAAAACAGATAAAAACACATATACGCAAAATGACCTATAGAAATATACATTTGCAACCCACAGCTGGCATTTCAAATCTTAAAAACATGAACAAGATAGATAACAAATGTATCACTTATATTACTTTAATAATAAAAAGTAATTTATAAAATCTAGATATATTATGCTGCTCACGAATGCCTAAAATCTGCCAAGAGAGAAGGAGATATGAAGGAGACATGAACAGAGTGAGAATAGTTGATAATGAGGAGATAATGTCCCCTTCCCATTCTAGATTGCTACCTTGTCGTGGTGAAGGGGCTTGTGTACCTTAATGAAGCTGTGAGCTATACCATGTAGAGTCACCCCAGTATAGACAGATCATAGCAGAGAGGTCAGACAATTCGGGTCCACTGGAGAAGGAACTGGCAACCCACTCCATTATCTTTGCCAAGAAAACCATATGGATAAGCACAACCAGAAACACAGACAGACAGTGGGGGGGGGGGGGGGGGGGGGGAGTATTTGATCCCCTGCTGATTTTGAACGTTTGTCCACTGACAAAGAAATGTTTGTAAATGTTCTATAATTTTAATGGTAGGTGTATTTCTAACATGAGAGACAGAATAACAAAAAAAATAAACAAGAAAAAACGCATGTCAAAAAAGTTATAAATTGATTTGCAGGTCAGTGAAGGAAATAAGTATTTGATCCCCTATTAATCAGCAAGATTTCTGGCCCCCGGGTGTCTTTATTACAGTTAACGAGCTGAGATTAGGAGCAGTCTCTTAAAACCTGTATAAAATACACCAGTCTACAAAAGCAATCAATCTATCAGATTCCAAACTCTCCACCATGGCTAAGACCAAAGAGCTGTCCAAGGATGTCAGGGACAAGACTGTAGCCCTACACAAGGCTGGAATGGGCTACAAGACTATCGCCAAGCAGCTTGGTGAGAAGTTGACAACAGTTGGTGCGATTATTTGCAAATGGAAGAAACAGAAAATAACTGCCAGTCTCCCTTGGTCTGATGCTCCATGCAAGATCTCACCTTGTGGAGTTTCAATGATCATGAGAATGGTGAGGAATCAGCCCAGAACTACACGGGAGGATCTTGTTAATGATCTCAAGGCAGCTGGGACCATAGGTCCTGGAGTGACTTAGCCAGTCTCCAGACCTTAATGCCATAGAAAATCTGTGGAGGGAGCTGAAGGTTCGAGTTGCCAAACATCAGCCTTGAAACCTTAATGACTTGGAGAGCATCAACAATGAGATGTGTTCAAATCTGGTGGCAAACTACAAGAAACGTCTGACCTCTGTGATTTCCAACCAGGGCTTTGCCACCAAGTACTAAGTCGAAGGGGTCAAATACTTATTTCCCTCATTGACCTGCAAATCAATTTATAACTTTTTTGACATGCGTTTTTTCTTGTTTGTTTGTTTTTTGTTATTCTGTCTCTCACTGTTATAATAACACCTACCATTAGAATAATAGACTGATCATTTCTTTGTCAGTGGACAAACGTTCAAAATCAGCAGGGGATCAAATACTTTTTCCCCACAGTGTTGTGCCCATATGGCCACTGAGAGCCAGACACAACTGAAGGACTGAAACATAACAACAATGACCCCATAAATACGTCACTGGTACAGTTCTGAATTCATTATTGAAAACATGACATGTTAATAATGCCTTCAATCTAAAAAAGTTATTCAAAAAGTATTGTACTTGCTGGGCCCTGGCTCCAAAAATATCTAGAACCACTGCTATAGAGCACATATAAAAAATAAGGAAAACCATCAAAACTCTGTAGAAAAAAATGTATCTATTTGTTGTTTTGAAGGACGTTAAAATGTTTTCAGATATATTTCATATTAAAGGGACACGATATATTTAAAAATATACATAACAGTATATAAAGGTAAGGTAGAGAGGGATTCAGACAGATTTCAGCCAAGGTAATCGGTACAGTAGATGATACCTTTTACTAAAATAATAAAACATTCTTTGTAGATGGTTTCCTGAGATTCTGAAACTTCCACTAACACCTTGCTGTCCTGAAAGCCCTGTAACTGATTTGTCAAGATTTATTTTGGTTGGTTTTCTAAAAGATGGTTCTTCAACCAGCCATGACTAAGAGAAAACATAATTTGTTGGCATATGTATTTTTTGTCAATTTTAAGCAACCAAATGAGATATTTGACACATTTAATTTTCCACATCATAAATATAAAAAAACTAGCGAATTGCCCGTCAAAAAATGACGGCAATGAAATTGTAAGGTAGCTAATGCTGTTTAGTGTGTAATAATGAAATATATAATACATTAATAAATGAATATACTTTACCTATTTTAAAGCATTGTGTGGAAGAGCTGTGAATGTGTTTTGATGTTGCTGCAGCATTAGTGGTGTGGATCTGCTGTGTAAGCGTGCTGAATGTGTGCAGTGTAACACTGTGCGTGCGCGAGACCAAACCGTTAGCGTAGTCGTGTACTTCCGCATTGGCGAGAAATGGCGAGTAATGTGTGTTATACGTTTGTATCGGAATATCCGTAGGTGTTTTGTGGTGTTTTGCGAGTTTCTTGTGGTGTTTTGCGAGTTTAGAGTGCTGTAGCCTCGTTTTCGTTTTGTTCGGCGGCCATTTTTTCTCTCGCTTCGTTTTTTTTTTAGTCTCTAAACTGTTTTATTTGAAGTAAAATCGAGGTGTAAGTTGTATTTTTGAGGTGCTGGGTGCTCCCTCTTGGTGTAGGTAAGTTTTTTATGTATGTGGTGTGTGTATGTATTGTGTTTGACATTTTGTAATGTTCGCGAGTTGCGTCCGAGTGTTGCGAGTCCGTAATGTGTGTGAACGTGTGTCGTATGTTGTTTGCGAGTGTCGTAATGTGTGTGTCGTACTGTTTGGGTTGCGACGTGAAGTTTGCGAGGGTCGCAGTTGCTGGCAAGGAGCGCCTTCGGCGCTCCATGCCAGCAACTGCGGCCCTCGCTTCTCGAGGTCCTCAGGTGCTGGCATGGAGCGCCTACGGCGCTCCTTGCAGCAACTGAGACCCTCGGGCAGTGCCCTCGCTTCGCGAGGGCCTCGGCTCGCTGCGCGAGCCCGCAGCGTTAGCAACAACTCGTACGCTCACAACTATATATGTGATGGAAATTTATACTGGAGTGGATAAGCCTTAATAAGCCATATATCAATTTTATACATTTTCTTTTAGGAATTAAAGTTCTATATCCATTTTCATTTTTCTCCTCAATCCTCCAAAAATGTATATACTTATATGTAAAGATATATATGTATATATACTGTATGTATATATATATATATATATATATATATATATTAGGTAAAATATGAAATTTTATTTACAGCGCTCTCATAAGTGTGATATTTATTGAATATTATCTCTCATTGGTTATTACCAAGACTGATTCCAGTTTTCTGCAGTTGGAACTATTTTCTCACTGAAATCTTCCAAACAGTTCCTGCAAAGGTTTGCCTCTTGTGGCTCATGCATACAATGTGCCTATAGTACTAGAGGAACTAGCCAATGATAGATGGTGTCTTGTTGTTCAGTTGTTTAGTCATGTACCGACTCTCTGTGACCCTATGGACAACAGCACACAGACACCCTCAGTCAGCCGCTACCCCTCTGAGCTACATCAAGCTCATGTACATTATTTTAATGACCTCATCTACCCATCTCTGCCTCTGCCCTCCCCTTCTTCATGTGCCTTCAATCTTTCCCAGAATCAGAGTCTTCTCTATAGAATCCTGTATTCTCATGATATGGCCAAAATATTAATTAGATCTTCAACCTCATGACCATTTAGTGAACATTTTGGCTTGATTTCTTGTAGTACTAATTTATTGGATCTTCTTGCAGTCCAAGGAACTCTAAGCAGTTTTCTCCAAAAAGGTGTCAATTCTACGGTGCTCAGCCTTCTTTCTGGCCCAGCTCTCGCATCTCTATTTTAGTACTGGGAATGAAATAGTTCTAACTATGCTGAACTTTGTTGATGGTGTAATATTTTTACTGTTTACTAGCTTGCCTAGACTTGTCATAGCTTTCCCCCCCAGAAGCAAATGTATTTTAATTTCATGGCAGTCACCATCTTCAGAGATCTTGGATCCCATGAAAATACAATCCTTCACTTCCTCCACTTCTTCTCCATATATTTGCTAGGAACAGAGATTGTGGTTTGCCATGATCTTCATCTTTTTAACAGTGAGCAGTTGGCCAGCTATTGTATTATCTTCTTTCATCCTCATCAATAGGCCATTTAGTTTCTCCTTATTTCTGAGGTTGTTGATATTTCTGCCAGCAATATTGATTCTTGCTTTGGATTTGCCCAGCCTGATGTTCTCTGCATTAGTTGAATAAATAAGGTGACAATATACAACTTTGTAACACTCCTTTCCCGATCTTGAACCATTATGTTGTTCCATGTTCGGCTCTGACCATGGCTTCTTGGTCGAGATTCCTCGGGAGGTGGATAAGATAATCTGGTTCTCCCATGTCTTTCTACATTTTATTGTGATCCACACAGTCAAAGGATTTGGAATATACTATGAAGCAGAAGTAAATATTATCCAGTGTTCATTGACAATTTGATGTATTGTGCCTCTTCCTCTATGGAACCTGGCTTGCACATCCAGTAGTTCCCGGTCCATATATAGTTTGAGCCAAGCTTTTAAGCATTACCTTGCTGTCATGTGAAATGAGTGCAATTGTTCGATAAATGGAGGATTCTTTAGCACTGCCTTTTTGAGATTGGAATGTAGATTGATGTTTTCCAGTCTATTGGCCACTATTTAAGTTTTCCAAATGTGTTGGCATAAGGCAAGCAACATTTTGAACAGTTCTGCAGCCTTGCTATCAGGTTGTCTGACTCCAGCTCACTGGACAAACTATGAAAGTCATCAATGCTGTTAAGATTCTTCCTGTATAAATTGTACCTCAACTGCATATTCACTAGGGATTTTATTTATTTCATATCTGCTTGGTCTGATGATGTCCCCTCTTTAATTCTGAACTTTGCAATTAGAAGCTCAAGAACTGAGCTGTAGTCAGATACAGGTCTTGTTTCTGCTGACTACAAAGAGTTTTGTTTCGAATAATATAGTCAGTCTGGTTTCTATATTGTCCATCTAGTGATTTCCATGTGAAGCGTGGTCTCTGAGGCCGTGGAAGGGGGGGGGGGGGGGGGGGGGAGCGGTTGCTATTTTGTCTGGATTCTACTAATATCTGACCTGCTTCATTTTGTACTCCAAGGCCAAACTTAACCATTATTATCTTTTGGTTCTTCTTCTTTAGCATCCCAATGTCCTATGATGAGAGTAACATTTTTTCTATATCTTATATCTATAAGGTGTTTGATATCTTCATATAGAATTGAACAACTTCAGTCTCTTCAGCATCCACGGTTGGAGCATAGACTTGGATCACTGTGATGGTAATTGGCTTGACTTTAATTAAAATTGAAATCATTCTGTCATGTATTGGTTTGTAACTGAGCACTGCTTCGGCTAACCTTTGATTGACTATGCGGGAAACTCCATTTCTTCTGGTGGATTCTTGACCACAGTAGAAGAGCTGGTGTTTGTCCGATATGAAATGTCCCATTCCAGTCCATTTGACTTCATCAATTCCCAGGATATCAATGTTAATCTTGTCATCTCATGTTTGACCACATCAAGTTTGCCTTGGTTCATAGTTTTATTAACATGCTGCTGCAGGCACAGTCTTCCATTGGCTAGTACATATAATACTTTAGCTGTACAGAGGAGATACTCAATCCCCCATCCTCAACCCCCATCCTCATCCTCAACTGCCCCATCCTCAACGCCCCATCCTCAACCCCCCATCCTCAACCCCCCAACCTCATCCTCAACTCCCCCATCCTCAACCCCCCCATCCTCAACCCCCCAAACTCATCCTCAATCCCCCATCCTCAACCCCCCCGTCCTCAACCCCATCCTCATCCTCAACCCCCCTCCTCAACCTCTCTCCTCAACCCCCATCCTCATCCTCAACCCCCCATCCTCATCCACAACCCCCCAACCTCATCCTCAACCCCCCCATCCTCAACCCCCCAACCTCATCCTCAACCCCCCAACCTCATCCTCAACCCCCCCATCCTCACCCTCAACCCCCCCATCTTCCACCCCCCCATCCTCATCCTCAACCCCCCATCCTAAACCCCCCGATCCTCATTCTCAACCCCCCCATCCTCAACCCCCCATGCTCAACCCCCCTCCTCATCCTCAACCCCCCTCCTCAACCCCCCTCCTCATCCTAAACCCCCCTTCTCGTCCTAAACCCCCCTCCTCACTTTACCCCTCTAATTACCTCCCCCTCTTCCTTTCCCCTCACTTAGCTTAAATCTGCAGCAGCTGCTCCTCCACTCCTCCGCGCTCCTTCCGGCTGCGTCTTGACCCGGCCAATGAGGTGACGCCCATGTGACGTCACCTCATTAGCATATGCCGGTACCCGGCATTTCAGTCTGTTTCTAATCAGCCATCAGTTAACCCACAAATAACTTATTTTGGAGTTTCTAGCAGAATTTGGGAAGGCTTAACCCTCTTTCTGATGTGCTCTCTCTGCACATAGCTCTTGCTGTCAGTCTTTCTGGAGGCATGCCTAATTCTAATCTAAACAGAACTTAATTTATTATTTTTTCTGCAAAAAAAGCACCTATTTAAAAAAGTCAAAAAGTATTTCAACATATTTTCAGGAGGATGTTACAGTGGTGTGCTCCAAGTTGTGTTGAATTAACTGGCCCTTTAAGTCTTTTCTGTTTATTTATTTATTTATTTTTGAAACCTGATTATAAGCACAGGGATAGAGCTCCGCTTTTTACCTTAGCAGTAGTCTACAAAATAATGTATTTTTATTCAGTATACTAAAATACCAATAATTAGGTTTCTTTGAAGTTAATGTCTCTGGACATGAAATTAAATTATGACCCTGAGTACTGAATTGGATCAAGTTTTATTCTATTAATCCTTTGGATTTCAGATTTATTTATCTTTTTAAAGCGCAAACGTCCTTTGTTCCTCCCCCCATGAGGCATACAAAATGAATATACATTGCAGCAGCTCTTCTACATGTCATTTAGTAAAGTAGATAGTTATATAGTAGTATAGTGGTAGATGCTTGTCTGATATTTGCTAACATTACATTTTAAGTGACTAACATTTTTCTAAAGAAATCGGCAAAATCTTTAAGAAATAGAGGGAGCAACAGACTAAAGCAGAATAGAATACTTTTAAGATGTTGTAGACTCACCTTCACATTGCCTCACAAGGAAGCCATGTACTAATGCTTGTTCCATCTTTGTTGATTTTCTTGTACATTGTATAATGTCATCAGAATCAAATGCATAATCCAGAATATTTTTTTTTCTCCTGGACCCACTGAGTACCGGGAAAATAGAATTATCATTGCAAAGGACAACTAATGGAGGGTGAATCAAATATTTGGACCTGAATTCCTTGTGAAGCTGCTATAGTTTATAACACCCTTTAAATGCAGAGCCCAGTTTTGACATTTGTCTTTGTTTGCACCTAAATCCAAATTTCTGTGATTTTTGTACATTATCTATACAAGTCAAATGTTTGCGTACCCTGCACTTTTAAAATATGCATTTGTTTGAAATATTACATAATATGAGAAAAAACAAACAACCTAAAAAAAAATTAAAAATT
The DNA here is from genome assembly GCA_027410445.1 of Discoglossus pictus. NCBI lineage: Eukaryota > Metazoa > Chordata > Amphibia > Anura > Alytidae > Discoglossus > Discoglossus pictus. Next base: position 200,322,411 of record CM050169.1, on the reverse strand, counting down.
GCATGTTAATAATGTGTGTTCAAAAATAGCAGTGTGTGAGTGTGTTTTTACTAAATGTCGTAATAAAAAGTTGCATAGCTCCATGTTTAGTAACACTCCAAATGGTGAAGTCCTAAGAATGTTTTCCTTACAAAATCAAAAGTTGTGAACATAAATCTGATGAAGGCACTATTGTGCCCTGAAAGCTCACTTTTTTTCTGCTCATCCCCTCAAAAGAAACTGATCAATATATTAGAGAATATTGAAAATAAAATATAATATGTTTAAAGAGTCATATGCACTTCTACCATATTATGACAGCTGCACACAGATTCCCACCATGGCCCTGATCATTAAGATACTCCACTTGTGTATTACCTTATCAGGAGGAGCCATGTTTTAAAGATAAAGGGATCTCTGTTCTAATGGGACTATTTCTTATGTATCTATTTTTTAAATGCAGATATTGTAAGGTCGACGTTTTACTGTATCATCCTCCCAATAGGTATCATGGAAGAAGCGTCCTTATTTACGTGAAGAGGTGAAATCATAGGCCACTCTAATAAACATTTTACAAGTCTAGATTTGGCTGCCCTGTTATTGTTGTTTGAAGAGCAATCACGTGATAATTTTCAAGTTTATGAGATCCCTTAAAGAGAATAGTCCCAATATGTAAAATATGGTCATCATGCGAGTCTTAAAAGTGTGGGCATTTTACAGAGGTTTTCTTAAAGTTCTGCTAATCATAATAATACATTTCATTCTAATGATGCAGTCAGGTGCTTGCTGTTCCCATGGCTGACAGCTATAAGGGGGTGGAGAACATTCAGTTGAAAGAAGAATATCTTGTCTTCAAATTCTTTACAGCAGTGGTGTAACCTCCTATGTGGCCCTTAGCTGGTTCTCTAGAGTGAGAGGAACTGAAACTCTTGCAGTCAGGGCAATGCACCGGGGCCCTGCTCCGGTGGGGCCAGTGCTGTCCCTAGCCCAATCTGCCAGTACATTACATAGTACATTAGTGATTCCATTTGAATGTATAAACACAGTTGATGCACTTGCCTCTGGAAAAACTGGGTGGGGACATGCAAATGAGATCATAATGCACGCTCACTCATTAATCCAATAAACATTTTATACATGAATCCTGTATTTCACAGCTTTTAAGCACAGCACCGAAATGGATTATGCACAAACCAGGACACTTCTCATTTGCATTTCCCCGCCCAGTATTCCCATAGTGCAGTGCATCAACTGTAATTCTGAGAGATTCGAGTAGGAAATGCGTTTATTAACTTTTTTCTTAGACTTTCAAATGGAATAACTAATGTACTATTTATTGTTTGTACTACTGTACGGTGGAGGGCTTCCATTACTCTTCAGCCCACCACATGTGAAACGATTGCTGTAGTGAACTACTCTCTATAAAAATCTACCACAAAAACCAGGCACTCACCCCACACAGATGATCGACAGTAACCGTGAAACAGTTCTGTTTGTGGGTAAGTGTCCTGGTTTGTACATAATCCTTTCAGTTGCTGTGTTGAAAGGTGTGAAATACAGGGAGCATAAGCTTAAAAAGAAGCCATGTATGAAATGGTTATTGGATCATTAAGAGTGAGCGTGCATTGGGATCTCATTTGCATGCCCCTGCCCAGTTTTGCCAGAGGCAAGTGCATCAACTGAGTGGGCGTGCATTGTGGTCTCATTTTACAATTTTGCTTTTCATAAAATACAAAGAGTCAAGCACTTGCAGGCCCTTTTGAAGTGTCAGGTACGGCATATGAGGCCCTTCATGTGAAATATGTTTCCCATCACTGCTCTACAATATTAGGGGTGTATTTATAGTATTTGGGAATGCTTCTCTCCCAGACTAATGTTACACTATCATGTAATAAACATCGCTAAGATAACCATCTGCTAGGTAGGAGACTGTGAAACCTCTAATGTGAAAGATTCTTCTCACTTAAATAAAGGGTGCCATGTAAATGTGTGGTTCAGAGCATACAGAGTGACTCATTTACAGCTTTCCCTAGCAAAGGATACTGAAGCAATCAGGAGATTGCCTTGACAATCACATAACGGTTGCAATGGCAATCAACTAACTACTTATGGGGCAGGAAACCCCTAATTTGAAAGAGGGGTCAAATAATCTTATTTCTTTATCCAGAATAGTTATTCAGTTATATACTATGCTACTCTACACCTAAAATGCCCTGTTTAGCAGTGGAAATGTTATCTAATATTTTTTGCTACACTGATCAGCTGATAGCATCTTATTTGAAAAAGGAGGTTCCCATTTTTTAAATAGGATTTTTCGTGGTTTGATGATTTTCGAGGTTACATACATTAACTGTGTTAAAGTACTTCTTTTGCTTCAAAAATAATCATTTGCTTACAGTATTTATCTTACAAAGTGCTATGTTTATTGTGAAATGTAGAAACATGGGACTCCCCTCTTTCCAAAGAAGGGCCACATTCCCATAGTAAGGGGCATGGTGTAAAATACATATTACACTGTCATGATTACATTGTTTAGTTACTGTAATATTACCAGTAATTATAGATAAGACATTGTCGAAATGTAATTATGTGTTGCCTTACCTTGTATTCTAGTTATATGTTAAATGTGAACCGAATATATGTGGAAATGGTGAAAATGCTCTGCACAGAAGCTTAACTGCAGAACATCGCATCTGCACACATACAGGCCTTGATTCAAGTCAGATGACTGCTCCTTAGGAGACCTGAGCAAACACTTGAGATTAACATCAAGGTTTTTTGCCCTAGCTAACTATAGACACCTGTCATGTAGTTTAGACATCTGGTGCGTTTTATCTCAAGAGATCTATAGCAACCAAGGTCACAAGGCAGATGTGCTGACATCACACACATATACACAAAGGTACACAAGGGTTTGGTATGGGAGATGTATAAATATGTTGGTTCTATGATTCAATAAATGTTCAGTTCTAGTTTCACATATCCAAGGTGTGAGGCTGTTTTTGTCTTTGTATCCTGAATTGGGGAGTGGTCTTGCCATAGGCCACTAGTAACCTGTTTCCAGTATTCTCTGCCTGTACCTTTGGGTATTGCCCTCTTCAGATGCCATCTTTTGGCCACAGAGAACAAGAATCACACAATTCAGCTGGGGTAGGTTTGAACTAGGTTCATATCAAGCCCCCTTGAAGAAGCAGATCGTGACATACACTATCACATTTTTTGCCAATGAATACATTTTTTATGGTATTCACTGGCTATTCTTTTTCTCAGATGAAAAGAGCCATTAGAAAGTCTCTCTGGGCTACAATAATGAAGTCTATCTTGTTCCTGTTTTTATGGGAAAGTTTACATTAAGCATAAAAGCCATTTTTTAGCCACTTTAAACTTTATAACTTTAAAACTGTGAACAAGTGTATGGCACAAATAAATTAAACATTGTATGTCCCGAAAAGTGTTTATCTGAAGACTATCATAATAATTTTCCAGATAAAAATATCCAGATGAATCACTTTTCAGTGTCTGCGAGTTATAGTGAAATTTGGTCATTATTAAATATTCCCTATATTTATAACTAAACTAACAACTTGCGTGTAAAAAAAAAAAAATAATTTCAATAAAATTGTGAGGCTGGGAATGCTGTTTGGCACACAATGTAAGGCTTTTAGTCCTCTGAGTACCTTTGGCGCTCATTGCTAACATAAACATTGCTAAACTAACCTCCCTCTACACTAACCTATTAACACCTACACTACCTACCTACACTACCTACCTACCCACTAATAAACCACCACCCCACTAATTACAGAAAAAAATAAAACCTAACTCACAAAAAACAATAAAAGCTAAATCACATAAAATAAAAAAGCCTAATTCAACAAAAATAAAAAATCTACACTACAGGGAAAAAAATTACACACCTGAAAAGGAAATACATACAGAATATATACAGTACATTACAATACAATATAAATCAAATCAAATATAATACCTCATATCTAAAATATATTAAATACTATCTAAAATACACACATACCCCACTATCTAAAATACATTAAATCCTATCTAACATACATACATACCCCACTATCTAAAATACATTAAATCCTATCTAAAATACACACATACCCCACTATCTAAAATACATTAAATCCTATCTAACATACATACCCCGCTATCTAAAATACATTAAAAGCTTTCTAAAATGCACACATACCCCACTATCTAAAATACATTAAATCCTATCTAACATACATACATACCCCACTATCTAAAATACATTAAATCCTATCTAAAATACACACATACCCCACTATCTAAAATACATTAAATCCTATCTAACATACATACATACCCCACTATCTAAAATACAATAAATCCCATCTAAAATACACACAAACCCTAATTCTAACCTAAAATAAAATAATTAAGACCACTTACCTTTGCAGATGTCCCTTCAGATCACCAACCTATCGAAAAAAAAAAAAAAAAATTAGTACAACACAGTACATAAAATAAAGAAACATTCTAAATATTGTAAATGTTCTACTCACCTTACCAGCATGTCTCTGCCCTTCCTATTTTCTTCTCCAGTGCGGCCCCTATTAAAAATAAAAATTACATTACTACAACATATACACACACAAAATAAAGTAAAATAAACATAATATACATTCAACTTATCTTGGTGCAAAGTACCCGGCCTCCCCCTCTTCTGCCACGGCTGGGCCCTGGAAGAATCTGCTCTGTAAAAAAAGAATAAAGAAAAAACTAACGGAGCTCCACACTCGTCGAGCTCCCTGACGCTAATGAGCCTCCTAGAGCCTTTTCCGGAAGAAAATTGCCAAAGGCGCCTGCTGATTGGCTGAAAATGCTCTCAATCAAATGTCAGCCAATCAGAAGGTACCAAGGTGTGAGCCAATCAGAATGGGATACACCCTCATATCCCATTCTGATTGGCTAATGCACCTGTCAATCTTTTTTTAAGAAGGCTCTATTGTCTTCAGCCAACCACAATGGGATACACCCCACAGGGTGATTGGCTGGAGGCATCTGTGCATTCTGAATGGCTATTGTCACTGTCAATCAGATTCCAAGCAATCAGAAGGCGCAGATGTCTTCAGCCAACCAATCCGTGGGGGTGTATCCCATTGTGATTGGCCTGAAAGGAATAGCACCTTCTGATTGGCTGTTGTCACTGTCAATTGACTGAAGGTTTATAAAAGATTGACATGTGCTTTAGCCAATCAGAATGGGATATGGGGGGTATCCAATCTGATTGGCTTACCCCTTGGCACCTTCTGATTGACTGAAATTTGATTGACAGCACCATTGCTAATTTTCGTGCGGAAAAGACATCGCCCAAACGTAAGTTCAATGTATATTATTTTTATTTTATTTTATTTTGTGTGTGTGTGTATATGTTGTAGTAATCTAATGTTTATTTTTTAACACGGGCCGCGCAGGAGAAGAAAATAAGAAAGATGGGGAGGAAATGCTTGAAAGGTGAGTAGAATATTTAGAATATTTATAATGTTTATTTATTGTATGTAAATGTGTTGTACTAATTTATCCCCCCCCCCCCCAGGTTGCTGATCTGAAGGGACATCTGCAAAGGTAAGTGGTCTTAATTATTTTATTTTAGGTTAGAATTAGTTTTTTTTATATGGAGATAGTATTTATTGTATGTTAAATAGGGGGGATGTATTTTAGATAGATAGGGGGGTATGTGTGTATTTTAGATAGGATTTAATGTATTTTAGATAGTGGGGTATGTATGTATGTTAGATAGGATTTAATGTATTTTAGATAGTGGGGAACGTGTGTATTTTAGATAGTATTTAATATATTTTAGATTGCCATGTATTTTTTTCTTTAGTGGGGGGGGGGGGGGTTGTAATGTAGGTTTTTTTATTTTCTGTAATGTACCTTTTTTTGTGACAGTTTTTTTTATTCTCTGTAATGTAATTTTTTTGTTTTTTGTGACTTAGGTTTTTTTATTTTCTGTAATTAGTGTGGTGGTGGGTTTATTAGGGGTAGGTAGGTAGTGTAGGTATTAATAGGTTAGAGTAGATGGGTTAGTTTAGATTTAATGGTTTATTGGGGGATATAGTGCAGTGTAGTGTTTGTACGTAGTGTCATGATGATCCTTGAGGACCGTCAAGGCACTTATGTGGTTAATGTTAGGGTTGTAACTGCCCCATAAGGGTAAGGGTCTTTATCTACCCTTATGAGACTGATTGGGTTAAATAGTGGCTTATGAGGTTCTGTATTGACCCCCATGAGTAACAAGGTTAATAAAGGGCTTATGGGGGTCTGTATTGACCCCCGTAAGTGACAGGGTTAATTAATGGATCATGGGGGTCTGTATTGACCCACATGAGTGACAGGGTTAATAAAGAGCTTATGGGAGTCTGTATTGACCCCTATGAGTGACAGGTTTAATTAATGGATTATGGGGGTCTTTATTGACTTCCATGAGTGACAGGGTTAATTATTGGCTTATAAGGGTCTGTATTGACCCCCATGAGTGACAGGGTTAATTAAGGGCTTATGGGGGTCTGTATTGACCCCCATGAGTGACATTGTTAATGAAGGGCTTATGGGGGTCTTCATTGACCCCCATGAGTGAAAGGTTAATTAAGGGCTTATGGGGGTCTGTATTGACCCATATGAGTGACAGGGTTAATTAAGGGCTGATGAGGGTCTGTATTGACCCCCATGAGTGACAGGGTTAATTAAGGGATTATGGGGTCTGTATTGACCCATGAGTGACATGGTTATTTAGCGGCTCATGGGGCTCTGTATAGAGCCCCATGAGTGATAGGGTTCATTTTTATTTATCCCAAGTCCTTTAAGGACCTTTACAATCCTTTAAGGACCCGCAAGGCAGGAAATTAGAATTTTGATTTCAGCGAGGGTCCCCGATCGCATGCGATTGGGAACCCCCACATCGAGGGTTAATGTGGGGATCATCTGGGAGTCCTAATGGGGACCCAAAGCACTGGGGGGTTAATGTTTGGTGACGGTGGGAGTACATACAGTATCTCCGTTGCCGGCCTTAAATGTTTGTGTGCCGCGGACCGTTTAAGGAGCCGCGAAAGGGAATTTAGGGCTTTTAAATGCAGACGGTACACGCTTGTGACCCCCACTGAAAGGGTCAATGTGTGGAAATTGCAGGGGTCTCCCATGGGAACCCCCAGCATGGGCTTAATGTGGGCACAGTTCGAGGGGGTTAATGTGGGGGTCTTGAGCTTATCTCGGATCTCTTGGGAAAGTTGTACGTGTTTAGCAGTGTTTTTCGTGCTCCTGAGTCGTGGAGCCTCGTTTTCAATTTTTTCGGCCGCCGTTTTTTTTCTCGCTTAGGCGATTTTTGAGTGCAGAAACTGGGGAAAATGGGGTTAAATTTGTGTTCACCTCCAGACGTCCTGGCTGTCCCCCCGTGCTGTCGGTGAGTGTTTTTTTAATTATTCTTGTGTTTTTGTGTGTGTTTTTGTATTTTGGGGTTTGCGTGGTTATGTGTTTGTTTTTTTTTCTTAGTCCCTTGGGTCGTAATGTTGTGTCCCAGTCAGCAGGCAATGAGGGAGAGGAGAAAGGGAAGAGAGACACAGGTGAAGAGAGACACAGGGGAAGAAGAGGAGGAGGGGAAGAGACACACAGGGGAAGGAGAGGAAGAGAGACACAGGGGAAGGAGAGGAGGAGGGAAAGAGAGAAAAAGAGACACAGGGTAAAAAGAGGAAGAGAGACACAGGCAATGGAGAGGAGGAGGGGAAGAGGTTGTGAGGGTACGTAGGGATGAGCGCCTATGGCACTCATCTCCACCAGCGCAAGGAGCGCCTTCAGTGCTCCTTTGCAGCAACTGCGTCCCTTGCTTCACGAGGGCCCCAGTTGCAGCGGGCTTGCTACGTGAGCCTGCAAGCGTTAACAACAACCTGCTCACAACTATATATGTGATCCACATTTGTTAGTTAGAATAATATATGGTTTTCATTTGCTTTTCATTTGCTGATACTCAAATGGAAAAAGCTCTACCTAAGTGAAAAATAGGGAATGTAAAAATGAATACCTAACTTTTATTCAAACAAGAGAATTTAATAAAAACAGCAAATATATTTATGTTCTCATCTAATATACCACATCAATAAAAATTCTAGAAAAGTGATGTTAAGAATGCACATATCATATGTACAGTATCTCACCAAAGTGAGTACATCCCTCACATTTTTGTAAATATTTTAATACTAGCAACTTGCCCATCAAAAATGACGGGGCAATAACATTTTAAGCCATGGCAATGCTGTTTGACACACAATGTAAAGCTTTTTCTACTGTGAGGACCTTCAGCGCTCATAGCGAGCCGCTCCTCTTGCTTACTTTTGGTCCTATGAGCGCCTTCGGCTCTCCTGACAAAGACAGATATATATGTCTATTTTTTTCTATAATTATTATGAATTATTTACTTAATAAGTGAATATACTTTACCTATTTGTATTTGATATATCCAGCAATGAATAGCCTGGAGAGCTAAGTATCTCTTTTTATTGTCCTGCAGCATACTATGTACAGTTGGACTGTTGCTGCCCTGAGCAGAAAGTGTCATCAATGTGCCAACTGTGCATTAGAAATATGCTGCGTGCGTGAGGGAAAAGCGCCATTTTAGATTCGTAAGGTGTTAGTGTTGTAAAATGGCATTGTTTATCTATGTGCTACTCGGGTCGCAAGCATTTTCCGTGCTTCCTAAGTGTGTATGTTTGTACCTCCTACATCCCTGGCAAAAGTCTACGTGCCTGGCAGGGTTTTGCGCATTTCAGGGTTGTGTAGCCTCGTTTTAATTTTTTGGGGGGCGCTGTTTGTTTTCTCGCTTTTTCAAGTGGCGAAACTGCTTAAAATTGACTATAATTTGTGTGCAACCTCACCCCCAGATGTCCTGACTGTCCCCTCGTGCTGTGTGTGATGTTTTTGTAACTTTCTTTTTTTTATGTCTAATGTCTAAACCGTTGGCAACAAAAGTGAGTACACCCCTAAGTGGAAAAGTCCAAACTGGGCCCAAAGTGTCAATATTTTGTGTGGCCACCGTTATTTTCCAGCACTGCCTTAACCCTCATGGGCATGGAGTTCACCAGAGCTTCACAGGTTGCCACTGGAGTCCTCTTCCACTCCTCCATAATGACATCACAGAGCTGGTGGATTTTAGAGACCTTGCACTCCCCTGCCTCCGGCACTGGGGAGCTACAGTTCATTGAGGGAACCATGAATGCCAACATATATTGGGACATACTGAAGCAGAGCATGATCCCCTCCCTTTGGAGACTGGGCTACAGGGCAGTATCCAACATGATAACGACCCCAAACACACCTCCAAGACGACCACTGCCTTGCTAAAGAAGCTGAAGGTAAAGGTGATGGACTGGCCAAGCATGTCTCCAGACCTAAAACCTATTGAGCATCTGTGGGGCATCCTTAAATGGAAGATGGGGGAGTGCAAGGTCTTTAACATCCACCAGCTCTGTGATGTCATCATGGAGGAGTGGAAGAGGACTCCAGTGGCAACCTGTAAAGCTCTGGTGAGCTCCTTGCCCATGAAGGTTAAGGCAGTGCTGGAAAATAATGGTGGCCACACAAAATATTGACAATTTGGGCCCAATTTGGTAATTTCCTCTTAGGGGTGTACTCACTTTTTTTGCCAACGGTTTAGACATTAATGGCTGTGTGTTGAGTTATTTTGGGGGGACAGCAAATTTACACTGTTATACAGGCTATACTCTTACTGCTTTACATTGTAGCAGAATGTCATTTCTTCAGTGTTGCACATGAAAAGATATAACAAAATAAATGTATAAGTTGTACAATACTCACACCCAAATCAGAATGATGGTATTCTGCCTCTATAGCTAACCTTAATCAGTTACTTTTTATTCAAAACTGCCATATCTAACATGTCATACAATGCAAATTACTTTATTAGAAACATAGATCTGCATGATCTATCTAAAACGTTTGGCTTACTTAAAGGAACATCCATGTTTCTTGATTACACTAGGAATATAATAAAGTGTTTCAAATTAACCTGTCAGTGACCTTTCTCAACCCGATGTTGCCGAGTGTTGTTACTGATTGGTTACTATGAGACAGTGCTATTAGTAAGATTTTAAGCAGAACCCCCCCCCCCCCCCCCCCCAGAACTTTCAAGCATTTCTTAGTAATATAAACAACACAAAAGTAAAGAGATATATGGGCATATTATATCCCTTGTAAAATTCAGAACATTTCCACGTCCCTTTAACAATCATTATAGCCTTATGCTTATCCTAGGCATTCTTCAATTAATTTACTATGCTTGTCCCTACATCTCCACCAGAATGTTCCACTTATCTATTAGCCTTTCTGTAAGGTACTTCCACACATACCTCTAAATTTATCACCCTATTCATGACCTCTTGTTCTTGCATTCCTCACTATATAACACATTATTGAATCCAGTTCCCTGACGTAATGATATCAGTTTTAAAGAAATTAAATACAGCTGTATGAGACCATGCCAGTTACGATAGAATAAGTAGAATAGTGATCTTGGGAACCATCTGATAGTTAGTATTTGGGATCTGGAATTAATTGATGTTGGCTGGATTTAATGGAAACATTTGTTTTGTCAACCTAATATACCATATTATTATAAAATAATTACCACAATTTTTATCTTTGATTGGAGTTATAATGGCTACCACAAAATATATTTGAAAATGGCATATTCATTTTTTTCTGTTGTGGCACACATATTAAAGTACTAAAGTGATACCTAACCTTTTCCCCATATATCAGGAAAAGAAAATTTAATTTGATCCATTTGTCTCAGGACAGATCACTTACTGATCAAGTGCCTCATTCAAATCTGGGCTGTAAATTGGCCATAAAGTCTGCGATTCCTTGCTATTGGGTTTCGGCCACGCGTGGCGCTACGTCTACTCTGCTATTCAATTGGACTGAGCCGCAAGGACGCCCCCTTTGCGGACAATCTCAAACTGTAAGCATTTGCAGTAAGCCTTTGCCGCGAGCCTGTAACTCGTGTTTCAAGCCCGCAAACTCTGATAACTGTAAATCCAAATATAAATTCAAGACAGCACTGTAAATGATGGGGAACACAATGGTTGGACATGAGGATTAAAGGCACAACATTCCCAAACTGGCACATCGCCAGAATACAATACTGTATTCTACATTATCCCAAGCCTGTAGGACTTTTGAACCCAACCTCCATTTTTTCTAAGTCCCAACGGGCTTGAATAACGAGTTAGGGCTTGGAGGTGCTTCAAGCCCATATGACTTTGAAATAAAATGGAGGTTGGATTCAAATGTCCTACAGGCTTGGCGGGTTGAAGCCCGTAGGACTTCAAGACGAAAATTGAACATGAAATAACAGCCTTACTAAATTGAGATTTAGCCAATTGAATAGGGCTCTATTTAAGCACATAGCATATTTGTTTACAGAAGTTTTTAGTTAGTTAAACCTTTCTTTTGGATAGAAGTTCACTAACTAAAAACTTCTGAAAAAAATATATGCTCTGTGCTTATATAAAGCCCTATTCAATTGGCCAAATCACAATTTAATAAGGCTGCAAATATTTATTTATGGCGATTTGTGAGTGTGGAAATGTTGTGCTATTAATTCTGAAGCCTAAAATCACTTTCACTTTGAATAAAAGTACAGGATGGCTTTTTTATGTGCTTAATTAGTGCTACGTTTTGTAAGTAAGACCGTTGCGGGACCTCTTTGGTGTAAGTAAGCTGTGGTTCGATATTAGCGATTTACAGGCTTCACGGAAGTGTGATTATAGCAATTGAGAAGCGAATTGGGATTTCTTGCGGCCGCAACTCTCGCGGACACGCAAGATGAAAGGCTTTGACGTAAGTAAGCTGCGATTGAACTAACTGCAAGGGATCGCAGCTCGAGGCTCGTAACCCGATCAAAGGCTGCAATCGTAAGCCAATTGAATAGCTTGTGGCTACATATGCCAAAAACTTAGCATTTCAATGAGACCCCAAGAAAATTGTCCCAGTCCTGGCTCTGGATGCTGAACTGGAAAGCTCAATATTTGCTTCTTTAACTGCTCATTTTCATTGAGACAGATTCCTTTGTTCTTTGCAACTTGGACTCATATTGAGTTTATATCACTTAGTATTTATTTTATTTCCTAATGCCTTGAACAGTAAAATGTGGAATCAGCTGTATCCTATAACACTTATTTTTAAAGTCTTACAGTCAGTGGAAGCGCTGGGTAAGATTGCTAAAGAAGCGTCACGTTATTTCACCAAGTCTCATCTATTAAACATTTGCCTCTAACCTAATCAACGCCAACATCCATCAGGTTTCTTCAACCAGTCTAATTCTGTCTCTTTCACAGCAGACACGGCTCCATTGCTTCTCATCCTGTCTAGTTAAGAGTCACTTTTCCTCAGATAGCTCAGATATCAACCTCATGACAGCTTGAATAGGCTTTAGAGACTTTACAGACCACGATAATGCTGCCTTCACAATTTCCAGAAACATTTCTACATGCAATAAGGGACCTCTTCACATCTCTTTCCTCTCATGTGCAATAAATATGAGGGTATCATATTTATCACTGTGAAAATATCCTGGTTCTTGAAACAGTCAAAGCACAGAACAGCACTATCAGGAGAAAAATAAAAGAGGTTTAAGTACCAAGTGCTTGATATGCTGCACATTCCTACAGGAAGAAACTACAGTTTTTGCCGTGGAGGCCACAGAGATACAAACTTGTTGATTTACAGAAAAGAATAAGTCATTGTTATCAATGCAGTTGGGACATGAATAGTGATAGGACAAACCTCAAGAACAATCTATAAATTCAGGTTTGACTAATGTTGAAGACAAAAATAACATGAGTTATTTTGAAAACAGATGTTCTTGTAGTTTAAGAAATGTTTGCTGTTAATTAATGGGCCACTTAATCCTGCACGATTTGGAACACACCGCTGTAAAGATTTCCTAAAAGCATGTTGATATGCATGCATTTTTCACTGAGAAAGTATTCAATTAAATCCCTGTTTACATGTGTCACTTGCAAGGCCCCAGACAGACCCACATCAGCAGCTGTGTGTAGTGAGCATAAGCAAAAAATAGTTAAATCTCTACAAATTAATCTGTGCAGAGAATGGAATGCTGGAATCAGCTAAATAGGACAGTTCAGGGTTAACTTCTCAGGGAAAAGTTCCATGGAAAACTGCTATAAATATTTGTCTTCACTGTGCCTTCACCACACTGTTCAGCATATGTTATTAATCATGGAACAGTCAGTAGGCAGGATAAAATGTAGTTGTAAACAGACCTAAAAACTTTAGATGTTTTAGCTGTTATTGTAGTAATTAAAAAAAGAAAGATAATTTTAACATGCAATCTTGTGCGCTTTAACTCAATAAAGAGCACCTACAGTGAAGTAAATGGCTGTTTAATATTTGTATCTAGAAACCTTCCATGTCCTTTTAATTTGAGAAATCTCTCTGCTGCCCCAGCACTTACTAAGGGAGTAACACAACGTTTTCTGTTTCACGCTGGGCAGCCTCTTTTAAATCCACCTACTCTCCACAAACTTCCCAGGAACTCAGAGCCACAGGATTATGACTATACTCAAAGGATAAAGGATCCCAGTATTATTTATTATAGATATTATAAAAAGACAGTAGATAACACAGCGCTATATTACGGGGCATGGTGATGACCTAACATATAAAGAATGTACATAGGTACACATAATGATAGAAAATAAGTTGACTAGTCATTGCTTGACTAGGAGGTGGTTGGGTGGAAACAGCAAATGTGATGAGGACTAAAAAATATAATTTAGGAAATTTGATCCATGTGCATCAAGGAGACGCATGAACCAGTTACAAAAGAGGCTAATAACATAACATTTCAGTAGAAATTTAAGGCTATATAAACTGGTAAAATACATTTAACAGAGTTGAAGATCCCATACATATTGGGAAGAGGCGAAGATCTAAGAGACAAGGAAGACTTAACGGGGACTTGTAGAGTAATTGTCCTCCCGGAAGTTTGCTGACCGTCCAGACTAGCAACCATTAAGCCCTTAATGACTTTCTTTCAGCGCCCTTTCCACCTAATTATGTACTCTGCTCTGTATTTTGTCTTTGGTTCAGTACTTTCTATGCTCCCAGTGTCTATGCTCCTCTCAATATTCCCCAACCACCAAAATCAACTGATTTATAATATCCAGTGAGTATAAGGTTCTGTAATGCCATATTCAAAATGGCGTTAGTCACAAAAGCAATCTCAAATATACTGCTGTTTATAAGAGTGACCACATAAAGCACATTTCAAGAGAATAAAAGCTGAGTTTTATTACTCAAACAGAATTTCTACTTTCCCTTACATATATTATCTGTCAATGCTGATTTAAAATGAACTGCAAGTTTCAATTACCACCCACTCACTTGTAGATCCCCCCTAGTTCAATGAAATTGTTTTTGTTGCTATTAAATGGGGATATCTAAAAGGAGTGCTCTTGTGTAGGTGTAGTCTATCTTTAACTGCCAGCATCTCACCTGCTTCTATAGCTCTCTATGTAATTTTTGTATTTAATTGAAGTCATTACTAACATCCATTTGGGTATGGGAGCGTAATATAACACTAATGCTCTCATTTTGACGACCACACGATCAAAATAAATGACTTGTTAGCAAAAGCAGAATGTTTGACTTGTACATCATTTGACAACGGCAAGAAAAAAGGGTTATTTACAGCATAGTTAAACAGAAAATCAAGCATCACTCCATCAATTAGTCTATGAAGAGAGGTTTCATCTACTAATAGATACTTGGCCTTTGTGCCTCAGCTGATTGAACGCTTTACCAGGCTAATGTTTTTTTCCTAACAAAAGTCTATATTTATATAAGCAGATATACTGGAAATCAAACTACTCAAATACATTTTCCTTTCTGCATCTTGACACGTTAGTGTTAAGTGTATATATTCAAAATGTAATAAGGATTGTGCTACTTTTGTTCTGGGAACTTCTACAGTGAGCGTTAAATCATTCACTTCACAGTAAAAACCCATTTTGAGGTTGTCTATATCTCAAACAGATAAACAGAACTGTTTTCAAAGTATTAATTAACCTTATGGATAGTTTCATTGCAGACACTAATGAAAACTGCACACAACCAACACTTCCAAAATATTTTCTAGCACATATTTTCCATGGTTTAAACACACAAATGAGTTTTCTTTATTATCTAATGTATACCATTATATGTGGGCAGTTATATTTTTCTTCGAACTCATTGACTAAGCTGAATTCACAAAAAGGAGGCACCTCTAGACCAGTGGTTCTTAACAGTTGGTCCTAAAACTGGTGCTGGTCCCTGGTAACTTATCTGCCAGTCATAACAATGAGTCCAGTCCTCTGGAACAAATATGGATGAGGAGAGCTAAACATCCCACTACAATTACTCATAGTTATAGATAGATTATCAAATTATATATGTGTAGCAAAAACATACTCTATTCTATTTAGTGCAAAACTAATGAAAATGTAGTGCGCTTCATGTAGTATCTTAAAGGTACTTTGGAGTTTAAGCAGACGTCTCCCAGATCAAAACTGTTGAGAGCCACTACTCTATACTGATTAGATTTCCATTTGTCCTGTTGAAAGCACTAGCACTTAAGAATGCCAGTTAGCTGCTTCTCACTATTCAACGTTTTTTCCACTTGTAGAAGCAGCTAAACAGAAACAAACATGTAAATTAGGACACATTTATTAATTTTTATTAATTTCAAGAACATTTTATCCGTTATCAATATTGTTCTTCAAAGTAGCATATTAATTATATTGGGCTAGAGTGGCCCATAAATTTTAAAAAACATACAAAATGTACTTCCTACTCTTCTGGGTCATAATACATTTGGATAGAACATAAAAATGATATTGTACATAGGAAATTTTGGACAGCTGGCAAGCTGCATAATTTAAATCTGTTTTAAAACTGAAGTATTTGACTAACCTGAGCTCACCTCTGCCATATGCAATTTCATGTGTGTTCAACTAAAGCAAGGATAAAGAGCCTGCGGCTCATGGCCAAGATGTGGACCATACCAGATGCCATCTGGCCTTCAGCATGTTTTGAATGAATACACTCAAAACTCTCTACCTTAGTGGAGATATCACTACCTCTCATATTCTGAGAGGCAGCACTGCATTATATCAGTAGGCAGCATCGGACTCAATGACAAACAGCATTGCATAAAGGGACATATAAAACAAATGCTGAAAAGAAAATGTAATATTTTGCACAAAATTTATTTTCGGTGTCTCAGTTTAGCTTGATGGAGAAAAATGTTCCACCATCCTGCCCGAAAGGAAACATATAGTCACTCTAAGCAATATGTAAAATACAACAGCAGTGTCAGAGGGTAAAAAATATTTTTTAGACCTCCTTGAGGTTTTTAGAAGGTTTTGAATCGGTATAGTATGCTTTTATGAACTTTTTTAGTGCCATACTACACTATATAGAAATCAATCACATGCTCATGTGTTCCTCTATGGTTGGGCTCCTAAAAAATTAGTTTAGGTTTAAATCGAATTGTGTCAGTAGAACAGAATTCCCAGATGGCTGCAGAGTTCTTCCCTCTCTCTCTCACATCTGTATTGATATTGTGTACCAATATGAAAACTTAGCATGGAGGGGAAGCTCTGAGTAACAAAAGCGTGAAAATCAAACATACCACATGCCTTGACATCAGAGGATTAGAGAGCAAGAACCCTCAGTACTGGAAGAAGCTCCACTGCTTACACGTAAGATGGTAGTTTCATACAGGGATTATATATAAGGCTACATTTGTGAGTATTTCTTACTGTTCTTCCTATTTCTTTCTGTTCTTACTATTTTATATATAGTATAGTAGTATAGTATATGTATTGTGTTCACAAAAAGAGGAATTCCTTTTCTTAAATGCTATGTACCATGTTCTTGTTCTCCTTTTTTACTACATGATCATCGACGTAAAAAGGGTCCAGATGATAAGATATCAAAAGGAAATAAAATAAAACTTTGTGTACCCATAAGCCTTGATATAGTCAATTTTTATATGCACTACACTATGGTACTTTCTTTTTCCTATTCTGAGGTATTCTTTAAAAGAAATATGGAAAAAGTATAAAGGAGGGACATATAAAACCTCTAATATTTTCTTTATAAGAAGTTATTATAAAATTGGTAAAATGTTTTCATTCAGTCTGTTATTATTGGATGTTATAATAATTTCATATTTTTATAGAAATGTGTTTAATCTAAATATAAGATATTACACATTATAGAGGTGTGGGAAAGTACATACAATTTAAAGTTATCTTCACTTTTTAATCACTACTGGATCTACGTGTTTTAGTAGTTCTTTTACATTTTTGATCATTCTGTTCCTTTAAACATAGTACCATATAACTCATGGTGAATACGCTTGCTATCTATTAATATAAAGGAAGGTTGGTATATAGTTGCCCAAAATCCTGCAATATTACATATGTCTTCTGTATATAACTATTTATTATATGTACAATCTCACCTACCAATTATGACTGTCTCCTAAAAATTCTAACTTCTTATCTTTAAGTATTTTTGTCTAGAAATTTTGGGAAATGTAAGTATTAATACTGTATTATATACAAGGCCACATTTTCAAGATATCCCTGTGTCAGCATCGGTAAGTAAATCCAAATCTTGAGCCACTAATTGATCTATTTCTACTCAAACAAATATATATTGAATATTAGCAGCCTTATTAAATTGTGATTCAGCAAATTGAAAAGGGCTCTTTATAAGCACAGAGCATATTTTTTTACAGAAGTTTTTAGTTAGTGAAGACCTTGATTTTGGATAGAAGTTCACTAACTTTAAACTTCTGTAAAAAAAATATGCTATGTGCTTAGATAGAGCCCTATTCAATTTGACGAATCGCAATTTAATAAGGCTGTAGGCCTGGATCTAGCTCCTAAGGGCTAATGTTGCACAAGCCTATTATATACTGTCACATGGAGTAGAAGGGTTGTCACTGGGATGGTTAGGCTTCATGACGCTTAAGTTCAAACAAGTGGAAAATTTGCGGAACCAGAGGTACCACAGTACAGACAATAGGGTTGAGAAAGGAAGGCTTGGAAGTCCAAGAAGCCACTGTACATCACTACTGCTACAGGTCTTGCAGCAGGTTCACTCAGACAATGGTCTGACAGACAAAAACACAGACACTACTCTAGGACTGTGAAAATGTATTGTTCAGTACTTGCAGTGGGAATAGGCTAAATGGCAGGAACAAGGTAATTTGCTAATTTGGACAATATGAATAAAGCAGGAGACTGGAAGCATGGTTAGACATGATTTTTTAAATTAATTTACAATACATAACATTTGTTTTACAAATTGCAAAGTACATACAGTGTGTGTGTGTGGGGGGGGGGGGGAGTATTTGATCCCCTGCTGATTTTGAACGTTTGTCCAATGACAAAGATATGACCAGTCTATAATGTTAATGGTAGGTGTATTTTAACAGTGAGAGACAGAGTAACAAAAAAAACAAAACAAGAAAAGGCATGTCAAAAAAGTTATAAATTGATTTGCAAGTCAATGAGGGAAATAAGTATTTGACCCCTTCAACTTAGTACTTAGTGACAAAACCCTTGGTGGCAATCACTGAGGTTAGACGTTTCTTGTAGTTGGCCACCAGGTATGCACACATTTCAGGAGGGATTTTGTCCCAGTCCTCTTTGTAGATCCTCTCCAAGTCATTAAGGTTTCAAGGCTGATGTTTGGCAACTCGGTCCTTCAGCTCCCTCCACAGATTTTCTATGGGCTTAAGGTCTGGAGACTGGCTAGGCCACTCCAGGACCTTAATGTGCTTCTTCTTGAGCCAATCCTTTGTTCCCTTGGCTATGTGTTTTTGGGTCATTATCATGCTGGGATACCCATCCACGACCCATTTTCAATGCCCTGGCTGAGGGAAGGAGGTTCTCACCCAAGATTTGATGGTACATGGCACGTCCATCGTCCCTTTGATGCGGTGCAGTTGTCCCCTTAGCAGAAAAAACACCCCCAAAGCACCTCCATGTTTGACTGTGGAGATGGTGTTCTTGGGGTCATAGGCAGCATTCAGTTGAGTTGATGCCTAAGAGCTTGATTTTGGTCCCATCTGACCACAACACTTTCACCCAGTTCTCCTCTGAATTATTCAAATGTTCATTGGCAAACTTCAGACGAGCCTGTACATGTGCTTTCTTGAGCAGGTGCACCTTGCGGGCGCTGCAGGATTTCAGTCCTTCAAAGCATAGTGTGTTACCAATTGTTTTCTTGGTGACTATGGTCCCAGCGTCCTTGATATCATTAACAAGATCCTCCCGTGTAATTCTGGGTTGATTCCTAACCGTTCTCATGATCATTGATGTGAGATCTTGCATGGAGCACCAGACCGAGGGAGACTGGCAGTTAATTTGTGTTTCTTCCATTTGCGAATAATCGCACCAACTGTTGTCACCTTCTCACCAATGTGCTTGGTGATGGTCTTGTAGCCCATTCCAGCCTTGTGTAGGTCTACAATCTTGTCCCTGACATCCTTGGACAGCTCTTTGGTCTTGGCCATGGTGGAGAGTTTGGAATCTGATTCATTGATTGCTTTTGTGGACAGGTGTCTTTTATACAGGTAACAAGCTAAGATTAGGAGCTCTCCCTTTAAAAGAGTGCTCCTAATCTCAGCTCATTACTTGTATAAAAGACATCTGGGAGCCAGAAATCTTGCTGAATGATAGGGGATCAAATACTTATTTCCCTCACTAACCTGCAAATCAATTTATAACTTTTTTGACATTTTTCTTGTTTTCTTTTTTGTTATTCTGTCTCTCACTGTTAAAATACACCTACCATTAAAATTATAGACTGATCACTTCTTTGTCAGTAGACAAACGTTCAAAATCAGCAGGGGATCAAATACTCTTCCCCCACTGTACAGTAGTTCAAAATTACATTATTCAATATTACAGAAGTAGTACAACATTGTAAAATGTTTAATATTAGACAGAATTAGAGAAAAGGAGCTACTGGGCAACAGGTATCACAAATAGCCAGGTGAGAAGTTAGCACAGCGATACTATCAGCCAGGAGGTGCAGAAGGATAGATGTCACAGTAGGCCAGGAGGTATGAGTAATACAGTCAGGTGACCAGATATCATATCATTAATGGTGGGCAGGTGGTGCTGTAGGATAAGTCACACATAGTCAGGTGGTAGAAATAGCAAAGTAGCACTGGTAGCCAGAAGGTACTGGAGAACAGGTAATCAGGTGACCAGGTAGCACAGCAACGCTAGTAGAGAGATGATTGACAAGACAGGTGTCACAGATAGCTAGGTGCTACCTCCTCACATGACTACCTATGCCATGTGTCCTCCGGAGGTACTGGAAGACAGGTGGTGCAGGTAGTCAGGTGAGCTTGTACCACAGCAGTAATATTAGGCAGGTGATGAGGCAGGACAGGCTTCACATAGCCAGGTGGCTTGAAATTCGTCTGTGTTACAAAGCTATTAAATTCCACCATGCAGCGAGTTACGGGCCTTGAGACACAAGCCCGCAAACCATTTTTTGCATGTTGACTGTGTGGCCGTGAACATGATCGATTAGTGAAACCCATAGTTACGGTTTTAGACAGAGCCAATGGCAAATTAGATCGTCATCATTACGTCACCTAGAAAATGGAGGTTAGATTTTAAAGCCTTACGGGTTTCAATTATGAGTTTCGATCGGAACCGCATTCCAGAAATAATGCAATATTAATAAATCAGTAAATATTATATTTAAGTCCATGCGAGTTCCATTATATGTATTAACACATTGATTGCCAGGATCGATATAACACTAAAATGAAACATTAAAAAAAGTATTTAATATTCCAGTTTTGCGAGCTTGAGCATGTTGTGCTATTAATTTTAATACCCAACATCACTTTCTCTTTAATTATAAGTACAGTAGAGTGCTACGGATAGGACTTTAGCCCCCTAGCAAGTCCTCTCTAGTACCCATTGGCTTTTTGGCTCTATTTGCAAATTATGGGCTTGAACGCCAGTGAATTTGTAGCAATTTAATAGTGTGATTGGAGCGTAACAGTTACTGGCTTGACAGAACAAAGGATTTGCGGCTGCGGAGTGCAATTTCAACATCCCAAAGGTTTTTTTCACCCTTACCCCGCAAGTCATTGGCGGGTTACTTTACGGAGCCAATTTAATAGCCGCAAGTCTTACGGGGTACGGTTTTACACTTTGCGGGAATTTAATAGGGGCTGTATGTCTAGTAGAAAAGCAAGTTCCTTGTAGTAGCTTATACTCTTTTAATTTAAAAACAAAACAAAAATTAAAAAAGTTAACTGAGCTTTCAAAACCTGTAAGGGTTATTTTCAAACATTATGTAAGCATTTCAAAATTCTTAGATCACCTAGGATGTTTTAATTGGTTTGCAAGGAGCTCTGCAAACTTACAGCCTTATTAAATTGCAATTCGGTAAATTTAAAAGGGCTCTATATAAGCACACAGCATATTTTTTTTTACAGAAGTTTTTAGTTAGTGAACTTCTATCCAAAAGCAAGGTCTTCACTAACTAAAAACTTCTGTAAATAAAATATGCTCTGTGCTTATATAGAGCCCTATTCAATTTACTGAATTGCAATTTAATAAGGCTGATAATGGTTAATAACCATCCTGACAGTGGTCTATGTATATATTTTTATTTGTATATCATCAACAATGCAGATTAGGTATAAAACATTTACAGAACACTATAAGTGCATTTAACATAATGACAACCAATGGGTTACATATCCTCTGCCATAATCAGTTTATAGTCTAGTTAGATGCATACAGACACATTATGGTAAAAAAGGTAAGTGCATCCTCCAATGGAGGATGCTGCTAATTTTATAAGTACATTCACTAACAGCCCTATTAAATTTGAAGCCTGTAGCGGCATCGACACACCTGCAAAGGCTGTGGGCTTTAAATTTGGCTGCGTTACAGAGCTATTAAATTCAACCATGCCGCGAGTTACGGGCCAGAGACTCAAAACCGTAATCCATTCTTGCCCACGTTGGGTGTGCGGCCGTAAATATGATCAATTAATCAAAACGTAGTTACGGGTTTAGACAGAGCCAATGGCAAATGAGATCATCATCATTATGTCACGGAAAAATGGAGGTTAGATTTCAAAGTCTTACGGGTTTCAATTACGAGTTTCGATTGGACCTGCATTTTAAGTCCATGCTAGTTCCCTTATATGTATTAACAAATTGATTGCCGGGATGGATATAACATCGAAATTATACTTTAAAAAAAGTATTTAATATTGCAGATTTGCAAGCTTGAGAATGTTGTGCTATTAATTTGTAATACCTAACATCAGTTTCCCATTAATTATAAGTACAGTAGTGTGTGTATATTTGCATTTACAGTGCTACACATAGGACTTTAACCCCCTTGTAGGTCCTCTCTAGTACCTGTTGGCTTTTTGTCTCCATTTGTGGGTTACGGGGTTGAACGCCAGTGGATTTGTAGCAATTTAATTGCGATTTTCGAACGTAGCAGTTACGGGCTTGACAGATCAAAAGATTTGCGGCCTGGAGTTCAGATTTCGACAACCCATAAGGTTTTTTTCCCGCATATAACCCGTTAGCAGATTGCTTTACGGGGCCAATTTAATAGCCGTAAGTCTTTCGGGCTACGTTACGGACTACGGTTTTACATGTTGAGGGAATTTAATAGGGCTGTTTGAAAGCATCTTTTTAAGCTGAGCAATGAAAACATTGTTGATGTTGTGCGGAATTGGTTTCTAGAGTTGTGGTGCTACTATGGAACAGTGAGAAGATAGGACTTTACAGAATGAAGACCTGAAGGACCTGAACAGAATGAAGAAGATGAACTGGGGTTCAGCAAGAAATGACAAGAGAGATATAAGGATAAACTTATAGGTTATTCTTGACTTCATTGGAATCCAGTTGAGAGATTATAGCATGGGAAAATTACAAAGACATTTAGAAGTGAGGGGGTGATAGGAGTAGCTGAGTAGTATTGAATACATTGGAGGTAGAATAAAAGTCTGGTTAATTGTTCTGCATTGAAGAGCTGTTTTTACAACAGTTTGGATGCAAGAGAAAAATGTTAAGAGCAAATCAAGTCTGACATCTAAGCAGAGTGCTTTTTATACTGGATAGATGATTCTGTCATTGGCCATGGTAGGGGTTAATCTCAGTCCCTTGCCTGCATAGGACCTCATTCAATTGCAATTTGGCCAATTGAATAGGGCTCTAAATAAGCACATAACATATATTTTTTAAAGAATTTTTTAGTAAAAACCTTGCTTTTGAAAAGATGCTTATTAACTAAAAACTTCTTTAAAAAAATATGCTATGAGCTTATTTAGAGCCCTATTCCATTGGCCAAATCGCAATTGAATGAGGACCATAGTCAGCATAGGAACAGACAAGGGTCCCTTATTATAGGACCAGCAGGAACATTAGGATATAAGCCAGCTTAGTAAAATAGTAAAAAGTATTTCTATTTGGAGACCAGAATGAAATACACACAGTGTCTATGAGTATAAAAAACAGATCACACCTTGAATGGCAACAGTACAGCATATTTATGGATTTATGGATTTATTAGACTGTAAGTCTGCAAGTTTCAGTCCTGCAAGGTGCTTTAGGGAAAGCGCTATGGACACTGGATTCCAAGCTCAAAGACAGGGCCCTCAATTATTTGCAATTGAACTTGTCATTGCCTGTAACTAAACTTATGTATGGCGCTACGGAATATGTTGGCACGTTACAAATAAATGATAATAATAATAATAATAAAAAGAGCCAATTAGGGTGGAGTCCCACATGTGGTGAGGAGACAGTAAGTCTAAGGGAGTTTGGCCATTTACCTTCCTCCCTCTAGCCCCGTAAGGGGTAATTAGCACATTACTGTCATTTATCTGGCTTCGTCTTGCCAGGAAAGCCGCACAGTAGGAATGCTAATGGAAATATCCCTTCTGCACACATGGCACCTGCTCAAGCCTTTCCCTTGTTCTAATGGACGTCTACAAACCCCTCAACTAGGTACCCTTTCAATCCATGGCCTCATTTCCTGGAAGCTCCAAATAACTTGTTTTATAAAACTCCATGAGGAAAATGCAGCATTTAGAGACAACACCTGACAGGATACCTTCCATACACATTGACAAGTATGACATGGCTCATCACAAACAGGATAGCTGACAGCAAAACAATTGTTATTATTAATATTGTTTATTTGTAATGCGCCAACATATTCCGTAGCGCTATACATAAGTTAAGTTCCAGGCAACGACAAGTTCAAAGTTAACACATTGCAAATAATGGAGGGCCCTGTCTTTGAGCTTGGAATTTCCATGAAATTCTAGGCAATATTAAACACCTCATGCCAACAGTGCAATACCAGTCTATGTTAATCCATGCCCTCCCCAAAAGTACAACAGTATATATATTTATATATAGTAAATAAACCGTACATTTGTATTCACATTTGAACATCTAAAACAAATTAAAAAACGTGTTTCATCCTCAGAATGCTGAAAAATACAGTTATTGCACTGCATTCTGGGAACCTGGGCAGGGACATGCAAATGTGCCCACAAAGGCTTCGCTCTTTAATCCAAATAACATTTCAAACATGGGTCCTTTAAGCATATGCCTGTTGTATTACACAGCTTTAAGCAAAGCCCAGGATGCATTATGCACAAGTCAGGTCTCATCAGACCAGAGCACCTTCCTCCATACATTTTGGGAGTCTCCCACATGTCTTTTCGCAAACTCAAAAAGTGCCATTTTGTTTTTTTGCTGAAAGTAATCGCTTTCTTCTGGCCACTCTGCCATAAAGGTTAACTCTATGGAGCGTACGGCTTATTGTAGTCCTATGAACATATTCTCCAGTCTCTGCTGTGGAACTCTGCAGCTCCTCCAGGGTTACCTTAGGTCTCTGTGCAGCCTCTTTGATTAATTCCCTCCTTGCCCGGTCCGGGAGTTTTGGTGGGCGGACGTCTCTTGGCAGGTTTGCTGTTGTGCCAGTTCTTTCCATTTGGTTATGATAGATTTGATGGTGCTCCTAGGGATCATCAAAGATTGTGATATTTTTTTATAACCTAACCCTGACTTGTACTTCTCAACAACATTGTCCACTTGTTTGGAGAGTTCCTTGGTCTTCATGGCAGTATTTGGTTAGTGGTGCCTCTTGCTTATGTGTTGCAGCCTCTGGGGCCTTTCAAAAAAGGTGTGTATATGTAATGACAGATCATGTGACACTTAGATTGCACACAGGTGGACATCATTTCACTAATTATATTACTTCTGAAGATAATTGGTTGCACCAGAGCTTTTTATGGGCTTCATAACAAAGGGGGTGAATACATACGCACATGCCAATTTTCTGTTTTTGATTTCTAAAAAATAGTTTCATGTATATATTTTTCTCATTTCACTTCACCAACTTAGACTATTATGTTCTGATCCATCACATAAAATTCAGATTAACAAAACATTGAATTTAAGGCTGTAGTTTAACAAAATAGGTAAAAAGTCAAGGAGGGTGAATACTTTTGCAAGGCACTGTATATATCTTCTATAACGAAGGCTCATTGTAGAAAGGGAAGGGCCTCGGTGTCTGTTCTGCATGACCCTTTGTGATTTAGGACATTCTATAATTGTCTTCTATCATTGCTTTTAAGAGCAAAACTTGCTAATAACAAACAATTAAAAAAAAAGAATGTGTGAAACAAACCCCACTCTATGCTGTTTGATGAAGGGACTGCTGTAGTGCATTTACAAGTAAAGCTCATATACTTTTTTGGTAGGCATGGACTGTTAAAATAAATCAAAATTTTTATTTTTTCTTATTTAATAAATTGTCTGTTTTTTCCTGAAGCAGAGCTGACTTTCTCAACCAACCTGGTGACATGGCAAGCTCTGCCCGTGAGCTGGATCATCATAGATCTTGACAGTAGGCTGGGCAATCATGTCAGTGGCTCTGCCTGTGGTATAATTAGCTCCACCCCACGGCCTTTAAAGAGGTAACAACTGTTTAGTGACCTGCTTACTTCACCCTCACAGTCCCCGCCCAGTGATAGAGCATGCTCAGTCTGAACCAGGGTCTGACCGGTCAGGTTTTTTTTTAAGCCGCCTTTGAGGCAGAGCTGGCTGTGCCCCCTTTCATGTAGAAGGAGAGAAGCAGTTCTGCTTGAGGTGAAAACTTACAGTCAAACACAAGAACAAATATTAACTTTTAGTTATTTGAAACTACAAGATATACTAGGAATGTGTCTATTATTCATAATATCACATATAATAGTTGTCCAACTGTGAGAGGTCGTCACGCTTTGCGAGGTGCGTATGACTTAATCAATGAGCGCTTAATCGATTGCGCTCATGGCTTGCGAGCCTCGCTTTGCGAAGCGAGCCGTTAACGCTTAGGAGTTAGCCGATGAGCGCCAAAGGCGCTCATAGTTGCGAGGCTTGCGAATCAAGGCGAGCCGTTAAACTGTAGCACTTAGCCGATGAGCCGCGAAGGCGCTCATCACTGCGAGCCTCGCGAATCGAGGCGAGACGTTAAACCATAGCACTTAGCCGATGCGAGGCGAGCCGTTAAAATACGAGACGCTGGACTTGGAAAAAAAAATACAAGACGCAGGACTTTGGGATTGTATTATGTCACCTATTGCTTGTCTATGTTAAATACACTTATATTGTCTCTGTAAAGGGATGTGCGTGTTGATGCCACTGTATTAATAAAAATACATTTTAATCAGTGCAACACTGCTTTGTGTCAGGACTGGACACTGGGGGGTCAGGGGGGCCTTGTGAAACCCACTGTGTGCAGCCCTGACAAGTTTAAAACTTCTTCACGGGAGGCTAAGTAAAAAAAAAAAGCCTTGTTGTGTAACCATGTTGTTATTGCTTTAATCTGTAATAGTCTTTTCTGGTGTGTGGCGTGCATGTGAATAGCACCCGGTCATGTGTTGGTATTAAAATGTTGGAGTTTCCCCAGGGATTTTAATAAAGTATATCATTGGGTTCCCTGTGGAAAGGGCTCATAATTTGCAAGGTACTCAGTTGAGGGGTTCAGTAAGACCAGAGGAGGGAATGGCAGACGCCAGAGAACAACAGACATTCAGTTATGACGTCAGAATTTGTGTCTTGTTTTGATTGGGTGATGTTTTGTATAAATATACTGTATGTTCATTAATAAAGTAATCTCAGTTTGATGGTGCATAATCATAGTGCGCATTACCAGAACCCTGACAATCTAAGGGTGTTCCTATAACTGAAAGCAGGAAGGTTTTGGGGGGCACCTGATCCCCTCACTGCTGGTTTATCACCTTTATCCATAAATATTACATTTATTTTCTAACATACGGTATATAATCTAAAAATCTATATTGTGACAAGTTAATAGTTTTCGAGGTGTCCACTCTAAGAAGTCATAAGCTGCTGTCTCATAGTGTGTCAGATAAACTGCAAACAATCAATTCAGGAGCAGTCTTAAATCAGTACTACTGGGGTAAGAAAGCTTTCCAGAGTATGTACAGTGGATATAAAAAGTCTACACACCCCTGTTAAAATGTCAGGTTTCTGTGCTGTAAAAAAATTAGACAAAGATAAATCATTTCAGAACTTTTTCAACCTTTAATGTGACCTATAAACTGTACAACTCAATTGAAAAACAAACTGAAATCTTTTAGGTGGAGGGAAGAAAAATAAAAAATAAAAATAATGTGGTTGCATAAGTCTGCACACCCTCTTATAACTGGGGATGTAGCTGTGTTCAGAATTAAGCAATCACATTCCAAATCATGTTAAATAGGAGTCAGCATACACCTGCCATCATTTAAAGTGTCTCTGATTAACCCCAAATAAAGTTCAGCTGCTCTAGTTGGTCTTTCCGGAAATTTTCTTTGTCGCATCCCACAGCAAAAGCCATGGTCCACAGAGAGCTTCCAAAGCATCAGAGGGATCTCATTGTTAAAAGGTATCAGTCAGGAGAAGGGTACAAAAGAATTTCCAAGGCATTAGATATACCATGGAACACAGTGAAGACAGTCATTATCAAGTGGAGAAAATATGGCACAACAGTGACATTACCAAGAACTAGAGCTCCCTCCAAAATTGATGAAAAGACGAGAAGAAAACTGGTCTGAGAGGCTACCAAGAGGCCTACAGCAACATTAAAGGAGCTGCAGGAATATCTGGCAAGTACTGGCTGTGCGGTACATGTGACAACAATCTCCCATATTCTTCACATGTTTGGGCTATGGGGTAGAGTGGCAAGACGAAAGCCTTTTCTTACAAAGAAAAACATCCAAGCCAGGCTTCATTTTGCAAAAACACATATGAAGTCTCCCAAAAGCATGTGGGAAAAGGTGTTATGGTCTGATGAAACCAAGGTTGAACTTTTTGGCCATAATTCCAAAAGATATGTTTGGCGCAAAAATAAGACTGCACATCACCAAAAGAACACCATACCCACAGTAAAGCATGGTGGTGGCAGCATCATGCTTTGGGGCTGTTTTTCTTCAGCTGGAACTGGGGCCTTAGTTAAAATAGAGGGAATTATGAACAGTTCCAAATACCAGTCAATATTGGCACAAAACCTTCAGGCTTCTACTAGAAAACTGAACACGAAGAGGAACTTCATCTTTCAGCATGACAAGGACCCAAAGCATACATCCAAATCAACAAAGGAATGGCTTCACCAGAAGAAGATTAAAGTTTTGGAATGGCCTAGCCAGAGCCCAGACCTGAATCCGATTGTGATCTGAAGAGGGCTGTGCCCAGGAGATGCCCTCGCAATCTGACAGATTTGGAGTGTTTTTGCAAAGAAGAGTGGGCAAATCTCCAAGATTTCAGTTTGTTTTTCAATTGAGTTGTACAGTTTATAGGTCACATTAAAGGTGGAAAAAGTTCTGAAGTTATTTATCTTTGTCTCATTTTTTTACAGCACAGAAACCTGACATTTAACAGGGGTGTGTAGACTTTTTATATCCACTGTAGCTAACATAAACCCCTTGGATAACTCTGTCACAATATATAATTACACATTATTATTCAAGGGTGGACAAAAAAACTCCAAAATTCAGGGATGCATTATATTTTGAAAAATATTTAGGAGCCAGCAGTACACATTTCCATGCGTCTATTTTTGTGTGAATTTATTTATAATATATGCATATGTATACAATACATACAATGCCTATATGTGTTTCTCATATACATACATTAATTTAATGTATTTTGGGGGTGTGTATAAATATATATATATATATATATATATATATAGATAGATAGATAGATAGATAGATAGATATTGTAGCAGGGTTATAGATGATATATAAGTGAGTGTAAGACTTTGCAGGGCCATCTTTACCCAATGAGGGAATAGTGTTAGAACTCCTATAAAGGGTTGCTAAGCAACTGTGAGTGACAGTTACTATGCAGCCTGAAGGCAGATGGATAGCAAGATTGGACTCCTGTAACAGGCCGAAGCATCCAGGCCTGAAACCTTTGATTAAAGTTTAATAGTTTATTTTGTATTTTCTTTTATATGCTGGCTGAGAACAAATAAATATTGAAAAGTATTGTATACCTCCATCTAAAGTGCTGGAAAACAGGGCACTGACCCAGCCAGAGACAGTGCTTTGCCACATGTGGTGTCAGAAGTTGGGATTAAGATGGAGGAAATTGTGAAAGTTCTGAAACAAACCATTGCATGCTAGCAGGACAGAGCCCATATGGCTCAGGCCTTGGCAGCACAACAGGCCAAAGCCACAGAATTCACAGAGCTTCAGCAGGAAACAAACCAGTTTTTGCAGGCCCAGCTGCAGCACCTGATACCTGCCAAACAAGCTGTTTCATAGACCAATGGAAGCATTAAGCCAAATTTGTTTTTACTGCAAATGAGCAGTGAAGATGATGTGGAAATCTATCTTCTGACCTTTGAAAGAATTGTTGTCAGGGAAGCTTGGCCCCAAAGAGACTGGACCAGTATAATTGCACCGTATTTATGTGGGGAAGCTCAAAAAGTATACTGGATACAGAACAATTAATTATGCAAATCTAACAGCAGAAATCTTGGCCAGAGCTGGAGTTACTAGAAGCGTTAGAGCATAGAGATTCCACTTACAGAAATTTGTTGAGAATAAGACTCATCGTTCACAAATGTTTGACCTGCTACACCTAGCACAAAAATGGCTGTACCCTGAAAGTAGTGGATCAGGGAGAATTATAGAACTGCTGGTGATGGATCACTATTTGAGAAGTCTTCTTACAAGCTTAATGGAATAGGTGGGACAAAAAGAACTAGAGAACCCAGATAAATGTATTTTACTGACTGAAATTAACTTCCCAAAGGCTCAAACCAATAATTGGATTAAAAAGCCTGGATTCAGACAGGGAAACATGGATCTGGCAATGAGAAGATATACTCTACAAAATACCCAAGAAAATCTGGATCCTGAAGAGCCAAAGCAAACGCTCGAAATAAACGCCTAAGCAAGAAAAAAAATGGCGGCCAAAAAAACGAAAATGAGGACAAAGCATCTAAAATTCACCACCGACCTGGGAACACCCGGAGCCAGTAACCCATCCTGCGGCACGTAGCACATAGAAAATCAACATCATTTTCTATGGAGTAAGCAACTAACTTACACAAAATGTCAGGTACAACGCAAATCTTGCATGCGCACTGCTTTTTAACGGTTTCTACTGGAGCTGACAGTTTATAAATACTGGACACTTTCTTGAATTTTCTCAATTTCTCCTCAGGTGATGAACAGTGTGACTGTACATTTCTCTGGTGGCGTTACTTCTAAAGCAACTTGACTATCATTTAGAAGTTGAAAACCTGCAAATTACAGCAAATAGGTAAGCTAAAAAAGGTTTTAAATATTGCTAATAACAACATTAGTTATACAGAGAATCATTTAGAAGACATTACGCATGTATAGTAAGATGTAAAAGATAGCTACATGGTTATAATTAATTAATGAATTAAGAATTAAAAAATATACCTATATGGTTTGAAATATTGTGAATAACAAGATTATTCATGTACAGAAGGATTTAGAAGACATTATTGATGTATAGTAAGATTTAAAACATAGATAAATGTTTATGTGGAGTAAAATATTGTAAACATAAAACTAACAAATAAAATAAAAGGTAAACCACAAAAATAGCTATGATTAACAGATAGTTTATAAAAAAAATCTATGCTCTTA
The DNA here is from genome assembly GCA_027410445.1 of Discoglossus pictus. Classification (NCBI taxonomy): domain Eukaryota; kingdom Metazoa; phylum Chordata; class Amphibia; order Anura; family Alytidae; genus Discoglossus; species Discoglossus pictus. Next base: position 200,291,094 of record CM050169.1, on the reverse strand, counting down.
GCAAATTACATTATCATTAATATTTACTGTGGATTTCAACATTTGCATATTTCTGTAATTTTTCACAGATTCTGCCTGAAGAGTGTCACTGACTAGTTTGAGCACTGCACAGTTTAACACAGACTGTAAACTCTGCAGAAATTTACAGACAACAAATTACAACAAACATGAATAATTAAAAAAATTGCATTAACAAAAAAAGTATGGTCTTACTCCAAAAATTATTAATTGAAAAGTTATTTTAACATTTGCATCTCTTTTTCTCATTTTTAACAGACACAGCCTGAAAAGTGTCACAGGAAGATTGGCAGCAGGAGACGGTTACAAACACACACCTCTGTCACTTATAGACAACAAATTCAAGACAACAAGTACAGTATAACAAGTAAAAAAATAATATATTTTTGCTACTGCTGTTTACACATATAGGCCCTCATTCAATTGCATTTTGGCCAATTGAATAGGGCTGTAAAAAAGCACATAGCATATTTTTGTTAAATAAGTTTTTAGTTAGTAAGCATCTATCCAAAAGCAAGGTTTTCACTAACTAAAAACTTCTTTAAAAAAAATATGCTATGTGCTTATTTAGAGCTCTATTCAATTGGCCAAATCGCAATTGAATGAGGGCCATAGAATGGAAGGAGCTATCAACCCTCTAAGCATAACCCTATAACCTAATACTTTAATGCCAACAGTGGCGCACACAAAACAGAATAGGACAAAAAAGAAAAGGTACCCAAACTCCCTAATGCCAACGGTGGCGCCCGCAAAACAGGATAGCACAACAAATGTTCTTAACACATACAAAATGTAAGGATCTATCCTGTTTTGTGTGCGCCACCATCTAAACCTAACCCCATAACCTAAACACCTAATGCCAACAGTGGTGCACACAAAACAGGATAGGAAAAAAAAACAACCCTAACCTCCTAATGCCAACAGTGCCACACACAAAAGAGGATAGCACAACAAATGTTTTTAACGCAAAAAAAAAGGTACCCTAACCCCCTAATGCCAACAGTGGCGCACACAAAACAGGTAAAGACAAACAATGTTTACCTAACCCCTTAATGTCAACACTGGTGTCTACAAGAATGTATACACTTCAAGTTGAAGACAACAGGCACAGTATTACAAGTTTAACAAATCAAAACAAAATTAATGTACTGCTGTTCACAAAAAAAAATGTAACAACCTATCGTGTTTTGTGTGCACCTTTGTGAAAACGCATTGCAACCTAACTAACCCTCTAAGCCTAACCCCACAACCCTAACCCCCTAATACCAACATTGGCACACACAAAACAGGATACAAACAAAAAAACAGGTTACCTTAACCCATAATGCCAACAGTGGCGCGCACAAAACAGGATAGAACAAAAAATGCTGGTAACACATACAAAATGGAAGAATCTGTCCTGTTTTGTGTGCATCATCCTCTAAACCTAACCCCATAACCTAAAGCCCTAATGCCAACAGTGGTGCACACAAAACAGAATAGGATAGGAAATGTTGTAAACACATACAAAATTAAAGGATTTATCCTGTTTTGTATGGTCTTACTAAAAAAAATGGATTGAAAAGTTATTTTAACATTTGCATTTCTCTCTGTAATTTTCAACAGACACTGCCTGAAGAGTCTCATCACCTCAACAGGAATTTATACACTACAAATTGAACACAACAGGTACAGTATTATGAGTTTAATAACCAAAAAAATAAAATAACGTACTGCTGTTTACACATATAAAATGGAACAACCTATCCTGTTTTGTGTTCACCTTTGTGGAAACGCACTGCAACCTAACTAAACCTCTTAGCCTAACCCCATAACCCTAACCCCCTAATGCCAACATTGGCGCACACAAAACAGCATACGAACACAAAAAAAAAAAAGCATGTTACCTAACTAACCTGCTAAGTCAAACCCCATAACTCTAACCCCATAATGCAAACAGTGGTGCACACAAAAAAGGATAGGAGAAGAAATAAGCAAAAAAAAAATTCTAATCATTTAATAAAAAAAAAAAAATACTACTTTTATTTACTTATATTACTTACCTATATTACTTATATTTACAGTCGAACAGACATTGTCGAAACATGTATAAAGTCAAGTACACTATGGGAACTATTTACCCATCTTCAATTACAACAAAATATGAGATCAGAAGGACAACATGAATTCGATTATTGGCTCATTACAATTGGAAAAGGAAAAACAGGGCAAAATGATTATTTAACCAATGATACTATGGAAATTCCATCTGAAATGATTTACAAACAGGACATCATATCGACTATATTCCAAAATACAATAACTAACGAGGATTACACAGAGCTTGCAAACCAAGTAATATTAACATCCAAAAATAAAGATGCATTGCTTCTGAATAATGAAATATTAAAATTAATAGATGCACCACGAAAAAAATTATCACAGTGCTGATTCTGTACTTGGTGATGACAAAGAAAGTCAGACAAACTTTTCAACTGAATTTATTAATTCATTAACTCCCTCTGGAATGCCACCACATATTTTGCAGCTAAAAAAAGGTGCAATTGTCATGTTACTGCGAAATATGAACCCAAAAAAAGGACTATGTAATGGGACCAGATTAATGGTTCAAGAATTAAAAGACCATTTCATAAATGCTGAAATTCTGAATGGTACCCATAAAGGTGAAAAAGTTTTCATACAAAGAATAGATTTGGCATCAAGTGAAAGAAGCTTGAATTTTGTACTTCAAAGGAGACAATTTTCCATCCTCATGGCATTTGCTATGACATTAATAAATTACAAGGAAAAACTTTTAAATCCATTGGTATCTTTTTAGAAGAACCAGTATTTGCACATGGCCAACTTTATGTTGCATTTTCAAGATGCAAGAATCCAGAGGAAATTAAAGTTTATATTGAAAAATAACAGGGTGGTTTATTAGATGATGGAGAAATTTTACAAAAAATATTGTCAACTATGAGGTGCTGTAACTTAAATTACGAAAAAGGATAACAATACAAAAGATGTACAAAAAATAATAAAAAAGGAACAGTGCTTTTATCTCAAGGACACATTCACAACAAAAAAAAAAAAAAAAACATAGAAAACAGTGGTTTTATTTCGAGAACAAACTTTTAGGTCACTCGGACTCTTTTTAGAGGACCACTATTTCACATAGCAAACTCTATAAAATGGCAAAAACACATAGAGAACAGTGGTATTACTTCCAGGACAAACTTTTATGTCACTGGGACTCTTTTTAGAGGACCACTATTTCACATAGGAAACTCTTTGTGCCATTTTCAATAACTACAAGAATAATAAAAAAAAGTGAAACAACAAACAAACAACATAATAATAAACAGTGGTAATATCCCATAGACAAAGTTACAAGTCTGCTGGGCTCTGTTTAGAGGAACCACTTGAACATAGACAACTCTATGTGGCACGTTATGAATACAAAAATAAATTAAGACACATTAAATAAAAAATTAAATATTGGAATATCTTGGAAGTGCCCTTTTGGAAAGGATTGGCCTCATAAAATAGTTATGTTGCATTTTCTTACAATTCCAGTTAAAATGTTATTACATTATTACAAGTCACTGTTTGTAATGTTAAAATTGTATTTTACAAGGTGTGGAAAGTTGTTTCATTGTATGTAATTAAGGGTTCCTGTCAGTAGGAGGATGATCATTTGTTGGAAAATTGAAATGTACAATTAATACAGAGTATTTATCCAGGGAGTAATCCGATAACCAGTTACTGGGGTCAGGAAGGAATTCCCCCCCCCCCCCCCCCCTTTGACACAATCAGCTAAGTTTCACTGGAGTTTTTTCTGTTTGCCTTACTCTGGATTCAATATTCAAGATCACTGTATTTTCATAAAATTCAAGTTTAAATGTTATTACATTACGCTAATGTTTGCAATGTTAAAATTCTATTTTACAAGGTTTGGAAAGTTGTTTTATTGGATGTTATTAAGGGTTCATGTCAGTAGGGGGATGATAATTTGTTTGAAAATGGAGTAATCCAATCGCCAGTTCCTTGGGTCAGGAAGGAATTAATTTTTCCCCCACTTTGAAACAATTGGATACGTTTCACTGGGGGGTTTTCTGTTTGCCTTCTTCTGGATTCAATACCTATGTGGTTTAACAGTATTTAAACTACAAGTTGCATGTTAAAAAGCATTCTGTCATGGTTTACAATACTGATTCATATACAGTTGGGACATTGTTATATTAGTCCTGCATAGCTGACAATTAAAAATGGTAATATTGTTAAAAAGGGATTGTTTACCAGTTCTTGAACTATAAGTTGCATGTTAAAAAAAATAAACCCATTTACTGTAATTGTTGTACTTCTTTGTAGATAACAAATTAGACATGAAAAAATAACCACATAGCGTGGCAAACAGCATTCGCAGCCGACACATTTTATTGCTGTCCTTTTTTGATGGACAAGTCGCTATTGGTAAAGAAACCACAGCATTATTTGATTGAGGAAGTGCAGTGACTCTCTTTTTAGGCAAAATCATAAAGTATGGTGAAATTAAAACATCAAATAAAGTAGCCATAAAATGTTAACATGGAACAGTGAATCTCTACCCTACAAGTACAGCAACACTGGAGATGCATAGGAAGAAGATGAAAATCACAGCACCTGTAATAACTAACCTGCCTTATCCTGTTGTGCTAGGCAGAGATTTTCCCCACTTTGAAGACCTTCTTCAAACTAATAAATGGGAAAATGTAAAAATGCCTGTGGAGAGAACCCAGAATGCTCAGAAATCCATATGATCACATCTGTCATGCTTAGACAATGATCTGTTTTCCGGTCCAAGGAAGGCCCATAAAACAAAGCGTGAAAGGTGGAAAGCAAAAAGGGTTTTAGCATAAATAAAGAGAAAAGCTTTTGAAGAGGCTTTAGCAGCCAGTCAGGCTAAGACAAAGAAAGAGGTTGACAGATCAGGCCCTATGGCTGATAGTAATGAAGGAAGGGCCAGTACAGGAGAACCTGAAGAGGAAGACTTGACCCCAAAGCAATGTTTCTCTGATAATATGATTTTGCACGTGACCAAGCTTCTAACTAATTGCTACAGAATGTTAGTAGAAGTAAATGGTGTACCTGTCCCTGAAAGAGAAAGGAAACAAGGCCCATGTTTCATTCTACGGAATGATCTACTATACAGAATTGTTCCTTCAGAGGACAAGAAACTCGAGCAACTCCTAGTCCTTAAAACAAAGAGAAGGAAAGTCCTTGATCTGGCTCATCGCAACCTTCTCGGAGGACACCTAAGAAGAGGCTAAAACACTGGGAAGAATTTTGAAAAGCTTTTATTGGCTGGGTATATTTGCTGAGTTAGCCCAGTATTGTGCATAATGCCCAGAATGCACCTCGAGCTGACCTTTGGGCCACTTTGATACCATAACTGAGGAGCCTTTTGAAAGGATAGCGATGGACACTGTGGGACCTCTAGAAATATCAGCCAGAGGACACCAGTTCATACTAGTGATACTGGACTATGCCACAAGATACCCAAAAGCTATACCACTACACACAGCAACTTCAAAGAATGTGGCTAAAGAATTCATACAACTTTATTCAAGGGTGGGAATACCAAAGGAAATTCTGACAGATCAAGAAACACCTTAGGTATCAAAGTTAAAGGGATATCTAAGTTTGCTGGATTATGAATGCTTTTAGTGGAGGAGAATCAGTAGTGTGTGAAAAAAAAAGTTTGCATGAAAAAATACCAAAATATACATTTAAACACTCACCTTAAAGTCAGCTGAATTTCTTACATTTGAAAACAGTTGGCTTTCAAAGTTAACACCCCCAGCCAATCTAAAATTAGCATAACAGACATATTTAGTTTGACCAATCACAAGGCAGCATGGTATTCATTTTGTTTTGGAATGATTTGTTTTGGCCAATTAGGTTAGCTGAAACTCTTGAATTAACTCTGGTTTCCTGTCTGTGGTGCAAAGCAGCTGGGAAATGTAGTGTATCACTGGCATGTGATAGGGAGCTGCAAGGAGGAAGCTGCAAGGATATTGGCTGAGCAACAAGAGCAGGTAAATAGTGGGTTAATATCGCTCCATGCTGATTGGTGGTGGTGGGGATGGGGTGGGGTCAGATGCCGGTTTAGACACCCCCTGCAGCTGTCAACATAATCATTAGAGAGATTTTAAGATATTATTAAAGATACAATATTTTATGAGATGTGCTGCATACACACAGGCTGCATTTTGCCTAAAGAGTACAGATTTGTATTATCTAGCTCATTTAGATTTCCCTTTAATGAAAGAAATCTGCAAGCTCCAACAAGTTAAGACACTAAGAACCTCGGTTTATCACCCATAAGGCCCCTATGAAATAATTGAGGCTGTAGGAGAAGTAGATTATAAAGTTAGGCAACCTGGTGGAGAAAGACAGAGCAAATATCATGTACATCTGCTACAACCTTAGATAGAGCAGATGGTAGATGGGGATGTTACATGTTTGGCTGAAGAATCAGAAGATATAAATGAAACCATTTCCTGTGTAGAGCCTTTGGAATTGTTGCAAAATCTATGAATCCAGGTTGCACCACCTCCATTTATTATGACATTGTTACTAAGCAGGGGTAAGAGTAAGGGTTAAACCCTATCGCATACACAAGGCTAAAACCGCAGAAATAAGTGGAGAAGTTAAGAAAATGTTGGACCTTGGAGTTTTTGAAGAATCCCAAAGTGAGTGGCGTAGTCCCATTCTTATGGTTTCAAAACCTGATGGATCTGTCAGATTCTGCAGCGACTTCCGCAAACTAAACTCTGTGTCAGAAATTGATGCTTATCCCTAGAGTGGATGAATTGATAAAGCAACTTGGGAAATCAAGCTTTCTAACAACACTAGATTTGCAAAAGGATATTGGTAGAAACCCTTGACACACGTAGCGAAAGAAAAAAACTGCATTTTTGACTCCAGATAATCTGTTTCACTACATATTGCTACCATTTGGGCTACATGGAGCTCCAGCCCCTTTCCAGAGACTAATATATAGAATATTGAGTTGTCATTCTCCATATGCAGCTATAGTCATTTATACTAGTGATTGGGAGACATATCTTTCAAAGTTGGAAGCTGTATTAGAAACCCTAAGGCAGGCAAATCTTACTGTAAACCCTGCGAAATGTGCCATAGGACTAAGTGAAACTAAATATCTCAGGTATATCATTGGAAGAGGGTTGGTCAAAAATCAAGCTCAACAAAGTGGAGGCAATTCAGAACTGGCCACGACACCTAAGGAAAAAAACTAGTGAGAGCCTTTCTGGGCATTGTGGGATATTACAGAAGGTTTATTCCCCATTTTCCACAAGAGCTGTCTCACTGACGGATCTCACAAAAAAGGGCCCTTGATATGACTAAGTGGAACAAGGAAGCTGAGGAAGCCTTTATGGAACTAAAGTTTGCACTTTGTCAAGATACGGTTTTAATAGCCCCAGATTTTGATAAATAATTCATCCTCCAAACCAATGCTTCTGGGATAGGTCTGGGAGCTGTATAATTACAGTTGGTTAAAAATGAAGAACATCCCATCCAGAAAATTGATGCCACGGGAGTAGAGAAGGAATGTCTGGCGATTACATGGGCTACCAAAGCCATCCAATATTACTTATTAGGAAGGAGGTTCACACTGGTATCTATCTGACCATGCCCATCTGAAAGGGAGGAGTGGATGCAGCTGAACAAGGAGAAGAACAGCAGAGTTACAACCGTTCAACTTCCGAGTCCTCCATAGAGCTGGCAGTCAACATGGCAATGTGGATGCCTTATCATGCGTACATTGCCTCAGGGTGGACGTCGCTTAACCACATAGTGTCTAGCTGGAGAGGGGACATGTAACAGATTTGTAGATTGGATATAAGTGAGTGTAAGACTTTACAGGGCCCTCTTTCCCCAATGAGGTGATAGGTTTAGAACTCCTATAAAGGGTTGCTAAGTAACTGAGAGTGACTGTTACTCTGCAGCCTGTAGGCAGACGGATAGCAAGATCGGACTCCTGAAACAGGCCCAAGCATCCAGGCCTGAAAACTTTGATTATAGTTTAATAGTTTATTTTGTATTTTCTTTTATATACTGGCTGAGAACCACTACCTCCATCTAAAGTGATGGAAAACAGGGCACTGATAGGGCCAGAGACAGTGCTTTGCCACAATACGCACACACACATATATATATATATATATATATATATATATATATATATATATACTAGAAAATTGCCTGTCAAAAATGACGGGAATAAAATTATAAAGCTAGCAACGCTGTTTGCCACACAATGTGAGGCTTTTTCTCCTTCTGCGCTCATCACAAGCCTTTCCTCCCACCTACTGTAAGGGCCGCTCATTGCAGGGTTCGTTAACGTGTAAGTTTTGTGTTTGGGAATGGCATGTGTCTCTTTCCACCATCTCCCCCCTGTCCCTTCCCTGTTTCTTTCTCCTCTGTGTGTGTGTGCTGAAGATATAGCTAGTCAAAATGTCCAGGGGCTTAATATTCCTTTTAAGAGATATTTGATGAATAAGAATTATAATAATAGCCAATATGATTTAGTGTTTTTACAAGAAACTTATTGGGCCACAGGGAAGATCCCATATTGTAAGATGAAAAATTTTGGGTAAGATATATATGCAACATATAAACAAAAAAAAAAGGAGTAGTGTCAATATATTTTAAAGAAAAACTAAAATTAAAAGAAGAACTGTAATAAAAGATCCAAATGGTAGATACCTTGTTTGGTTAGGATCAATAGAAGAAAAATGCACGATAGTGAATGCTTATGCGCCGATTGAGAGCCAGATAAGATTTATTAATAGATTGATGAAAATGGTTAATAAATATGGAAATAATAAACTAATACTCTGTGGAGACCTCAATCTCTGCTCTGTCAAAATATATAAACAATAGACTCTGTGACTGATGGAGGACTTTCCACGTGAGGGAAAGAGATTTCACTCACTATTCTAATAGACACCAAACTTTCGTAAGAATTGATTATATATTAGTTTCAGAAATAATCTTAGAAAAAATAGTAAAAACAGAAATAGCTCCTATAAGTTGGTCTGATCATGGACAAGTGTCCATTAAGATCTTACAGAATCAACCTCAAATGGAAAGACCTTCATGGAAATTGAACTTAAATTTAGTACAAGATTTAAAGATAAAAGATAGACTTAAAAAATAAGTAACAACATTTTTTGAAATAAATAATAGGTCAATTAAAATGAAGGTAATGATATGGGCTACACATAAACCTTTGTAAGAGGCCTACTGATCAGTTGACAACATCATTGGAGGAAACAAAAAGGAAAATGTTAAAAGATCTATACATAGAACTGGCCAATTTAGATCACGAAGTGAAGAATAGCTGAGATAAAACCACACAAGAGCAAGTAAGACTATTAAAGCTAAAGATTAAAAAAGTTGAGCAGAGATCTATGATAAATCCAAATGTGTCACCTAAAAAAAGCTATACCAACTCGGCAATAAAGCGGGCAAAATGGTAGCTAAAAGATTAAGAACAAAAAAGCTAATGAATAAAAGAAAAGATTTACTTAAGTATAAAGACTGGGTGGTAACTAAACCCAAGGAAATTGGAGAAACTTTTGCGCACTATTATAAACAACTATAAAATCTAGAATCAACAAAAGAATGTATAGCTCTGACTAAAGACGAGATACAATTTCTAGACAAAGTAGATTTACCTAAGATAACTGAAGATGAATTAGGTTTTTTGAAAAAAGAAATCTCAACCAAGGAAGTCCAAGAAACTATAGCGGAATTAAAATTGGGGTCTTCACCTGTCCTGGACGGTTTTAGGAATTGGTATTATAGAGTTCTCCAGGAAGAACTAGAGGAGCCACTAAAAGATGCTTTTAATCAAATTAAAACTGAAGGCGTTATCCCCCCAAAAATGCTGAAGGCGGAAATAGTGACTATCCCAAAGGAAGAATTAGAATGTCCTGAATGCAAACATTTTTGTCCCATCTCTCTCCTCAACACGGATGTCAAAATATATGCTAAAATCTTGGCGAGGATTTTGTGCTCCGTGTTGGGGAGATTGGTGGCAATGGATCAAAAAGGCTTCATTCAAAATCGACAGGGTCCAGATGAAGTAAATACATTGATCAATCGAATCGAATCACATATATAGTTGTGAGCAGGCGAGCCAGCCAGAGCCGTTGCTCACGCTTGCGGGCTCGCAAAGCGAGGGCCTCAGTTGCTGGCATGGAGCGCCGAAGACGCTCCTTGCCAGCAACTGCGACCCTCGCAAAATTCAGCATCTGCACCTGCAAAGCGAGGGCTTCAGTTGCTGGCATGGAGCGCCGAAGACGCTCCTTGCCAGCAACTGCGACCCTCACAAAATTCAGCATCTGCACCAGTCCACCTTAAGAGCCAGCAGAGCAGCAGGGGCATGGCCTAGCACTGAGCTCTGCTGCAGGAGAGAGGGATACAGGACCTGCCGGGGATACACTATCTGTTACTACACTGGGATTCCCAATTCTGCAGCAGACACTGGAGCTTGTGCTGCTGGCGCTGAGAGCAAAGCGCCATCCAGGAGGGATATAAAGCAGGCACGGCTGGGAGCATCCCCTGTCTGTCAAACCAGCCCCCCCAAAATCGCATCTGAGCCCCCCCAGAGCCACCAGAAGGTCCTGTGCTGTGTCTCCATAAGGTGCATCTGCAGAGCATTACATGTAAGTGTTTGACATGTATTAAGGGTGTCTGGTGCTGCTGCATTTGAGCTATGTGCACATTGTAATAGGGTGCATGGCTGAATTAATATGGACATTTACAAGCTGTGTGGGTTGGTGCTGCAGCACAAATAGAGAACATATTATTTAAGGCATGCTTGGATGAATTCCTGCAAATCAGCATATGCTCATTACAATTAAACCAAAGCATGCTTATAAATATCCTTTGCATGAGCACAGGCTTTGTGCAGAGACTGTGCACAATCAGTGATTTCCACAAAATGCTGCATGAGTAATACACCTGAAGCAATAGGGCAAGGCCCTCGCGAAGGTGCTCCTTGCCAGCAACTGAGGCCCTCGCAAAGCTGGGGATTTATGGACTTAACATTATTCAGGTTCGGATTTGGCGAATTTGGAACTCGAGCCATAGGTGCTTTATATGAATCCCCAGCCGCCTCTGTCAGAGGTATAGGTTATACATCAAGTGAGTTTGGTATCCACAATGGGACAAGACAGGGATGTCCCCTGTCCCCCTCAATATTTGCACTTACACTTGAACTTTTACTCATAATGATTACAAATTCAGAAAAAATTAAAGGAATAGAAATATGATCTAAACAACATAAAGTTATTGCCTTTGCGGATGATATTATTATAACAATGGAACAGCCATACTCTTCTCTGGAAAATCTATTCTCATGTATCACAGAATATAGTAAGATTTCCAATTTTAAACTAAACTTAGAAAAATCAGAGTTTTGTGCTTTCAATATAGGAGAACGAGAATTAAAAATGTTAAAAGATAAATTTAGAGGTAAATGGCAAGAAACAATTGAATACTTGGGAATTACTTTACATGGGGAAATAAAGGAATTAATCAATATCAATTATGAAAGAGTAATGAAAAATGTGAAAGAAATAATTAAGAAATGGAAAGATCTTAAAATCTCTTGGATGGGAAGAATGAGTGCCACCAAGATGACTCTGCCCACAAAGATAGGTTATATACAAAGATGTATACATTTTGAGATGCCATTATCGATAATGAATAGGTAGGTTACAGAGGAGAACAGATACATTTATCCATGAGGGGAAGAAAATGAGAATAAAAAAATACAGACGTTAGTCGTAGCTTTGGTACAGGGGGCTTGGGATATCCAAACATAAAGGATTACCAGGATGCAGCTTTGATTGCACATATGATTAATCTAAATTATAGCAACTCAAATATTGAATGGGTAGAAATAGAAAGGGAAATAATAAATCTAGAAGAAGAAAAATTATGGATATTTCAAGAGAAAATTCCTAAAATAAAATCTATAATAGGATCTTCCACAATTAAAAAATAATTTAAAAATATGGTATAAATTAAATAGAATGTACCAACTGTTACCCTTCCCTGGCACCATTACCCCTCTAGACACATTTGGGACTCCCATGGCTGAAAAGACTGAGGAAAGTTAATATTGTGTCTCTCAGGGATTTATACATTGATAATGGGCTCAAAAAAACTGAAGATAGAAAACTGGAGGCTGTATAAAGTGGTGGATGGCTTCACTATAAATCCTTATGTGAAAATGTGAAATTTTCAGACTTCCACTTGTTACAATCAAAAAGCTTAATGCCTTTCGAAGAATTGATCTTAAATCGAAATAAAAACCATTTGATATCTAAATCAAACAAACTGATTAAGAAATGAGAAATTGAGCAAAAAACAAACGTTATGCTAAAATGGGAAAAGGAACTCAAAAACAACATTTCACTACAAACTTGTCATAGAGCCTTTTCGATTACGGGAAAATATATAAAATATGTTAAATATAGAGAATTACATTATAAGATATACAGCAGATGATATCTAGATCCATTGAAGATGTCACACATTACAAGTAGTGGATTCTGTTGGAGAGAATGTGGAGAAGTGGGCTCTTTCCGTCATATATGGTGGGATTGCCCACTTATTAAAAATTTTTAGGGAAATATTGAATAAACACATTATAGACCTAATTAAAGGGGAAATAAAAATTAACGCAAAAATCTCATAGCCTCCAAATGGAGACAGAAGATAATCCTAAATTCGGCAGAAGTGGGTTAAAAAGATAGACAACAACTCGGAATTAGAAAATAACTACACTGAAATGCGACTAATGAATAAAATCCCATTGAAAATGGATATTCTGGGAAACAACAAAAAAAAGGATAAAATATCTTTAGTTGTAACTTAATGAGCCACTGGACAAAGACTGACTAAGGGCCTCATTCTATTAGCGGCCGCAGCCGTTGCGGGGCCGCAAGGACCGGCCGCAAGCTATTCTGCTATTCTATTCCCCTCCGGCCGGGGATTCCGGCAGGCTTGCGGCCGGCGCCTTGCTATCTCTTGCGGACGATCGCGCCGGAGGAAATCCTTTGATCTAAAACGGCCGCAAGGAAATCTGCCGTAAGAAAATCCTATTTGCAATTCAATTGCTCCGGGAACCCTCTCTGCAAGGCTAAAAGCGAGCCGCAGCTTACTTGCAGGAAAGAGGTCCCGCTAGCACCAATTAAGCACGAAATATAGCCCAAATAAAGCCATCCTGCACTTTGAGAAGACTATAAAGTGATTTTCGGTGTTAGCAAAAATAGCACAAAATTCCCCTATACTCAAATCCGTAAAATATATATTTTTTAATATACGTTAAATATCCATGTAAAAAGTCCATAGGGCTTGGAGCACCTCAGACACGCCGACGCCGCAGCAGGAAAATAAACAGTTAATTTAAACTCGGGCTTGGGCTGATGTGCAAGCTTGAGAGTGGGTTACTTTTAATCCTCATGTCCCCCAATATGATCCCTAGCATTTACAGAGCTTTACAGAGCTGTCTTGAATTTATTTTTGACTTTTTAGATTTCAGAGCTTACGGCCGGTTGCAAGATTTACGGCCGGCCGTAAGAGGAGATCCTTGCAGCCTTACGGCCGGTTTACGGCCGATAATAGAATGAGGCCCTTAGACTTTAAATAGTTAAATTGGAATAGAATTCGTCCCTCCTGCCCTGACTTCCCAGACCGCCTCCGCTCATTGATTGTTTTTTCCGCAGTCATGTGACTGAATGAATATGTATGGCAACTAAAATTCAAATTATAAGTATGAAGTTGCATGTTTTATTAATGTATTTACATTGTTTGATGTCACGTTTGATATGACTTTATTCTTTTATTGTAATATATGTGAAAAATCAATACAATGTATTTAAAAAAAAATAATAATAAGTGCTGCGTGCCTGGCATTGGTGAGCCTCGTTTTCATCCTGTTTCAGATTTTTTACGTTTTTCGTCTGTCATTTTATTCCCTCGCTTAGCCGATTTTCGATTGACGAAAAACTGCAAATTTGGGTCAAAATTGCTAGCAACCTCACTCTCAGGCTTCATGGCTCTCCCTCTGTACTGTGTAAGAGTGTGTTTTTATTTTATTATTTTATTATTTTGCTTTCTTTTCAGGTATTTCGAGTTACGCTCTGGAAATAAGTTTGAACGTTAAATTAGCAAACCTCGTTCCTCGTGGTCAGCAGGGTGCTTCAACCACTCTCCTCCCTTGTGAGGATAGCAGTGCAAATAGAGCCTTTGGCGCTCATTGTAGCCTAAATCCTGCATGCTTCAACTGCTCGTTTCACAAGGCGAGCAGTCCAGCCTAAGTCCTGCGTATGCGATCGATGGATCGCCTCGCTTTGCAAGGCGAGCAAAGTGTGACCAACATCATAAGCTTTCCCCACACTGACCACTATATATGTGATATATATGTATATATATATATATATATATATATATATATATATAAATATATACTGTGTGCAAGTGGGAATGGAGTGGCCCAAGAAATTGGGAGTGGGATCACTGGCATATGTAGGCCTACAGCAGCAGAAAACACACAGCCTTATTAAATTGCAATTCGGCCAATTGAATAGGGCTCTATTTAAGCACGTAGCATATTTCTGCTACATACATTTTTAGTTAGTGAACTTCTACCCAAAAGCAAGGTCTTCGCTAACTAAAATCTTCTGTAAAAAAATATGCTATGTGCTTAAATAGAGCCCTATTCAATTGGCAGAATTGCTATTTAATAAGGCTGACAGTTTTTAGTACATGGAATTTTAAAGTTATGACTTCTATTTGTTATTTTTATTAAAATTTACAAATGAAAATGTGGACATCTTTTGCAATCTTTCAGCTAATATTAATTCCAGAACTATGAATATAAAGATAGCTAAACACAGAATGTTCCTTGACTCTCGGTTATAGAGAAGGACAGATGTTTCATCTCATCTATGTTTTTTTTTTCTGCTGTCACAATTCTTTCTTCCTTCAGGGGACAGATGAAGATCAAGGACATCAGTGATATTCCTCAGTAGGCTGAATTCATAAATGGAATTAAAACGTTTACCTAAATAATTGCACTATCTTCTTATCCAGCATTGTCAATATGTATGAAGGTTGGAGAGACAAAATACAAAATATGCAGAAACCTTGTGCCAATAAGATTCAGTATTCTGTTTGAGGAGACACTGCACAGCATACATTGCAATTGTCAGAGAGTGAACAGGGCATATGGACACTCATTTCTTCATCACGTAAAGAAACATGTACGTCCCACTTTTTTAAAGTATGTACAGGGTTTTATGGCATCTTTTCATCAAATATGAGTTCCAGCATGTCTATTTTTGAGAATAAGCAATGGTTTCTTTATATTCAAACAGCAAAGTCAAATACCTGTGTTGTTACATTGTGGGGCTAGTCTCTATTAGCCAATGACCACTCATTCCTCACCATTATTGCTAAATGGCTCATATACTGTATGTAACCAATATAGCTTGTTGGCTGATAATGCCAATAAAAAAATATCTTAAGCATTCATAATGTTGGTGAAATCTAAATATCTCTAAGTAAAATGGTTTCCATAGTCCTAAAGAGGCTCTTCGGGCAAATTATATTTAATTTAGGTGATCATCATTGCAGTTGTCATATAAAAAGTACACTACTTTTGTCTAAGAAGCTCACAGTTTCTCAGCTTCTCTTTCTGTTTACACCCCTGTCGTCGTCTGTCACATAGGGGACTTAAGGGGTTGTCTTCAAACTACCAGGGTCATACTGAATGTTAAAATCTGCAGAGACATCAAATAGACAAGATTTTTTTCCAGTCTGAAAAAAAATGATCAATGAGGAGATACATTTTTTTTATTTTTACATTTCATGGATGCAATGTTTTCTTATAAATTATTAAATATGATTATAATTAAAATGTAGGAATTATAGGAAGGGGCATTTACTCTTGTTCTTGCTCAATATAACCTCCTTATATAACTTCTAATATTGCTGTTAATTAGCCATTAACTGTGTCTCTTCTGTGATGTGATGTTTGCAGCTTCTAAAACATATCTTGAAACACTGGTATCACAGATGTGAATATGGCAGCATACATGAGAGCATACAAGGCTTGCAAAAGGACTATTAGACTGGCTATGATAGAAAATGAAAAGTTAGTTGCAAAGGAGAGTAAGACTATCCCTAACATATGTTTTTAAATATATGAATGGGAAGAAGATCAGGAAGGAAGCTATAGGAGCATTACAATGTGACACAGGCTGTCTAATAATTAGTGACCAGGAAAAGGCAAATTAGCTAAATATGTTCTTTTCTTCGGTATACACAAAGGAGGTACCAGTGGTTGGGATACATTACCTTCACCAAATAATTGGTTATCACAGGAAGAAATCCAAAAGAGCTTGGAAAAAATAAATGTTAATAAAGCTCCAGGTCCTGATGGAATACATCCAAGGGTACTGAGGGAGCTGAGCTCTGTAATATCCAAACCATTATATCTAATTTTTCAAGATTCACTCAACACAGGGTCATTACCAGTTGACTGGAGAAAAGCAGAGGTTATACCTATATTTAAAAAAGGTGCAAGAGCAAATCCAGGAAATTATAGACATGTAAGTCTCACTTATGTGGTGGGAAAGATTTTAGATGGGTTAATAAGAGATAGTAAGTAGGAATCAACACAGATTTGTGAGGGTTAGGTCATGTCAAACAAATCTAATTAGTTTCTATGAAGAGGTTAGTAGGAACTTGTACAAGGCAACTTAGTGGATGTTGTCTTGAATTTTGCAAAGGCTTTTGATACAGTGCCACATGGGAGACTATTGAGCAAACAAAGGGATACAGGAATTACAGTAAATAACTGCTCATGGATTGAGACCTGGCTAAAAGGAAACAAAGGGTTGTTGTAAATGGAATGTGGAATTCTCTACCAAAGGAGGTGATGACTGTGGATTCGATAGATAACTTTAAAAAGGGAATGGATATATTCTTAAATAAAAAGGGCATTCAAGGTTATCCTGGATAATTAGAGAGGGATTATTGATCCAGGGAGGAGTCTGATTGCCAGTATCTGGGGTCGGGAAGGATTTTTTTTTTTCCCCTTTTGAGACAAATGGCAAAGCTTCACTGTTTTTTTTTTTTCTGTTTGCCTTCCTCTGGATCAATTATCAATTAACAAATACTCCTCATATTCCAGATCAGAGGAGATCTAAAATGGTTGAACTTGATGGACTGAAAGTATTTTGTTCAACCTCAATTACTATGTAACTATGTAACTATGAAAATGTGTTTTTCCAGAAGCTGACTTACTCTGTGGGCATGTTAGAAGTGAAGTGTAAACTATGTATGACAATTATATTGAGGAGGATAAATTAGTTAATTAAAGTTAGTTAAAAGAAAAAATGCTCCAAGAGTCCCATTATTTTTTACTTCTCAGTGATTATTAAATATTATTTGTTGCTGCTTAATTCTTGTTCCCCCAAAGGTATTTTTTCAGTTTAAAGAGTGTATACAAATTATTCTAATTTTATCACTCCAGCCTCTGGGTGAACCTTAATAATTGTTAACTGTGGTCTATCATACCATTTCTCATAGTCTAATTGGTTGACGGAAACAAGTGCTCAAGAACTCTTTATAAGCAGGTAGTTTATTAACTAAACTAGGAATCAAACTCACAGTTGTTTAAGTTTCAATCACAGAGAATGTAGTTTATCCTGTTCTGCCAACATAATTATCAGAAACAATTTAAGAACTATTGATTGGGAAAAAATGCAGTGCATCAGATTCTGGCATATTCATAAAGTAGATTTGTTCTAAAAATAATATATTAAAAAGATATATTTTGGAGGTACATAATATTGGATATGGAAGCAAAGTCCAATCTCTTCAACACCAACATTGTCTATATCCTATCCTCATAATGCCATTCTAAGACACCAGTCTAATTAGCTGGAATGATTATATCAATATATAACTCAATATGCAGCTGAAATATTATATTACATGTTATCTAAATTCTGTTATTGGTTTAATAGACTATCTCATCCAAAGAAAAAAAATCAGTACTAGGATCTATCTTACAAATTATTAAACAGGGAATTAAACAGGGAAACAATAA
Organism: Discoglossus pictus; assembly: GCA_027410445.1. Lineage (NCBI taxonomy): Eukaryota > Metazoa > Chordata > Amphibia > Anura > Alytidae > Discoglossus > Discoglossus pictus. Next base: position 200,272,889 of record CM050169.1, on the reverse strand, counting down.
GTCATTCCCTTGTGTATCATCTAATAGTTCTGCCTGTGAATGGAGAAAGCACATTCTTATGCAGCTGTTTTGAGTCCCTGTAAAGTGGACAAGGACCCTTTGCTCACTGTGCCTTAGGGAGTTCAGCTACACCTTACTAACAAGGTTCAATGAAGGCTGAAACATACTTCTGGGTTTGCTTTTTCTCTTGTTCGGGGTAGAATGGCCTGATATTTCAGGGCTAGATCACTCTAGTGAGTGGGACCAGACTGATATACTACAGGATATTTCTCCCTGTGAAGGGCACAAGTGAGCTAAAGAGGTTGCTCTCAGAGTGGGTTATCATGTCCATAGAACTAAACTATTAAGGTTAGTTCGTTCTCTGATTGAGCACCTCAGATTTTGTTGTTTTGTTTATGCAAATTACCCTTGGGCATTAGTCTCCCTGAGGGTGATACGGGACTCCAGACATGGACCCCTTGCTCACTGTGCCTTAGAGAATTCAGCTACACCTCACTGATGAAGCCCAATGAAGGCCGAAACATACGTCTGGGGCTTGCTGTTCCTCCTGTTCAGGGTAGAATTTCCTGGCATTTCGGGCTGGTCACTCTAGTGAGTGGGACCAGACTGATATACTACAGGATATTTCTCCCTGTGAAGGGCACAAGTGAATTAAAAGAGATTGCTCTCAGAGTGGCTTATCATTTCCATAGAACTAACCTATTAAGGTTTGTTCTTTTTCTGATTCAACACCTCTGACTTTGTTGTTATGGTTAAAATCTTGTTTTTAGATCTTTGCATAAAAATATCATTATTAAAATAATTAAGCTATTATCTTAGTATTGAGACCACAGTTGAAGCCATAATTGTGTATTTATACCATTACAAGTATTATAGCTGGTCCCACTTTGGTGTGTATGTAGAGAACCTGAGCAGTAAAAGTTAACATAGCAGGCATGCAAATCTCCTAAAATGTCTTTCAGTATTATTATTTTTAGAATCTGTTAAACATGCTGTTAATGTATAAGATAAAATGTAATGCTGTCATCTAACACATCCTGTTATGGACACCTTTGTTTATGAAACAATGTTCTGATGTCAACCTCCAACTGTGCAAGAATATATTAAAGCAATGCTAACAGATGACAATGTAAGACCATGCATTAATAAAGTCTTATTAATAAAAAGTTAATTATGAAATGTTTTTAAGCTTTTATAAATTAACTTAATTGTCTTACAAATTTACTGACAAACGACACTCAGCATTATCCCAGTAAGCAAAATCTTCTCACTTTTTATTAGTGATTTGGACAAGTCTTAGTATAAAGGAAAAGTTGATTATAAACATGAAATGTAGATATGTTTGTTATGTGTTTGTGTTTCCATATCTAATCTAATTTAACTATTAAAAAGGCAACCTCTAAATGTAATAGAGTAATAATATAAATGTATAAATCACAATGTAAACCAGATAAGGGTTACCACTTGTGTTGTCTCCCTAAAGTATCTGGTACACCAAAGACTCTATTTGTATTAAATGTAGCAACCAAATCTAATGAAAAAAAGTCAACCAAGTATATATACATAAACTTTATTGTTAAAACAATGCTGCAAAATTAAATACCAAAATTTTTTTTTATATACTTACCAGGGGGTCAAACCTGTATATAAAAGGTAAACTGCCATTAGTAAACCCTCATACTTATATTTTCTCACAGTCAGCACTACCACCCTTTTGGGCGGATACTAATTAATGCTGATGGTGAAGAATTGATACATAATATAATTCTCAAGGTAACACAAGTCCAATTTATAAGACTTATATTCCTATTATGTTGCTTTGGGTTTTTATGAACATTAGGACTCTAGAGTTATTTTTTTTTTCTCCACCCGTTAACGGCACTTGCCTAATTAATATAATAAAGGTATGAGAAAACTTAGAGTCCTTTACTCACCATTCTAACACAGAAGCTCAAACTACAAATTAGTGTGGCTCTCTGTCAATGTATCAGCAAATAAAGAGAGACAAGGAGAGGCAAAGAGGTACTGTAAACCTTACCTTACCTTATGTTGTTATATTTCACCATCTCCATGCTCAGTAATTTAAATGCTTACTTCCATATTGTTGTTTGAGGGAGCTGTTACTTTCAGACCTCCTGTAATTGCCGATGCACGTTTCCCTGTATATTAATTTTTCATTTCCCTGTATATTCATTCGCTACGCGAGCCTGCAGCGTTAGCAACGACCTGTATGCTCACAACTATATATGTGATAAATGGATTGAGTAGTATTGAGTAGTATTAGAGATACCCAAACAAGTAGAAACGCCATAAGAAGCGTCTATACCCACACAGTGGGCTGTCTTAAAAAGGCAGACTTAAAGATGTAATCTGCTTAGCAACCAATTACCCGTCACGCCGTCATTTGTGACGCAATCACGTTCAATGACGCAAATCGGGCTTAAAAAACAGAGAAATTAGTATTCTGACAATTCCCTGTTGAATCTGTAATGAATATAGAGGGAAACGTGCATCGGGAATTACGGGAGGTAACTGCTCCCTCAAACAACAATATGGAAGTAAGCATTTCAATTACTCAGCATGGTGAAATATAACAACATATGGTAAGGTAAGGTTTACAGTACCTCTTTGCCTCTCCTTGTCTCTGCTTATTTGCTAATACATTGACAAAGAGCCACACTAAATTGTAGTATGAGCTTCTGTGTTAGAATGGTGAGTAAAGTACTCTAAGTTTTCTCATACCTGTATTATATTAATTAGGCAAGTGCCGTTAACAGGTGGAGAATAAGAAATAACTCTAGAGTCCTAATGTTCATAAAAACCAAAGCAACATAATAGGAATATAAGTCTTATAAATTGGACTTGTGTTACCTTGAGATAATTATATTATATATCAATTCTTCGCCATCAGCATAAATTAGTATCCGCCCAAAAGGGTGGTAGTGCTGACTGTGAGAAAATATAAGTATGAGGGTTTACTAATGGCAGTTTACCTGTTATATAAAGGGTTTGACCTCATTGTAAATAGTGCTAAAAAAAAATTGGGGGGTAATTTAATTTTGCAGCGTTGTTTTAACAATAAAGTTTATGTATATATACTTGTTTGACTTTTTTCATTAGATTTGGTTGCTACATTTAATACAAATAGAGTCTTTGGCGTACCAGATACTTTAGGGAGCCAATACAAGTGGTAACCCTAGTCTGGTCCATATCTAATCTTTATCAAAAATATATTTTGACAAGTTAACAGTATCCTCTGGGTTTGTGCCCTTGTTTCAGGGCCACTTTGATGGAGGAAAACAATACAATACACGAGGATGGATATACTTTCCCAAGTTTTACTAAAAAACACTAACTTAACTGAGGCATGAAAGTGGAGGGTTAGACGACGTCTGCAATGAGCGCTCATTCCAGGGCTCGCAAGACATTGCGAGACATGAAAGTGGCGGGTTGGCCGAGGCCTGCAATGAGCGGAGAAGTTGCTCATCGCGAGGACCGCAAAGTAGACGGTGAGAGAGGCTGGCAAAGAGCAAGTTAGAGGCGGGAGAGCCTTGCATTCTGTGGCAAAGAGCATCGCCATCCTTCAAATTTTATTGCTGTCATTTTTGACGGACAAGTCACTAGTTTATAATAATTTGGATTCTTGGCTAGCTGTGGCTTTAACTTTAGTCACAGCGCTACTAAGTAGTTTGTCTAGCTTCGGCGTTCAGCCACAACAGTAACAGCATTAGCTACATATATACCGCTAATAAAACTACAGGCACTGATCTGATTCTGAAGTTGTTAATTTATTATAAATTCAGATTTGGGAGCAGATAACATTCATAATAAGCTGGATTATAGACAATTGGTCTTTGATAACAAGAGCCTGTATGTTTACAGCGCTGTGACCAAAGCTAAAGCCAAAGCCAGCTGAGAATCCAATTATCACAAACACCATTTGAGAGATAAGCAGATATCAGTAAAGGGCTGAATGAAAGATTTAAAAAAATACATTCATAATAGGCTGAATTATTGACAATAGGTCTCTCATAAAAAATATCAGTATTAGTAAAAAGGAAAAGAGCCCACATTATAGCTCTGTGACTAAAGTTAAAGCCACAGCTAGCTTAGAATCCAAATTATTATAAATACTACTTGGGAGAATAACAAATATCAATAAAGGGCTGAATGACAGACTATAGGTCTTTGCATAAAAATATCATTATTAAAATATTTAAGCTTGTATTATTTTAGTATTGAGACCACAGTTGAAGCCATAATTGTGTATTTAAACCATTACAAGTATTATAGCTAGTTCCACTATACCTTTTGGTGTGTATGTATATTTCTACAGGTATTCACTATATTTTTACTCCAGAATCAGTGTCTTAAAAATATTAGTATTTCATCCGCTCTTGTTTTTAACATTTTTATATCTGCATTCTTTTTCATTTTAAATATATGGTTAAAATAAAGATTAATTCCTCACTCTTTGCTTTTATATGTTAAATCAGGTGTGCCTATGTGCAGCTAATCAACTGAGCAGAAAAGTTAACCCTTGAGGGACCAGAGCTATACAGAGTCTAGGACTCACATATATCTCTTATATGTCACAATGTTAAGACAGCACTCCCTAACCAAGGAAACCTGGACTTATTGTGCACACATTGAAAAGACTGCTGAGATTTCAGGCGCCAAGCCCTTTCTCAAGTCAGTTTGTATGAAGTTCAGGCAAGGTTGTGACCAGTGTTTCAGTTATACATACAAGGGTGGACAAAAATATCCAAGATTTAGGAACCAGGAAGATTTTCTAGGTGCTAGATCAACTGTTTTCCTGGAGCCTGGAAGGAAGCCATTCAATACAGATGCATTATACTTCAGAGCCAGCTGTACACATTTTATGAGCCATTATATAGAATCAGGAACCAGTCGGCACTACTTGGAGCTTATCTTCCAATATTTATTAGCCCAGAAAAACTTGTTTCCTGCAAATTCCATTTTTATATTAAGTTCCTAGAGTGCCACAGAGCATGACTTGACATCATTCACCCATATAAAGAACACAAACTAACTTAAATAAAATAAAAACACAAACAAAGTATTACTACACCAACCTAATAGTTAATAAAATTAAAGTTCCCATGAAAATCTGTAACCTACACAAAAAAGCTACAACATACACGTGGTAACCATGGCAAATGGTACCCACAATAACTACCTTTTGTATATGCAATCATTCTTATTATGTACCTATACAAAGTTTCTGATCAAATTGTCAAACATATTGCAATGTTTCTACTAACTACTACTTACATTGGAAATCACTAAATTATTAAGGTCAAGGCAGTCATAACATTTATCTAATTTACAAAATAATAACTGAAATAGAGCAAAATGTTTCAGTCAAAAATACCTATTAGGTATCAAGGACAATCAAAATGGCAAACATTGCCAGTTTATTAATATCTATCAATATAACCATACAGTTCAAGAAGAAAAGTTTGTTAATAATGCACAATAACTCAGATTGTGAGATTACGGTATTTGCTACAACAGTAGATATTTGCAATATCCTCGTAACAAAGAAATTCAACATAAACATTCCCCAGAAGATAGAAGTATTTATTAGTTATCCTCACATATGGCTCTCTTGTTAAGCCAGAGTCTTATCATATAGTCCATTTGATTGGAGTCAATGCAAAATATGGGGAGTTACACAATGAAATCTTTCTGTATTTACAAGAAACAGAACAAATTCAACTGTTCATTTAATCACCTCTGGGAAATAGTATTTAGTCTCTTAATCCATTTAGCTTCTCTCTGGAGCAATACACAATATCTGTCACCACCTTTAGGGTGTTTAGGTTGTTGATCGGTTATCATATATTTAAGCAAAGCTATTGCCTGATGTAAATCCATGAAGTGTCTTGTTATAGGTTTATCACTTTTCTTTTTGTGGATACAGTCGATGATCAGTCTATAATTTTAATGGTAGGTGTATTAAAACAGTAAGAGACAGAATAACGGAAACAAAAAGAAGAGAAAAACGCATGTCAAAAAAGTTATAAATTGATTTGCAGGTCAATGAGGGAAATAAGTGTTTGACCCCTTCAACTTAGTACTTGGTGGCAAAACCCTTGTTGGCAATCACAGAGGTTGGATGTTTCTTGTAGTTGGCCACCAGGTTTGCACACATCTCAGGAGGGATTTTGTCCCGCTCCTCTTTGCAGATCCTCTCCAAGTCATTAAGGTTTCGAGGCTGGTATTTGGCAACTCGAACCTTCAACTCCCTCCACAGATTTCCTATGGCATTAAGGTCTGGAGACTGGCTAGGCCACTCCAGGGCCTTAATGTGCTTCTTATTGAGCCACTCCTTTGTTGCCTTTGCTGTATGTTTTGGGTCATTGTCATGCTGGAATACCCATCCAAACCCATTTTCAATGCCCTGGCTGAGGGAAGGAGGTTCTCACCCAATATTTGACAGTACATGGCCCCGTCCATCGTCCCTTTGATGCGGTGCAGTTGTCCTGTCCCCTTAGCAGAAAAACACCCCCAAAGCATAGTGATTCCACCTCCATGTTTTACGATGGGGATGGTGTTCTTGGAGTTATAGGCAGGATTCTTCCTCCTCCAAACATGGCGAGTTGATGCCAAAGAGCTCGATTTTGGTCTGACCACAACACTTTCACCCAGTTCTCCTCTACCTTCTCAACAAGCTGCTTGGCGATGGTCTTGTAGCCCATTACAGCCTTGTGTAGGTCTACAATCTTGTCCCTGACATCCTTGGATAGCTCTTTGGTCTTTGCCATGGTGGAGAGTTTGGAATCTGATTGATTGATTGCTTTTGTGGACAGGTGTCTTTTATACAGGTAACAAGTTGAGATTAGGAGCACTCCCTTTAAGAGAGTGCTCCTAATTTCAGCTCGTTACCTGTATAATAGACAACTGGGAGCCAGAAATCTTGCTGACTGATAGGGGATCAAATACTTATTTCCCTCACTGACCTGCAAATCAATTTATAACTTTTTTGTCATGCGTTTTTATTCTCTTTTTTTTTTGTTATTCTGTCTCTCACTGTTAAAATACACCTACCATTAGAATGATAGACTGATCATTTTTTTTGTCAGTGAACAAACATTCAAAATAATCAGGGTATCAAATACCTCCCCCCCGACCCCCCCCCCCCCCCCCCCACTGCAGCTATTATGAAGGAAGATTTACAATTAACCATTTGTTCCTTAGAAGTCTTCCCAATGTATATTGAGCCACAAAGTGGAAACATGAAAAAGAAAAAAGATAACAAACAAGTTGTTGCATTTGTTGCATTTATTTGTGTGCCTTTGTGAGGTGATGGAAGTGAGTGCCTTGTAGGATTACTCTACATGCAATGCAAGCCAAACATTTTTAGCATTTTGATTTATAACTAGGTAGCCAAAAATAACTTTTCTTGAACACCTGAGAGTTCTGTTTCTGCATTTTTGTTCATTGTTGGTTTGACCTATATAATAATCATAGTTCATAATAGCAGTTGATTCACCCTTATCTGCAGTCTAAGTGCAATACTATAATTATAATGCTTGAATTATAACATATTATATGAATACATTATTTTTATATTATTAATTATATAATTAATGTGTCTGTAAATGTCTTTTTCCTGTCACATCCATCACAGTAGTAAATTTATTAATACTGACATTGGTACTAGAAGGGCCAAATTTAGATTGCACCACCATTTTTTCTTTTACCAGACTCCTTAAAATAATCTGTAATACTAAGGGTAAATTAGCATTTATTATAGCAACAGGTAGGTACAAAGGACAATCCTTTAGATAATCTTATCTGTCTCACTTAATAAATAATGACTCAAATTATAAATCACTTCCTCTGGGGGTATCATGATTTTTTGTTTCTGTTCAGGTTTCTGTTTCTGCTTATATCTCCTCTCTTTGGATCTGGATGCTACCTGGCCCTAAAAAAACTCTCAACTTGTTAGAACTATTTTGAATATGTGAGTCGGTGATAAAGTTAACAGTGGATGAATCAATTGTGTCAAGTCTGGTTTATGAATACTTTTTATATATATTTGACATATCTGTAGAATAAAAGAAAGAGGTGTCAACAGCTCACTATACAGATGTCTGCCAGCTCTAGTTGCTGTGATATAAAATGTCAGTACTGTATCAAGGAACTAAATGACCACTTCTGTTTACGAAAATGTCAGCAGTCATGTAAACCATAAGCTTTTAAATGTTGTCATGACTGATTTTGGGACTCCCCTGCACCCCCACAAGTATATATATATATATATATATATATATATATATATATATATATATATATACAGGGAGTGCAGAATTATTAGGCAAGTTGTATTTTTGAGGATTAATTTTATTATTGAACAACAACCATGTTCTCAATGAACCCAAAAAACTCATTAATATCAAAGCTGAATATTTTTGGAAGTAGTTTTTAGTTTGTTTTTAGTTTTAGCTATTTTAGGTGGATATCTGTGTGTGCAGGTGACTATTACTGTGCATAATTATTAGGCAACTTAACAAAAAACAAATATATACCCATTTCAATTATTTATTTTTACCAGTGAAACCAATATAACATCTCAACATTCACAAATATACATTTCTGACATTCAAAAACAAAACAAAAACAAATCAGTGACCAATATAGCCACCTTTCTTTGCAAGGACACTCAAAAGCCTGCCATCCATGGATTCTGTCAGTGTTTTGATCTGTTCACCATCAACATTGCGTGCAGCAGCAACCACAGCCTCCCAGACACTGTTCAGAGAGGTGTACTGTTTTCCCTCCTTGTAAATCTCACATTTGGTGATGGACCACAGGTTCTCAATGGGGTTCAGATCAGGTGAACAAGGAGGCCATGTCATTAGATTTTCTTCTTTTATACCCTTTCTTGCCAGCCACGCTGTGGAGTACTTGGACGCGTGTGATGGAGCATTGTCCTGCATGAAAATCATGTTTTTCTTGAAGGATGCAGACTTCTTCCTGTACCACTGCTTGAAGAAGGTGTCTTCCAGGAACTGTCAGTAGGACTGGGAGTTGAGCTTGACTCCATCCTCAACCCGAAAAGGCCCCACAAGCTCATCTTTGATGATACCAGCCCAAACCAGTACTCCACCTCCACCTTGCTGGCGTCTGAGTCAGAGCTCTCTGCCCTTTACCAATCCAGCCACGGGCCCATCCGTCTGGCCCATCAAGACTCACTCTCATTTCATCAGTCCATAAAACCTTAGAAAAATCAGTCTTGAGATATTTCTTGGCCCAGCTTGTGTGTCTTGTTCAGTGGTGGTCGTCTTTCAGCCTTTTTTACCTTGGCCATGCCTCTGAGTATTGTACACCTTGTGCTTTTGGGCACTCCAGTGATGTTGCAGCTCTGAAATATGGCCAAACTGGTGGCAAGTGGCATCGTGGCAGCTGCACGCTTGACTTTTCTCAGTTCATGGGCAGTTATTTTGCACCTTGGTTTTTCCACACGCTTCTTGCGACCCTGTTGAATATTTTGAATGAAACGCTTGATTGTTCGATGATCACGCTTCAGAAGCTTTGCAATTTTAAGAGTGCTGCATCCCTCTGCAAGATATCTCACTATTTTTGACTTTTCTGAGCCTGTCAAGTCCTTCTTCTGACCCATTTTGCCAAAGGAAAGGAAGTTGCCTAATAATTATGCACACCTGAAATAGAGTGTTGATGTCATTAGACCACACCCCTTCTCATTACAGAGATGCACATCACCTAATATGCTTAATTGGTAGTAGGCTTTCGAGCCTATACAGCTTGGAGTAAGACAACATGCATAAAGAGGATGATGTGGTCAAAATACTCATTTGCCTAATAATTCTGCACTCCCTGTATATATATACTAAACTAATATCAAAGGCTATCAAATGGACAAGGGATGCTTGTTAATAATTGTGTCATTTAGTCTTTTAGTTATGGGTCATGTTCCCCCTTCATGCATTGTGTCTAATAAGGTGGTTTGGGGTCATTGTATACAGTTTAAGTAGGCCATAGGATATACTTATATAATATAAAGTTAATTCAGTCACGTATGGGACAAAGGGTTAAGTTTCTAGAGGAATTTATGTGGAAATATGACTACTATGGGCAGCCAGGGGTGCATCTTCCCTGGCCTCAGATAGCCATGAAAGGGGAGGTTAGTTTATGGTCTCTGTAAAATGAGATCTAGCAACTAGAGATGGGCTATAGAACTGGGGGATGGTGTTTTGTGATTTCTGTAAAATGTATCTGAAGGAAAAAATAAAGATCAGTCTGCTTGTACTAAGCAAGGGTACATGCTGTATGCTTCTTAGATCCTAAGAAACAGGGTCTTATGGTCCTTGCGTCTTTAGAAATGATGCTCAGATCTGAACTGTTTGCTATGCTCTGAGATATTGAACGTAAAAAGTCACGACATAGAGAGAGGAAATTGAGGTCTGTGTGGCCCCTCAATCCTTGAGTCGTCACAGCTAGTGGCAGTTGGTAACCAGCAGTAGTAACCAGCAGCAGCCTGGACAGAGAGCATCTGTAGACATGGCATATGTAGAGGAGCACACTAACCAGAGGGAACAGCAGATGTCCAGCAAGATGGACACCAGCCAATGCAGGAAAGCTCAATGGAAGGTGTTCCTGGGATTGTGGCCGGATCATGAGCTGATGTACTGTCTACCAGACCTGGTATGGCAACAAACTAATTTAGAATACCAATATGGTGCCTGGTGGGAACCTGCCAGTACCCCTGATGTGGAGCCCTATTTGTTATTGGGGCAGGAGGAGGCACTCTTGGACCTTGCTTATGGTGATCCAGACTGCGGTTTAGGAACTTTCCAGCGACAACTTAACCTATGTGACTCTGGTACTAGTGCCCCTGGTCCAGCAGCAGTTACAACTAGAGGCAGAGTATATGGATCTGCTGGTAGAGGCTGCCATGGATGGGGGTTGGCTTCCAAGTTGGAAAAAGTCCTGCCAGTCAGGCAGGGGGGAATATCATGTGTCAGAAATCAATGGAGCCCAAATAAGTTGTTCTATGGCTGATGGGAACTGTATGGACATTGGAACCACTGAGAACTTGCTCTCAGAGGGCCCCATAAAGTGTCAAGAGACCCTGGAGAAGGGATCACAAACTGGATTAACAGGTCAAGGTGAAGGCCTGGAGTGAAGCCACCATGCTCCTGGGTTCTTGAAAAAAACAAATATGGGCTGTGCCCTGGGAATGGACTGTAAACCTAGCATGGGGCATCAACTGATAACAAATGTCATGAAGCCAACCACAGTTCAAGGGACAGACTCAACCAACAGCCCTGGGACAGTGGCAGACCAGGGGAGGCAGCCCTATTCAGGTGGTGGGGGCACCATTGCTAATGACAAGGCAGTGGGGCAAAAATATATGGACTGTCAGATTGCTGATGCAAGGGAAAGTCTGGATCAGAGCAAGGAAATCCTGCTGGACAGAGACCAAGCCAGGAAGCTAGACTGAAACAGCACTCCATATTGTGTGCCCAAGCAAGCAGAGCTGGAGCACAGCACCCTTACCGTGGTCCAAGGAGCGGGAAAAATGGAGTCTCATGCCCAGATCATTGTTACAGGTGAGCAGGGGTACCGTGACCAGACTGTGGTGCAGGGAGTGGAGTACAGTGGAGTGGAGTACAAGTGGAGTACAGTGCCCCTCTCATGTTTCAACTTATTGGTGAAGACTACAGCCAAGGCCAATATCTCTGATGCCTGCCAGCAGATCAAGCTTGCAGGGTACTTACTGGGATTATCGTTTGTGTTTGCCACAGAGGAGTATATGTATGCTTGTAGTCCCACAATAAGAAGCAGGCACCGGAGGGAGCATTTGCCATTGCTAGGGGGAGGCAGGTTGGCAATTGGAGGCTATGCCCAAAATTGTGTTCCTGCTGGAATTTGGGAGATTATGTGGACTGTGGGGCAACCATAACTCTATCACTCACACAAGTGAGATCAGTGTGGCTAGGAACTCATCCAACAGTATGAATTCCTAGGCCTCAATAAGATGGGGGGAAATAGTTGTCATGACTGATTTTGGGGCTCCCCTGCACCCCCACAAGAACACTGTTATTTGGGACTCTATCACATCTGTTTGCTAATATCAAAGGCTACCAGATGGAAATAGGATGTGTTTTAATAATTGTGTCAGTTTGTCTTTCAGTTATGTGTCATTTTTCCCCATGTATTATGTTTAATAGGTTGTTTGTATTGGTGCTAGAAGTAGGCCCTAGGATATGCTTATATAATATAAAGTTAATTCAGTCACATATGGGACAAAGGGTTACGTTTCTACAGGAATTTATGTGGTTATATGACTACTGTGGGCGGCCAGGTGTGCATCCTAGCATCTAGAGATTTGGGTTTGGCTATAGAACTGGGGGGTGGTGTTTTGTGAATAAAGGTCAGTCTGCTTGTACTAAGCAAGGTTACATGTTGTATGCTTCTTAGAACCCAAGAAAGGGGGTCTGATGGTGCCTGCCTATATAGAAATGATGCTCAGATCTTAACTGTTTGCTGGGCTCTGAGATATTAAACTCAAAAGGCACGGCCGAGAAAGAGGAAATTGAGGTGCGTGTGGCCCCTTAAATCCATGGGGCGTCACACATATAAGTTTCCTGATGTCTTTTTGCAACACGTAGAGCTGAGTTGGAGCCCATGGGCTCTGCATTTTCTGCTGAACAGTGGAAAGAGGGAAAGTAAAACGGGATTTGTAATTTTATTAGGGAATGAGTCCACATTCTCCATCCCACCACACAAGCTTAGAATAAGGTAAATTCCTTACCCTGCTACTGCATATTTATAAACAGCCCTTTCAAAACCTTCACCATCGTGTCAAAAATGTCTATACAAAATAGCAGAGACAACAAAATGTAACTTAATGACCTTTTCCATGCCTCGTTACCTAAGGATATACCATCAATTGTCTTTAAAGGACAAATGTTTGATGGAAACAAAAATATATATTTGAAAAAAACTTTATCAAACAAATGTTTTTTCAAATATATAATTTTGTTTCCATCAAACAGTTGTCCTTTAAAGGCAATTGCTGTTATAGCCTCTCTAGAGTTATATTGTACTGTGCGAGTTAGGAAATGTAGTTGAAGGGTTTCAAGTGTAGCAATGTAAATTTGATGGATAACTTGTATATTGGAGCCAACAAAATTTGTCTTGACCCCTTCACTCCTCATTTGGATTCAGCAGTAGATAATTATGATACTTATGAGGCTGTAGTATATTTCATCTGCCACAGGTTGGTCCGAAGTGACAGTTATTGACAAATGATTGCACAATTTTCCTGAGTGTCAGTATCATTTTACCAGTATAGAAGAGTCCATAGCATCAAGTGATTCACTAATGCATATGATATAATGTTTAATTTTTGTCTGTTGTGAGGATGAATAATATATCTACCTTCAAAAAGACCATTGCAGGTGTAGAGATGAGACATATTATCAACCATGTCTATCTCTACAAGCCAAGTTTTCTTCATGTATAAGAAAGCCTGTGTGAACAAGGGTATCTCTGAGGTTACATGCTCAACTTTAATCCTGGTATGTTGGCATCAGTCTCCTAAGTTGGTAATTTAAGGAAATCCAGACATCAGTCTGTTGGCTGTCCTAACAATGGTCTTTCCTTTGTTTACTCTGGACAATTTATAGTTGAGCATCCTAGTTGAAGGGCAATCTTTTTTCTTAACCCTGTGCATTGGATCCCGATTCAGCTTCCACTGATGTTATCCATCTTTCTCTGACCATGGTCATATTAGGATCACACCTCTGCAGGATTGTTGCTGATGTTGCTGTTAGTTTCAAGTCACTGAGACTCACATATTTCACATTTTCATAGTAGTAATTACTTCTTCTGCAGCACTGATGCTGAGCCATCTGAGTCATCTGGTTTCTCACCTTAATGGAGGTTCTTCTGCCATCTTCTTCTTGCTTTCCATTTTTGCTGCCTCTAATTGTTCATGCAAACTACACATTATTCTTGCTTAAACATACTTTTAAAATGTGTTATATGGGATTAATGAATCAAAATAGAAAAAAACTCTATTAAATCACCAGCCACATTGAAAAAGAGCATTAAGCATACCCTATATCCTTTATCCCTGTGACATGTGTGATGTTTTCTGCTTGTTTTCAAAATCGAAATGGCTAATTATCACATTGCAACATACATTAAAATGTATGTAGCATACCAGTTAACTAGAAAACATTCCAGCGAGGGAATCTATTTATTGGATAGAACTATTAGCCATATTCGGGGCTTCAGCTAATGAGCCTTCCAGACAGGAGGACCCACCGAGGTCGTAGGCCTGCTCTCCTCACTATCCTTTTTCTTGAATGGAAGTTGTATAGAGGTATTGTCTTGCATGGTGAATGGCACAACAAATTATATGCCATAGTTGAGAAATTATATGGTGTATAACTGTTAATTTTAATCTTTAGGGTGTGTTTTTTCTTGATAATAAATAAATAGAGAGTTTTAACAGTCATTTCCACTATTTTCCTGTAAAAAAATAACAGTCTTTAGTAAATAAAGTGGTGTAAAGTGGGGGGTAACAAATTTATTTTTGATTTTCTCATAAGCGAAAACATTTTTACGGATCAGCTTTACAATTAACCAGCGAATCGATCTATTCCAATCGCTAAAAAATTCAGCGCTCTGTGAGTGCAGCTCTGAGTAGGCTAAAATGGGCTGCGTTAGCAAGTTACATTCAGCTGTCCCATTGATTTTTACATAAAGCCTATACAATTGCAGTTAGAAGTCCTCATACAAGTTACTGAGCGCATGTAAAGTCTTACGGTAGCTGATATTGCTAAAAAAACTTATGTGTACTGAATACTACTCATAAGGGCAAAAAAGCCTTGCTGATCGCTTTCAGTCAGTTAAATAGACATTACTGTAATACAAAAAAATCAAGAAAAATCATTGTAGTTCAAAATAAATAAAATATAAAAAATTCTCGTAGGCACATATGCTAACTTTTGAGCTTAAAATCGAACATACATAGTGCTTGTTTTCAAAGCAACGACACAAGCTTTAAAACTTGCAAACTTAGAGCCTCTTTAAATTGAGCTTTAGGTCAATCCAGTAGCCCGTAAGTGAAGTCACAAGTTATTTTGCTATTCAATTGGCGTCTTTTTACAAGTTACTGCCTTGAAAAAATGGCGATGGTTAAACCCGTAACTTACAGCCTTCCGAAGATTTTGATCTTTCAAGGCCGCAAGACTTCCGATCGCAAAAATCGCACATAGCTATTCAATTTCAAAGATCGCTCAACACCACAGCCGGAATCAAGCTTGCAAACGCCAAATGGAAGCCCAAAGCTTACGGGTTTTAAATAGGACCCGCAAAGAGTTTACAGACTAGTTTGTAACACTGCAAATGACAATATGAAGACACCAATACACTTTAAAATATGGGGAAAGCAATGGAAGGCATACCAATTTCATGCACAACAACTCCCAACTATCAAATATAGCATAAAAAACATTTTATTTTCATCAGGTTGTAATGGTCATGCATA
The DNA here is from genome assembly GCA_027410445.1 of Discoglossus pictus. Taxonomy (NCBI): domain Eukaryota; kingdom Metazoa; phylum Chordata; class Amphibia; order Anura; family Alytidae; genus Discoglossus; species Discoglossus pictus. Next base: position 200,257,333 of record CM050169.1, on the reverse strand, counting down.
TGCCAATATGAAAAGCCATGCTGCAACATGCTGAAAGCTATTAAAGACATACTACCTCATTAAATTGCAACACAAATACATGCAAATGGCTGACATATTAACCCTTTCTCCCTCACAGAGGCTCTAATGTGGACCCTAAAAATACAAAGATCATCTGATATACGTTTTACTCATCACATGTACATTGAGACAACAAATAGTGGCCACATTACACCGCCACATGCCATATATCAAGGACAAGGGTAACATTTCACATATGGTTGTTCAGTCCCTCAATTGTGTCCGACTCTCCATGTCCCTATGGATTTCAGCACACCTCTTAATGTCTCTGCATATCCACAAGGTTTGCATGCCAAAGATACTGGACTGGGTTGCCAGTTCCTTCTCTAGTGGACTGTGATCAGTCTGACCTCTCTGCCTTGACCTGCTCACCTACAGTGGCCCTACATGGTATAGCTCACAGCTTCACTCAGGTACACAAGCCCCTTCACCACCACCACTTAGCAATCCACAGGGGGACCAGGGGGCATTGAATGTACATTGAGACAACAAATAGTGGCCAAATTACACCACCACATGCCATATACTGTATCAAGGACAAGGGGAACATTTCACATATGGTTGTTTAGTCCCTCAATTGTGTTCCGACTCTCCATGTCCCTATGGATTGCAGCACACCTCTTAATGTCTCTGCATATCCACAAGGTTTGCATGCCAAAGATACTGGACTGGGTTGCCAGTTCCTTCTCTAGTGGACTGTGATTTGTCTGACCTCTCTGCCTTGACCTGCTCACCTACAGTGGCCCTACATGGTATAGCTCACAGTTTCACTCAGGTACACAAGCCCCTTCACCACCACCATTTAGCAATCCACAGGGGGACCAGGGAACATACACCACACTAATATACTCTAACACATCAGTAAGGGCAAGCAAAACACATGGAGGCTGTGCAGAGGCACATGGAGCAACAGCCAACTCACCTCCATCAGGGGTAATCTCTGCTATACCCATCCTGGAAAGTCCTGTGCCACTGCTTGTGGCCATGTGCCAAGATATATATCCATTCCCATTTGGTGACCTCCCATTATGTTTGGCTATGCCTCAATTTACATTAGTGTGGTGTATGTTCTCCTGGTCCCCTTCTGGATTGCTAAGTGGTGGTGGTGAAGGGGCTTGTGTACCTGAACGAAGCTGTGAGCATTACCATGTAGGGCCACTGTAGGTGGGCACGTCATAGCAGAGAGGTCAGACAAATCATAGTCCACTAGAGAAGGAACAGGCAACCCACTCTAGTATCACCTGTCATATTGCTTCCAGGCCCTCAGGGGAATGTTGATACCCCACAGTATCACTAATTGCACTTTGCATATGTATTAACCATTTATTTTGATTATATATGATACATAATATTATACTTGCGACTTGCCCATCAAAAATGACGGGGCAATAAAATTGTAAGGCAGGTAATGCTGTTTGCCACAGACATTAATTTTTTGGGGAGTCTGAGATTCTTCGGCGCTCATTGTAAACCTCCCGCTGAGACTGTTGTTTGTTGTATTTTCTTTTCTGATAGGCGCTTTTGCTGTTATTGTTTTGTCGTCGCTGATCTGCTTTTTGCGGTTATTGCAAGGCTTTGTGTGCTTTGAGCAGCAATGGCTTCTGTGTTTATTGCAAGAGGTTTTTTTTGTTTTGTTTTGTGTATATGTATTTTTGTATGCTAATTTAATAATTAATAAATTAATAAATTAATATACTTTACCTATTTCTAAATAATATATGCAGGAAGCATTGTGCTGAAGAGCTGACAATCTGTTTTGATGTTCCTGTAGCATACAATGTCGGTTTGCACTGTTGTGGAGCTGAGGTGTAAGTGTCAGCAATGTGTGCAGTGTGTAGTGTAAATAGGCTGCATGCGCGAGGGAAAGCCGTTAGGGTAGCTGTGTACTTCGGCATTGTGTTGTAAAATGGCGGTGAATGTGTATGTGGTACGGGGGATGTGGATGATTTAGCGTCCTTGCTAAAAGTGTATCTTGTACCTCGTACGGCTTTTTGGAAAAGCCATATGTGCTCCGTGGTGTTTTGCGTCTTTAGGGTCCTGTAGCCTCTTTTTCGTTTTTTTCGGTGGCCATTTTTAAACTCTATTTAAACACGAAGCACTTAGGCAAACCCCGGAGCACTTTTAGCGGGACTGAAAAAAAAAAGAGACGGAGGTGGAGGCTCTACGGCGCCTCACAAGCGGTTACAAAAACACACACAACCGCCAAAATACGAACTGCGGCTCTTGCAACACAAAATTTACGGACATAGCCAAAATAAATACGAGACGCAGGACTTACAAAAAAAAAACATTACAAACTCACAAAATAACGACCTTAACGGCCGAACCGCGCGCACCTGAAAATATTAAAAACACAATAAATACACACAAAAAAAGACATAAAAAGCTTACCCACAGCAAGGGGTGCACCCAGGACCTGTGCAAGTGAAGTTACACATCAATTTAAGTCCAAATTCCCGAGTTTAGACACACGAAAACACACTTAGCGAGAGAAAAAATGTCCGCCGAAAAAAATGGAAACGAGGCTACATGACCCTAAAGCCGCAAAACAACACAAAGCAGAGACGGACTTTCAAAAAAGCCGTACGAGGTAAAGATACACTTTAGGCAAGGAGGCTAAATCATCCACACCAGCGTACCACATACACAATCGCCGCCATTTCACAACACTAACTTACACAATGCGGAAGTACACAGCTACACTAACGGCTTTCCCTCTTGCACGCAGCCTATTTACACTACACACTGCACACATTGCTGACACTTACACCTCGAAACAGATTGTCAGCTCTTCAGCACAATGATTCCTGCATATATTACTTAGAAATAGGTAAAGTATATTAATTTATTCATTGATTCATTATTTCATTGGCATACAAAAATTCATAAATAAACGTATCGCAATAAACACAAAACACATTCACCGCGCGCCTCACAACAAACGCCAACGCTGCTCATACCACACAAAATACACCAGGGGACAGCCTTGCAATAAGCGAAAAAAGCAGATCAGCGCCGACCTTACAATGACAGCAAAAGCCCCTCGAATAACAAAAAAATAACATCCAACAGGCCTTAAATAATTATTGTATTTCTCTTATCCACTGGTGACTGTCATTGCTGCTACAGTTATTTTAAATTATGTTTTTAGAATGTGTATTGTTGATTTCATTGTCTCAATAAATGAAAAGATTTTACTTACTTATTGGATCATTATTGGCTTAATAAAATAATGCTTTCTACATATATCTAGGAGATAATACTGGTATGTACTGTATATATAGGTGTTCTTTCTCTTCAGTTTTTCACAATGTGTGGTGTGGGTGGATCCTGGGAGAGCAAGGGACTTGAGGGAAAAAGAGGATACCTACAGGGGGTAATGTGATAGTCTAGAATAAGCATGATGTATAGCACCTACCAGGGTCACATGTGGTCACTACATCACTGAAAAAATAATCTGGATTATCTATTGGTTGATTACTGTTGTTGTGCCCAGGAATGACAGTGATTTGTCAGCTTCATGGATTTAATGACTCATCCATCTGTTCCATGGAGCTGACATGTGAGTTTCCTTGTTGGTCATCATGTACATGTGTAGTGTGTGTGATGTACATGAGGTGGCATGTTGGTGTATGTGATATTCACCCAACATGGCGGCTGGGTCCTGCTGGGCCACTGGGCCTGAAGCTCCAGCAGCAAGCACCTGTCTCAGAAGGTCCCTGACAACCCTCTCCCACTCATTATACGTCACAGTCTGGTCCTTGTCCTCCTTAGCCATCATCCTCCTGACCTTGGCCTTGATGTAATCAAACCGGTTCTTGACAGACCTCACATCCCTTGGCACTGTGCCTACTGCTGTCACCTCAGCCGCTAACTTCTTCCATGCTTGAACCCTAGGCCCTGGCCTAACTTCGCTTCCCTCTGCAAGAATCACGGGGTGGCCACGGATATCACAGAGGAGGACCACATTCTTCTGGTGCATGTAATTGTGGGCCCTGTGCTTGCCCTTAGACTCTGGCCCTCCCGACTGTGGACTGGGATCCTTGCCTCCATTACCTGTCCCTGAGGCTTGTGCCTCCCCTGAACTACCACCCCCTGGGATCAGGCCCCTTCCCCTCTGTTCCTTTTCTAAGTGTGCCTGGTGCTAGGGCCACCCTGCCACCACCCACCTCCTCCTCCTGTTCCTCCGCCACCTCCTCCTGCTCCTCTGTCAACTCCTCCTCCAACTCCTCAACCTCCTCCTTCTCTCCTCCACCACTCCTCACCTCCATCACTACTCACCTCCTCCATCTCTCCACCACTACTCCCCAGGGCCACCTCTCTCTCCTCTATCTCTTCCTCGCTTCTCCTCTTATCCTCCTCCCCACCTCTCCACTCCTCTCTCCTCCCTCCATAATAAACTCAAAAATAAAATAAGGCTAAATCAAAGTTTGTCTGTATATGTATGATGGAAAATAAATGTGTGTATTTTGTGTAATTGATAACTGTTGGGGGATGGGGTGTGGGATGGGTAGGAGTGTGTGTGTGTGTGTATGGAGTGAATATGTGTAATCAAGGATTAGGTGTAAAATAGTAAATGGTATAAAGGAACAAACCGGCAAATTACTTCTCTCCAAACTTTCCTACTCTCTCTCTAATGCGAACCAACCCCCAACTCTGTCAATCATCTGCGGATAGACCAATTTCTATTGGCTAAGAGGCGGGGTCACACTACCTTATACCGCGATTGGATCGTAATGGTCTATCGCATATCGGCTAGCACCTTCACATTTTGCGGCCGTCGGAGGGATTTAAGGGTATGAGGCTTCGGCCTGTAACTCGCGCCCTTGCTCAATTGAATAGCATAGCAGTCGGAGATGAACAGGATCCCGCAGACATTCGGCCAACAGCGATAGCGTTGTGGGCTTGCAATTGAATGGAGGCCTTACAATCTAAAGGGTAATGCATATAAACATAACATACAGTATATCAAATGCAATGGTAACACAGACTCCAGTACAGAAGAGGTTAAGACAAGCCAGGAAAGCCACAAGGCCTACCACATGTGGTGTAATCATGTACAGCCTGAGGCCTTAAAGAGAGGAGTGGTTGGTACTGATTAGGTAAATGTGGGCCTGTAATACATGCTGGGGGTGAACCTCGGCAGGCAAATGTCTATATAGCACAGGCTGTGTGCAGGATTATGTTAGCAGGTAAGGGACAAGGTTTTAGAGGCACAGGGACATATGAATATAGGGCCAAATGGAGGATCACATTGATTTGGATATCGCTGTTGAGAAAGGCCAGCCCAAGGAGACTGTGGAGTGGCTGTGAAAGTGCCCAAGGAGGCTGTGGAGTGGCAGTATGAGCCCAAGGAAACTTACCTCCATCAACAAGAATCTTGGTGTCCTGTTAAGTCTCCACCATTGCTGTTTTGCATACATATATTAAATATGTTGAATTCAATCTAATCTTTGTGTATTAATATCTGACGATGATAAAATGTGATTTGTTTTAAACGACTTTAGTGGTATAGTGATACAAAACAGCATTAAATCATGATTTAGTACTATTATGTCCACATATAAATCTCACTGGTGTTCATACATAATGTAGAAATGTAGGACCTTTCCTGTTAGCTGACTGCCCTCAGTGGCGGACATTGGCCACTAGGTGATGCAGACGGGATTTTATTCAATTTCGGCCTAGATTTTAGTCAATTTCCTAGAGTTAGGTTTTAGGTTAGGGTTAGAGTTTAGGGTTAGGGGTTAAGGTTAGGGGTTAGGTTTATAGGTTAGAGTTAGGGTACTGACAGATAATAAGCAAGAAATCTTGGCCAAGCCACCTAGTTGCCCATGGCCATCACTGCTGGAGGTCCACTATTTGGAAAGATCCAAAATTTATGCTACCAATATATGAAACACTGCATGAACACTCTTTGGTCAAACTAATTCAGGCAATATCTTAACAACCACATCTGTGTCATTGTTATGGTCTGTATTGATCATATGAGCATGTTCTAAGTAGATAAATGCTAATTATTTAACTATGAAGTCCCTCTTAATGCATATTTTAGGTGATGTTTGCACCAACATATGAAATTATGTTAAATTATATGATGTTAAATTAACATAATTAAGATGGAAAGTGTAAGCACTTGGCCATAAAAAATACAATTTCCAATTAACATAAAATTATTGAAATAGAAACATAACATTATAAAAATCAAAAGCATGAAGACAGAGATGTCCAGACATATTTTACTATCATCCATATCTGATGAATAAATACAACAAATGCATATGTTGTTATTCCAGTTTTCTTTAACTCTTCTTGCAGATGATTCGTTAATATATGATTTATACACATCCATTATATCTAAACGCAGGATGGGTATGATGAAATATGGTCTGTATCCACATAACAGATAATTAAATAAATGTAATATATTTTGTTGTTCCAAATCAGTAACCGTTAGAGACACACAGACATGTGGATTATATTAAAATAAGAATATACATATATTATATCCACATAGCACAGACTTAAAGGTAGCAGACCATGCATTCATATCATTGGTGTGGTGCAACATCCAGGTGAACAGAGGGATTATAAAATGTGATCATATAATTGCTTAAAGGTAACACTATATAATGATTATTTACTAGAGTCACATGTGGTCATTGCACCACAATAATTATAACTAGATGAATATAAATTACATCGTTAATCACTTTACATAAGAGAAGTAAACATTAATGTGCATAGCACTTACATCATGTCTTCACCTGTTCAATGAAATAGATGCAAGTAATCCAGGATTATGTCATCCATATCAAGTACCCACATATAGTGCAATTAGGAAAAGTTTGAAATAGTATGAAACAGCCCTAAAATTATCAGTGTATGGTCATATTCAAAAATCTGAGGATGAGAAAAATCTAGCATGATCTATATGTACATTACAGTGTTATCATATGATAACTGAGTTTGTTATGATATCATAACATCTAAACATGTAGACATGAATATTGATGATAAACAAAGGTCATCAACGTTTAAAAAGATCATAAAAGTCAATCTGGTCTGATATTGTTAAGAAGAATGACATGCTTAGCTCACGCATGTATAACTGCTGGGTTCGATTAACTTATTATTAGAGGACTATGCAATTCCACAGCCATATGTGCATCGGTGCATAATAAATATAACATCAATTATAGTGCTTAAAATATGTTATATGTGTTTATTTATGGAGTGTGAGACCATTCTGGGGGGAAGGATATAAAAATAGAAGAAAATATAGGTTGACACTAAATAAAATACTAAATAGAGGCTTCATCATCTCTTTTCAACTGTGTTCTTTAGAAAAACAGCAATTGGTGCAATGTCAAACATAACCATATGTGTCCATAGATAAGATTATGTGATGAGGGCCTGATAAGAGATGTAGATGGAAGCATAGCTGCTGGAGTTGGAGGCATTGATGCAAAGGGGGATTGGCCAGGTTGATTGTGACTTGGGGACGGTTCCAAGGTCAAAGATTAGTGATGTCGCGAACATCAAAATTTCGGTTCGCGAATAGTGGACGCGAACTTTCATCAAATGTTCGCGAACGGGCGAACCGGGCAAACCGCCATAGACTTCAATGGGCAGGCTAATTTCAAAACCCACAGGGACTCTTTCTGGCCTCAATAGTGATGGTAAAGTTGTTTCAAGGGGACTAACACCTGGACTGTGGCATGCCGGAGGGGGATCCATGGCAAAACTCCCATTGAAAATTACATAGTTGATGCAGAGTCTGGTTTTAAGCCATAAAGGGCATAAATCACCTAACATTCCTAAATTGTTTGGAATAACATGCTTTAAAACATCAGGTATGATGTGTAAGGGTTACACCCGCTTCACAGTAACAGACCAATCTCCCCGTTTAATGCACCGCAAACAACCGCAAACAGTCCCTTTGCACAATCGCAAACTCCCCATTTGCACAAGGTTGGATACCAAGCTAGCCATGTCCCGTTCCTTGTCTTCACTGATGTCATTGAAGGTCTCTTCCTCCACCTAGCCACCAAGGGTCCCTGAAAGGTGACAACAAGCCCCCTGGGACGCCTGCTGTGTTTGGTCTTCCACCTCCTCAAAGCCTCCTTCCTCCTCTGACTCCTCTTCTTCAGACTCCCAGAGTCTGGGGGCTTCCACTGCCCAGCATGGAAGATTATACACAGGTCAGAGTCTGGGGGCTTCCACTGCACAGCATGGAAGATTATACGCGTTGCCTCTGTCTGCGTTATTATAAGGTGTGTACTGTTAAGTAGTACTATTCCTATCCGTTTAATCCCTGTTACGTCCACTATCAGGGGACGTGTATATGGCATGGATTTTTGGAAGCGGGAGATGGAAAAAGATGCTTGTTCAGTCCTCCCACTTCAAATTTGGGGCACTGCGAGTGCAATCTAAGGTGCCACCAGATTCGAGTGTCACTGTGCACTGGCAAAAGTTGGCAGAGTAGATGCAATAGGCTTCACACACACACCTGTAGGCAGGCAATTGCTATTCAATCTATTACAGTCAAAAAAGTGTTGTTTTATGACTGAGCACAATATAAGCTAATATAAATAAAAATTGACATTTTGAATTGTTCAATTGTTGAAACTCCTTAAATATATTATTTTAAGAGTCTCGTTCCGCAAATACCCAACACTAACTAAAAAATAATATTTCAGATAAATTAAGAAGCTGGCAAAATCATACTCTTTATTCAATGCTATACACTAGGGAACATTTTATTTCTGAAAATAAAATATTGTATGGTCATAAAATAATAACAAAAATATATTGTTATACCTTTCAAAGAGTGTATTCTAAAGTTGACAAATTCTCTGAGCTATGAAAGCAGCAATATTATGATAAAAGATTATTATTTCTTCAGCAAAAACATTATGGGAAGGGTTACTACAAAGCTATGTTTTAAAATATTGTAATGGAATTGAAAAATAATGAATTTGTGTAATCACCAATTTATCAGCTAACTATTTGCAGACAAATATTGCTTTATTTGCTTTTTTCATCATAATAGTATGAAAGCTATTTTCATTTGTCTTATATAATTCCTTTTTCAGAGGAATTGATTTACATGCCATGACAAATAACAGCTACAATAATAAGTTTCATACTGCTTAGCTCAAGTGACCTAGTTATATACTTTGGGCATTGTACATTTTAAAGGTGGCAAATGGGGATGAGAAATTGTGCTAAATAAAATTACATTGAACATATAAAGTTGTCTTGCATTCATTTAATTGAGCTGACTTACAGGACTACTGTACAGGAAATGTATAAATATATACCCGGCACCCATGGGGATTGGTAGATGCCGGATAAAAGTAGTTTCTGGTTGCTTGATTGTTACTTTTAAAATAGGCCTAGATTAGCTGCACATCTGTTCTAGCAGAAGCAGCTTTCACTCCTCACTTACACACGGGTACGTTCGGCTGGACGGTGAGGTGCTGGACCCGGGGAATGTAACGCCAAAACTGCACTGGTTCAGTCATCCATGCCTGTCTGCTTTCAGGTAAAACTGAATTGGATGAAATATAGGTGCCTGTAAGTATTTTGCGGCATGACAACCTGGCTCCTGGCATTTGTTGAGCCCTGTAAAATTTACAATATTCAATTTTTTTTTCTTGTGGTTTGAGAGTTCTGGTTGAGTTAACTGGTTAACTGAGAGTCTACTGTATATATATATATATATATATATATATATATATATATATATATATATATTGATCCGACAAAAAGGTGCGCACCGTCAAAAACGTGCCGACAAAACCGCAAGCTGAAAAATGTGCACCTGACAAATGCGCTCCCAACAAAATATATAAGAGTGACCGACAAAAGCGTGTGCCATCACTTCTGATACAGGAAACCATATAATTTGCCAGCCAAAACTTGTTAATAATGTGAACCAGCACCTAACGTAATGTTTTCAAACATATGGTCAAAGTCTAACATTATATAACATTAGAAACAGCACATTCTGTCAATAGTTGTCACTTTACAAACATACTGTCAAAATGTATCATTAGAAACAGCACATTCTGTCAATAGTTGTCACTTTAAAAACATACTGTCAAAATGTATCATTAGAAACAGCACATTCTGTCAATATTTGTCACTTTACAAATATACTGTCAAAATGTAACATTAGAAACAGCACATACTGTCAATATTTGTCACTTTACAAACATACTGTCAATACACAATGTTCACTCTTGAAGGGTGTTATAGGCTACTATCAACGTTACAGCTATGGATGAAAGGAACAACTCCCCCCATGCAGAATGCCCCGAGGAGAGAACGTCCTTCGAAACAATGGCAAGAAGTTCCAGTCAGCAAGAAACAAAAAATTCTCAATACCCAAGACCCCCCTCAAGAGAGAAATGGAATAGGGTTTTTGAAAATGTTACCTGATGAAACATCCACCCAGGCTCAGTTCTGGCCATCCGGCCTCAGTCAGGCCTATGATACCCAATGGGCCAAAAATGGACGAAGAATCGGATAGAGTGACAATCTGCAACATTAAGACTCACAGACCTCCAAGGTAGTATTTTCTGAGATACTACCAGTGCCACGTGCTAGCCCAGGGAGGCAGAAGGAGCTTAGGGAGGTTAATGTGTGGCTAAAAATATGGTGCATTAAGGAGGGGTTTGGGTTTTTAAAGTACTAGGCTGAATTTTCACTTGGGTACAATCTTTATAGCAGGGATAGATTGCACCTTAATGATGAGGGAGCTTTTGTGCTAGGGGATAGGATGGTAGAGCGGCTGGGGAAGTTTTTAAACTAGTAAGTGTGGGGGAGGGACAAGATAGAAGTAATGGGGTAGAAAGTGTAGAGGGAGTAAGGAACACATTAACTAGTCATGGGGGAGGGTTAGTACAATCAATAGGGGGGTATTGCTAAGTAACTCAAGTACAGCGGCAGGCACTTCAGAACTACAGACTCATAACATAAGGTGTATGCTTGCTAATGCCAGAAGCTTGGCAGGAAAAATAGGAGAGTTAGAATTATTAGAAGTTAATGAGAAATGGGATTTAATAGGTTTTACTGAAACTTGGTGGGATGAATCTCATGACTGGACTGTTAATCTGGATGGTTAGAACCTTTTTAGGAAAGATAGGGGCAATGGTAAAAGAGGAGGAGACATTTGTCTGTATGTTAAGCCTGAATTTAAGCCTATAGTCAGAAAAGATAATTATGGTGGAACTAGTGGTAATGTTGAATGTTTGTGGGTAGAGTTAAATACCGGAGGAGCAAATTCTAAAAGAATAATAGTAGGAGTATGCTATAAGTCCCCAATTATAATTGAAAGTGAGGAGATGCAATTATTCTTACAGATTGGAAATGCAGCTAAGCATGGGCAATTTCTAATAATGGGAGATGTTAATTACCCTGAAATAAACTTGATAAATGAGACCAGCAGTTCAGCAAGGGGAGCAGGTTCTTGAGTACACTCAGAGATCATTATCTGGCCCAAGTTATACAAGAACCTACTAGAAATGAGGCTATCTTGGATTTAGTTATCAGAAATAATATTGATATGGTATCAAATGTTAAAATAGAGCAACCTTTGGGAAACAGTGATCACAACACAGCGATTGAATTAAAAAAACATAACAGTAAGGGGCTAATGAAAACTCTTAATTTTAAAAGGGCAGATTTTAACGGTCTAAGGGCAGCAGTACAACGTATAGACTGGGACAGAGAACTGACAGGTAAAAATACTGAACATAAATGGACAACGTTCAAATCCTTACTAAATAAACATATTTATCACCATATACCAAGTGGAAATAAAAGTAGGAGTAAATCACAACCCATGTTGCTTAACAATGAATTAAAGCTGAAGATGAGGAATACAAAAAACAAGCATTTAAATTATACAAACAAGAGGGGACAGAAATAAACAAGGCTTGCAAAAGGGCTATTAGACAGGCTAAAATTAAAAATTAAAAGTTAGTTGCAGTTAAGACTAACCCTAAAATATTTTTAAAATATATTCATGGGAAGAAGGCCAGGAAGGAAGCTATAGGAACATTTCAATGTGACACAGGCATCTGAAAATTATTGACCAGGAAAAGACAGATGAGCTAAATAGGTTATTTTCTTCAGCAAACACAAGGGAGGTACCAGTGGTTGGGTCACTGCAACATAATGGGGCTACACTACTTCAGCAAATGACTGGTTAACGCAGGAGGAAATCCAAAAGAGGTTGGACAAAATGAATGTTAATAAAGCCCCGGGTCCTGATAGAATACATTAAAGGGTACTGAGGGAACTGGGCTCAGTAATAGAGAAACCATTATATCTAATTTTTCAAGATTCACTCGACACAGGGTCTCTACCAGATGACTGGAGAAAGGCAGAGGTGATACCTATATTTAAGAAGGGAGCAAGAGCAAATCCAGTAAGTCTTACTTCGGTAGTGGGAAAGTTTTTAGAAGGGTTAATAAGGGATAATACAAGAATATGTCTATTCGAACAGGATTATGAATAGGAGCCAACATGAATTTATGAAGCAAAGGTCATGTCAAACAAACCTAATTAGTTTCTATGAGGAGGTTAGTAGGAACTTGGATCAAGGCAACTCAGTGGATGTAGTCTTTTTGGATTTTGCAAAGGCTTTCAATACACTGCCTCATGGGAGACTATTGAGCAAACTAAGGGATACAGGAATTGCCATAAATATTTTCTTATGGATTGAGAGCTGGCTAAAAGACAGGAAGCAAAGGGTTATGGTAAATTGAAAACTCAGATTGGACTAATGTGGTAAGTGGGGTACCTCTGGGTTCAGTATTAGGTCCCCTCCTTTTTAACAAATTTATTAATGACTTGGAAGTGGGATTGTAGTGGGGTGTCTCCATTTTTGCTGATGACACAAAGTTGTGCAAGGTAATTTAAATCAGAAAATGATGCACTTTCCCTCCAAAGGGATTTGCATACATTAGAGGAATGGGCATCTAAGTGGCAGATGAGATTTAATACAAATAAATGTAAAGTTATGAATCTACGAAGGAAAAATAGCCATGCAATTTGTAATCTTAATGGAGCAAATCTAGGGTATCAGATATTGAAAGGGATTTGGGAGTACTTGTGGACAACCGCTTAGGTAACAGTGCTCAATGACAAGCAGCATCTGCAAAGGCAAATAAAATATTAGCATGTATTAAGAAGGGTATAGAAGCAAGGGAAGCAAATATAATTCTCCCACTATACAAATCCCTAGTACGCCCTCATTTGGAATATGGAGTACAATTCTGGGCACCACTACACTACCTTTTTATTGAAGAAAATTATAGTATTGTTGTAACATAATAATTCTGGACCATTTCTATTTTTGCTGAGAAAATGGAAATTGTATGGTGTAAGACAGATAATATGGATTTTGTAACATCAGTGAGATATTGTGTATTGTATCAATATATATGTAAAGAGTTTCTGTTTAATACAAAGTTAATGGTAAAAAAACCCACTTAGGTTTGTTTGTAAAGTATGTAATAAACTAACATTATTTTATTATAAGCTTCACAAATGTGTAAAGTAGATATGCTAAACTTTATTACTTAAATATTATTAAACCTGTGGCATTCAAGTTGCTCTTTATGTTGTGGCATTAAACTAAAATAAAATTTACAACTCACAATTTGGCATAAAAGATGTAAATTAGTTGTGCAAAAATGTTTATCAGCAGATAACTGTGACAACAGCTTTGATGTGGAAAATCTTGAAGTCAAGTGCTGTGGTGTTGTGGGTTGCCATGGCAACAGTGAAAGTAGACAATTAGCTTTCTGAATGAGCGTAAGCCAAGAGTAACTGGAGCAGAACCTTAACCGAAAATTATGAATATTTAATATTTCCTCTTCCGTACTTGGGACAAACTAGTGGCAACAGCAGGGTTGGTGCTATCAAGGGGAAAAAACAAGCAATAGAGACCGGATAACCATTGCTGAAGATGACCCAGTATGATGATCTTGACCATATTATGAGAGTGATGTGCAGTAGGAGATGTCTGTGCCAGCCCATCAGACCCGGAATGCCATGGTGGCAGTACCTACCACCTGTATGAGAAGAAAGGACCCCCTAGGACACCAGGGATGCCCCCAGGGAAGAACCCATTAATGAGGCTTCTCTGTCCCATGGTAAGGGCCTAGAGGTGTCAAGGAGGTACCACCATATTGCCCAACTAAGAGAAGGGCTGTTTCTGGATTACAAAATGAAGGGGATGAGGATAGGCAGAGGCACCTCGAAGGTCACCAGGGAGCAAGCCAGCCAGTTACCACATTGCAGTCAGAACTCCTCTGACTCTGATCCACCAACCAGGAAGCTGCCCTATAGAACCTTCAGCGATTTGATGATGCTGGGGAGGATATTGACAGCTTTCGGCAGGACTTTGACTGCCGCTCCAGCAATAATTGGGTTCAACTTGCTTAGTGGTCCAGCCAGCACAGCCTACCAGGCCGTTTCCAGCAATCTTGCAGAGGACTATTACGAAGTTAATCGGGTGCTGCTGGCCCTATACCAGGAAGCAATTACGGGAAGCAATTAGAGGAAAAAGACAGGGACAGTGCCCATGGTGGCCAAGACTCAAATAGTGAAGAGGTTCCTCCATGCTTGTTATGGTTGGAGGAAGGCAGCATGTCTAAACTGTTTAAGAGGCTGCCCATGTTGTTGTGCTGGAACATTTTTTCCAGCATGAGAGTTTGGGATCAATGACCCACCACTGCAGAAGAGACTGGTCACCTGGCGGTCCAGCACAGACTTGGGAGAAGCGAGAGTGCCTCCCCATCCATTGGTCTCCATCCAGATAGGACACAGTCCTCCTTTGCTTCCTGGACCACCACTACTGCCCCATCATGCCCTAGAAATGAAGGAGCCTGGTAGGATGCATGCTGCTTTGTATGCCAACTGTGCCACCCAGACACATCTCCTAGGGGTGTATGAATTGGGGGGGGGGGGGGGTGAGGGGGATAAATCTCCCTCAGATTATATAAATAGGGGACACAAAAAAATACAGAAACAAAACTTAACCATGCATTATCAGAAAGCACCACTAGAGGGTGCCAGTATGTCTCTCTCATGAAAGCTTTCACCCAGGAACGCTTTTGACTCACCCTTTTTGACAACCCGGGAGGATGCAATGGGCATCTAAGCAACAGCAGAAAGAGTTTTTGCATAAAGACACACACACTATTGTAATTTCAAGTGGCAAGTATACTTTTTTCTGTCATGTATATTTGCACAACAACAATGTTGTCTTTATATTTATCTATTTGATTCATATATTTTCAACTAACTTCTACTCTTTGTTCCGTATTATGTTTTTTTTTAGTATTCCCTTTTCCTCATACATTTTCTACCTCTCCTCTCAGCCTTTTTTTCTCTTCACTTATTCCTCTTCCCTTACCCTTCTTTTCCCACATCACCCATATTCCACCTACCCTCACACTCTCTATTCCCCTGGGAAAGTATCGTGGAGTGGTTAAAATTGAAGGGAAGTGATGAGGAGGAAGCCTGTGTCATGCAGGGATATGATAGTGAGGAGGGGGAAGCCAGTTGTATGCAGATATATGATAATGAGGAGGGAAGAGGCCTGTGTGATGCAGTGATATGATAGTTATGCAGTGATATGATAGTGAGGTGGAAGGAAGCCTGTAACAAGGGTAACATTGTGATATGTCTAGCAGTACAAACCCTTGTGTAGCATTTATTGCTCCATTCTCTCTGTCTTTTACCTTCTGTCTACCTCCCTCTAGTCGTTCCCCTCCTTTTTCTCTTCTCCCCTTCCTTCTCTATTCCTTGTCTCTTTCGGTTTCTTCCATTGTCTTTCAATCTCTCCCTCCTCTCTCTCACTTGTCTGTATATTTCATTCTATTTTCTCTTGCCTCCTCCCTTAAACACAGAAATATTGATCTGATGACAGATAACTACAAAGGCCCATCTAGCTTACCCATTCTATCACCCCAAAAGTCTGGCTTATTTAGCCCTAAGGTGGCCTTATGCTTATCCCAGGCATTCTTCACTTCCTTAACTGTGTCTGTCTCTACCACCTCTACTAGTAGGCTATTCCAGTTATCTATTATTCTTTGTGTAAAGTACTACTTTCTCTTAATTTTCTCTCTCTATTTCTACCTTTCTTTCTCTACTCTCAATTTTTCTCTCTATTTGGCAGCCTCGCTCCTGCTGCTGCTCATGCCGAGTTCCACAGCAGAGACTGGAGTATCTGTACATAGGACGACAATAAGCCGTACGCTTCATAGAGTGCAGAACTTTTCGGCCATCAAAGAAAACGAGATGTCTGGCGCAAACGCAAAACATTACATCACCCAAAGAACACCATCCCCCCAGTGAAACATGGTGGTGGCAGCATCATGCTGTGGGGATGTTTTTCTGCAGCCGGGACTGGGAAACTGGTCAGAGTTGAGGGAAAGATGGATGGTGCTAAATACAGGGATATTCTTGAGCAAAACCTGTCCCACTCTGTGCATGATTTGAGGCTAGGATGGAGGTTCACCTTCCAGCAGGACAATGACCTCAAACACACTGCTAAAGCAACACTTGAGTGGTTTAAGGGGAAACATGTAAATGTGTTGGAATGGCCTAGTCAAAGCCCAGACCTCAATCCAATAGAATATCTGTTGTCAGACTTAAAGATTGCTGTTCACAAGTGCAAACCATCCAACTTGAAGGAGCAGGAGCAGTTTTGCAAGGAGGAATGGGCAAAAATCCCAGTGGTAAGATGTGGCAAGCTCATAGAGACTTATCCAAAGCGACTTGGAGCTGTGATTGCCGCAAAAGGTGGCTCGACAAAATATTGATTTTAGGGGGTGAATAGTTATGCACATTGACTTTTTCTGTTATTTTGTTTTAGTTTTTGTTTGCATTAAAATAAAAAATAAAACATCTTCAAAGTTGTGTGCATGTTCTGTAAATTAAATGATGCAAATCCTCAAACAATCCATGTTAATTCCAGGTTGTGAGGGGGGTGAATACTTTTGAAAGGCTCTGTATATATATATATATATATATATATATATATATATATATACTGTATATATATATATATATATATATATATATATATATATAATGTCACAATCTGCTTCTTCAAGGGGGCTTGATATGAACCTAGTTCAAACTTACCCCAGCTGAATCTGAAGAGGTACAGGCAGAGAATACTGCATACAGGTTACAAGTGGCCCATGGCAAGACCACTCCCCAAGTCAGGATACAAAACACAGAAATAGTCTCACACTGTGGATATGTGAAAACTAAAACTGAACCCTGTATTGACTGACCCAAAAACATATTTATACTTTCTAATACCACACCCTTGTGTACATGTGTGTATGTATCTGATGTCACACATCTGCACTGTAGCCTTGGTTAATATAAAAACTCTTGAGATCAAATTCACCAGATATCTATAGCTGACTAGTGAAACAGCCTTGATGTCAATCTCAAGTGTTTGCTTAGGTCTACTTGAAGTACATGCATCTGTCTTGGCTGCTGTTTATCAAGGGTGAGTATGCAATGATCTGCAGCTAACATCTGTGCAGAGCATTTTTACCAATTCCATTTTCCCTTTTACAATATAGTATAACTAGGATACATAATAACCATGTACAGGCAAAATAAAACTGCCAAACAACACATAATCCCAATGCATCAATGTCATGCTCCCTTGGCCATATTCATAATTACTGGCAATATCAGTCCTTAAACAATTAAATCATGACAATATAAATATGTAGATAAATTGATGATAATTTATATCCTTAACACTAATGATCTAAATTTGAAACTGTCCTTGATAGTAAGAATGTAGAATTCTTAAATATACCATTTGAAATAGCTGAGGGTGGAAATATTATGACAGAGTTATAATGAAGAACTACAGCTACTACAATTTGTTCCATCCTGACAGTGCCCACCCGTAACTCACTATCCCAAACCTGCCAATTGAGGCATATCTGAGATTGAGGAGGAACTGTTCTGACATTTAAATTACCAGTTAAAGTCCTACATACTATATACTATATACTATAAAGCTAGAGGATATAAAAGTAAAGATTTATTTAGGTCATATCAGAAAGCTCTAAAGATTGTCCACACACTGCTGATTCCTAAGAAAATGAAGGATTTGGGGAATAAAAAAGAATGCAAATTTAGAATAAAACCAACATATATTTAACAGTCAGAAGATACTAGAGATTATTAAAAAATATTGGCACATTTTGACAAATATTGGCACAATTATTGGCGCATAGACAGAGGAGGTTTTGGCTAGGGATATCCATAAAAAGAAAACAATTTTGGGATACAGAAGAAAGAGAAATTTAAGAGATTAACTGCTAGCCATTATCTGGCAAGTAAACCAAAACTGCCATTGTTATTATTATTATTATCGTTATTTGTAACGTGCCAACATATTCTGTAGCACCACACAGGGGTTAAGTACAAGGAATGGAGAGCCCTGTTTTGAGCTAAAATCAAATGTACATAGTGCTTGTTTCCAAAGAACCTACACATGATTGAAAACTTGCAAACTTACAACCCAAAGAGCAGTCATTGCATACATATTGTATCTTCTATGTCAACACATGGTAAAAAAACATGCAGTGTCAGGACAGATTCAGTATCATCAATTCATTAATTGCAATTTAAATAATGTTATATACTGCATTATGTATCCATGTGAAAATAAATGTTATGTTGGGACGACTACAAGAGATTTAAACATCAAAACAATTGAAAATCTACTCAATTTAAGGGCAGGTTCAAAGAAAGGAATTGATTTCAAAACTTTATCAGCTGTGGAAAAACACTTATGGATTGCCGTAATCCAAATACCAATCTCTTAAAATGGGAATAAGTGGAGGGGATGTTGAGACAGTCCTCCTCCAGAAAGAAGTAAAATGGATCTTTTAACTTAATGCTTCACATTCCCAAGGCATGAATGATCAGAGAGAATGTACTGTTTTTCTTATGTTAAACTATGAAAAAATCTTTAAAAAGAGAAAGAGCATATGATTCATGACACAATAATGCATTTGATACAGCTTGCAATAGACGGTCCTTGAGTGTTTAAACTATTTATCACTTCTTTTAAAATTGAATGTAAGGATACATTTTACAGGAGTATCCTTTATAGAAAGTTATGGTTTCAAACTGATGACTTTTGCTATATGAGCAGGCTTGAGGGATACAAGGAAATTAATCATTGCTTTACTTGCCTTAATAATACTGAAGTATTTAATATATGCTCATGTAAACATAGTTCATAGTTCATAGCTGTTTGTCATTGCACAATAAAAGTCACTAAAACAACTATGAGAAAAATCTTTACCGTGTGAAAGAACACATTTTATTTTTAATACCTACTTGTGAAGCATTTTTTGTTTTCTGGGTATTATGATCAAGTTTATCACAGAAACTTGATGTACATAATCAATGAAGTTCCATGTGTTTATTAAAATAGTGAGGTTATTGTAAACCACAATTATTATTATTATTATGGTTATTGATTATATGTGATGAATGAAAATGGCAAGGTCCAAAAGAACCTCAATACAGCAGGCTTGAGAGATGAGAGTGATTACGGCATTGAGAACAGAGAGCTATTTGAGGACTGGGGTCTGTAGTAGATGGTGGGAAGATTAGGAGCTCAATCTTTTAAATGTTGAGTTTGAGTTGACAGGCAGACATCAGGAGGATATGCATGAGAGGCAGTTGGAGTGGTAATAGAACTAAATATTGGGGGGCTCTGCCAGTTAGAGTGAGTGAGCAAGAAGAGGTGCCAGGAAAGGAGCTAAATGTTAAATTTTTTAGATAGCTCTCTCATTCTTTACATCCTATGTCAGAGATACCAAAGGAGTGGAGATTTTGACTATGAAGCAGAGAGGTGTGGAAGTATTACTAGAGAGAAGTCACCCTTTGCCTTGAAGGTGAGAATGTCATTACTGATTTTTGTTATAGTTTTCTCTGTGGAGTATTGTGGTGGGAAGCCAGGCTGGAGGGTGTTGAGAAAAGAGTTGGAGGAAGGTAATTATAGACAAGTTGCTCAAGTAGTTTTGAAGCCAAGCGAAGTAGATAGCTAGGGCAATGGTTGGATTGTTGTGGTGAAGGTGCTTGTGTTCTTGTGGATCACAACAAAATGTGGCATGTTCTGAAAGAGATGAGAGTACCAGATCATCTCATCCTCCTCCTAAAGAATCAACATGTGAACCAGGAAGCCACAGTTAGAACTGATCAAGGGAACAACATAATGGTTCAAGAACAGAAAAGGAGTGCAACAAGGTTGCCTACTGTCACCTTATTTATTCAACTTATATGCAGAGTACATTAAGCGTAAGGCTGGAGTGGATGAATCCAAAGCAAGAATCAATATTGCTGGAAGAAATATCAACAGTCTCAGATACGCTGATATTACTACCTTGATGGCTCAAAGTGAGGGGGACCTAAGGGACATATTGATGAGGGCAAAAGAAGAGAGTGCAAAAGTTGGCCTTCCACTCATGGTTAAAAAGACAAAGAACATGGCAAACAGCAATCTCACTTCCTGGCAAATAGATGGGGAAGAAGTGGAAGCAGTGACAGAATTTATTTTCCTTGGATCCAAGATCTCTGCAGATGATGATTGTAGTCATGAAATTAAAATACATTTACTTCTGGTGAGGAAAGCTATGGCAAGCTTGGGCAAGCTAGTAAAAAGTAAAGATATTAAGCTATCAACAAACATCTGCAGAGTTCGAACTATGGTATTCCCAGTAGAAACATCCAGATGTGAGAGCTGGAACATAAAGAAGTCCGAGCGCTGTAGAATTGACGCCTTTGAATTGTGGTGTTGGAGAAGACTGCTTAGAGTCCCTTGGACTGCAAGAAGATCCAATAAATTAATACGTCAGGAAAGACAAACTGTTCACTAGAAGGTATGATCATGAGACTGAAGCTAAAATATTTTGGTCATATCATGAGACTGCAGGGTTTCCAAGAAAAGATTCTGGTAAAGATTGAAGGCACAAGAAGAAGGGGACCACAGAGGCGGAGATGGATAGATGAAGTGACTGAAGCAATGAACATGAACTTGATGGAGCTCAGAGGGGTAGTGACTGAGAGATGTACCTGGCGTGATGTGGTCCATAGAGTCATGGAGAGTAAAACGCAACTAAACAACAATTAGTAAGGCATGTTTTAAAGTTGGAGTATTAACATACAGCTGTTTTTAGCCACTTGAGCATCATTTTCTCAGTTATTTATATATACTTATGACTACATATTTTAATCAAGCTTATAGTATTAATATTATTATTATATTTTATTTGTAAGGCGCTAACATATTCTGTATCACTATAAAGGGGTTAAGTACAAGGCAAAAAAACGATTTATAACATGTTGCAAATAAATGGAAGGCATTGTCTTTGAGCTTAGGCAATGTATACCACAGTATCATTTTAATTTGTGTTTTCATTTATACTTTATTTTTGTTAAGTGCTCTGTTTTTTGGGGGGCTTTATACAACTTAGTAATACTTATTCTAGTGAGCCACAGATTTATATACAGAGCTATTTTTAATTAATGTTTTTGTTAGATAGTGTGGAGTTATTGTAAGTTTTCATTTTTATGTTTTCTTCTTTTTTCAATTTTGGTAAGCAATTATATTAACCCAGTTTATTCCACATATTTATCGGATGGGAAAAGAAGGCATTTTTATTAATTGTTTCCTTTTTATCATTTTGTGTACCACACATTGATATACTCAGGAAGTTAATGGAAGTACAATATGGAGTACAGTTTTGGGCACCACTTCTATAGAAAACATAAAACATTCTAGAAAACGTGCAGAGAAGAACAACATAACTAATATGGGGAATGGATAAATTAAGCTAAAAGGAGAGACTAACCAAAGTAGACTCTTTATAGAATACAACCTGATTACCATATATAAACTTCTCCATGGTGAATATAAGGTTTTGTCAGGGGAACTTGTCATGTCATGAACATTATAGTTGACAAGAGGTTATCATTTGTGGTTAGAGAGAAGACACAAAAATCACTTTAATGAAACAAACAGATTCTTCACAGTCAGACTATGAAGCTCACTACAAATGGAAATTGTGACAGTAGATTCAGTAGATAACATTAAAAATGAAACTGAATGTATTATTGAATAAAAAGGTCATACAAGGTCTTCTAACTAGAATTAGTAATCAAAAAGGTTGATTTTTCCCCAAAAGTTAAAAAAAAAATGGAATGTTTCAATGGGGTGGGGGTTGTTTCCTTCTTCTCACTCAATTCACAATTCACATGATAAAAGGATCAAAGGAGATCTAAAAAGTTTGAACTTGATGCCCTAAATGTCAGCTTCAATTATATATCACTATGTTACAGTTTAAAATATTAATAGATTAATATACATCTATTAACTTTCTTTAATGTATATTACTGGCAAACAATGCAATACTGCAATAGTTACATGCAAAAATGTATATAATTGTAGAAAATGCTAACAATAACATTATGTATTTTAAAAAGCATATGTATGAAACATCTTGCCATTAGAATGTAAATTGCTTAAAAGGCGTCTAAACTGAATTAATAAACATCAATTTCAACATTAAACTTTACTTTGCATATGAGTAATACATGACCTTTAATGCATAAGTAAGATGAAACATTATCAGCCCACATCCTTTGCATTATGCCCTCTGTTATTTCCATTTAATGTTGTATAAAAATCTGCAAGCTTTTATTTAATCATTATGTTTCTTTTATCAATAACTTGCAGGATGAATATATATACTAACATAAATGTGATTGACCTTTAAGCAGTTATTTTCGACCTGTCTTTCAATCAAGTCAATCAGACTTCTGAAAATGGATTATTATGAATCATATTTGGAACAAACGTCCCTCGCAAAACCTGGCATCCAAACACAATTCTGGGCAAGATGAAATCTAAGTGGATAAGAAAAGCAAGAAAAAAATAGAGTGAAAAAAGATGAGAAGTCGGACAGAGAGGAAATAAAGAAAAGTAAAAAAGATGGAGGTGATGGGGAGGGATACTAATCAGTTTGAGAAAACTAACACATTCAGTGATAGAAACCATGAAGAAACAATTTACAAAACTAATGATGGAAAGAAAAGACAACAAAGAAAATAATAAAGAAACAAAACCAAAAACAAATACCCAAAAATGCATCCAATAAGAAACTTAACAAACACTATTTCAATAAGCATTAAAATGAGATAAAACATTTTAGCAGCTTCAATAATTATCTCATAAGATGAAAGTGGTAATAAGGAGAGAAAAGAGATTAAAAGGGTTACTAAGATATGAAGATAATATGCAGGAGCACATGGATAGAATATAATGACATCCTGGTCACGGGGGAAGCCATTTACCGTCACCTTGTTAGGCTTTTTGGGATTACTATTCCAGTTAGTAGTATTTCTGAGAATACTAGTTTAGAAATGATTAGCTTGGAATTATGCTGTAAAGAGGGAACAGCTATAAGGTTATTGCCATCTCACACTAAAGACATATAAGTTAATAAACACATGATCAAATTTTGATTAGCAAGTTGAAACTGTGCGAATTATCCTTGTGTGCCAACATTCACATTCAAATACTTACATTACAATAAATGCTGAATGTGTTATAATGTAATTAATCAGTCAATGGAAGTACGGCTTGCCAACTAGGGACATCTAGAGTCAACATCCGCAAATAGATAAATGCATAGTTTCCCCATCAGACAAATAAGCTTCTTCTGCTCTTAGAATAAATTTATGTTATGATCAGTTTATGATCCGTCAATATGGTCTATTTCATTAGCTGTTAAAGTGTCTTAAGGGACAGTGGTGGTTGCTGTGTGAAGAATTATATTCACAGCTAAAGGTATTTCATTTATAATCAAAGCTGGAGCTCAGCAAATGGTGACATCATTCTGGAGAACAAAATAGACATTAATGATATTATAGGAGGGTCTCCCGCAGCATTGATCATATTGACTGTAACAAAGCCCATATACAGTGAGAGGAAGCTTACAACACAATATAGACACACAATATGCTTCACCTGAAAGGTGGTTTGTGGTTGAGAATGCTTCCATCATACATACTGGTTGAAAGCATGTGACCCAGTCTTTCTGGCAAATGAAGGAGACGTGGGAAGGAAAATACTAGGATATTCTAGTTCTGAACAGAGTTGTAGTTGTAGTGTAGTTAGAACTAAGAAAACAAATTTGGCTGTTGAATGCCTATTATGTCAGAAGGTACAGAGTTAGATGTTGAGAGCTATAGATGAATTTAGGTGTAAGAGGGAAATCACTGTGTTGAACCATTTGATTTGGGAACTAATAATTATTTAACAAAAAAATCTAAATATGAATTACATTAGCCTTGCGGTATTCATAAATCAGTTTACCTTTTCTAAACTCACAAGCCTCGTATCTAACTTAGTCATCATGATGATACAGAGGTAACTATTGCCATAATTATAACTAATTTTATATCTGCATGTTCCCATTATAATAAAACACTATTAACTAAATGCCTAATACTTAATTACATTTGACATATACCCCATAATTTATCTAACAATACAAATCTGTTAAGTAAAAGCATTTTTTATATCTCTGCTGCTATTACAAACCACAAAGTTAATGCAAGTAAATGACTATTGCTGCAGTTTTTTTTTTTTATCATAATACATGGCAAATATTTAGATATACTATAATCAGTTAAAAGTATCATTCTCTGCAAGATTGTAAATAATAATTGTTTATTGGTAGCTATACTCCTAGCAAAATGTAGAGAAGGCTTAATTAAAGCAAGACTGTGGTCATAATCTTTCTATGGTAATTTGAATAACAAAAATGATTTTAGAAAGTAAAACAAATAACCACAGTCTTTCATTTTTAAAATTTTTTATATTTCATTTTATTTTTTAACTGCAAGCTATCTTTTTATTTAACTTAGCTATTTCTTGCAGCTTCACTTTGAGCAAGGTGTGCCCCTAACTAATGAGCTTTGCATTAATCCTAATGAGTGCACTGGCCGTTGTAACTGCAATATTCTTACCATGGAATTAGAAACTTCCTTTCTCCATTTGATGTCTTCTCCCGCCTAAGGGCCCTATGCTAATCCCTGAAAAAACAATTGCGAGTGCCATAGCTGCACCATAAATCCTACCTTGTATGTTTATTCCCCATACCTAAAAAATTGCAAGAGAACTCCTATGGGTCACTGCTCCGAGTAAACTTCACAACACAGACGAAAAGCAAGGCATAAATCTCTACTGAGTTGTGCACTGAAAATAAATGACATGTTACTCTGTTAGACTTTGACACCCAAACCCTATGCTACTAAGATTTTATGGATCTTTTGCATATCAGGGCACTGTCGTAAATGCAAATAGCCAAAGAAAAATTTACGAGTGCCAAAGAGCGAAGCGAGGGCACTGTGCCAGGTTCTCAGTTGCTGGCATGGAGCGCTGCAGGCGCTCCATGCCAGCACCTGAGGACCTCGCAAAGCGAGGTCTTCAGTTGCAGCAACTGCGACCCTTGCAAAATTCACAACACAAATTCCCAACCCAAACAACGCAACACATTACGACACTCGCAAACAACATACGACACACGTTCACACACATTACGACACTCGCAAACAACATACGACACGTTCACACACATTACGGCCTCGCAACACTCGGACGCAACTCGCGAACATTACAAAATTACAAACACAATACATACACACAGGACATACATAAAAACCTTACCTATACAAACAGGAAGCACCCAGGACCTCAAAAATGCAACTTACAACTTAATTGCACTCAAAATAAAAGAGTTTAGACACTAAATAATTTGTTAAGCGACACAAAAAATGGGCGACGAATAAAACGAAAACGAGGCTACACACGCAAACACCATACGAGACACGTTACCACACATTACGAACTCGCAAACATCGGACGCAACACGCCGACATACAAACATTTAAAACTTAAGAAAGACACACAACAAACACATAAAAAGCTTACCTACAGCAAGAGGAACCAACCAGCACCTCAAAAAAACAAGTTACACCTACATTTAAATCAAAATAAAACACTTTAGACACTAATACCATCGCTAAGCGAGAGAAACAATGGCCGACGAACAAAACGAAAACGAGGCTTCAGACGTAACAACACTACACTTACTCGCAATAATGAAACACATACTATGCGGAACGTATCACAATCATATTAAACACCATTTTGAACAGTAATACGCAGAAAATGGCGGATGGAACGCAAATTGTAAGCTGGAACGCAAATAGCGCATGCGTATTGCGTTCTAACGGTCTCACTTTCCAGAACTTTCTACAAGTTTATAAATACTGCCTATTTCAAACAAAAAAATACATTTCTCCTCAGGTGATCAACGGAGTGACTTCTGAGATAACTGCTGCTTTTACTTGAGAAGACAATTCTTTACTAATTTACTACTTTGCATTGTGCAAATTACAACTGACAGGTAACCTATAATATATTACATTTTATTATCAGGACACGTCAAACAAATAAAAAAATAAACTAGGATTTATGTAGTGACATATATGGCACATTTATGTGTATAGGCTCACAAAAAAAATACGGTTCATTTAACAAAACAACAAAAAAACATAATTCTATATTAAACAGAGGTTTATGTATAGTGACGACACGCACATATATGTCTATAATGTATAGTGACATGTGACACGCACATATATGTATAGAATGTATAGTGACATGTGACACGCACATATATGTATAGAATGTATAGTGACATGTGACACTCACATTTCTGTGTATTGCCCCTTCACAGTGACATGTGACACGGACATATATGTGTATAATGTATAGTGACATGTGACACGCACATTTATGTGTATTGCCACTGCAACAAAATTAGCTTAAAACAAAATCAGTAAACAACTACATTTAAATTACATTATATGTCATGTATACTGATATGTCACACGCACATATATGTGTATTATCTATAGTTACATCTCACACACAGACATTTATGTGTGTTGGAAAAAAAACAAATAAGGTTAATTTAACCATTTAAATATGAGTCATGTATACTGATATGTCACACGTACACAAAATAATTACATTAAACTATGGAATGTGCTTCATGTATGTGACATATGTGTGAAGCCCCCAACAAAAAATAAGGTCAATTGAAAATAATTACAGAACTATATTTAAATGACATTAATTTACTGCAATTCAATAGATCATATAAAGCTGAATCTTTCTATTTCTTTTAATATTCAAACAGACTCTGCATCAACAGCATCTCTCAACAATTTGCACCGTGCACTGTGAAGCACAATCCCTTTTAAAGAACACCAACAAAGAAGAAGAGGTAAGATACAACAAGACATTATATGCTGAAAAGGCCATGCTTTGCTAGATGAAAAATTATAAATATACAAATAACTATTTCACTTTCTTTTTCAAACAGACACTACAAGAAGACCGGCGGATTACGATTGGCAGGAGGGGACCGTCTGTCATTCCAAACTTCAATCAAGGTAAAGTATTAAGTATAAACAAGAAAGAACCATGAGCCTTATTCAATTGCGACTTCCTCAATTGAATAGGGCTCTATATAAGCACATAACATATTTTTTATACAGAACTTTTTAGTTACTGAACTTCTAACCACAATCAAGGTTTTCAATAACTAAAAACTTTGCTCAATAAATATGTTATGTGATTATATAGAGCCCTCTTCAATTGGGAAAATTGCAATTCAATGAGGACCTATATATCTTTAATGGCCAAGGGCCTCACTCAAATGTGATTTGCCCATTTCAATAGGGCTCTATATAAGCACAGAGCATATTTTTTAAAGGAACTTTTTATTTTGTGAACACGTTGCTTTTGGATAAAAGTTCACTAAATACAAAATTCGGTAAAAAAATATGCTCTGTGCTGATATTGAGCTCTATTCCATTGGCCAAAACACAATTGAATGAGGAGCTGACAATATAACAAATGCAGTAACCAAAGGCCCCCATTCAATTGCTATTTTGGACAATTAAATATGGCTATAAATAAGCACTTTTAGGCCCTTATTCAATTTTAACAAATATATGTGATGTGCTTATTTACAACCCTATTCAATTTTCAACATTGCAATTCAATGACGGCCTTAGAGTACTATTACATTGTAAAAAATGCAATTGAATGAGGGGCAAACTATGCAACATATGGTACACACAAAGGCCCTCATTCAATTGCAATTTGCCCAATTGAATAGGGCTCTAAATAACAACATAACATTTTTTTTAAAAGAAGTTTTTAGTTACTAAAAATCTATCCAAAATAAAGTTTTTCAATGACTAAAAACTTCTTTAAAAAAATATGCTATGTACTTATTTAGGGCACGATTCAATTATCCAAATCGCAATTGAATGAGACACAAACTGCTACACACAAAACAGAATTTCTTATTCAATGTTTAACAACCTATAAGCCTTACAAAGAAGCAAAAATAAGAATAACAAAAGTGTTGCGCACCTAATAGCATTGTACAAAAAATCACACAAACACATAGGAAACTACATTAACATTCTTCTTTAATGTTTAACAACCTATAACCAGTACAATCAAGAATAAATAACTTTTGCACAAGTGGTGCGCACAAAACAGGATTGTCAAAAACTAACACAAACACATAGCAAACTACATTAATTATATTATTTCATGTTTTACTAACTATAACCATCCCAATAAAGGTTAAATAAGTATACCACAAGTGGTGCAGACAAAACAGGATTGTACAAAAAATAACATAAACACATAGCAAAATAAATTTATATTCTTATTTAATATATCACAACCCACAAGCCTTACTAAGAACCTTAAATAAGAATAACAAAAGTCGTGGGATTGTACAGAAAGAAAAAAAAAAATATATAGAAAAAAATAACCATAACTGATACAATACAGCCAAAATCATAATTGTTTTACTTATTTAAAAGACATTTCACTCAAACAACATTTTCTATTTTATATTACAACAGATACTACGTGAAGACAATCGGACAAGGACTTTCTCCACAGGACCGGACCATCGGACGAGGACTTTCAACACAGGACCAGACCAGCAGACGAGGAATTTCAACACAGGACCAGACCAGCAGACGAGGAATTTCAACACAGGACCAGACCATCGGACGAGGACTTTCACCAAAGGACCACAACATCGGACGAGGGCTATCGCCACAGGACCACAACATCGGATGAGGACTTCCAACAGAGGACCACACCATTGGACAACGATTTTGAACCGAGGACCAACAAACATTCGGATTTAAATCACACTTCAACCAAGGTACAGTATAATAACTACTAAAGTATAAAACTAAAGAAACTGCTTTCAGTTGCATCCGTGTGAACAGAAAAATAAAAAAAATAATTTACTATCTGCCTTATTCTATTTAAATTGCTACTATGCAATACATAGCTCAATAACCACATCACTTTTTTTTTTAGCAAAGAAGTTTTGCAGTGGTAAATATCTATCCACAAACAACGTTTTTAATAAATAAAACCATTATTTTAAAAAAATATGTTACATGCTTATTTACAGCAAATATGTTACATGCTTATTTACAGCAGTATTCCATTGGCCAAATTCTTAGCCAGTGAGGACAGCAATTATAAATTTAACTAAATATAAATGATACATTAATGATTTGCCTTTTATTTCACCAATTGTGCACAAGAATCTTTAACAGGAATTACAAATTAAAATATACACAATTACATTTTTTTTTTTCCTTTACAGATTAATATGGCTGATAACGAGACCAAAGAAGAGAAGAAAAGACGTCAAACTAGAGAAAGACAAGAGAGATGGGCCGCCCAGCAGACACCGGAAGAGAAAGAAATTCGACGAGAAAAAGAACGCAAAAGACTTGCAAATAAAAGAATATCAGCTGCAAAAATGAAAGATACAACCAAAAAAAATAAAAAGATAATAAAGCATTTACAAACTGTTCCTAAAACATCAGATGACATTTTACAAGATACCAGTCAAGACAGACCAAAAAAAGCAACTACAAAAACAAAGCATTTACAAACTCTTACTAAAAACTTACAGGACATTTCAACCAAACAAGGACAACATATACCAAGAAAAGCCACGAAAAAAACAAAACATTTAGAACCTGTTGTTGAAACATTTCATGACTTTTCATCTGATGAATATGAAAGTCAACATCCGATATGCTTTGCAAATTGTCCTTTACTGAAGTCTTTAGCAGTAGAGGTTCATAGTTGTGGGGACATGAGTACTCAATGTCAATTTTGTGAGGCTTATTATTTTAAACAGGAGAGACCCAGAGATGGACAATTTATTAGTTGTTGTCAAAAAGGAAAGTTCAAACTTCCAGAAAGGAAACAATTTCCAACCTATTTACAAAATATTATGACTGAACCTACTTTTCCAAATTACAAAAAATTTAAGACAAACATAAGATCCTACAATAGTGCCATATCATTTGCATCTATGGGGGCAACATTGGCTGCTAATGTACCAGGACATGGTCCTTACTGTTTTAAAGTCCAAGGACAAATTTATCATCGGACTTCACATTTACATCCAGAGGAAGGAGAGCAAAGAAAATTCGCTCAACTATATGTCCTAGATACAATGGAAGCTGTTGACTAACGTATGCAGATGGAAGAAAATAAAAAATGCTTACCCAGTGTTTTTATAGAGCTAAATAACATTATGGACAACAATCCCTACAGTAAAGCTTACAAAAAATTGGCAGAAGTAGAAAATGAACAACTACTTCATGCACAAAGACATCAATTACCCATGCCAAAGGTTAATATGGTGCTTAAAAGAGACAGACGTACTGATAAACGTCGTTATAACTTGCCAACATCAAATGAGGTTGCAATGGTCTTTCAGAATGATGAAGGAGAACCACCATTTCAAAGAGACATTAGAGTATATCCCAGAAATGAGGAGCAACCATTTATTAATATTTATATCTTAAGTCCAAATTTAGATCCAATGACATATCCCATCTTTTTCCCACATGGAGAAGCAGGTTGGCAACCAAAATTAACCCTTCCCAGTTACCCAAATGCTAAAGCCAGTATCCGAAATAATGTTTCTATGCTTGAATTTAAAGTTGCTCAAATTGCCATTAGAGAATAATTTAATCCAATTTTATGTGGTGGGAAACTAACACAACAATGGATTATTGATTCATATTTGCAAGTTGAGGCAAATAATTTAAACTTTATAAAATATCAACAAGATAAACTACGTGTAGAACAATATTGTGGACTCATGGACTATGTTGCTGACGTGGCTACAAGCAGAGACATGACAGCTGGCAAAGCCATCATTTTACCATCTTCCTTTCAAGGATCTCCTAGAAATATGAGAGAAAGATACAATGATGCTATGGCTATTGTGACAAAATTTGGAAAACCAGATTTATTTGTGACATTTACATGTAATCCACAATGGCCAGAAATTAATCAAAATCTACTTCTTGGACAAAGTGCTTCAGATCGACCAGATTTAGTAGCCAGAGTTTTTTTTTTTTCATGGACCCTGTGGAGACCTTAATCCACAATCACCATGTATGGAAAATAATCAATGTTTAAAAGATTTTCCAAAAGATTATAGAGACAAAACATATGCAAATTGTGATGGATATCCACTTTATAAAAGAAGAGAAGGAGATAGTGCCATTATTCGTGGAAAAAAAGTGGACAATAGATATGTAGTACCCTACAATCCACATTTACTCATGAAGTACAACGCCCACATCAACGTAGAAGCCTGCACTTCCATCAAATCCATTAAATATGTCTACAAATATATTTACAAAGGTTACGATGCAGCTACTGTAGTCGTCAAAAGTGCAGACAACCCTGAAAGTAGTGAGTTAGTACATGATGAACTTGCATCTCATGTAGATGCTTGCTATGTCAGTGCACCAGAAGCTATGTGGCGGCTTTTAAAATTTGAAATGCATGATAGATCACATGCAGTATATAGGTTAGCAGTACATTTGCCACAACGACATTTAGTCTATTTCCATGCTGGAAATGAAATGAATGCATTGGCCCAAAGTGAAGATCGTCACACTACACTAACTGCATGGTTTGCATTAAATTCCACTGATGCTGAAGCAACACAATACTTATATATTGAAATTCCATATCACTATGTTTTTGTGAATGGATTATGGAGAGCAAGAAAAACCAGAGGCAATAAAATAATTCCACAAATTTACACAGTCAGTCCAAGAGATGTTGAACGTTTTTGCTTACGGATATTACTTTTAAATGTTCCAGGAGCACAAAGTTTTGAACAATTAAGAACTGTTAATGACATTGTATATGAATCCTTCCATTTAGCTGCAAGACATAGAAACTTACTCGCTGATGATACAGAGTGGGAAAGATGTTTAGAAGAAGCAGCACAATGTCAAATGCCACAACAGATGAGAGAACAATTTGCTTTTATTTGTATCTTCTCAAATGCTCCAAATGCATTAGCTTTGTGGGAGACTTTTAAAAGTAATATGGCTGAAGACTTTATGCGACGATACAATGAACCCATTGCACACTTAAAAGCGTTAATGGAAATTCAAGAAGTCTTTTTAACTCATGGATTAAGTTGTGAAAGTTTTAATTTGCCTGATCCAGGTCTTATAGATGACATTAACTTTGAAGACTATGACATTCAACTACAAGCAGAAAGAACAGAAGAAAGACTTGCAACTTTAAATACACTACAATTGCAAGCATTTCATGCCATTAAAAATGCTATAGATGATGACATGGTGACAGAGCGTTATTTCTATCTTGATGGACCTGGTGGATCAGGGAAAACATATTTGTACAATTTATTAATGAGTTCAGTACGAGCACAAGGAAAAATAGCAATGGCGTTTGCCACTACTGGAATTGCTGCACTTTTATTAGAAGGTGGAAGAACTGTTCATAGTGGATTTAAACTGCCAGTGCCTATTTTGGAAAATTCTGTGTCAGATATTCGCATGACATCCTTACAAGCAAAGAAATTGAAGAAATGTAAATTAATTATAATAGATGAGGCCACAATGATGTCATGCTATGCCCTCCAATGTATTGACCGTTTGCTTCGTGAAGTCATGGATAATATTTTTCCATTTGGTGGAAAGGTAATGTTGTTGGGTGGCGATTTTAGACAAACATTACCTGTCGTTGTACATGGAAATCGAACAGACATTATTGAAACATGTATAAAGTCAAGTACAGTATGGAAACATTTTACCCATCTTCAACTGCAACAAAATATGAGATCAGAAGGCCAAACTGATTTCAATGATTGGCTTATCAAAATTGGAGAAGGCAGAACAGAAAAAATACTACATTTACCTGACGACACTGTAGAGATCCCACCTCATATGATTTGTCAACAAGATATTATATCGGCTATATTTGAAGGGAGCATAAATAATGAAGAATATTCCGAGCTTGCCAACCAAGTTATACTGACGTGTAAAAATAAAGATGCATTAATACTCAATAATGAAATCTTAAAAAAAATTAATGCACCACAAAGAAATTATCACAGTGCTGATTCTGTACTTGCTGATGACAATGAAAGTCAGGCAAACTTTTCAACTGAATTCATTAACTCTTTAACTCCTTCTGGAATGCCACCACATATTTTGCAGCTAAAGAAAGGTGCAATTATCATGTTACTGCGAAATATGAACCCCAAAAAAGGCCTATGAATGGCACAAGATTAATTGTTCAACAATTAAAGGACCATTTTATAGATGCTGAAATTTTAACTGGGACCCATAAAGGAGAGAGAGTTTTCATACCAAGAATAGATTTAGCACCAAGTGAAAGTAGTCTCCCTTTTATACTTCAAAGAAGACAATTTCCCATTATTATGGCATTTGCCATGACCATTAATAAATCACAAGGTCAAACTTTCAAATCTGTGGGTATTTACTTGGAAGAACCAGTTTTTGCACATGGTCAATTGTACGTTGGGTTGTCACGCTGCAAAAATCCACAGGCTATTAAAGTTTACATTGAAAACAATGAAAGTCAAGGTGATTTATTAGAAGATGGACGTATTTTTACTAAAAACATTGTCTACTATGAAGTACTATAACTTTGCAGGATACAAACTAAAGCCATGCAAACATTTTGGAAAAACATTCAAAAATACAAAACAATTGGTTGTTTAATTCAGTCATAATTAATGGAAGTCATGTTTATGGATAATTCGCCTCACTAAATACTTGCCTTGCATTTCTATGAAAAATTATGTTAAAATGTTAAGTCACTATGTTAATGTTTCTAATGTTACAAGTTTAAAAACAATATTTTCAAGTTATTTCATTCAATATATTACAAAGTTCATGTTAAGAGCTCAAGCACCTTTTAAGTCACAATGTAAATATTCTCTGTTATCTTAAGATTACTACCTACATTAATGTTTATCGCCAGTTTATGTGCTCAGTAATGAATTACTTTAATTACGTACGGTTTAAGGAGAGTTTTTACTGTATGCCTTCCTCTACATTCAATGTATATTAAACTTAACAATTATTCTGATATAAATTGCATGTTAATACTGATTAATTTAAAGTTAAACTGTTTTTACATTCAAATGTTAATACTTTTAATTCAAAATTATGTTACAAAATGTATTTACTATGTTCCTGTTTATAATGTTCAAAATTAGACAAATGTTTTGCAAAAATTACAAAGTTACATAAAAAATAAAGTTCAATTTTAAAAATATATACTTTCAAGGTTATTGCTTACATATATTTTAAACTTCATGTTAAAATTCGGCACGTTTCAAAAAGTCTTTTTACTTTTTACTTTTCTCTGGATTCTATGTATATTAAAGTGAACAATTCTTCAGATACAAATTTCATTTTAAAAAACCATTACATCAACGTTTTACAAAAATACATGTTCATATCACAATACTTACAAGGGTCAAAAATATATTTAAATAACTAAACAACCTCACAAACATATACATCACATTGCCGTCATTTTTTGACGGGCAAGTCGCTAGTCCAATATAAGCATATGTCTCATTAAAAAATATGATATGTTAGTATTAAGCGGTTTTATGATACACAATCCAGGGTAACATACAACCCAGTACTCACAGAGATAATACACATCACAAAACCACATTGCCTAGGAACAAACACTCTAATGCATTGTCTATAAATATATCATATTTTAACACAAAATTAACACATCTTTATTTATTGAAGCTATAAATACAGTTGTCACAAATTTCCAATATCAAAATATATTAATATATATACTGTATATGTTTAATTGCCATAGTCAGTTACAGGCAGTTGTTCTTGCACTTCCCACTCATTATAAGATTTATAACGTTTGCATTTCTTATTAGCTACAGCCCTGTCTTATCCGTAAAGCTTGGTTTGGCTGCATCATGCACAGAAATTTATGACTGTTGGCTGAGTGAAAGTTTAGAATACTGTTCAGTAGCGTAGGAAGGGGGGTGCGCGGGGGGGGTGGAGCGCCCCTGGTGTCACCTCTTTGGATGTGGTAAAAATGCCCCCACCTGTCTTCCACCACATGTGACTCATTCACCTTCCCCCAGTTCCCTGCTCCTGCTTCCTGCTCTCTGCTTGACTGCTGGCAGGGGGAGGAGCCAGTAGACCAGCAGCATGGAGCAGGAGCAGAAGGTAAGAGATAGGGGAGAGGCATGGAGGGTGAAGGGGAGAGGGAGTCATGGGTGGGTGGATGAGAAGACATAGATGGAGGGAGAGTCAATGGGAGAGAGAAGGAGACATGGGGAGGGAGAGGCATGGGGAAGAGAGAAAAAAGGGAGACACATGGTTGGAGAAAAGGAAGGGGAGACATGGAGGAAGGGAAACATGGGGGGAGAGGGGGAGACAAAGGGGAGAGGGGGAGACATGGGGGGAGGGAGAGGCATGGGGGAGAGTAGGAGATATGGAGGGAGGGAGAGGCATGGGGGAGAGAAGGTGACATGGAGGAGAAGCATGGGAAAGAGAGGCAAAGGGGAAAAAGGGACACACATGATGGGAGACAGGGAAGAGGGAGACAGGGAGGGAGAGGGGGGCACATGGGGTAGACATGGGGGAAGAGAGAAGAATGGGGGGAGAGGGAGAGACATGGGGTAGATGGGGAAACATGGGGGAGAGGGGGAGACATGGGAAGAGGAGACATGGAGGGAGGGAGAGGCATGGGGGAGAGAAGGAGAGGCATGGGGAAGAGAGGCAAAGGGGAAACAGGGAATCACATGGTTAGAGAGGGGGAAACATGGCGGAAGAGGGAGACATGTATTGGGAAGATAGGGAGAGGAATGGGGTAGAGAGGCAAGAGGAAAGAGGGAGACAGAGAGAGAGATATTAGGTGATAGGGGGATACATAGAGCAAGGGGGAGAAACAGATGAAGAGAGGCAGAGAAAGAGGGGGATCGAAAGAAAAAGAGAAGAATAGAATGAGAGGGGGAAGTGAGAGGAGGGGGGGAGAGGAGAGTAAGAAGCGGGAGAGAGAGGGAGGGAGGGGAGAGAGAGTGTGGGGGATAGGGAGAGAAAGCAGAGAGGGGGTGAGTTGAGAGAGAGGGAGAGAAAGTGAGGGGGAGAAGAAAGAGAGAGCAACAGGGAGGGATAGAAAGAGAGGGGGTTGGGAGAGAGAGAGGGGAGAGGAGAGAAAGAAAGGGGGAGAGAGAAGGGAAGGGAATAGGAAGAGAGATATGAAGAGAAAGGGAGAGGGAGAGAAAGAGGGGAAGAAGGGGGAAGGATCAGAGCGAAAGAGAGGGGAGATATAGAGAAGTGGGAGTGAGAGAGAGAGAAGGCTATATATATATATATATATATATATATTTGCACTGGGGGGGGGGGCAAGCTCAAAGATAGCCCTGGGGGCCAAAAGCTCTAGCTACGCCACTGATATTGTTGTAACTTGAGAAGAAGAAGCTCCCACAGTCATTGGCTCTCAGGTAGTAGATCACTGGCAAGTAAAATGGTCAGTTCCACAGCAGCATAATTGCATAGAAAAGTAATACATTTCAAGTTGTATTTTTATTTACATTCTAAAAACAAACTGCCTGCTTTCAAGTGCAGTTCATGGCTTTTTAAAGTCAGGCTGACTCAGGGCTTGATTACATGGCTCAGTAGGTAATCTTGTGAGTAAAAAAGTTAATGTAAGCCCTAATGTAGCTATTTTATCCTGCCCATATAAAATCCTTAAGTGTACACCCTGACAAGTGTTTCTCCCTTAAGAAATCTACCTAATCTTAGTGTTCTGATAAAGCCCTATGGCCACTTGCAGTAAGCCAAATTGTACATGTAAAATCAACCTCCCGCAGCACCAATTAAAACCCTTCCAAGAGCTGTTACAAGTTATACCTTTCACTACATTTAATGCTATTGAGATAGGTAGAGGCTCCATTGGGGCCCATATCAATCCCCATGGTGTGTATTATTTAGGCACTTAATAGGTCCCATATTTAAAAGCACAAGGGGTGTTTAAGCTGTCAGTTGTCCCCTGAAGCAGAGTTGCTTCTGTCGTCCTACCTGTGTCTATTAGGGACATGGCCAGTTCTGCCTGTGTGCTGGACTACCATTGAGATGGAAGCACTGGCTCTTCTCTAGGACACCAAGAGCTCCACCCCTCTGTCTACACAGAGGTAACAGCTCTATTGTAACCTGCTTGCACCAGTCCCACATGCTCTGCCCCGTGACTCCATGAGCCATCATAGCCTTGCACCCCTTTATTAAGAATGTTCAGTTTGCAGCAGAACATACACTGGTCAGGTTTTATTTTTAGTCCAGCAAACAGCAAGAGCTGGTCACGCTCCCTTATGACACAGGTACAAGGGGATACCCAGCTCCTCTGAAGGGGAAAACACATAGTTTAAAAGCTCACAAAAAATCTTACCTTTTACTTATTTTAAACAGCATAATATTTAATAGCCAATGCACAGCAAAAACACATATGAGCAATACCTGTAAATGCAGTATAGTGGTCCTTTAAATTCTGAAAAATAATTACGATCCAAGAATGCTATGCAAATTCAAATTAAAGTTTTTACTCTCTTTGGTTCAGGTGGAATACTTATTCCATAATTAACAATGAATGATCCACTTTAGATCAAGCTAGTCAATATTAAATAACTAGCGACTTGCCCGTCAAAAAATTACGGCAATAAAATTGTAAGGCAGGTAATGCTGTTTGCCACAGACAGTAAGTGTTTGGATCCTACGGCGCTAATTGCGCGCATCGCGCTAAACGACTTTAGTGCTCATTGCGAGGGTCTGGGTTGGTGTATTTTTTGTTATCAGAGGCGCTTTTGCGCTTATTGTAGGTCCGCGCTGATCTCTTTTGGGCGCTTATTGCAAGGCTCTCCCCTAATGTACTTTGTGTCCTATTAGCACCTTTGGCGCTCCTTGTGAGGAGCATGGGGAAGGTCTTTGTGGTTTTTTGTGATATTGTGGTGTTTTTTTTTTTTCTCTGTATATTCGTTTTTTTATGATAATTAATTATTAATGAAATCATAAATTGAAATACTTTACCTATTTGTAATTAATATATGCAGCAAGGAACGTGCTGAAGAGCTAACAATCTGCTTTGATGTTCTTGCAACATACAATGTAGATTTGCAGTGTTGTTGAGCTGAGGTGTAAGTGTCAGCAATGTGTGCAGTGTGTAGTGTAAATAGGCTGTGTGCGCGAAGGAAAGCCGTTAGTGTAGCTGTGTACTTCCGCATTCTGTAAGTTAGTGTTGTAAAATGGCGGTGAATGTGTATGTTGTACGCGGGTGTGGATGATTTAGCGTCCTTGCTAATGGTGTATGTTGTACCTAGTACAAGTTTTTGTAAAAGTCGTATGTGCTTGACAGTGTTTTGCGGCTTTAGGGGTCGTGTAGCCTCGTTTTTGCTTAGGGGATTTTCGAGTGTCTAAACTTTTTTAATTAAACTGAAATTGAGGTGTAACCTCACTTCCAGACATCCTGGGTGTCCCCCCTTGCTGTGGGTATGGTTTTTATTTTATTTTTGTGTGTATTTTGATTTTTTTTTATGTTTTCCCGCTGTGCACGGGTTTGACCGTTAAGGTCGTATTTTTGCGAGTCCGTGATTGTTTTTTCTAAGTCTTACGGCTCGTATTTTTTTTTGAGTAAGGCCACAATTTTCTTTTTCTAAGTCCCGCAGCTCAGATTTTGTAATTCGTAATTCCGTATTTAGTCATTGCATGTTTTTTTTTTTTTTTTCAAAGTCCCGCATCTGTGGGCGTTTGTAACCGTTTGTGAGGGGCTGTAGATCCTCCACCTCCACAAATGCGGACCCTCACTTCATACGGTAAGTCGTACCGGTCGTAGGGATAAGCGCCTATGGCGCTCATCTCCACCAGCACCAGGAGCGCCTTTGGCACTCCTTGCCAGCAACTGCGGCCCTCGCGAAGCACGCGCGCAAGCGTTAGCAACGACCCGTATAGCTGAGAACTATATATGGGATATACTATCGACTAGCAATAAAATTTGAATCCTGGCAATGCTGTTTGCCACACAATGCGATGTTCTGCCACCCGTGAGCACCTTTGGTGCTCATTGCGAGCCTCTCTTCCCATTTACTTTACCGCTCATTACAGGCCTCGGCAATTTGCAACTTGCCATGTGTCTCTTTTCACTATCTCACCTCTGTCCCTTCCCTGTATCTTTCTCCTTTCTGTCAGTACCGCGTGTCTGGCATTGTTGATGTATTGTCTTTGCCGTATTTTTTAAGTCCTGCGTGCAGGGGCGTTGTTGGTGTAAGTGTTACTGTCTTTTGCGTTGTGCATTTTCTAAGTTCTGCATGCCTGGCCTTGCTGAGCTTCATTTTCATCCAGTTTCAGAATTTTTAAGGTCTTTCGGCAGCCAATTTTCTTCCCGCTTCTGCGATTTTAGGTCGCTAAAAAAGACAAAAAATGCCTCCCCCTGTGCTGTGTGTGAGTGTGTAAGTGAATTTGAGGCATATTTATGTGTTTTTGCCATCTTTTCCAGTTTGTGGTTCGGCCGTTAAAGTCGTATTTTTAGCGAGCTTGTGCCTAAACGGCTCGCCTCACTTCTCG
Organism: Discoglossus pictus; assembly: GCA_027410445.1. Classification (NCBI taxonomy): domain Eukaryota; kingdom Metazoa; phylum Chordata; class Amphibia; order Anura; family Alytidae; genus Discoglossus; species Discoglossus pictus. The sequence goes on along the minus strand of CM050169.1, from coordinate 200,217,076 downwards.
AGGCTCCCAAGCGTGACAACAACTCGCAGTTTGACAACTATTATATGTGACTAGCGACATGCCCCTCAAAATTAATGGCAATAAAATCTAAAAGCTATTGTTCCCTTCTACCGATTCACATTGCCATAGGCAAAACAGACATATACTTATTCAGTCCAGCAAATATTACACATTATAGAGTAGAAGAAGAGATAACTCAAGTCCCTTTCCATCAGATACCAGTCCAAGATTAACCCTGTTTAAAACCCAGAGCATTGCCTCAAGCCTCTCATGCTGGCCTTTAAGAATGTTTATGGAAGACAAGACCAACATTATAGCAAACCTAACTGAATCATCACTGTCATGGCTGATTTTAGGTACTGCAGAGGCATGAACAGTATGTTTTTGTCTAATTAAGAACTAGATGTATGACTTGTTTCCTGCTTAATTATGCTCTGACTCAAAGTTAGTTTTCAGACAAATATATTTTTTTATTGTCTGGTGGACTTTTAACCACACTCAGAATATCTTCAGAAAACTTGGGGTCCCAAGCTTTATGCATGTCTAAGCAATATTCTGAAAATGTCTACCATGTTCAATCAATCATTCTCTTCACACAGGCTTTCTACAGGTCTCTCTTTCTTTTTTTGTCTTTTTTCTCCTAAGAATTTTGAGTCCCTTCTGCCAGAACAACACTATATAAATGAATTATTATTATTGTTATTTTTGTTGTTATTATCCAGTCTACTGAATAACGTATTATATAATCCTGGTAACAGTAAGAGAAGGGAAACAAGCATAAATAACTCAGACATTGATCAATAACAAGTTCAAAGAGGTAAGTTCTGGTAAACAACTTCAGAACAGTGAAGCAAGGAGGGTTGCTGGAACATTCCAATATAATCTAGCTATGGCTGAGGCCGAAAGTTAGGCGGAAAGCCATTATACTGATTTGTTGCATGTCACGGTTTGACAAACTCAGACACTTTAGTTCTTCAAAGCAAAGCATGATACAGCCAGCTGCTGTCACTTCCGAGTTTCAAGATTTTCATAATCCAGTAATAATGGAGAACCCTAACAAAAATATATATTAGACAACACTAATAATCCACCACCACTCCACATACAGTAAATAAACATAGTATATAGCAATAGAACAAAACTATTGAAATTATTAGTTGTTGTGTTTTTGTTAATTACATGTTATGCATAATTTTGCAATTGCAAAGCCATTTCTTGTGAATAAAACTTCTTGGCAACTCCATTAACAGTTATTGTGCTCGTGGTTGTACCAGCTGCTACCTTCAGTGATGTCAGTGGCTGGTCCCTATTTTCCTCCAAAATATTGTTCAGTAAGTTTTTAAATAATTGAATAACATTTAAACTGTTCATGTAACATTTGATATACACAGATGGGTGAATCAATATTCTAACATGAAGAAAAGTATGATAATTTGTGGGATGTAATGCTTTATTATTGTAAGAGAGTGAATCTAATTGCATGAATGCAATAAATCATATTGTTACCAAAAAGCAAATTAGCCCTTTGTGCCACAAATTAGCATATTTGCTCATTGGCACTGAGGAACAGTGATGATGTTATGTATCTTACTTTACAACCCAATGACTAGTACAATGTACAGCATGTTTACATTTTTTTTGCATGAACCTAACCAGTTTTAAGATAACAGGGTCTCTTTAAGTTGTCTTAATTTAAATGATTCAGAACAGTTATCTTTGATGGCATACCTCATGACAGATGATTACGGAATAATCAAAATAATCCATTTTTTTGGTAACTCTCATTATACTTAGCAATCTCACTTATGCATCATATGGTTATTAACTGGCACAGGATATAAAACAAAATATAAGTTATGATAACCATTAAAACTCTAACAGTGAAGGATTTTGGAAAATGATATACCCAAGTGTAAAATGTTATGGCATCTGTATATTAATAAGTTTCAGTTTTATGCTTTTTAGTATATATATTGGGATCCATATTAGGTTGCTATGAGTGTGCTTTGTATTGCATTCAATTATCTAGTTATGCATATACCATAGACCAGGGCCACAATAATTATTGTTGGGGTTGCTATATGGCAGGGGTGCACAAGTTCAGTCCTGGAGGATCACACACAAGCCTTGACTTGAAGATATCCTTTCTGTGCACAGGTGAGTCAATCAGGATGACTGAAGAAGTTACTCACTTGTGCGCATCAGGGATATAATCAAATTGAGGCTTTTGTGTGGCCGTTGAGGACCGAACATTTGCACCCCTGGCCTAGACAAATGCAAAAGCAGAATCATTGGTCTCACAAAACGTATTTTTTAAATATAAGCTACCAATGCATATTATATTGAAACTAAATAAAACATGTTTAAACTAAATTCTCTTGAAGAGCTAGTGTAAATAACTGTCAAAATAGTAAAACAATGTTTTAAACTGAAAATTGACATGTATTGCATGCAGCTCTTCTTTTATTCAGTGTATCTCTTCCTGTGGGGAATGTTTAGCAAGCTTAAGCAAACTTTGTTTTTCTCCAATTGATCAACTAGCCATCTTTATAGTTGGGCAAACTCCCAACATTCACCACCCCACCCAAGCTCAGTGTTATAGTAATGTCATCTCCGACTGAGAAATCAATAATGAAAAATGTTTTCTTACTTTTCTATTGCACACAGTAAAACAGATTATTTTAATCCATTTATTAGTGAGCTATTTAGAAAGAAAACTGCATGTGAATGGTAATTTGTCTTGTATCTGTAGTACCTGTCGGTATTCACTTTGAATTATATAAACAATAGTTCAACTTCTATACAATTCTGTTTTATAACAATGCATCTATATACAGAATTTACATTTAATTATAAATGATGAAAAACAGAAACTGCTTAACTTAGTTAATTAGGACCAACTTCAACACACTGCTGCCTTTGCCAAATGCTTTTGCTGTACTATTGATATCCTGTTATCCATTACATTATTTGCATTACATTATATTGAATCATGAATGATGATATTACAAAACTCCATAGTCAAGCATAGAACTTGCTGCTGTACACTGCTGCTGGTGCCAACGTGCTTTGCTTTTCAACCGTTGTCCGCTAGTCCATTAAATTATATGAATTGCATTTCATTGAATGATGACCTTGCCATTACAGTACCTGCGTTTAGTTTAGGTATTTCAAAACACTTCCAGCTTTTACATTTTATTGTATTGTTGTGTGACATTGAGACTAAACATCACATATTATAATTGTCAAACTGTGATTTGTCGTTACTCTTGCGAGCCTTGTGAAGCGAGGTGAGCCGTTGAAGCATTAAAGCCTTCCGAGCTCGCAGGATGGGCCACATCAGCCACAAGTGACAGGGGCTGCAATAAGCCCCTGTGTCACCTTTCCCCTCTCCCTCCCCTATGCCTCATACCCCCCCTCTCCGATGCCCTTACCTCCCACTGCCCACCAGATGCTACCTCTGTACCCCCAGATGCTCCCTCTGTCACACCAGATGTTCCCTCTGTCACACCAGATGTTCCCTCTGTCCCCCAGATGCTCCCTCTGTCCCCCCAGATGCTAACTCTGTCCCCCCTTGCCTGCAATTTCATTGGTGGTTCAGTGGAGTCCCTGCCAGGGCGTCTGGTCTGCAGCCTAGGGGGACTCCGGAATGACGTCAGAGCTATGGCGCCACGCTGGAGACAGGACAGGTGGGCCTCCACTGAACCACCAATGATACTGCAGGTAAGGGGGGACAGAGGGAGCATCTTGGGGGACAGAGGGATCATCTGGGGGGACAGAGGGAGCATCTGGGGCAGGAGGGAGGTAAGGGCAATCCAGAGGGGGGGCGTATGAGATGCGAGAGGGGGTATGAGACGTGAAGGGGGGTTGAGATGCAAGGGGGAGGGCAAAGGGTATGAGACAAGAGGGGGGCTGGAACGCGAGGGGAGAGGTTATAAAACACAGGGGAGGGGGAGGGGGAGGTTATGAGACACATGAGAGGGTGAGGGGGGGTATGAGATACAGGGGAGTGTGAGGGGAAGGTTATGAGACACAGGGGAGGGCAAGGGGGAGGTAATGAGACACAGGGGAGATCAAGGGGGGGTAGGAGACAGAGGGGAGGTCGAGGGAGGGTATGACACACAGGGGAGGGCGAGGGGGTGTATGAGACATGGGAGGGACAGGGTGAAGAGACACAAGGGAGGGGGGAAGCAACACAGGGGAGGGAGAGGGGGAAGAGACACAGGGGTGGAGGGAAGTGACGCAGGGAGGGGGGAGAGTCACAAGGGAGGGGAGAACAGACACAGGGGAGGGGGAAGAGACACAGTGGAAGGGAGAGGGGGGAAAAAGACACAGGAGAAGGGAGAGGGGGGAAAGAGAGACAGGGGGAGAGGGGGAAGAGACAAAGGGGAGGGGGGAAGAGACACAGGGGGGGGAGACACACAGGGGATGGAGAGTGGGGAAGAGACACAGGGGAGGGAGAGGGGGGAGACATAGGGGAGAGAAAGGGGGGGGATATATATATACAACTCCATATAATTCCATGGAAACAATTTTGCAAATGTTAAAACAACTTATTAGTAAATATATGAGCTTGTGGCAAGGAAGTGATACTAACCTGTTGTATAGCAAGAATCTGAAACCTTTTTTTTTACAACACTAGAGTCATATTTTTCACAATGTTTGCTATTTATCTGTTTAGGCATCATTTCTGTATGCATTTTGTGTATTTCTGCCTTTCACTGCTGATAAAAATCTAATAAAATGTACAAAAAAAATGAGAATGTATTTTTTTTCTTTTGTGTTCATTTTATTACAAAAACATTTGTCATTGAAAGTTAAATGCATAAAATATGCCTTAGCTGTCCTGAGTATACATGTACCAAATATACATTTTTGTTGTTGTATTGTTGTTCATTTGGGCCTGTCAGCAAACATATGTCTGAGCTCTTGCAAGTTCATGTTCATTGCTTCAAAAAATACTGTCTATCCATCTTATACTCTGCCATGCCTTATACTTTTTGCCTTCCATCTTTCCCACTACTACAGTGAATCCTGTCTTCTCATTATGGGGTCAAAGTATTTGAGTTTTAGCTTTACTATCAGATCCTCATAGTGAGCAGTCTGGTTTTATTTCCTAGAGTATCAACTCACCTGATTTTCTTGCTGTCCAGGGGCCTCATTCAATTGCAATTTAGCCAATTGAATAGGGCTCTAAATAAGCACATAACATATATTTTTTTAAGAAGTTTTTAGTTAGTAAGCATCTATCCAAAAGCAAGGTTTTCACTAACTAAAAACTTCTTTAAAAAATATATGCTATGTGCTTATTTAGAGCCCTATTCAATTGGCCAAATTGCAATTGAATGAGGGCCCAGGGAAGTATCAATAGTTGACCCTAACACTGCAGTTCAAAAGCGTCTATCCTTTGGCACTCTGTCTTCCTTATAGTTCAGCTCTCACAGCTGTATGTGAAGTCCAAGGCACTAACTATAATGTGTTGACAATGTGATATATTTGTTCTTTAATATCTTGTACAGATTTGCCATAGCGTTTCTCCCAAACATCTTTGATTTCTCACTGCCGTCACCATCCGCAGTAATCTTTGCCCCCAGGAACCTACAATACATCACTGCTTCCACGTGTTTGTTATCTATTTGCCAAAGATACGGCTGGTTTAAATAATCTTAGACTTTTTGATGTTAAGAAGCAAACCAGTTTTTGTGTTTAGTTTGTTTACCTTCTTTAGCAGACTCTTTAATTCCTCCTCACCTCCAGCCATCAGAGTGGTTGTCAATATTCCTCTGGACGATTTTAATTCCATCGTTGGATTAATCTAGCCTAGTATTTTGCATGATGTATTCTGCGGTACAACTGATCAAATACATGGCTATCAACATTTCTTGATAGGCCTGTATATTTGATTCATAATATAATGATTACAATGATGGCATAGTATTTCTGCAAATACCTTCTTTCACATCATAAATTCTCACTATACAATGTTGTTGACTTTATTTAGCGAAGCCATTTATGGCAAAACTAAAGCTGCTCACCCAGTGATACCTGGGCTCATCAGTCATATATTGGTATACTATGTACCAATCACCTGTTTTTTTAATAAAAGTGTTATTGCCATGTCATATTATGTCATACTATAGAAAAACAATTTAGTGCTTTATAAAATAAAATATAAAATAATAACTTAAACCACAAAGATGAATGAACAAATTACTTCTTATCCTCTCCATCGCCTCCAATTTCAGCATAAACCATATTATTGGATTTAATTTGCTAAAGTGAAAAAAACAAAAAAATTGTAGCCGGGCTGTTTTTCATAACAATGTTCTGGTGTTTGAGGAGGAAAAAAGTGAGAATGACATTAAATTACTCCTATACATGCATACCACTGCCTTGTCTCCATTAACACCAGCTTTGATCTTAAACTCGACAACACCAACTAAATGAATGTCATCTTGCTGCATCCCTGTGTAGCGGATAAGGCTCTGTAGTTGTCCTGTTTCATTTAAGCAGGTAAAGAGTGTGTAGATTGTGCTGACCTGAGAAGTGAAAGGTAACAAATCAATGTCATTCTTACCTCTGCTCCAATCAATCTTGGACAAATCATGGGACGTTTATTTATTGAAGTCTGAAAACTGCAATACCGGCGCCAAAGCAATCCAAAAACATATAAACACATTTATTAATGCAGTGACATAGCTATTTCTTTTCAATTATTTTCAGTATAAGGGAAACAAAATTATACATATTTTCAATTCTTCTAACAAAGTGTATATTATTTGAATTATATTCCATTGTAAATGATATTAACAAATTAATTTACTAAATGAAGTGTGTTTATTAAATTCTTACTAATAGGTGTAAAATTACAAATCACAAGCTAAAAAATGAGCTTATAACTGTAACTAAAAAGTCTTAATTGACATTGCCCACAGTAAAAGTATCAATAAATATACATAAATGTGCAGGAAAACTCAAACAAAAGTACAAAAGGGGTTAATGAAGATGCAAGAGTAAAATAAAATACAAATTGTGTCTTGAAAGAAATAAAAGCATAGGGGGGGCTTTCATTATGTAGTAAATACTTGTATCAATGCAGAATTAAATGAGAAATAAGAACTATACTTATGAACAAGATAGGGTCAGAAAAAATATTTTCAATATTAAATCATGAAATGTGTATTTTGCATTGAACCAGAGTAGTTGAAGAATATCAGTTTCACAGATAGTACCTGGTATATCAAATAGGCCCTGAAAGCAACAACTAATGGACTGGTTCGATGACTATATATAGTCCAGAGATGAAGAAAATGTTTCTCTTCAGAATTAATTTACTGTGCACATAAGTAAGCTCTATTTTTAATATGACAACTGTATTACTTTTTTTTTTATCCATATAAATTAATCTATAAGATTAACAATTATTATTATAATTTTCACAAATTATTTTTAACATTAAAACATATGAAGGGTTTTAGTCCCATTTTGCAGGCACAAAAACACATAACACAGAGCCCATTTGCTTGCATTTTTTTACAGAATACCTAATGACTGGCCTAAATATACTATCATTGTTGTAACATAATACCATCCCATGCAAAACAAAATGAACATTTTAGTACAGCTGACTTATTGAAAATAGGGGCCTGAAAACCTTTGTATATAAATAATTGTATACTAATAAGGATTACTTAAGAAAATGAGCTGCAATTTGGTGATTATATGAACATTATCCCAATTCATAATCATTTTTATAACACATTTATTTAAAGTGAATTAAGATTTATAATGTACAATTTTTATTTCAACTGAGCATCCAGCAAACATTGTAAAAAGTGCACTGCTCCACCCCACCCAAGCCACAAATGGGGATGTGACTTTTTGACTCAAAACAGCAGCATAGGTAACTATTTTTCCAAAGTAAGGGAGGATGTACCTGTGGTCTACCTTTTACAACGAAAGTAGTTTTTTTTTATGTCACAACATTTCTATGCATCAATATTGTGTAATATTTAAAAAATAGAAATATAAAAAAGGCATTGTCATCCATAAGCAAGACATGAGGTCTGTTTGTTACTATTGTCTGTATGACTTTAATTGACTGCAATGCCATACTATTGTGTAAAATGTGAAGGGAAATTTACTAACAGGTCACTGGTCCTAACGTGTCTGTTATAGCCCAAGTTAACAATCCAGCTTCTCAGCTCATCAGCCATTTATTAAAGCCCCTTCTCCCGTATAATACTTAACTCATCACAACTCATTGTCAGTTACTAAACTTAACTGTTTTATTTTGTTTTTTTACTAACCGCAATGCTGATATTTATCATTGAGTGTTTCAACCCTGCATTAGCAGTATATTTTATATATAAAAAAAATGTTACTAACAATATTTAGCCATTAACGTACAATATACACTGAAAGATGTTAAATTTAGCAGTCTATGTTGTATATTAATAAATATTAGTCGTATTATTCTACTTAAATATAAAGTATACTACTATACAGGGGTTGAAACCTACAATGTTGACATCCACATATAGTAAAATGAAACCCAATAGTATCAGGTTGATATTAGGTGCCATAAGGACCCCCATCTTTATACTTAAGCAACCCAGGTGAGGTTAATGTGACTCCACCCCAAAGCAGAGCGGAGGGCATGATGCCCCTTCCGTTTGTTGAGAGGGGGTACCCGGGGATACTCAGGCTCATAGGAGATAAAGGGCTAGAGTAGTGTGTTCACTTTAGGTATCTATTTTATTAACATTTAGTACAACTGATCATGCACAGGAATGGTATAATTTTTTCGAGTCTGTTGTTGTTAAACATCATTATTGACGTATTGCTAACAAATATGGCGCCTCTAATGACAGATAGTGCTGTATATACTTGACCCTATAATTTTTCATGTGCTACTCTGATCGTGATGCGTAAATGTGTGTGTAGATGGTGCATACACAGTCCTACATTGGGAGTTCTAGTGGACCTAATTATAATACCAATAATTTAGTAAATCCTATGGAGACCTGAGTAGCGCTAATGCTCCTGTTAGTAAATACCTCCTTGATGATTTTTAAATGCTAGCATTACTGATTAAAATATTTATTTCTTTTTTTCTATTACAAATTTTACATGAAACAAAAATTAAAAAAAAAACAATATTTATGCTTTTAAAGATATAACAAAAAAATATTTGATTTTGAAACTGAATACTACCCTTTCGGTCTGGTTTAATCAATATAGCCTGGTATATAATAATTTTCTATTGTTTTACATTTTCAACACACCAGATGTTCTGTACTGCTACAGATTTGACAAATAGTTTCTTGTTATTTTTTCACCACTGAAAAACAAAATAGTCCAGAATCACAAAAATCTCAAAAATGTAGTACATGTAGCATGTGCTACCTGTGGTCATGACCTGATAACTATATTTAGGGAAACCACCTGGCTCCTGGTTATTATCAGGGACCGGCTCAGCCAATTTGAATTCCCTGTGGAACTCATTGTAGTTTCCAATAGAAAACAAACCGCTCTAAATGGCCTTACCGATGAATATGGAGCCAGATGGCCACCCCACCATTTTTTCTGATTGATTAGGGTCGCCATTTAATTCCAGCTGTGCAAGATATATTGGTCTGATGCTTATATTAGATATTTTCGTAAAGCTAAGGATGTTTTATTCCTAATTAAGAGCAGATTTATTCTTACTACAGCATTCATTTGTATGCACAACACGGACACTTCGGAATATGTTATATATGCCATACATATTTAAAAGATTGTGGATAAAGGTATTTTATGACAATTAAATTCATTTAATGGAAATTACATGGTCCTGATTGTGTCAATTTGCTGGAAATTATGAAGTGCCTTATTCAAGTCCCAGTTAGTGCAAGATTTTTCTAAAGGTCACTTTGTATATAGATTTAATAATATACAGCTAAAATTTGAACGGTGACCAAATCACATAAAAAGCAAGTCAAGACAACATTTTCAATTGAAAAGTTTTTAATATTAAATGTATTTAGTAACATAAAATCATTTTGAGATAATATATATGTCTCTTAGTGAATCATTTTATTTAAATTTTCTCTTTGTAGATAATAGAAATGAGTAAATGTAAAAGTGTGAGTCACTGCAAAAATGAAATAAATTATATACAGAGGTGAGGAGTATGATAAAGGTCCACATTGATTTTTAAAATGTACTCTACTTTTGAAGAACTACACTTGAAAATAGGCAACGTGTTTAGAATGTAGAGAAAATAAAACAGCTTATGATTGATTACCTTTTACATATTGTTATGTTATTGGGAAATTACCATTTTGGTTTTAGCAGATCAACTTCCGGAGGTGGAGAATTAATAGGATGTTTTTGTCAGCACAATGGAAATGTGGCATCTACAACTGCCAACGCTATCAGCAGGACTAAGAGGAAGCACATTAGTACACAGTCTCCTGAGAATGTAAAAGACAGCAGCAGGCAAGAAGACAGAATAAAGCCTGCAGTAAAGAATAATTGAATATGTATGTAGCAAAAGGTTGAAAAATTGGGGTATAATTTGACCTTCAATCTGTCTGTTTAGGTGGAAGGTTCATGGTCCAGGAGCTATAGAGGGGGTTATAGTTTGACCTTCAATCTGTCTGTTCAGGAGGACAGGTCGTGGTCCAGGAGGTATAGAGGGGGGTTACAGTTTGACCTTCAATCTGTCTGTTTAGGATGACGGTTCGTGGTCCAGGATGTAGAGAGGGGGTTATAGTTTGACCTTCAATCTGTCTGGTCAGGAGGACAGGTCGCGGTCCAGGAGGTATAGAGGGGGGTTACAGTTTGACCTTCAATCTGTCTGTTTAGGATGACGGTTCGTGGTCCAGGAGGTATAGAGGGGGTTATAGTTTGACCTTCAATCTGTCTGTTCAGGAGGACAGGTCGTGGTCCAGGAGGTATAGAGGGGGGGTTTAGTTTGACCTTCAATCTGTCTGTTTAGGATGACAGTTCGTGGTCCAGGAGGTATAGAGGGGGTTGTAGTTTGACTTCAATCTGTCTGTTCAGGAGGATGGTTCGTGGTGGAGGAGGTATAGAGGGGGTTATAGTTTGACCTTCAATCTGTCTGTTCAGGATGACGGTTCGTGGTCCAGGAGGTATAGAGGGGGTTATAGTTTGACCTTCAATCTGTCTGTTCAGGAGGACAGGTCGTGGTCCAGGAGGTATAGAGGGGGGGTTTAGTTTGACCTTCAATCTGTCTGTTTAGGATGACAGTTCGTGGTCCAGGAGGTATAGAGGGGGTTGTAGTTTGACTTCAATCTGTCTGTTCAGGAGGATGGTTCGTGGTGGAGGAGGTATAGAGGGGGTTATAGTTTGACCTTCAATCTGTCTGTTCAGGATGACGGTTCGTGGTCCAGGAGGTATAAAGGGGGTTATAGTTTGATCTTCAATGTGGAGAACCTTATATAGGAGGAATAGCAGTGTCTAGATATTTACCTAATACAGTACATTTAGCATCCCAGACTATGGCTGGTAAGGAATATATGCACCAGAAGTGGAAAAATGTGCTGGGCTTAGTGACCTCCCTACATCTAACTTCCACTTGCGGATAAGATTAAGTGAATCTGGTAAGGAGCTCGCTGATGTCATCATAGATCGTAGAAAATATGACTCTAAAATGCATGGGAGCATAATATTTCAAAGTGGATTCTATTTCAGTCTTTCTGCTTCATTGAAGAAGAGCATTGAAGTAAAACTTAGTAGGTGGGTGATTTTAAATGAATCAGAACACTCTATTGATGATTCATAATCAGATTATTTTCTCAGAGTAAGATGGTATTTTGGGATACCCCTGCTTCATCAAGGAGTTTAAAGGTTTGAGGAAGGAGGATTGCTGGAAATGTGTTGTTAATATATATGGTAATTAGAGGGATCAATCAGACATACTGTAAGAATGTATTTAATGCAGACATTATATGAAATTTGGAAAGTATTTAGAGGACCCCTTAATTATAAAGCAATATATAATAATGTACTAGTTTAATATTTTTTTTCCCATAAGATTGTGTTCAAGACTAACCAATCTGAAAGCCTGGTAGAGATGTGATTAAGTTGCGCTTCATAACAGTAACATAGCAGGTTCAGCATAGCCAGGATACCTTGTTATTTGACTGAATAAAAATGGATTTAGATTATCTCTGCATTTATTCCCAAGAAATAAGTTTATGGGTCTGTGTAGTTCCAATATTGTGTTCTAAATCCATTTGTTTAGGCAGCCTGTGGCAATGGAAAAGGATATGCAGTAAATTATTTATTCAGCCTTTCAACGAAAGTCGGTGGGAGGACCATGTGTTAATATTAATACTTAGCAAAGGTAGCAAATGGTCACAGTTTGTTTTGAAACTTATCTATCTGATATAGTGAACTTAAAATAAAAATGTAAGTCAGCATTTTTTTTAAGTTTTTTAGTGTGTTCGATAAGATTTTTGTGGCATCGGAACAATCTTCTTTGTTTTGATCTGGAAGCCGGAAAGTTTACTAAAGCAATGTGGGGCGATTAGTGTATTAGGGAGGGGAATATTGGTTTTGATCAATGTTGGCATCCATTTAATATTCCCCACATCTCAAGCGTATGCCTGTGATACCATTGGTTGTCCTAATAATGTGTAGGGGCCTCATTCTATTAGCGGCCGTAAATCGGCCGTAAGGCTGCGATTCCTTGCGGGGGTTCAGTTAACTCGCGATTCTATTATACGGCCCCGCAAGGATCTCCTTTTACGGCCGGCCGCATATCTTGGAACCGGCCGTAAGCTGTGAAATATAAAAACTCAAAAATAAATTCAAGCCTGCACTGTACAGCTCTGTAAATGCTAGGGATCATATTGGGGGACATGAGGATTAAAAGGAACCCACTCTCAAGCTTGCACATCAGCCCAAACCCGAGTTCAAATTAACTGTTTATTTTCCGGCTGCGGCGTGGGCGGGTCTGAGGTGCTCCAAGCACTCTGGACTTTTTACATGGATATTTTACGGATATTAAAAATAAAAAATTTTACGGATTTGAGTATAGGATAATTATGTGCTATTTTTTCTAACACCTAAAATCCCTTTATAGTCTTCTCAAAGTGCAGGATGGCTTTATTTGGGCTATTTTATGTGCTTAATTGGTGCTAGCGAGACCTCTTTCCTGCAAGTAAGCAGCGGCTCGTTTTTAGCCTTGCAGAGAGGTTTCCCGGAGCAATTGAATTGCAAATAGGAATTTCTTACGGCCGAAACTCTTGCGGCCGTTTTAGATCAAAGGCTTTCCTCTGGCGCGAGCGGCCGCAAGAGATAGCAAGGCACCGGCCGCAAGCCTGCCGGAGCCTCCGGCCGTAAGGGAATAGAATAGCCGAATAGCTTGCGGCCGGTCCTTGCGGCCCCGCAACAGCTGCGGCCGCTAATAGAATGAGGCCTCATGAGTCCTAGCACTAGACCAAATTGGAGGAGATAATTCAGAGCAGAACTGCTCTGCTCTTTGGCTGATTGGGAAAAAATAGATTTCCTAGTCTGGTAGATCTACTCTGGTTCTAGGTTTTTAGTACAAATCTGAATATAGCATATATATTTTTCTCCAAGACAATTGTGTGTAGAGCTGCCAAAATTTATTTTTATTGATCAAATGATCTTTGTCAAATGTCTTGTATTTATAAATACATGTGTATAACATACAATAATTTATGATGTATAAAATGTATTACTTGTAGATATCTTTGTTTAATCTATATATTCTGCCTTCACAAACTATTATGATAAGATGATAAGAAGAATGTTCCCTGTATGACAAGGAATAGACAACTTAGGCTCTAACAGGTCGTTTAAATAATTGAACTGGAACATTACACAAGTGAGTAAGATCATCTTTGATAGTTCTTTACCCCATTATCTGCTACGTATCAGCATTTACTGTAGTCCAAAAGCCTTCAGATGTATATGTTGCTCACAAGTTGCAGTCAAGAGTTTAAATAAAAATTTCAAGGCTGTAACTCGTAACCTTTTGGACACAATTGAATCGCAAATTAACTTGCAACCTCACATATGGGCTACAGTATCATGTAAAAGCTCAATTGAATCCGGCTCATACATTTTAAAGGTAGATATAAACCAACAGAACCCACCCAGCATCTCATTCAGTAAACAGTTTGGGTTTGATTAATAGTCTGAATAGACTCACACATGTCCCAATATCAATGAGAAAAATAACAGAATACACAGAATGAGCATTGTATTTATATCTATTAAAATAACAGATTTGATTTAAATGTATAAGTATATATGTCTACCTTATATCAAAAGAGCCTGTCAACCAGATTTTGAAAAATGGAATTAAGTGCATCAACGCTTTAGGACAGTTAGGTGAGATTACAACCTTATTAATGTGTATGGAACATTTACAGAAAAGGAAGGAAACTGCTGCTGATTTCAAAGTATTAAACGGAAAAATCCACTTGGCAGCAGAGAATGTTTTATTAATTTAAAATGTATGGCAATATAAGAAGTAATGCTCAGTGCACTATAGTCAATGGTGTGGCCTTTTCCCATATTTTCTGCATTTTTCTCAAGTTTTGCTAGAGGTCTCACTTAGAAATCTCCTTGCATGATAACACAAGAACTGAAGAGGTTTTGTAAGACCCTTCAAAAGTTTTTTACGATTATTATTACTGGTGCACAACACCAGCAATTAATGCTCAATATGAAACAAAATAAAAAACCCAGAGGCAACCCGGTAAACTCGGAGCACTTAGCGAGACGCAGGACTTAGAAAAAAAAAGATACCAGACACAAAAAATTACGAGATTAGCGGCCGAACCAAAAACCTGAAAAACACACTAAATACAGCAAAAAAAAATTACTAAAACATCACAGCCAGCATGGGGCAACAGCCAGGGCGTCTGTGAGTGAGGTTGAACACGAATTTACCTCAATTTAGATAATTTTCCCAAAACGAGAATCGCCTAAGCGAGGAAAAAAATGTCCGCCGAAAAAAATGAAAACGAGGCTACACGACCCCGGACCGCTCAAAACTTTGCAAACCTCATAGCACTTTACACATTACACTACGACCTACAAGATACACTAATAGAAAAGCAGGAAAATGCTCCCGAGACGCGTACCACATTAATAACATTACAACTATACAATGCCACTTTACGCAATATACGAATGGCTTTACCTCGCTCACGCAGCCTATTTAGAATGCACAGTTCAAACATTCATTACACTTTAGAAGCAGGGCACTAACACTCACAATGTATATTCTATGCAGACGCACAATACAAACAGATTGTTAGCTCTTCAGATATCAATTATAAATAATTAAAGTATATTAATTTACTGCATAAATAATTATTACTTAATTAATTGAATAAATCATTAATTATTACTTAACTACATATACATAGAAATATATATCTCTCTCTGAGGACCAAAAGTACACGACATGAGATGCTCGCAATGAGCGCCAAAGGCGCTCATTGTGAGGCATGGAATGAGCGCAGAAGGCGCTCAGCGCAAGCCTCGCAATGAGCGCAGAAGGTCCTGAGGCTTGCAATGAGCCCCGAAGGCGCTCATTGAGAGGCATGCGATGAGTGCTGAAGGCGCTCAGCTTAAGCCTCGCAATGAGTGCCGAAGGTCCTCACAGTCCAAAATGGTTTCAATTAGGCCTCAAACAGTATTCCCATGGCTTAAAATTTTATTGACCGTCATTTTTTGACAGGCAAGTCGCTAGTCATACATAAAGATAGCTAAATGTTAACAGTATAAACAGCATGGGTAAGTATGATTATGCTGAAATAATAACTAAAATAGACTGCTCAATACCAATGGTGCAGCCCCTATATCTCAATTAGCACTATCTGCTTTCATAAACTATGATTACAAAAATATAAGTGATAGAGACAAATACTGAATATGCAGCCCTTACACCTCCATAAACACTGACCTTGTATAAGTGGACATTGTTAAGTGTATACATGGAGTAACTATACTGTGGGTGTCGCTCACGTCCTCAGAAGCAGACCCTGATGTACGTTTCGTCACCATCGTGCTGACGTCATCAGGTGGCGTTGTGGCTACAGAGGAAACGTGTGTGCTATTTAAAATGGCCCTGTGTAATCTTCTCAAGTATATAAAGTACTACTATAGGGGGGTAAATTAAGCACCTAATCAGTTAAATAAAGGATAGGGTGGATTAAAGGTAACGCTAATTCTTACTTATATATCATTAAATATAGTGGCACCATTGAATGGTAAAATAAATGCCAAATACATTTTTGAACAAAGGATATAAGTATTAACACTAGTTAATTTATATAGATCATTGTACTTTTAACCATTAATATGCTATGCTGTCATTATATGAAAATGCAATTAATTTAAAAAATACTTTTAAGGTCAGTATTTACTGTCCAAAGCATCATATGAATACTACATTGGTTACAGTGATGTGTCAATGATTACATATTCATTTTCATTGCACAACATAAATATTTACACTAGTTACTTCATAAAGATTGTATCACAATTTAACCCTTAATATACTATGCATCTGCTATATGGAAAGCTATGAATTTAGAAAACATTTTTAAAGAACCAATCTCAGCTGTCCATAGTCTCTTATGGATATCACAGTGTTATGCGCCCAATATAAGTGTTATAGTGATGTGTTTTCATATCACTACACTTATTAGAACTCTTGCTATATCTTCCCAGCTATGTAAAAGAATACTAGATCAACTAACTTGGGACATTCCAAACACATTTTTACATACTTGTATATAACTAAGCTTACTAGTTTAAACACTATGAGCCTTATTCAATCAAGGCATCCGGAGCCCGTAACTTATTTTGCTATTCAATTGATGCCTTTTTGCGGGCTCCGATCGGGTTACAGGCTCCAGCCTCCAATTCATTTCGATGGTTAACATTGCAAGTTAATGTCCCTACAAGTCTTTGATCTTTCACGGCCGCAAGAGTAGCGATCGTCAAAATCGCAAATCGCTATTCAATTGCTCTGATTCCCCCTCGCTAAGCAAGCCATCAAAGCCGAAAATGGCAAAAGTCTAATCACAAGTTATGGGTTCCAAGGAGGACTTGCAAAGGGCTTAAAGACATGTCCGCAAGCTCGCAAGTCGACAATATAAACTACTTTATTTCATGTTTAGTTTATGTGTTATATCGATCCTGGCAATCAATGTGTTAATACATATAAGGGAACTCGCATGTTATAGAATATTATTTTTATGGCTTTATCAATATTGCAATATTTCAGGAATGTGGTTCTGATTGTAATTCGTAATTGAAGCCTGTAGGACTTTGAAATCCAACCTCCATTTTTCATTGGTGTTATGATGATGATCATGATGATGATCTCTGTTTCCATTGGCTGTTTCTATCTCAAGAGTTACGGCCTTGCTTAATTGGTCATGTTCTAGCTTGCAAATGCTACATACAATGGCATGGTCTACGAATTTCACTATCGGCCCCTAGCTTGCAATCTTGCCGAATTGAATAGCACCGTAAGTCATGGACAATGTGGGCCCACAGACATACGGCCTACATCCCAGAAGATACGGCTTCTGAATTGAATGAGGCTCTATATACAGGTTCCATCCTACAATTTATTTGGCACAAGATTAAAAAACGACTGTGAATATGATAACAATTGCCTTTTTCAATATTCTTTATATCGCCTTATCCATAAATTGGAACCAGTACAGTCAGTGTGGTCTATAAATTTGTTTACACTATTCAATATAGCCCTTCAGTATATATACAAATGTATTAAATAGAGTAAATTAGCCACTATATATATATATATATATATATATATATATATATATATATATATATCATTACTTTGATTTTACAGTCATCTAGAGATGTGGATACAGGATGGCATAAACTCACAACTCTAGATTGAATCACTGAATATTAGAGGAAAGCCTTGAAAGAAAAACCCTAATTTAATCCAGTAGGGGATTGAGATTGTAACTTGTAAATCCACTTGCATTCACTTTGAAGGATAATCTTAGGGTTTAGTCTCCCTAAGGGTAATAGGGGACTCCAGACGTGGACCCCTTGCTCACTTAGCCTTAGGGAGTTCAGCTGCACCTCACTGACGAGGCCCATAAAGGCCGAAACGCGTCTGTGGTTTGCTGTTTCTCCTGTTCAGGGTAGAATTGCCTGGTATGTCGGGGCTGGGTCACTCTTTTGAGTGGGACCAGACTGATATACTACAGGATATTTCTCCCTGTGAAGGGCACAAGTGAGCTAAAAGAGGTTGCTCTCAGAGTGGCTTATCATGGCCATAGAAGTAACCTATTAAGGTTGGTTCGTTCTCTGATGAACACCTCTGACTTAGTTTGTTTTTTTTTTCCAAAGGAGAATCTTGTCTAAGTCTCCCTTTTGTTGAGTTATTTTGACCCCATCCATTGCTATGAATCTCAGATCTGTGGTCACTTTATTATGAAAATGATGGACATGTCTAGACAAGGGTGTGTCAGCTTCTTTCTGTACACTGTATAGATGTTCCCATATCCTCTGGCGGAAATGTCTCATGGTTTTTCCTATATAGATCTTTTTACACAAATAATGACATATATTACTCCTATAGTGGAACAACTATAGAAACTGGTAATGGGATATTCTTGTCCTGTAACGGGATGTTTGAAAGATTTTGATTGATGTACATATTTACACTCTGAACATCGACCGCATTTTAAACATCCATTTGGTTTAGTCAACCAATGTTTCTTGCTCTTATCTCTCTCAAAGTGACTTTAGACCAGGTTATCTCTCAAGCTAGCTGATCTATGATACATAATTTGTGGATAGGTTGAAATACGGTATAGTTACTCCATGTATACACTTAACAATGTCCAGTTATACAAGGTCAGTGTTTATCGAGGTGTAGGTGCTGCATATTCAGTATTTGGCTGTCTCTATCAGTTATATTTTTCGAATCATATTTTATGAAATCAGATAGTGCCAATGGAGGTATAGGGGCTGCACCATTGGTATTGAGCAGTCTCTTTTAGTTATTATTTTAGCATAATCATCCTTACCCATGCAGTTTATACTGTTAACATTTAGCTATCTTTATATATGATTAGCTTAGTATAATTCAACCTATTTTTGCATGTTTAGCGTGTATGGAGTTGTAGTGGCTTCATTATTGGTACTTGGCAGTCTCTAATGTTGTAATTTAATCACTTGAATTTGACTCATTCACACATTTAATATTGTCAACATTGAGCAGTCTTAATAATACTCTTCTTGAATGGTTAGTGCCAACGGAGGTACAGGGGCTGCTCTATCAGTATTGAGCTGTCTTTTAAAGTGATATTTTGCAGCACTCTTAAATTCATTTATGCTATCAATACTGTTAGCTGTCCTCTTAGTGATTTGTATAAAACTAATCTGCTTTAAAAATGTATTTTGTATGATTAGCATATATGAAGGTGTAGGGGCTGCATTAGTGGCATTTGCAGTCTCTATAAGTTGTTGTTGTTATTTATCTATTTCAACTAGAATGCGCAGATGCCTCCAGCCAATCACCCTGTGGGGGTGTATCCCATTGTTATTGGCTGAAGGCATCTGCGCCTTGTGATTGGTTTAAATACAGATTGACAGGTGCATTAGCCAATCAGAGTGAGATTTTGGGGTGTATCCCTTTCTGATTGGCTCACACATTGGCGCCTTCTGATTGGCTGAATTTGATACACAGCGTTTTCAGTCAATCAGAAGGCGGCATTGGCTATTTTCTTCCGGAAAAGGCTCTAGGAGGCTCATTAGCGTCGGGGAGGTCCGCGAGTGCAGATTTAGTTTTTTGTTTTTTTTAGAGCGCGGATTGTTCCAGGGCGGGGCAGAAGAGGAGGAGGCCGGGGACATCGGGGGGATGTAAGTACAATGTATATTATGTTTATTTATTTTTTTTTATGTTTATATATGTTGTACTAATGTAATGTTTTTTTTTAACAGGGGCCGTGCCGGAGAAGAAAATAAGAAGGGCGGGGAAATGCTGGAAAGGTGAGTAGAATATTTAGAATGTTTATTTATTTTATGTAAAGGTGTTGTAATTTTTTTATTTTTTTTCCCCCTAGGTTGCTGATCTGAAGGGACATTTGCAAAGGTAAGTGGTCTTAAATATTTTATTTTAGCTTAGAATTAGGGTTTGTATATGGAGATAGCATTTATTGTATGTTAGGGGGATGTATTTTAGATAGTTAGGATTTATTGTATAATAGGGGTGTGTATTTTAGATAGTTAGGATTTATTGTAAATTATATAGTATTTATTATATGTTAGATATGGTTATGTATTTTAGATATATAGGATGTATTGTATATTATATAGTATTGTATGTAAGATAGTTGTATGTTTTTTCGATAGCTAGGATTTATTGTATATTAGATAGATTTGGGGATGTATTTGAGATAGATAGGATTTATTGTATATTAGATAGTTTGGGGGGTGTATTTTAGATAGATAGTATTGATTGTATATTAGATAGGGGGGTATTGTATTTTATTTGTATTGTATTGTATGTATTCTATATGTATTTGCTTTTCAGGTTGGTATTTTTTTTCTTTTCTTTCTATAGTGGGGGGGGGGGTTGTAATGTATTTTTATATTTTCTGTAATGTTCCTTTTTTATTTTTTGTGAATTAGTTTTTTTATTTTCTGTAATGTAGATTTTTTATTTTTTGTGAGAGTTTTTTTTATTTTCTTTAATGCAGATTTTTTATTTTTTGTGACAGCTTTTTTTTTTCTATCTGTAATTAGAGTGCTGGGGGGGTTATTAGGTGGTAGGTAGGTAGTGTATGTGTTAATAGGTTAGTGTAGAGGGGGGTTAGTTTAGATGTAATGGATTATTGGGGGGTATAGTGCAGTGTAGTGTTTGTACTTAGTGTCATGATGGTCCTTGAGGACTGTTATGGCACTTATGTGGTTAATGTTAGGGTTGTAACAGGCCCATAAGGGTCATATTATACCCTTATGGGACTGATGGGGTTTAATAGGGGCTTATGAGGGTCTGTATTGACCCCCATGAGTGACAGGGATATTTATTGGCTTATGGGGGTCTGTATTGACCCCCATGAGTTACAGGGTTAATTATGGGATTATGGGGGTCTGTATTGACCCTCATGAGTGACAGGGTTAATTAAGTGCTTATGGGGGTCTGTATTGACCCCCATGAGTGACAGGGTTAAATAAGTGCTTATGGGGGTCTGTATTGACCCCTATGCGTGACAGGGTTAATTAAGTGCTTATGGGGGTCTGTATTGACCCCCATGCGTGTCAGGGTTAATTAAGTGTTTATGGGGGTCTGTATTGACCCCATGAGTGACAGGGCTAATTAAGTGCTTATGGGGACTGTATTGACCCCCATGAGTGACAGGGTTAATTAGGGGCTTATGGGGTCTGTATTGACCCCCATGAGTAACCGGGTTAATTAAGTGCTTATGGGGGTCTGTATTGACCCCCATGAGGGACAGGCTTAAATAAGTGCTTATGGGGGTCTGTATTGACCCCTATGCGTGACAGGGTTAATTAAGTGCATATGGGGGTCTGTATTGACCCCCATGCGTGTCGGGGTTAATTAAGTGTTTATGGGGGTCTGTATTGACCCCATGAGTGACAGGGTTAATTAAGTGCTTATGGGGACTGTATTGACCCCCATAAGTGACAGGGTTAATTAGGGGTATATGGGTGTCTGTATTGCTCACTTCGCGAGGGATGCAGTTCTTGCGAGCTCACTTTGCGAGCTTGCAAAGTGTGACGACGTTTCATAGTTTGACAACTATTATATGTGATATATGGGTATCTCTATTGGGCAGTGGCTGTATATAAGGGTAAGGTGACTTTTCTGAGTCTAATCAAGGGGGGTTTATTTTTGTTTCTTCTTCTTATTATTATTATTTATTTGTAACACGCCAACATATTCAGTAGCGCTATACATGGGTAAGTTCAAAGCAAAAACATTAACAGTATTAACACATTACAACGGATGGAGGGCCTGTGCCCATAGTGCTTTCTCCAAAGCACCATGCAAGATTGAAAACTCACAAACTTACAATCAAACGTTTATGCAAACCTTTCACCTTAGACAGTATACCTTAATCAAAAGATTACAGACAGATTGTGTTTAATATGTAGCATTTTCTATAAAATGTGCCATAATGGCCAAAGACTGTTTTGTGTTCACTTTCCCATAGAATACAACCACACCAACATCAGAGATCCTCTTTGCAGTCTTTCAGGATCTAAGAATTTTAGAGAACATTATTTTTTTTTAAAGCCCTAATTTCTGAATATACTGGATGTGTAAACACCATGGGGACTTTTCACGGTCAACCATTTAGTAAAATACAGCTATATTTGTGCTTTGAGGGAAAATAACAGTTTATTAACATTCATGCATTTTCTGCACTTTTCAAGCAGTTTTTAAACAGCTTTTACCTAACAAGTTTTCGCACAATTATAGCATTTTTGTAAAAAATAAACCAAACTCTTTTTAATGCTTGAAGGAAAAATTTAAGCGTTACATTTTTATGCTTTCTTCCATTAAAACTGAAATAAACTGAAACAAGACCACAATCACTGTGCCTCTTGATATGCCATTTATCAGATTTTACATGATTTACTTATAGAGTGTTCATTCCAGTGTTTCCATATTTCCCTGATGAGTCATTTCAGGATTGTGTCATTCATTTCTTGGATGTGAAGAAACTTATTATGCTTGTAATGACTCCCTACTCTGATGTATCAGTCTGCTTGAAACATCTGGCTGTACCAATATTTATGGCTAATGGTATACACTTTATTAATTATTTAACAGTTTGTGAATATTCTCTGACTTCAATTATAAAAGCACTGGTTCTTGAAGTCCCTACCGATTTTCTCCTGTAATCAAGTAAAATCCCCTTAAAAACATGAATATTTAATTTACTTACTAGCAGACAACTATGAGGGCATTGTGCCACCTCTCTCTAGCATTCCTTTCAACATTTTGTCACTGGTGTGCAAAATACATCCAGTAAAATTTTTATATGGATAAATATGGCTAAGCAATACCTTAGCTGAAATTTCCCAGTTGTTAACATATTCGTTCAGTATTAAGATCTAGGCTTTTTTATGTTGGAATGATTCTCTGAAATCATAAAATATATTTTAAAGGATGTTGAAGAATTGGATATTTGGTTGGATTTTGTCACGGTGGAACATACGTTTTTATTCATAAAAAAAAAAAAAATATTACATAGTTACATAGTTACATAGGCCCTCATTCAATTGCAATTTGGCCAATTGAATAGGGCCCTAAAGCACATAACATATATTTTTTAAATAAGTTTTTAGTTAGCAAGGATCTATCCAAAAGAAAGGTTTTCACTAACTAAAAACTTCTTTAATAAAAATATGCTATGTGCTTCTTTAGGGCCCTATTCAATTGGTCACATCGCAATTGAATGAGGCCCATAGTATTTAAGGTTGAAAAAAGACCTTCAGTCCATCAAGTTCAACCATTCAAGATCTCCTCCGATCTGCAATTTTCGGATTAACTATTAATTAATTAGTTGTATAAAAAATAAAAAAAAATCAAATCTCTCCTGATCCCAGACATTGGCGACTGGACTTCTCCCTGGATCAATACTCTCTCTCTAATTATCCAGGATAACCTTGAATTCCCTTTTTAATTAGAAATAAATCCAATCCCCTTTTAAAGTTATCTATCGAATCCGCTGTCACCACCACCTCTGGTAGAGAATTCCCCAGATTAACCACCCTTACTGTGAAGAACTCTTTTCTTTCTTTAAGGTGGAATCTTTTTACTTCTAACCTCAAGGGATGTCCTCTTGTCAGTTGAAAACCTCTTGGCACAAAAAGCTCCCTTGTCAAATCTTTATACTGACCCTGGATGTATTTATATAAGGTAATCATTTCTCCTCTTAGACGCCTTTTTTCTAGAGAAAATAAGTTTAATTTGGTTAATCTTTCTACATAACTTAGCCAATTTGTCTAAGCAAATTTGTAACATACAAATCAAATTTGTTTAATTATTTAAATAAATCAGTGCTAACCAATTGAAAGTTGTCTTTTAATGGCATAATACAAAGCTTGCTATAAGAATACAGATACATATTTAGATAACTATATCACAACAAATAGAACTGTAGACTTGGGTAATGAGTTGGACAGAGATGACAGAGGGAGGATAGTCAAATGAAATGTTGAAATTCCAAGAATGGCATATAGAATTATTTTTTCCTTGCTCATACCTCTACCAGCAATGTGCTAGGTAAGCCAAGATATTTAGATCTTGGATGTTTTTTAGCTTGATGTGATCCATCTGATTCAGCTCGGTGGTCATGCAGTACCTTGCAATATTTGGAAAAGTTCAATGTTGATGGTATGTGGCATAGAAAATGCATTCATATTCATATAATGTAGAGTAAAAAATAAGGCTTAGAAACAAACAATTTGCATATTTTCAAAATGTTCATAAAACTAATAGTTTGGCATTTGTGTGGGCAAAACAAGACCTCTAATCTCTTTTTGCAATTGTATAGCATGCGCTAGTCTTGTGATACTATTATAAAGTGAAAATGGTAATAGGGACAAGATGGCATGAGTAAAGGATTGATTATAGGCATAAAAACAGTAAATCTACCTTTTTAAATTCTGTTTAATTAGCATTTACAAAAGTGTATTTTATTTAGCGCTGCAGAATCTGTTGGCGCTTTACAAATTAAGTTTAATAAACATAGCTTTAAACAATATTATCTCAGGTGCTTTTCAGTGTCCTTTAATGCCAACATGTATAGCAGGGTGCAAACCATGACATTGAATAATCCATGTGTGAATCATTATGTCATGTCTTTCATTTGCTTTTTTCATTTCCCTGTCAAATCCTATAAACAGCTCTATTAGAATGTCCCCTGTACGCACACACGAATCTTCGTATAGTAATGAATATATTACCTTGGTTTTTTTGCTGCAGCTTGGGATGGATCTTTATCTGAATATTTTATGCAGTGGATTAGAAAGGATCAAAAGGATGATTTGCAGACACTTTAAAGGACCACTGTTGTCAAACGTTTTCTACATGGTGATTGTCATCAAAGCAGATAAACAGATATACTGTGCATTGCAAAAGTATTCACCCCCTTGGCATTTTTCATGTTATGTTGCCTCACAACCTGGAATTAACATGGATTGTTTGAGGATTTGCATAATTTAATTTACAGAACATGCCCACAGCTGTGAAGATGTTTTTTTTATTACTGTGAAGCAAACAACAAATAGGACAAAATAACAGAAAAAGTCAATGTGCATAATTATTCACCCCCCTAAAGTCAATACTTTGTAGAGCCACCTATTGCGGCAATCACAGCTCCAAGTCACTTTGGATAAGTCTCTATGAGCTTGCCACATCTTACCACTGGGGGTTTTGCCATTCCTCCTTGCAAAACTGCTCAAGCTCCTTTAAGTTGGATGGTTTGTGCTTGTAAACAGCAATTTTAAGTCTGACCACAGATTTTCTATT
The DNA here is from genome assembly GCA_027410445.1 of Discoglossus pictus. Lineage (NCBI taxonomy): Eukaryota > Metazoa > Chordata > Amphibia > Anura > Alytidae > Discoglossus > Discoglossus pictus. The sequence continues at coordinate 200,191,509 of CM050169.1, read as the reverse complement.
GGATTGAGGTCTGAGCTTTGACTAGGCCATTCCAACACATTTACATGTTTCCTCTTAAACCACTCACGTGTTGCTTTAGCAGTGTGTTTGGGGTCATTGTCCTGCTGGAAGGTGAACCTCCGTCCTAGCCTCAAATCACACACAGAGTGGTACAGGTTTTGCTCAAGAATATCCCTGTATTTAGCACCATCCATCTTTCCCTCAACTCTGACCAGTTTCCCAGTCCCGGCTGCTGAAAATCATCCCCACAGCATGATGCTGCCACCACCATGTTTCACGGTCGGGATGGTGTTCTTTGGGTGATGTGATGTGTTCGGTTTGCGCCAGACATAGCCTTTTCTTTGATGGCCGAAAAGTTTAATTTTAGTCTCATCAGACCAGAGCAGCTTTCTCCATACATTTTGGGAATCTCCCACATGTCTTTTCGCAAACTCAAGACGGGCCATTTTGTTTTTTGCTGAAAGTAATGGCTTTCTTCTGGCCACTCTGCCATAAAGCCCAACTCTATGGAGTGTACGGCTTATTGTCATCCTATGTACAAATACTCCAGTCACTGCTGTGGAACTCTGCAGCTCCTCCAGGGTTACCTTAGGTCCCTGTGCTGCCTCTCTGATTAATGCCCTCCTTGCCCGGTCCGTTAGATTTGGTGGGCGGCCGTCTCTTGGCAGGTTTGCTGTTGTGCATGTTTTTTCCATTTGGTTATGATAAATTTGATGATGCTCCTGGGGATCATCAAAGATTTGGATATTTTTTTATAACCTTTCTCAGACTTGTACTTCTCAACAACATTGTCACTTACTTGTTTGGAGAGTTCCTTGGTCTTCATGACAGTGTTTGGTTAGTGGTGCCTCTTGCTTAGGTGTTGCAGCCTCTGAGGCCTTTCAAAAAAGGTGTGTATATGTAATGACAAATCATGTAACACTTAGATTGCACACAGGTGGACATCATTTCACTAATTATGTGACTTCTGAAGGTAATTGGTTGCACCAGAGCTTTTTATGGGCTTCATAACAAATGGGATGAATACATACGCACATGCCAATTTTCTGTTTCCTATTTCTAAAACATAGTTTTATGTATATTTTTTCTCATTTCACTTCACCAACTTAGAGTAATGTGTTCTGATCCATCCCATAAAATTCAGATTAACAAAACATTGAACCTAAGGCTTTAATGTAACAAAATAGGTAAAAAATCAAGAGGGTTGAATACTTTTGCAAGGTACTGTAAGTGGGTAGGTTTAATGCATTCTATGTTTTGCTCAAATGCTATATTAACAAGCACATGCTATAAAGAAGCTATATTTCAAATGTTTTGGGAATAAAGAGTGAAAATACATCGGGGGCTCATTTGCACTTTAAAAGACGGGGAAAGCAATGAAAGACATTATAATTAATTGCACAACAGTCTCAAGCTCACAAATCTGCAATAAAAAAAATATTTTTTATGTTTCATTTTGTGTTATATCAATCTAGGTAATCAAGGATTTAATACATTTCAGGCCACCCACATAGTCTAGATCATTTCCTTCATTCATTTTTATTATTTTATACATTGCCGGATTGCGAGTCTGATCGCATATCAGACTTCTAAACGCTAATTGATTGATGTTTAACCTCCATGTTTTACTGACGTCATGATGATGGTCTCATTTACTATTGGCTGTTTCTAACTTGGTAGTTACGGCCTAGTTTGATTGATCATGATCATGGCCTGAAATGCTACTTACCATTGCATGGTTTACGGTTTAGGCTTTGGTCCAGGTAGCTGCGGTCTTGTTCTATTGAATCCCTCTGTAACTGTTGCAGATTTCAAGCCTGCAGATTTACGGCCGGTATGAAGGCAACTGCAGGCTTGCAATTGAATAGGGGCCATAGTCTTTAAGCTTGCGTAAAATTCTACAAAAAGGATTCATAATGTATAATTGTTTTTCCAGTTCTTCCAGAAGCAATGGGGTAAATGCACATATTGAGAAACTAGCATCAGCAGATTAGGTTATCATAACTCTCTCCAGCCTGCAGCAGCACTTCCAGCCGTGGGCTCCTCCATCAGAAATCTGACAAGCATAGGAAATAACGGCACTGCCTGGGGACACCGCCTGGCATTTCAGTGAAAGAGCAATTAGCCATACAATGGACTGTTACCAAAACAAGACCCCCCTGGGTTTTACTGTTCACTCATTGACGGCTGCAAAGGAATTAGCTGAAACCAACAGCATGTGCACACAGCATGGACACACACAACTGTAGAAAGAGTTCACCCACATTCACTGGGTAGCACCAATAAAGTATGCTTCAAGCTTAGATTTATAACTATAATGTAACTGGCATTAAACATGAAATATGATCTTCCATTCAGTGTTTATTCTCTGCAACAAATCTTACAGAAACCATTTAGCAATGCTCAATATTATTGTACGTTAACACCTTAATAGTAATACATTATTAATTTCCGATAAAGGAAAACAGAACCAGATTTTCGACCATCGATTTAAACGGGCAAAATTTAACATTACAAATGTTGCTGTCGTTTGCTTTACAAAAAATTAGTGTGCAACAGACATCATTTTTGAATGCTTTTAGGCAATAAATTAATGTATATGCTTGTGCTGCAAGATTTATCTTTTAATTTCAGAATGCAAAATATTCCACTGTAAAAATAAAGGGGTAAATTAAAATATTACCCAAAACCTCCAAGTCTTCATTTAGTTGTATCCATCCTTGAGCTGCAAAAATAATTACCTGTATTTCTGTTTTTGCAGTGGGTTACCTGAGAATGAAAATATGCCATCATAAAAATAAAGGGGTACATTAAAGTATCACCCCAAACCTCTATTTCTTCATCTCTTTATCCACTTGAAAATTAACAAATCCAACAATGTATATTTCCATACATACAGTTTGACTTTTTGAATTGCAGTTGCTACAAAGAATAATTAAGAAAGTGTATGAAGAACTAGTGTGAGCATCTCAATCTTCATTAACACAAAATGATTTAGCAAAATGTCATAAAGGCACCTGCAGTGAAGAGCCAAAATAGTGATCAACCCTTATTTCTCAATAAAATGTCAGTGTTTAAAACACAATATACTATTAGTTTCCATATCACAGATGTTTTAAAAAGAAAGGAAGAAACTTAACGTAATACGTTTATCAAACTGGAACAAAGTGGGAAAACTGCAATAAGTCAGAGTGTCATTCTACTGTACATAGTAGGGTTAAGTCACATTATTATGACCACCTCCTACATTTGACATCAGCAGCGTGTAGCCAATGAAATATGTCACGTGCCGTGAGTGGGCTAGGGGGGGTATATGAGGTGCCAAATAGGCATTCTGCAATATATCAACTATCACTGTCATGGGTAAAACTAACAACTTATCTGACTTTGAAAAGGGGATGATCATTGGCTTTTGGTCCAAGGGTGGCAGTATTTCTGTAACAGCGCAGTGTGTGAAATGTTTGCGTGCTACTGTGGTTAAAGTGTACCATGACTGGACAAATGGCACCATTGTGAATAAACGGCGTGGAAACTACGGAGCACCACATGCCACGTCAGAGGTGAATATTGACTGTGAAGGTGTGTGAGGGGCTACCAGAGGTGTGTCTAAAATGACTATACAGCCAAACAGCTGGTCACTGCACCAATGCTGACAAGGGTTCATCATCAGAAATGGCTTCAATTGGCACGACAGTACTGAAATTGGACCTCTTTTGATTGACAAAGGGTTGCTTTCTCTGATGAGTGCTGTTTTCTGCTCCATCGATGAGATAGATGTTGGGGTTTCAGGCGCAAAACCTCTGAGAAACACTCAGCAACCATTGTTGGAAGAACACAAGCTGGTGGTGACAGCATTATGGTTTGGGGAATGTTTTCTTGGAATTGTCTGGATCCACTCATACCTCTGGAAGACACTCTCAATTGATTGTGTTATCTAGCCATCTTATAGATCAATTACAAGCAATACATGTTGACTGACTTCCCTGGAGCGGATGGAATCCTCCAGCAGGATAATGCAACATGTCCAGCAAATAAACCAAAATCAAGGTCTACCGTGACATTACTCTCCCCTTCCAGACAGTCAAGTGTGGGAGCTTATCGTGACAGATGACTCCTTAACTTGACCATTACTTGTCATCTTGTCTGTACAGGCCATCTGCATTGCCATGTGCCTTACCACTGCAATGTTTAATGGTGAAGTTATAAGCTTGGAGGGCTGAGCTCCACTGCAGTAATCTTCCATTGTCCCCTGCTTTTTGAGTCAGACATACCAGTGGGTTGTGGTCAGTGACCACTGTGAATTCTTGTCCATACAGGTATGGCTGCAGTTTCTTTAAGGTCCACACTTCTGACAGGCATTTGTTCTCAATGTCTGAGTAAATCACCTCCCTGGGCAGCAGCTTCCTACTGAGGTAGGTAACAAGGTGCTCTTCCCCCTGCCCATCTACCAGGCTCAGCACAGCTCCAAGTCCATAAGTGGAAGTATCTGTGTGGATGATAAAGGGTCTGTGGTAGTCAGGGGTGGCCAAGACTGGAGAGGACGTCAGGGCTTGTTTGAGGTCATGGAAGACAGCTTCACAGGCTGGGGTCCACACCACCTCCTTGGGGTGTCCCTTCTTGATGAGGACGCTGTAATGAGGAACACATTTTCTTTACTAACCCGCAGTTCCCAGGATAGCTCTCACCCGTTTTTTAGTCTTGGGTGTGGGCCAGGCAGATATCTTCTCTACCTTAACATCCCCAGGAGTCACCCTATGCAATAGCGCATTCTCCCTCTGAACTGCCTTCTTCCTGATACCCTCTAGGGTACTATCCTCTGCTAGAACTACTTTCAACACCTCAAGTTTGGCCCCTGGTAACCCAAAACCCCAAGAGCTCACCTCAGGGTCCTCTGGGCTGGTCGGTTCCTTGGCTCCTCCAGGGCACCCAGACCTCACGGTTGCTTACTGGGACCGGGTAACAATGTTCAAATAGCGACACTCCTTGGATCCCAAGTCATTCCTCAACAACACATCAGTAGGCAGTCCTTCCATCATCATCATATTTATTGCGATTCGTATAATTGCGATATCTGAGTATATCTTTTTAATTTATATAAACTTTGTGTATATATTTTTATATTGTATCATAATAAAAGTTATATTTTAATTATATATGGAGTGGGTCCTTTTTGCATGACGTTTGTGCTACATGGTATGTCAATGTATATGGCTTATGGGTCTAAGACTAGTGATTAGAATTTAAAGGTGTCTGTACTTTCCTCTTTTTATATTATTTCCAATCCTTCCACCACCCCCACCTCCCAGATCTCTTTGCCCTGGCCCCAATCCAACTCCACATGGGATAGGGGATGGTATATTGCTGCCCTCCAGCAACTAACACATCCATAGATTTGTCCAGGATGGCAGTGGGGCTTACCCTGAATGGGTGAATAACAGCCCCAGTGTCTCTGAATCAATCCACTTGTTGGCCATCCACTAAAACAGGCTGTACATGGGGCATTCTACGGTCCCCTTTGGCCATATTTATCATGTGGATGGCTGGGTAGGTGTTAGGCTTCTCTTGGCAATCCTGGAATTCCTTCACCTCCTCCTGCTCATGTCCCCATTGTCCCAAATACATCAAGGGGCGGACAGGAGGCTGATCTATCCGGTGGGTCTGGCTAGGGCAATACCTCTTGTAGTGTCCCTGCTGGTGGCTAGTCAAACAAGTGGGTCCTGCACTGCTCCCCTGTGGTGGACCACTGGCCCTTCCCTGGCCCCCCTGGGTAGTATCCAGACGTCTGTGAGGGGTATGTAGGGTTGGGAGGCCCGTTATGCAGGTGGCTTAGCAGGTTTTGGTGAGTGGACAGTAGGGACATGTTTCTGACCTCTCAAATCCTTATACTGGTCAGCTAACCTTCCAGCTTCCTCTACAGTATCTGACTGCTTATCCTCCACCCACTCCTGCATGGTCTCTGGGCAAATATGAAAAAATTGCTCCATCATGATTACCTGCTTAGCATCCTCCAAGGTACAAACCTTCTTAGCCCTCCACCAGTTCTCTAGGGTAGTCCTGATCCTCCAGACCACCTCAGTGTGGGTGTCCCCTTTCCTCCTGACCACACTCCGGAACAGGGTTCGGTATTTCCCAGCAGTGAGAGCATACCTAAGACACAAAGCAAGTCGGACAGCGCTGTAGTCATGGGCCAATTCTCTAGAGATAGCCTGGTAAGCTTGGCTATCTCTCCCGCTGAGCTTACTGATCAGAATTTTTACCCTTTCTGCCACTAGTACATCATGTAGCTCACACCAACTTTTAAAGTCCTGCAGGTACTCGTCCAGGTCATCTTGGTTATCCACAAAGGTCCAGATGCTGCTGTATGCTAGCTTAATGTTGGCTGGCAAACCCTCTTTAGCACTCCTGTAGTGGGAGCCAGCTTGAGATGGACAGTAGCCGTCTGGATGTCCCTGCTCTGCATGTACCTCCTGGGCAATGAACCTCCTCATTTCATTCACTTGAGTGAAGGAGGGTGTAGTGGACAGGAGGGCACAGGTTAGTGTGAAGTGTCTGGTTATCTCATCTGGCTCATGGGGTTCTGTGCGGGTAGCCTGGATGGTTGGCCACCTTCCCCACTCCTCCGGGTAACCTGCTCCTGAGGAAATTGCTCCCCATAATAGCATAGCAGCTCGTCCACCAATACCTCTTGGTCTCTGGTCTCAGGAACTTTTATCCCCCTCTTTTTGACTAGAGCATGAACATCATCAATGAGTAGGTTTTAGTAGCTGGCCATGGTTGCTGTCTCTTGGCTAATAGAAGGGATTTCCCGTCACTGCCACCAGTTATAGCAATTTGCTATTCTTATGGTGCATGGGCAGGCTTAGTATAGTCGACCGTAACCCGCAGTATTGTTTGAGTTTGTTTGGAATCCCCTCTGTAAGTGAACAGGCCCTTAGCCAGACACTTCCCAGTAACCTCTGCCTTTTTTCAGCAACAGGAATACAGCTAGAAAATAACTCAAGGAAGCACACCATTAACTATGTATTCCCAGGAGCTACTGAAACTATATTCACCCTTCAGACACATTTTTCCCAAAATCAATAAAAAAAACACATGGCCCTCTTCCCACTGTTACTACGGTTACTAATCCCCTCTTCGGCAGGCCAGGTGGTATTTGCTAACCCGTCCACAGATTACAGGATCTAGTCTCTTATATCTTCTTTGATAACTAAACATTCTAAGAGAGGTCCTGGTCACAATATCTCTTGTTTCATCTGGGGCCATATCCACATAAGAGAATGTAACTATTTGTCTCCTATGTGACTGCCTTAACTTTATATTATATAAGCAAGATGCCATGACAGTCACGGTAAGCCCAAAAGAGTCCAGCAAATAGTCCAAAAACCTGGGCTACCGTGACACAATTTAATATTCAAACAAGCTACTAAACAATTCCCCCTAAATTAATTCTCACAATTCTAATTAAAAAAATCTGAAAATCCAATACATCTGCAACTGATTAACAGTTGTATACATATATGTTCATATATTTTTTTTAATCTAAAATATACACATTGCTAAATTTAAAATTATGGAAATGTGAAGTATTATTGAGTCGCAACATTTTTCATATGGTGAGTTTGATTCATTTATACAAACTCTCATTTCACTATTTACTATATATAAATGTTCTTACAATTTATTTTACCAAAGATATTAGCTCAAATTAGGTAAAACTGAGGTTTTCACAAATATACATGTATAAAGTGGTATCTAAGTCATATTGTCAAGGAAGAAAGTAAGTATTTTTCTCCTGTCAACTTTCTGTAGATTAAATGTATCGTCCTCAGTGTGATCATCATGTAAAGTTTACACTTTACTTACTTTTAATAAGCCAACAGACAAAGAGCCTGTTATCTTCTGGAAAAGCTCCCTTCTTTTCTCTTTATTCCCATGTGTACTGTCAGCTAAAGTTAATCTAAAGTGGCACCAATATGGGTAGGGTTTGATATTCATGTTGTACACTAGAAGTGGCAAAGAAAACTTAATTTGTTTTCCCTTTGTAAGCTGACATTTTTTTAACTATGAGTTATTATGACCGAAAAGGAAGAATTACAAGAAAGGTAATAATTAGTCTTTTGGTTGCTTAATATAACCTCTTAATATTGCTTCTAATGATCCCTTCATGTAATTACTCAATTCTATCCATAGTTATTACATTTAATACATTACAATAAAGGGCAAAATGGGAAAAAGGAACACTTACATATCTCTTCATTTTTCTCTTCACAATTCAGCTATTCTTAGATTAAAAAAAGAAACCCTTCTAGTACAAATTGTCCTTGCAGCATCAGATCCTAGAAGTATGAAACCCTACATTTGTCGATGTATCATTAGCTTAGCCTAAGCTCACAAGTCACAGATATGAAGACTAGCAGCAGTAAGTAGAAACAAAGGAGGTAGTTCCAGAGACAGACTGAGGAAAATAAATAAAACCAGTAAAAATATTAATTAAATATAAAATACTGATAGGCAGCAAGTAGTCTGGTTGGCAAATAGGGGAAGCATATCACACTTCAAATAGCAAGGAGGACTTATTCACAATTTTGCCTTGTGATTTCCAATACGAACTTACTGCTGAAAAACAGGCAATTAACTTTAGTTTCACTTACCATTTTTTACAGAAAGTTATAATAGCATACAAGAGAACTCCCAAATGCCAACTTATATAAAAATATGGTAATGTAGTTTACATCAAGAAGGTTTATTCAGCAATATATTTTTTGGGTATTAAAAGAAAAGACTGTATAATGATTTTTAAATACAAAAAGGAATAATTATGCTTTCAGCGTTACATTTAATAAACTAATAATAATGTAAGTAAGTAACCCTTTATCATGTTGACCCATTATAATAAAAATATGTACAGTGCAAATAATAAAAAGAGTGAATTTTCCAACTTCCAAAAATGCTGGATGAGAAAAAAAACGCTCACCCTAGTCTGTGTATGTTTATAGACAGCGGCAGATCATTGCAACAGGGACCTTGCTCCAGGGGGATTCAGTGCTATGTAAATTTAAAATATTAATTCCCCCCCCCCCCAGGGCCCCTTGACAGACCATTTCGCTCTTGCCATCTCCTTGTTCTCCCCCTTCCCCATCTCCTCCTTCTCCCCCTCCCCATTTCCTCCTTCTCCCCCTTCTCCAACTCCTCCTTCGCCTCCTTCTCCATCTACTCCTTCTCTTCTTCCACATATCCCCTTATTATTGGTTGTGGATCCGGGTGTTCAGTGGCTGTGTAGCTCTCCCCTGCTGGCTCGTCATTAGGCTGGGGCAGGAAATTACGTCACACAGAATTTCCTGCCCCTGCCTAATGACGCGCCAGCAGGGGAAGGCTACACATCCACTGAACACCTGGATTCACAACCAGTAAGAGAGGGAGATGGGGAAGGGGGAGATGGGGAAGGGGGGAAGGAGGAGATGTGGAAGGGGAGAAGGAGAAGATGGGGACGTAGAGAAGGAGGAGATGGGGAAGGCGGAGAAGGAGAAAAGGGGGAATGGTGTGCGAAGGTGTCCTGGTACGTTAAATGCATATAATATAAATATATATACACTAGCGAATTGCCCGTCAAAAAATGACGGCAATGAAATTGTAAGGTAGCTAATGCTGTTCAGTGTGTAATAATGAAATATATAATACATGAATAAATGAATATACTTTACCTATTTTAAAGCATTGTGTGGAAGAGCTGTGAATGTGTTTTGATGTTGCTGCAGCATTAGTGGTGTGGATCTGCTGTGTAAGCGTGCTGAATGTGTGCAGTATAACACTGTGCGTGCGCGAGCCCAAACCGTTGTTGTGTACTTCCGCATTGGCGTAAAATGGCGAGTAATGTGTGGTATACGTTTGTATCGGAATATCCGTAGGTGTTTTGTGGTGTTTTGCGAGTTTCTTGTGGTGTTTTGCGAGTTTAGAGTGCTGTAGCCTCGTTTTCGTTTTGTTCGGCGGCCATTTTTTCTCTCGCTTCAAATTTTTTTTAGTCTCTAAACTGTTTTATTTGGAGTCAAATCGAGGTGTAAGTTGTATTTTTGAGGTGCTGGGTGCTCCCTCTTGGTGTAGGTAAGTTTTTTATGTATGTGGTGTGTGTATGTATTGTGTTTTAAATTTTGTAATGTTCGCGAGTTGCGTCCGAGTGTTGCGAGTCCGTAATGTGTGTGAACGTGTGTCGTATGTTGTTTGCGAGTGTCGTAATGTGTGTGTCGTACTGTTTGGGTTGCGACGTGAAGTTTGCGAGGGTCGCAGTTGCTGGCATGGAGCGCCTTCGTCGCTCCATGCCAGCAACTGCGGCCCTCGCTTTGCGAGGTCCTCAGGTGCTGGCATGGAGCGCCAACGGCGCTCCATGCCAGCAACTGAGTCCCTCGCTTTGCGAGGGTCCTCAGTTGCTGGCAAGGAGCGCCTTCGGCGCTCCAAGCCAGCAACTGAGAACCTGGCACAGTGCCCTCGCTTCGCGAGGCCCGCGTCTCGCTGCGCGAGCCGCGGCCCTCGCTACGCGAGGCCAGCGACTCGCTACGCGAGCCCGCAGCGTTAGCAACAACTCGTACGCTCACAACTATATATGTGATACATACATCCTCCCTGGAGGGGGGTGGCAAACTTATTTTGCGTACCGGGACCCTCCGTTTACTAGCTCGGCCACTGTTTATAGACATTACTTATCTTTAGGGTTTCTACCAATTAGGATACATTTATGTACAGTATGTATGCCTTTAATCCATGTATGCCATATTTAGTTGATGCTACGTTTTTGTATTCTCCTAAACATATTGATGCATCATGAAAAGGTTAATGGGAAACATTGCTTATATTGATGCCATTATGCATTTATGCTTTAAATAAATACCAGCAAACGTTGGGGTTTACCCTGATAAATATGCTGTACAGAAAATTGTGAGTTGTATATATATTTTTATTATGTTTTATTTGTAATGCTCCAATATATTATGTTATATTGAGGTTAAGTACATAGTTAATCATGGGGGAAAGTTAATCATGGGGAAACTATGGCCTTCTAGGTATATCTGGAGCTCTCTAGCTCTAACATGTGCTCACAGCCTGCTCGCAGGAGACTCTGAGTCTGAATCTCAGTAGTCTCCATAGTAGTGGTACAAAATGGTACCCTGCCAACTTGAACACGCTACACTAGCCCTAACATCCTCCTTTATACCTATCTATCCATATAAACCCCATTCCCATGGGAAAACAAAGGGTTTATGACCCCTCCGCCTATGACACACTAACCCCAATGAGCCCTGGTATCTCTGATATCCCCCAACTAAAGTATAACCATTGGGTTCCTTATGGACCCTCATGGTGATCTAAATTATATCCATGGGGGTCCCCATGGTATCTAACATTATCCCCTACCATGGTTGTCTCAACGGACCCTCATGGTATACTTAGCTAATCATGGGGGACCTCATGAATCCCCATGGCATTTAAAGTTAACCCCTATAACATGGGGGTTCTCAAGGACCCCTGTGGCAACTTTCCTATCTCCACAGGAGTCCATATTGGAACCCCACAGACCCTAAAACCCCCATTGGGTGCAAATAAATACACCCATGGTCCCTAACACGAAATACATAAAAAATAAAAAAATAAAAAACTTAACCCATAAGGGGGGAAAATATACATTACCTACATTATTGACACCCTCCAGCATTGATCATCAAGGCTATTGTCCTCACTCTTCAGCAGTTAATAAGCAGGCACTTCAATGTTGAGTTAAGAATCTATCATTTTCTTTCTTGATGGAAGGCCTTGTTCCTCATCTTTGGTCCATGGAAATGGTCCTCCTACTAAAAAACCTGCTGCTCTACAAAAAAAAAATCTCCACCTAATGTTGCTCCTCCTCACAGGAGGTCCAACACCTACTAACTTTTTGAGTGCTCATTTGCTTGGTATTCTGATTTTGCAGATTTTGATTAGCTGAAATAAGTGTCAATCATATATCAGCCCATCAGAATTAAGTATTTGAATGGCTCCTGCCCCATATATGCACAGATTTCAGACAGTGAATTGGTTAGTCTTTTAGTCTAGAAAGAAGAGTCAGGATTCTTGAATCAACATGGAAGTGCCCGCTTATGCAGGGATGAAGAGTGAGGACAAGGGGTTCAAAAATAGTCAGTGGAAGACATTAACAGGACAGGTAATGTATATTTGCCCCCTTACAAGTTGAATTCTTTTTTATTTTCTGTATTTTTTTAGGGTCCATGGGAGTCCGATATGGATTACTGTGGTGGTAGGAAGGGTGCCATGGGGTCCTTGCAAAATACCACAGTATATCAATGAAATGGCAGACCCTAAGGATCACCATTATCATAGCTTAGTATACCATGGGAACCCCTTTCTTATATTAATGAATATTAGGTGCTACAGGGGTCCATATGGACCCCAATGGTTATACATTAGATTACAAAGAGAGTCCATAGGGGCCCCCATGGTAACAGGTTAATATTTTGAGCCATAGGAGTCCTTCAGGAACCCCATGATTATAATTCATTAGTAGAATACCCAGCCCATTGAGGGTAGCGGGTATATAGGGTGAATTTTGGGAAACCCCAGGCTCATAGGGAGAAGTTGTTACTGAGGGGGGATCCTAGGATCTTCTAGCTCACAGGTTTTAGTGGGTATTAAAGGGGAAACGCTGGGGATAATCATGTTCATAGAGGATAACGGGTATTGAGGGGGGATCCCAGATATTTCCTGGCTCATATTAGATATTGGTATTAACCCATTCATTCTTTCAGATTTTAGCAAGTAAGCCTCAAATCCATCACAATTTAGGTTTTCGATTGTTCCTAGTAACAGATTTGAAGCATCCAGGCTTCTTGAAAGCATGTTTCTGCCTTTACATGAGGTTGAAAGTACCCATGGGCTTTTTTAAAGTTTTAGGCAGTCGGAAAGACTTTGGAGTGGACTTCAGCAAGCTCGGATATCGTTTCAGGAGGCATGTGATAGAGTTTTTTAAAACATTTATGCAACATATACTGAGGGCTTAGGATATTAGGGACATATAGATGATTTGGATGTCATGTATCTGAGGTTAGATTTACATGTGTGATGCGATAGCACGGTTGTGATTTATAAGTGATCTTCATTCTGTTCAATTCTTATGGGAGACATGAAGAGGAGACTATAGAATATATATATATATATATATATATATATATATATATATACAGTATATATATATATATATATATATATATATATATATTTATAATAGACTATATCTATTGCAAGATATGTTTGCTCCAATGTTGCTATGTTAAACAATTTCTGGAAAGCACTTAAAGGTGACTAACAAAATGTTACATAGATAGATGTTTACGTTGATACCATCGCTTTAGTTATATTGTTCCACCATAAGGAATTATCTTGTAGCTCACAGTATAGGTCTCAGGTCTCAATTACTAATGATTTGTTATTAAGGTCAGATGTTTTTATATAGTTCCTAAGTCTCACACTCCAATTTCTCTTTAATCATCTTAATTTGAATTCATGATGTTTATTGCTTAATAAGTATTGTTTTAAGCATTTCTCAAACACATCTTTAATTTAATAAACTCTTTTTAATACATACAGTCTATTGGTTGTGCCTCAGAGGTGGTGGAGGCTTCTTTTCCCTCACACAAATGTAGTCTCACCTTTGAAAACAATTGCAATTAAAGGTATACCCTGCTTAATGCTACCCCTTATCCAAAGCCAAACTCCAGATGTAACGAAAAGCTTAAACCATGAAGAGCATTCCTAAGTCCGCTTTGCCGGTCATTTGGAATTTCAACTGTAAGACTTGGATCACCATGGACATCTTCAAAAACTGGTTCAGAGAGCATTTCTGTCCATCAGTGCAGCGCTACTGCAGGCGTAAAGGACTTGAGGTCAAAGTGTTCATGTTAATGGACAATGCTCCAAGCCACCAACTTGATTTAGCTTTATTGCTGCATCCGAGTGTAAGTAGTGTTCCTGCCTCCCAACACTACTTCACTCGTCCAGCCAGTGGATCAGGAGGTCATTGCGACCTTCAAGACAAACTATCTTCACATTCCACCAACTCATTTACCAGACAGACAGAAAGGACAAACAATCCAGGATGGATTTCTGGAAAAAGTACACCATCATGCAGGCCGTCAGTAACATCGATTTGCCCCGGAAGGAAGTGAAACAGCAATGTCTCAAAGCTGTGTGGAGGAATATATGGCCAGAGCTGTGTGCAACCAGAACTGCCCATCATAGCAAAAATAGTAGACCTGGTGAATATGTCTGGACTGGGAAATGCAGACACCCAGGACAAAGAGGACTTGGTACAAGCTTCAGGGGAGAGCCTGATCAAAGTGACTGGGGGGTTGTTTTGAACACTATACAATTATTTTTAGGACCTCGAAGAATGGACAGAACAGGGCATCAAGGAAGCCTAGGAAAGCAGTGACACAGCGGAACTTTTAACCGAGTTCTTCAGCAAGACTTTGCATTCCATCCATGACCACATGGATGATTTAGTGGCAAATGATCTGGACGCTGTGAGGAGCAGAAATGTGAGATGCAGCATTTTGGGGGCAAGTTCTTGCTGCCAGAATCTGCTGTATGGCTGCTGAAAAAAGAGACAGATGTCTTAGTACCAATTTGTCCAAAATAAAGCCAAGTAGGAGGATGAGCCTTAAGCTTCAACAACTGCTAGTTAAAGTGGACTTTTTATTTTTACTGTGCAGTTTCTTTACATTTTATTTACAAAAAGGTTATTTTGTGTTGTTATATTTACAGTTTCTTCAAAGTAAATCTAAAGTAAAAAAAAAATTCTATTGGTTTTGTATCATTTTTTCAAAGAGTTTCCCTATCCTTATCTATCCTATGTTAAAATGACCACGTTTATCGATGTTTCGCTTATTGCTTGGACCCTAAGTACAGTGCTAAACGGGGTATGTCTGTAATTTACTTAACTTAGACAGCAATTAGTAGTTTGTGTTTTGTATTTTACAAGTAAAAAGCATATAGTACTGACAGGGACACTGAAAGCATGTTTCCTGAAAGAGTTTTGACAATGTACCACTGTGTTTTTTCTTTTTTCAAATGATGCTGTCAAAGCAAAAGAAAAATATTCAGATTGGGAGGAAGAGGGGTCTTGTCTATATCAGTCAACAAGCAGTACAATAGATGTATGCGTCATATTTGTCTGCCAATTAAATCTACTGATGTATATATGCTATGTAGTTTCTATGAATTTTTAACAAAATCTGGGTAATATTTGTGACACAAAAGACAACTATGGTAATGTTTAAAGCAAGCTCTTTTAAATGCGTGATAGGAAAATAAATGTTTTCCATGTACCTTTAAAACTTTATTTTGCATTTCATGTATACTAAAAAATAATTGTATAATAATGTTCAAAACAACCCCTCAGCCACATTTCTGATTAGTCCTGCTACCAGCAATGCATGGGTTAAGGGATTGGTATCTCAGAGTTTATTTTTTTATTCCTTGATAGTATAGGATTAATTGTTTTTGATACCCGTTTATGAAGCAAGAAAAAGCAATTATAGTTACAGAAAATAAATGGTTTCCAGAAAGGGAATCAACAAGTGTTTTTTTGTTTTTTTTAAAGGCTGACAATTTTTTTTTTAAAAAGTTGACAAAAAACAAGATTTTGATTTCTGCCTCCCATTGGATACCTTAAGTTTCTAAGAAGGAACAAAAAAATTAGAGCCAGCAGGGGGTGAGGATGTATGTCTCCATGGCAACCGTTTCCAAGGCAACTGGCCAATTCAGCATTCGCCCCCATTAAGTAAACCAGTCGGAGCTGGACGATCTGACAAGAATGATAAAGAGAGAGACCTGCGGAGCTCTGAGAAAAAATGTCTTTGTTTCTGTTTTTCTCTGTTTTATTCTTTCATTTCATTAAATAATTTATTTTCTATGGGCCTTCCAGCCATAGAAAAAGGTTCATGGCAGATCATAGTTAAAACATTTCTAAGGCCAAACTGAATACAAAATAAGGCCATTTTTATTGAAGAACTAAGGCAAGTTTTATATATACGTTATACATCAATATTACTTCAAAATGAAGAAACAGTTGTACTGTGAATATTTGACAGTTTTGTTTAAGTACAAATTGCAGCGCGGTGACACATTTTTGTTCACTGCAAGGTAATTTCTTTCAGCTTCGAATTTGCAGTTATTGTTCCCTAATGTATTTCACAAAGTTGAGCTGCAAATAAATGCAAGATTTTGTGCTATCGTGTCCCGATCAGCCGCTGTCTGACAGGTACTTTGCAGCTGAGTTGTCAGCATAAAATCATAGAATTTGAAGGTATAAGAGAACAGACTGGTCCTGTCTAGTCTTCCTAGTTTTTATTTTTTAAAGTTAGCATTGTCCTAGATAATGTCGCTCGCAAGCATATTTCAATTCGCTTACTGTATTAACAGTTCTTTCTTTCTGCTGGAAGGTTATTCAATGGCACTTTCTCCAATATAGTAACTTTCAACTCAAAATAAAGTGTCACCTTTTTTGTACCACAGAAGTGGGTGTGTGGATGAAAATTCTAACCACATGTCTGTTCTAGGCGTACGTCATCTACAAGTACTGTATATAGAAAAGTACAATTCAAAATAACATGTTAATGTTTTAAATATTTTTGTTTAGTTTTTTAGATGAATTATGTGAAAAAGATGTGATTCTGTGAAATTAAAGATGGCCCCCTGGTTACAAATGACCCAACGTACAAACAATTTCTACTTAAGAATGGGTTCCCAAGGCTTTTGGATGAGTTTGTTTTTATGTTCTTTGTGTTTGAATTAAAACACTGAATTAAATTGTAACTTATTATTACAGTACATAGGTATCATTGTTATTACACTGTGTTATTATTACCACAAGAGCCATTACATTATTGTTATTATTATTATTATTATTCATCAGGGATCTGACTTACATACAAATCCGACTTAAGAACGTTCTCAGGAATGCATCCTTAACCCGTGGACCACCCGTAAGCATCAAGTTATTTACTGTAGCCTAAGTATTAAGAGAAATATTCTGTTTTTTCATTGCGGTGGATCCTGTATCCAACATGGACTTTTTACTTAGAAACTCAAACCAATGCTGGAGATCAAAGTGATGGCAGCTGTTGTAAAAACTATACATTATATCAGAAGATCCAGAAATAGAATGAAAATCTTGGAGTCTGGAGAACCCCTGTGGAAGAGATCCAGGAACTTAAGAAACCAGATGGAGCTGAGAACTTTACCTCTTAAACAGAAGCTTAAAGTAAAGTACAGTGAAGAAAAAGGCAGCCTGATCCTCCCAAAGTCAAAAGATTTCTATTTGGTAAATATATCATTCTAAATTGTGTCTTTGTATTCGATAAGTTAGGCATTAGCTATGTTTGGTTAATGTAATTGGGTTGTTTCTTTGTCACAAAATGTAATTCTTAGTCCAAAAACTTGGTAGGAAATTAAATGACATAAAATGACCTTCCTAATGGAACCAATATATGGATTAAACCACATGACTGTATATATTCAAGTTTTGTGTATTTTTTTGGCTCACATATCTGCACCGCTGAAATCAGATTTATTCGTCTACAGTTACCCAGGTCTTCCTACAAAGAAACATAAAACCCCAAATAAACCTTTAATAGTGGAAGTTACTGTGGCGATTTGCTTTCTTCAGTCGGGCTTGATAAGGCTGTTCTGACCAAACCTATCCAGCAGATCTTTCAGGTTCTTTTGATCCCTACACTATCAGCCCTATTAAATTCACTCCTTGTGTAAAATTGTAGCCCCTAATGTAGCCCGCATCACTTGCGGCTATTAAATTGGCCCCGTAAAGCAACCCGCCAACGACTTGCGGGGTAAGGATGAAAAAAACCTACGGGACGTTAAGAATTGAACTCTGCGGATGCAAATCCTTTGATCTGTCAAGCCCGTAACTGTTACGTTCCTATCACACTATTAAATTGCAACAAATTCACTGCCGTTGAAGCCCATAACCTGCAAATGGAGCCAAAAAGCCAACGGGTATTAGGGAGGACCTGCAAGGGGGTTAAAGTCCTATCCGTAGCACTGTAAATGCAAATATACACACACTACTGTACACATAATTAAAGGGAAAGTGATGTTAGGTATTAAAATGAATAGCACAACATTCTCAAGCTCACAAATCTGCAATATAAAATACTTTTTGTCATGTTTAATTTCCGTGTTATATCGATCCCGGCAATCGATGTGTTAATACATATAATTCGAACTCGACTAGAATATCATATTTACTTATTTATTAATATTTCATTATTTCTGGAATGAGGGTCCGATCGAAACTCCTAATTGAAACCTGCAAGACTTTGAAATCTAACCTCCATTTTCCAGTGACTTAATGATGGCGATCTAATTTGCCATTGGCTCTGTCTAAGCCCGTAACTACGGGTCTGACTACTTGATCATGTTCACGTCCGCACATCGAATGTGTGAAGAATGGTCTACAGGCTTGCGTCTCTGGCCCGTAACTTTCGGCATGGTGGAATATAAAAGCTCTGTAATGCAGCCGAATTTTAAACCTGCAGCCTCAGAAGCTTCGAATTTAATAGGGCTGTAAGGCAGTTGATGGATCAACAAACAGGATACTTCATTTGTACAAGTGCTGCTTGAACTTTTATTGCTGTTGTAATTCATAACAGGTTCAATAGATGTATATTTAAACTTAAACTGATAACATTCTGTAAGAGTCTGTGAGTCTTCTGGGTATTGTATCAATTGCTAATACAATCATTGACAATGTTTCATATGCAAGGCATCATAACATCCACTTCACTGATTTTACAGCACCAGGGCAGCTATTACCTTCTCTAAGGATTTTGATACATATGCATATCTTCTAGATATCTCATTCCATATATATATATTAATCCAGTCAGACAGTGATAGCTGCTTCCTCACATTTTTCCATTCAGGAGCATAGACACACTTCAGTCAGAACAGACATTACATAACAGCTTACATAACATCCCAAGTGTCAGTAAACCCCTCATAAACGGTTATAACTTAACATACCGCATAACATACAGTAATTAACATAACATAAAAACATATTAGGTAACTAAAACAAATTCTTATCCTAGCCCCTGCATATGTGGGCAGAGGTACAGTTTCCAATCCCACAACCCCATATATACCTAGGAGGCAGTCCTGATAGGAGACATTATGTGGCCAGAGTAATGGCGTGCCTCAAATTCCTAATCATCCTCAGTGGATCATATGAATCCAAAGGGGCTTGTGGTCAGGAGGATCGTGAAAGTACCATTTAAAGAGAAAGTATTATTTTACTACAGGGAGAAGTATGTTCGTGAATAGAAAACAGTACGTGCCAAAAAGGCGACCCTAGGGTGGGGCATTTGGAGAGAAGGGCAAGAACCCCATCTATCTGCTTGTATCAAATAACACTAAAAGTGGTATCTGAGGAACACTTGTAAAATAAGTATTTTTGAAAAGGAACCTAGTAAAGAGAAATGGTTTCTTTTACCTGAGAGTGAGAAGTGACTCCAGGGCTAGTCAGGTATTCCAACAGTCATCTTGTTTACATAGATATTTATTTTGTGTTGCTGAATTAAGCCATTTGTTTTTAGGTTTTTGGGACTTTTCATTAAAAAGACAAAAAGGCACTTAGATTCCCCAAGGGCCACACTATCTACCGTATTGGTCTGAATATAAGCCGCACCTTTTTTTCGATTTGCGAGCTTGCGAGTTACGTGTGCGGCTTCTTTTCGCAAACGTAAAATTACTGCCGATTTGCGTGATTGTGAGTTAAGGGTGCCGATTTGCGTTCAGCAAATATAAACTCCTTTTTAGATTTAAAATGTAAGGAGAGTTAGCACAAGAACCCTTAATTGTACTTGTGTTGAAAATGCACAGTGATTTATCAATCTGTTAATTCAAATGGAAGCCAAGAGAATATCTTACTAAGACAATGCTTTTGCTTTCCTTTAAATAGAGCGGAGTCTTGAAAAAAAGACATTTGAAGCTTTCTACACAAATTGTAAAGCCACAAAGAGAAAGATAATTATACAATTAAATAATCTCTGACAATTATTAAAATGTGTTCTATGACAATCATTAAAATAATATGTGATTTCCTTTCTTCATACCCATCTGTACCCCAGCCCTTTACTTCACTATAAAGATCTCTAGCTCTCTGAATCATCAAACCTTTCCTTTAAATAGAGCTGAGTCTTAAAAAAAAAGACATTTGAGACTGCGGTATTGTAACAATTGAATAGCGATTTACGGTTTTAGTGATTCTAACATCCTGTAAGGTCTGTAACCTGCAAAAAAAGTTACAGAACTAATTAGAAAGCCTGTTTCTTGCAATGGCCGATCACTTGGAGAGAGTCTTTTTCTCTACAAATTTTAAGGGTGCGGCTTATATTTGAGTACTATCTTTTTTCTATTTCCCCCCCTTGAATTTTACGGGTGCGGGTTATATGCGGGTGCGGCTTATATTCGGACCAATACGGTAAAAGCTGTTTATGTTGACAGCTTAATAGAAATATTTATATTGTACTTTTGCATAGCTTTTTTTGTTTTTGATTTGATTCATTAGATACGTTTGTTTACAAGGGGCCTCATGGATAGAAGTTCACTAACTAAACACATCTGTAAAAAAAATTGCTATATTCTTATATAGAGCCCTATTCAATTGGCCAAATCACATTTGAATGAGGCCCCAAGTATCTCACAGCCGGTCCCCATGAGGATGAGAAGGTGATCTGCGTTCCTAGACAAAGAAAGGTTGAAAACAACTGACCTAAATTACTTGATTAATTGTTAAAGGGAATATTCACACTACTTTATTTAATGACTTTATGCAATATTTTCAGGTGCCACTATACATTTTAAAACAAATCTTTAAATAGAAGTTATAAACATTAAAGGGTACTGCCATGCACACTTCCGTAAAAAATATGTACCTTATCAGCTGCCATTCAATACACTATAACCATGATTTTAGAATAAAATATGCCTATCAAGTAGATTAACAGTACTAAAAACTGTAAAATAAAGCAACAATTGTTCTTGATTGTTTTTAGTGTTTAAACTCCACCTGATTGAGTATGTTCAGCAGATATAAACTCCTTTTTAGATTTAAAATGTAAGAAGAGTTAGCACAAGAAGCCTTAATTGTACTTGTGTTGAAAATGCACAGTGATTTATCAATCTGTTAATTCAAATAGAAGCCAAGAGAATATCTTACTAAGACAATGCTTTTGCTTTCCTTTAAATGGAGCTGAATCTCGAAAAAAAGACATTTGAAGCTTTCTACATAAATTGTAAAGCCACAAAGACAAAGATAATTATACAATTAAATAATCTCTAACAATTATTAAAATGTATTCTATGACAATCATTAAAATAATATGTGATTTCCTTTCTTCATACCCAACTGTACTCCATCTCAGCCCTTTAATTCACTGGCCCTCCACCATAACATGTTTTATGACTGAATACTGAACGTAACAATGTTCAGCTCAGAAATATTTATTCTTATTATAAGCTCAATTTATTGTGCTATCAGACTCTTCATAAAATAGGTGATAACAGATCCCAGTAAGATACATGGCATGGACACATGACAACACTAAACACAACCACCGTTATTCCTGCTAAGGTTGGGATAGATATGGAGATCCAGGGGGCAGTCATATACATTTAGAGCATGACTGAGTAAAAAGCAATCATGAACACAAATGAAGCTTCCCATGTCAATCTACTCACCTGCTGTATGGAGTATAGTATTGTCTTGTATTTATAATATGCTCTTTTGAAGAACTAGAACTGATATTGGCCAGAATACTGTCTATTTAGAAAGTATTTATTATATGCGATTATACTGCAGACAAAGTTGTGACTGTTATTTCTGTTTATTTGCTCTTCTTTTAATGAGATGTGCCACTTCTTAGTGTCAATGCTTACTATATGACACATGGAAATCACAGTCTATTAGACTAGTTATTTTTTTATAAAACATTTTACTATGCATATGAGATTATAGTGTAAAAAATATTATGTTTGTTAAGTATGTAACAAATTGACATTAGCAAAATACTTAACATAAAACTATTTGTAGTGAAACCTGTAATCTTGTCAGACTCCCTTGTGTTTAGGGACTTCCATATTGGATATATAGAGAACTTCCTACTGACCTGGAGCCCGAAGGTTGTGTTCTGTTAAGTGTTTTCTATTGAGTACTAAAGGGAAAGTGGAAGGGGATTTGAAGCCTAACTAGAGGATTAATTCAACTTTGAGCACTTGACACCGCCTCTCCTCCCCCGCATACTGAGAAACAGGCTATCACATTACAAAGTGAAAACTATGCTTAGTATCCACTCCCTCATGCTCTAAACAGTCAGATTACAGTTATGTACAGTATCTCCCAAAAGTGAGTACACCCCTCACATTTCTGTAAATATTTTATTATAACTCTTGATGTGGCAACACTGAAGAAATGACACTCTGCTACAATGTAAAGTAAAGTGTATTGCCTGTATAACAGTGTACATTTGTTTGGGCCTGTATGAGTGCTGCAGGCACTGGGGAGCTACAGTTCATTGGGGGAACCATTAATGTCAACATGTACTGTGACATACAGAAGCGGAGCATGATACCCTCCCTTCAGTGACTGGTCCTCAGGGCAGTATTCCAACATGATAATGACCCCAAACACACCCCCAAGACGTCCACTGTCTTGCTAAAGAAGCAGAAAGTAAAGTTAATGGACTGGCCAAGCATACCCCCTGACCTAAACCCTACTGAGCATCTGTGGGGCATCCTCAAATGGAAGGTCGCTAACATCCACCAGCTCTGTGATGTCATTATGGAGGAGTGGAAGAGGACTACAGTGTCAACCTGTGAAGCTCTGGGGAACTCCAATGAGTGCTGGAACATAATGGTGGCCACACAAAATATTGGCCCAATTTGGACATTTCCACTTAGGGTTGTACTCACTTTTGTTGCCAACGGTTTAGACATTAATGGCTGTGTGTTGAGTTATTTTGAGGGGACAGCAAATTTACACTGTTATACAGGCTGTGCACCTACTCCTTTACATTGTAGCAGAGTGTCATTTCTTCAGTGTTGTCACATGAAAAGATATAATAAAATATTTACAAAAATGTGAGGGGTGTACTCACTTTTGTGAGATACTGTAAGTCCCTAGACACTCATAAAGTCTTGCAAAAGCAAGAATAAAAAAAAAAAAAGCTTTTTCACCCATGGTGATCAATATTGTTGCTTGCTGGTTACATCCTTCCCAGACATGTCCCAAGTTTCATAAACCAAAGTGATCTTCTAAACAATGCCAAACCCATATCAATTACTATTTTAAAATCACCTGCTTCATTTAGTTAAATAAAACATTATTTTATGTATGTATTGGAAATAGGTGGATTATATACAGGACATGTAACACTCTTTAATAATCTACTGAGTGCTATTCAGACTATGGCATATGCTTTCCTGACTACATTCTCACTTATAACAAAAGTAAGACTTGGCAGTGGAAGAGTTAGTAACTTCAAGCATAGCGTAATTTAAATGCAGCAAATACAATCATACATTGAAAATGAAAATTTTCATACACTAAGAGCACTTTCTGACTGTTTATGCAAATATGCCTTAATTGTGTACTGTTCAAGTTACATATCTACCACGGAGTTGATTTGCACATTTTCTTACCGATTGTTAGAGTGTTTAGGCCCCATTTAGCCTGCTGTCAGGTATCCTCAGAGATATTCTACACTAATGTAAGCTCATCCATTATTTTCTGCTATTGGCAGTGCACTTGCTTCAGAGAAAACAATCTTAAAATCTGTTCACAGCAGGGTCCCCGAAGAACAAATTACCTTTTGTACCAGTGATTTGACTAAAATTAAGTGGATTGTACCAAAATACAAAGACAAGTTGTTATTCCAGATTTTTTTTTTTTATCTTTTTCATATTACTATTGATTTTCAGGCAAAGAAACAAAGCTAGTGATTGTGAACCCACACCTACATATCCCAGCTGTAGATGGAAACTTGTGCTCTCCTATTGTTAATTCTATCGACTGCATGTGTTTTTGCTATTTCTTTCATTGCTTTTATCATGTTATTTAAGGGTAACTCAGAGCTAATGCAGTTGTTAGGCTCCCTGAATGCTAGAATCTATATTAATAATTTTTATGTAATAGTAGATTTCATTCTTGGTATTTTAGTCTAAATCGAAGGCTTTCGCAGCTTAAAGATCCACTGAAACTATGATTTAACTTAATATTAAAAATCTATATATTTTTAAAGCACAAACAGATGAACTAAAGTATCATTTAAAATATAGCCTAATAGTATCTGTATAATTCACATTGTCTTTAAATTGAAAGGTGGTCAAAACAATACTGGGGTAAAGCACCACTCTATTTCCGCACAGTAAGCTTTTTTGAACAATGAGTCTTGAAAAAACAACACGTGTTTAAAAATATATAAAAAAAACTATTTATCCACTAAAATATGCAATTATAGGATAGTGTGAACAGTCAATACCTTGGTTTAGCTGTTTTAGCCATTTGCTTGAAGCAAAAACACTTTGAATTGCCACATTTCAATCTAGCAGCTGAAAAAGTGTCTGAATTCAAGGTTTCCACTTACCTGTAGAAACAAATGAACAGAAATAAAATGTTGGCCACTATAGTATAGTTGCATATAGTTGTTGATACATTAAGCACTGTGTTGATATTTATTTCCTTACAAACATTTTGTCCGTTATAAAGTAGAGTTCTTCAAAATAGCATTGTCATAAAATCTCCATATAAGAGACTACTGTATAATCACTGAAGTTTATCTTCTGGATCATCCACAACTCTAACTAAAGATTAGATTTACTGGAATTGTACTTTATAGACAATGGGTTACCTTTCCTTAATATGGGGAAAATCATCATGGGGAGAGAGGAGGGATGAGATGCCCATTCTGGTTGCACTGACCAGGTTTGGAAATCCAAGACCACGGATATCAGATGTGTAATCTATGAGCAAAGGTCTGAGGGGAGGGTGGTGGAAGTCGTAAAAACTCTATGAGCAGAAATCATGACAATATAAAAAGATGGTGCATCACCCAAGACTGTGCAGACAGAAGGCAGCTAAATGGGTAGTTCAGTGATTGGTTCACTGATGTTTGTTCAACTAGTTCCTGATAACGCTGTAAAAACACGTAAGCATGTGTACAATCTCTCAATAAAGGATATGTGAGAGGAAATACACTAAAGGCTAACAGCCTTATTAAATTACAATTCGGCCAATTGAATAGGGCTCTAAATAAGCACATAGCATATTTTTTTACAGAAGTTTTTAGTTAGTGAAGACCTTGCTTTTGGATAGAAGTTCACTAACTAAAACCTTCTGTAAAAAAATATGCTATGTACTTATATAGAGCCCTATTCAATTGGCCGAATCGCAATTTAATAATGACATAAATCTCTCTTTGCATTACTTGTAGATCATGGTGTCCGTAATATTTTTTTCACTGTTCTATCCGTCAAGGCTGAGCAAAACGCAACATCTTTATACAGACAGTTGCTCCACTTCAACAACAGGACTATAAATGAGGAGCAGTGGAAATCTACTACAAATTAGCTTATTTAAAGTAATATAATTTCAATCAATTGAGTCTGTAGATACCTATTATGTTACAAGGATGATATTGATAGGTTTGTGCACTATAACTTGCAATCTGAAGTTAGATCAATCACATATTCTAATAGCATGTACAGATTTAACTAGCCCAACTTCTACTAATGACATGTCTATTTTTCTAGAAAATGTTATTGAGAAACATAGTGCATCACAATTAGAAACCTATTTGTAAAACAACAGCATAAATAACTAATTCCAAAAAGAATAAAAAAAAGATAGCAGACCAAATAATGTGTTAATGGCAAAAGATGTATGACTGTTCATTCAAATTCTCCCTGGATTTTCCTGTAGCATTTGATAATGTGGACCTTGAACTGAGTTTCCAAGTTGGATGGCATGTTCAGTTGCTGGTTCAGATTCTTCATGCGGGAAAAATTTAACAAAGTGAGATATATAATCCTTGCTAGACTTCAAAATAGGATATTTTAATAAATGTTTAATATAGTATGGCACAATGTTTTCATCTCTCATACCATCTGCTCATGACAGCAAATAGTTGCAGAGGGAATTCAATTTATATCAGTGTTTCACAAACTGCTCTGTGGAATCCTGAGGTGCCATTAGTTGTGACTATGTGTTCAAAGAGATAATTACGCTCAAAAGATTTCTCTCTGTGTAAAGCTATGTGGACCACCATTGAAATGCAGAACATGGTGATGCTATATGTGGAAAACTAGACAGTGGCAGATAAGGTCTCATTGACAGGTTTGAGACCATAGGCTCTATTCAATTTGGCGATTTTGAGTTCCCGAAGCTTGTAAAGGAGTCCACAAAAGTTGTGGCTATTAAATTTGCCTCTTTTAGCTACCAGCAAACGATCTGCAGGTTACAAGCAGAAAAAAACCCTAAGGGCTGTCAAAACCTGAACTTCGACCCAGCTAAGCCTTTGATCTTTCAATCTTGTAAATGTTACAATCGCAAATCACTATTAAATTGCTATGAGTCCTCAAGCCCGCAACTGTTTTCACACCCGTAAATGGAAAATTGTGCCAAAAATCCTACGGGGAAAGCAATGAAAGTTATTAAATTAATAGCACAACATTCTCAAGCTCGCAAATCTGCAATAAAAAATACTTTTTTATAGGTATATTTTTTGCATGCTTTATCGATCCCAGCAATCAATGTGTTAATACATATAATATAACTCACATTGACTAGAATATTATATTTATTGATTTTATCATATTACATTATTTCTGGAGTGCGGAATTTAACCTCCATGTTTTAGTGATGTATTGATGATGATCTCTTTTACTATTGGCTCCGTCGAAACCCATAACTATGGGTTCGAATAATTTATCATGTTCACGCCCGGTAATGCTACGGGCTGCAGCATGGTTTACAGATTTGGATTCTGGCCATGTCGTTGCACCCTTTTCTAATTGAATCACTCTGTAACTCCAGCAAATTTGCCATAAGGTCTGGCAGATAAGGGGCCCCATTAAATTCCAAGCCCTCAGTGGCCGTCGTACAGCTTGGAATTTAATAGGGCCCCTTATCTGCCAGTCCTTATGGGCCAGGTCAGTATTTGGATGGGAGACCACCTAGGAATACCAGGAGCTGTATGCTGTGGCCCACAGGAGAAAGAGCTGGCAATGCACTCCAATCCGGTATCTCTGCTATGAATACCAAGTGGATCAGCATGGTGTGTTGCAGTCTATAAGGTCATGGAGAGCCGGACACAACTGAATGATGCAAAAACACAAACACATGATTTATTCATGGATTTACATTTTGATATAGTGAGAAGTTTTTCCTTCTACATGCACATGAAGATTAAATATTTTATGAACTGTATGATGCAAAAAAAAGTTTGAGTTCTTAAGGTGATGTACTAAAAGTTGTCCTCGGAAACTTCCACATTCTAAGCAGAGAAAGAATAATAGCAGCCTTATTCTGTCTGATGCTTTGATATTGCTCATCTCACATTGTACCTCCGGTTTATACATGAAGAAGAGCTGCCTCAAAGTGACAGTCTTCTATGTAAGATGTTAAACAGATGTGAGGCCTTTGTGCTTTTTTCTTGGTAAAATAACTAAATCCTTGATGCAGTCACTGTATGTACTGCTGTTCTACAAGACTGAAAAATGTAAGATTCTTGCATAGTCACCATAAAGACTCATTCTTTCAAGTGTATTAAAATGAACATATTGTACCAAGATTGAAATAAAACTCATCAAAACCCCCTGAGGACTTCAAATTAATTAAAACATAAATCCTACATGATAAGAGAATAATTTACCAGATTTATGGAATGATGAAAAGATTTTAGGAGATGAGAGAACAGATAATTGATCAAAACCTGTATAAAAACAAAATGGTAGCTCACATCCATGGCAAAATATAGATCTAAATATTGCCTTACATTTTTTATATTTTTTTGTTTCATTTTCTTTTTAAGAAACATTAAATGTATTTATGAGTGTTATGTCTATTATTTTGCCAAAAGTTAAATGAGGTTTAAAGTGCTCTTCATGGTGTGAAAGAGCACACGATTGTATGTTAAAATAATCTATTTTTTAACTACACTAATACTAGATACAAATTCTTACGTTTTAATATTTTTTTAACATGCAAGTATACCCTGGACACTGGCTGCTGCATGAGCAGTAACAGATAGCCAAGTGCATGTGCATGCTGTGGTGATTCTCTATGTGTAGCAGAATTTTCATGGACTTACCCACCCCTAGTCAAGTATTTCCTGCCTGCTCAGATATATGTTGTAAGGGTTACATTTTTGCAAGGAGCTGCACAGAGCACCCACTGCGCATGAAACACAGAGCTCTGATCTGCGCCCCCCCCCCCCCCCCCACACACATTGCTCAAAATCCAGAGAGGCAAGAGAGCAGAAAACTGAATTTTCTACCCGTAAGGGAATATAGAACTTGTTTCCTTCAAACTTGAAATATATGCAGTCTGACAAAGCCTTATCATTGACTTGAATGAGGAACACACCCCACAAACCTGATTGGTCACAGTAATGAAGCAGACATGGGTCATTTCATGGGCAGTCAGTTATACATGTAAATACAGATTTTATTTGATTTAATCTCTCAGTGAAAAAATGCACATATTTAAAAAATTCCCCAAGTATTTAATTATGATTTTATGAGATCTTCACAATCATAATTGTGCGGAATTAAGTGGCCCTTTCATATTTGTGCCAAAGACAAAAAAGCCAATCTTTAGTGCAGCATATTTTAAGTGAGTTGAAGGCTACCTAAAGCTGGTAATGCAGTCCTATGCAATAATGTGTAAAAATACACAATAATATCCATATGCAATGGAATTTCTATGTACTGTATATCTGTACCTGACATATTCAGGACTAGTATATACATACATATACACATATACAATGATGCATCAATATATAGGCAAAATAAGTTAGATACACACGTGTTTATCAACCCAACTAGAAAGAATGTTAATCCAATAGTATTAAATTATGAAATACAGTGCGTTGCAAAAGTATTCACTCCCCCTGGCATTTTTCGTGTTTTGTTGCCTCACAGCCTGGAATAAACATAGATTGTTTGAGGATTTGCATCATTTAATTTACAGAACATGAACACAACTTTGAAGATGTTTTTATTGCGAAGCAAACAACAAATAGGACAAAATAACATAAAAAGTCAATGTGCATAACTATTCACCCCCTAAAGTCAGTACTTTGTAGAGCCACCTATTGCGGCAATCACAGCTCCAAGTCGCTTTGGATCAGTCTCTATGAGCTTCCCACATCTTACCATTGGGATTTTTGCCCATTCCTTCTTGCAAAACTGCTCCAGCTCCTTCAAGTTGTATGGTTTGCGCTTGTGAACAGCAATTAAGTCTGACCACAGATTTTCTATTGGATTGAGGTCTGGACGTTGCTTAGGTGTTGCAGCCTATGGGGCCGTTAAAAAAAAAGTGTGTATATGTAATGACAGATCATGTGACACTTAGATTGCACACAGGTGGACATCTTTTCACTAATTATGTGACTTCTGAAGGTAATTGGTTGTACCAGAGCTTTTTATGGGCTTCATAACAAAGGGGGTAAATACAAACGCAAATGGCAATTTTCTGTTTTCTATTTCTAAAAAATAGTTTTATGTATATATTTTTCTCATTTCACTTCACCAACTTAGACTATTGTGTTCTGATCCATCACACAAAATTCAGATTAACAAAACATTGAACTTAAGGCTGTAATGTAACAAAATAGGTAAAAAGTCAAGGGGGTGAATGCTTTTGCAAGGCACTGTATGTACCCCTCAACAAAAAGTTTTCATTAATTGTTCACAACATAGTAACACTCATAGATTTGTCCCTTTTAGTTGTATCTGTATTACATCATTCCTCATGTGTTCTCTATATACGTTTTTTTTTTTTAATATAAGTGGAAAGATTCAACATTTTTTATATTAGGCCTTTCACCACCAAATTTTATCAATTGGCGACTTGGCAGTCATTCTATGTTCAGTATTCATAATCACATATTATAATTGTCGAACTATGAGACGTTGTCACGCTTTGTGTGGTGCGTATGACTTAGCGATGAGTGCCAAAGGTGCTCATCGCTGGTAAGCCTCTCAAAGCGAGGCAAGCCATTAACTTGGAGCACTAAGGCGAAGAGCGCCAAAGGCGTCCATTGCCTGCGAGCCTCCAGAAGAGAGGTGAGCTGTTAAACCACTAAAACGTGCAGCACTTAGGTGATGAGCGCCGAAGGCCCTCATTGCCTGCGTGCCTCACGAAGCAAGGCGAGCCGTTAAACCACTAAAACTCACAGAACAGGCGATGAGCGCAAAGCGAGGCGAGCAGTGGAGGTAATGAAACACGTGGGACTTAGCCTACAAACACTTACAAAACGCGGGATCGCCTGCAAGCAGTTGACCAACGCGGGACATCGGAAAAAAAAAATTACGAGACGCAGGACGAACCGGGCAAACCAAAAAACAAGAAAAACACAAAAAATAAAAAACGAATACAACAAAAACATCACACATAGCACTGGAGAACACCCAGGACATCTGGAAGTGAGATGAAACGCAAATTTATGTCAAATTTAAGCAGTTTCGGCACTTGAAAATCAGCTAAGCAAGAAAAAAATGGCGGATGCAAAAAATGAAAATGAGGCTACACAAACCCAAACCGCGCAAAACACAACCAGCGACGTACGCGATAGAAAACTTCTAATAGGAAGGACGCAAAATGCTTGCGAAACGCGTAAAACATAGAGTAACGCCTCCATTTTAAAACATTAACTTACACATTAAGATTTTGAAATGGCGGATTTCCCGCCTAAACCAACGGTTTTGTCTCGCGCACACAGCCTATAGGGCACACTTGCCACAGAACTGACGCTTTCTCCTTAGGTGATGACTGAGTGGACATTTTCTGCTGGCAGAAAAACCAAAGAGATTGTTAGCTGTTCATGTTCTGATTTCATTAATATTAAATACAAATAGGTAAAGTATATTAATCTATATTAATAATCATTAATAAATAATTAATAAATTATATATTCTTAAAAAAAAGTATATATTATTAGTTAAAAAATTAGCAACAAGCTTGTAATTTACACTTGCTTTAGTTTATCGATACTGTCATGCTTAGCTGTTTGTAATATATGAATTAATTGAATAATTAATTAGTAATGTACATACATTTATTAATTAGTAATTAGTAATCATTATCAAATAAAAATGTATAACATTTTAAACTGCCTTTAGTTTATTAATATATTGATGCTTACCTTTTTGTAATATATTTAGACATTGATTAATTATTAATGTACATTATATTATTTATTAATTATTAGTAATCATTATGAACAACAAATATTCTATATTTTACAATGCCTTTAGTTTATTAATATATTAATGCTTAGCTTTTTAGAATAAATGTAGTCATTGATTAATTGATTATTAATGTACATTAATTTATTAATTATTAATTAGTAATATTACCACAAAAAAAGGACCACAAACAATATGTATATTTTACTATGCACGGATATATCCGTGTTGCTGCTGATTGCCTGATAGGGATGAATTCAAATATTACAAATGCTTTCCATCTTATTTGACAGTTTCATCAGCTCTGCAGCTGACTGAACACAGAGAGTGACGTTTGCAGCCTTTCAACAGCATAAAGATCACCTTTACAGGTATATCATTTAATTAAGTTCTTATGGAACAAAAAAGGGTTAAGTCTTTTTATTTTGAATTGATGACAGTTATTGATTAATTAATGTGTATTAATATATTAATTAATTAATAATTAGTAATCATTACAAAAAACTGATATGTGCTACATTTAATATGTTATACTGCTTATATTTATGAATATATTGATGATTATGTGTTTATGTTTTGCATCTATGCCAATATATCCATGTTGCTGCAGATTGCCTGATAGGGATGAATACAAATATTACAAATGCTTTCCATCTTATTTGACAGTTCCATCATCTCTGCAGCTGACTGAACACAGAGAGTGACATTTGCAGCCTTTCAACAGCATAAAGATCACCTTTACAGGTATATCATTTAATTATGTTCCTATAGAACAAAAAATTATTAATTATTTTTATTTTGAATTGATGACAGTTATTGATTAATTAATGTATATTCATATTTTAATTAATAATTAGTAATCAATACAAAGAAAAATTACATTTTATACTGCAATAAAAGTAATAACAATTTTTAACCAGCACTTATATATCTACCTTACTGCTCATTCATGTACATTGCTTTTGGAACTATTAATTAATAACAATAAAAAAACAAAAAAAGTTTATAATAGATCAAAAACTATGTACATTTTACAAAGCACTTACATATCTGGAGTGCTTATTATTGCCTGGCAGGTAAAGGACCTTCAAAGTACTTAAATATTTAAGCACTTTCTTTGCTTCCGACATTAAATATTATTTTTTAATAATTTCACAGATTACTCATCTCTGCACCTGACTGAAGACAGAGAGTGAATTCTGCAGGATCTTTTCTGAAATAACATCAATTTCACAGGTATATGTTTTCATGATGCCCTTTTTGTTTTGCATAGATGACAGTTAATTATACATTAATTAACCTATATTTATTTAGGGCCTCAATCAATTGCAATTTGCAAAATTTAATAGGGCTCTATATAAGGACATAGCATATTATTTTTACATAAAGTTTTAGTTAATGAACATCTATCCAAAACTAAGGTTTTCACCAAATAAAAACTTACAAAAAAATATGCTATCTGCTTATGTAGTGCCCTATTGCATTGCACAACTTGCAAATTAATGAGGCCCCTAGTATTCAATTATTCATTCATAATAACCAAAAAAAGATTATGCATACATATGTGCTTACCTAATTAACTTTTGAAGAACGTAAATTACACCTCATAAGTCAATTGATTTCATCATTAATAAAATTACAAAATTGCACATTATTTTAAGCCCACCGATACTTTGCTCATAGCTCTTTCTGTTTGCCCTTCTTTAGAAAACATAATTACCTCTTTAGGTTTACCATTGATGTAAGTAATTGATTAATTCATTAACGTATATTCATTTATTAATGACTTAATAATTAAGTATTACAAAAAAATGTAGTTATCAATATATATATATATATATAAATATATATATATATATATATATATATATATATATATATATATATGTGTGTGCAGTGCTTTCCTTTTTAATGTATGCCAATAAAAAAAAAAACTTGGCGGCAATGAAAAAGAGATACTCATAAAATTATACGAATGTATACCGTCAGTCCAAGAGACATTGAACATTTCAGTTTAAGATTACTTCTTTTACATGTTCCTGGTGCACAAAGTTATGAACAATATGATACCTTCCTATTAGCTACAAAACTTCATAGCAGATGATACAGAATGGGAGAGGTGTCTATAAGAAGCAGCACTATGTCAAATGCCAAAGCGAATGAGAGAATAATTTGCATTCATTTGCATATTTTGCAATGTACCTGATGCATTTATTTTGTGGGAAATATTTTAATTAAATATGTCTGAAGACTTCTTGAAACGTTACAATGAGCCCATTGCACTCTTAAAAGGGTTTATGGAAATTCAAGAAATATTTCTTGCTCATGGATTAAAATGTGCAAGTTTTAATTTGCCTGACCCAGGACATATAGATGACATAAATTTTGATGATCATGACACTGAGCTTCAACAACAAAAAACACAAAAAATGGCAACTTTAAATACTTTACAATTGCAAGCAAATGCCATCACAAATGCTACAGATGATGAAATGGTCAAAGACTGTTATTTCTATCTAGATGGTGGATCAGGAAAAACGTATCTGTACAATTGTTCGATAAGTTACATTCAAGCACAGGGTCCAATAGCAATACCATTTGCACCAACTGGAATTGCGACATTTTTGTTAGAAGGTCGCAGAACTGTGAATAGTGGATTTAAACTGCCAGTTCCCATTTTAGAGACATCAGTGTCAGATATTCGACTGAATTCTTTACAAGCCCCCCCCCCAAAAAAAGTAAATGTATTATTATAGATGAGGCAACAATGATGTCATGTCATGCCTTGCAATGTATTGATAGATTATTAAAATAAGTGATGGATAATAGTTTGCCATTTGGTGGAAAGGTGATATTGTTAGGAGGAGATTTTAGGCAAACATTACCTGTTGTGCCACATGGAAATAGCACTGACATCATTAAAAGATGTATCAAGACAAGTAAACCGTGGAAAATATTTACACATCTTAAATTATAATTAAATATTAGATCTGAAGGCCAAAATGAATTCAATGATTGACTCATTCCAATGGGAGAAGGAAAATATCCACAAATAAATGATTTACCCAATGATACCATTGAAATTCCATCACAAATGGTTTGCAAGGAATCACTCATATCGGCAATCTTTCTAAACACTCTGAATAACGACAATTACGCAGACATTGCAAAAAAGTGATATTAACATCCAAAAATATAGATACCTTGAATTTAAATAACAAAATTTTAAAATTAATTAATGTACCCAAAAAATATTATTACATTGCAGATTCTGTTCTGGCTGATGGCAAAGACAGTGAATCTAACTTTAGAATTTATCAATTCTTTAACTCCCTCTGGAATGCCACCACATATTTTGCAACTGAAAAAAGGGGCAATTGTCATGCTGCTGAGAAATATGAACCCCAAAAAAGGACTTTGTAATGGGACCAGATAAATGTTGCACAATTTAAAAGATAATTTCATACATGCAGAAATGATGACTGGTACCCATAAAGGTGAACAAGTTTTTATACCAAGAATTGATTTGGCTCCAAGTGAGAGTGGTATGCCTTTTGTCCTTCAAATGAGACAATTTCCAGTTATCATGGCATTTGCTATGACCATAAATAAATCCCAAGGATAAAATTCTAAGTCTGTGGGCATTTTTTTACAAGAACCGTTTTTTGCATGTGGACAACTCTATATTGCTTTTTCAAGGTGCAAAAAATCCAGATGATATTAAAGGTTCAATTGAAGACAACCCAAGTCAGGGTGATCTATTACATGATGGATGCATCTTTACAAAAAACATTGTGTACTATGAGGTTTTGCAAACATAGAGAATAGTGGTTTCATTTCCAGGCTGAAATTTTATGTCACTTGCCCTCTTCTTAGAGGACCACTATTTCACATATGAAACTCTATCTACAATTTTACAAAACTACAACAATAACCAAAAAAAAGGGGGGGGGGGGACACAACAATAAAGAGTGGTTATATCCCATAGACACAATTACAAATCTGCTGTGCTCTTTTAAAGGGAACCACTTTGACAGACAAAACAAAAAAAAATGGTATGTCTTGGAAGTGACTTTGGCCAGGATTGGCCCCACAAAACAGTTAACTTGCAGTTTCTTAACTTTACTGTTTCCATTTTAATACTTTAAATTCATTCAATGTTAAAATTCTGATTTTGAAAGGACTGAAAAGTTGTTTCATTCTATTTAATTAAGGTTTAATGTTAGTAGCAGGATCTTCATTTCTTGCAAAATGTAAATGTTTCATGACAAAGAGAGTATTGATCCAGGGAATAATCCGATTTCCAAGTTAATGGGGTCAGGAAGGAATTGATTTTTTTGCACACTTTGAAACAATTGACAAAGTGACACTGTTTTTTTTGTTTTGTTTTGATTGCCTTCCTCTGGATTCAATATTCAAGATCACTATAAGCCTTATTAAATTGTAATTCAGTAAATTTAAAAGGGCTCTATTTAAGCACATAGCATATTTTTTTACAGAAGTTTTTAGTTAGTGAACTTCTATACAAAAGAAAGGTCTTCACTAACTAAAAACTTCTGTAAAAAAATATGCTATGTGCTTAAATAGAGCCCTTTTAAATTTACTGAATCGCAATTTAATAAGGCTGTATATTTTTAACCAATTTCATTTAAAATGTTATTACCTTACATTAAAGTTTGGATTGTTAACATTGTATTTTACAAGGTTTGAAAAGTTGATTTTTGAATGCTATTAGGGATTTATGTCAGTAGCAGCATATTAATTTGTTACAAATTTAAATGTATAATTAAATAGACAGGATTCATCCAGGCAGTAATCCAATTGTCAGTTACTGGGGTCAGGAAGGAATTCCTTTTTTTCCCCCTTTGATACAATTGGCTAAGTTTCAAAGTTGACCTATTGATGTTAGTATTGTAAAAAAATAATTAATTCAATACTGTTTACAATATAAGTTGCATGTTAGAAACCTTTCTGTAATGGTTCTCAATATATATTCATACAAATTTCATGGATTGTAAGATTATTACTGCATACGTGACAATTAAAACATTTTATAAGGTTTAACTAATACATTTTTGTACTTCTTTGTAGATAACAAAAAGGTTAAGAGTCTCAGAAAATAACATTGTGTCACAAACAGCATTTCCAGCTTTAAAATGTTATTGACCATCATTTTTTGATGGGTAAGTTGCTAGTTATAACCATGGAATTGCTTATGGACGCTTCACAAACAGGGCCAAGCACCAAGTAGTGACGATACTAGTTTATCTTGTGCATGCCAGTGTGTGCTAGTTTCCATCATTAATAATGTCCCTATCAACCAATAAATGCCATAAACCAATATTTTGATAAGTGATGTCGAAAACCTTATATGTTAGAGTCCTAAAATAAAAAGTAACAGAGGGTAGTGTTTTTACTGCAATGATAATATCTTAGTGGACATATAAATACAAATACTAAGAGTTTGAAGTAATAATAATTTACTAGCCGTGAGTATTTTAATATATATTTTAAAGTATTTTAACATATTAAAATATTACATTTTTCAGGAAAACTATTTCCTAAATATCTATTAAAGAAATGGTCAAGACCCTGCATCTACATTTACTGTCCTTTTTATTTCAATGTTAGATCAATGGAGGTGCAGGATTTAACTCTGAGTGCTTTATTGAACTAAGTACAACATACTGAACTACCAGTGTGTGATACATTGCATAGAACTAAATATGAGCAAAGAAAATTCTCTACGGAAAATAGTTTTCAATTCAAATTCCACACATGAATCTTAGTATTGCAAAGAAGGGATTAGTATATTTTCATTCTTCTTTCTACTTTGCAAACAGTATTGCTATATTGTGTTGGTTAAACACAACCTACAATAGAGCATGACGAGAGAAATTCAAAGTAAATGTAAAAATTATAATTTATCCTTTTGTTGCTCAAAGTTATGTATATCAAATGATGCAGCTTGATTGATGTGAATTGCAGGGAATACAGAAGAAAATAAACAATATTTACTGTACCATGTGATTTTGGTTTGGCCAAGGGCCCTAAATTGGTATTTATAGAACCACAGTTGGTTCTAGAGTTTGCAGACCTGTGATCTATATAATCAGTTCCACTCTTACTCTTTTAATCCTTAAAGTAAAGGGAATTTTGATTTACAGTTAATGTCCTTACTATCCTTCTAGGCTGACATAATTCTCACTAATTTTGTATTTATATACTGCCACAAAGAAGAGTTACTTGCTTGTCAAGCATGCATATTATGTTTTTGTTATTTCCTAGGATGTTATGACTCAGAACCTATTGGTAAATAGGATGATTTTCAATGTAAAAGATTATAAAAACATAAACATTTACAATTATACCACTGTTCAAAAATATTCCATAAACACAAACAAACATTTTGGGGCTGGCAGTAACCCTATAATTACAAATAATATAGTAGGTTGTATGTACCAAACACATTTCTGGATCACTACCTTGTCTTGGTGAAGGGGTTTATGTACCTCAATAAAGCTGTGAACTATGCCATGTAGGGTCACCCAAGATGGGCACATCATAACAGAGAGGTCAGACAAATTGGGGTCCAATGGAGAAGCACTGGCAACCCACTCCAGTATGTTTGCCAGGAAAACTTTATGGATATGCACAACCAGAGACAACAATCTGGCTCCTGAAGATGAGCCCCTCAGGTCATTAGGTTTGTATCGACTTGTGTGGGAAGAGCAGAGGACGAGTACGAGTAGCACCAAATTTGATGAAGTGGTTGGACTAAAACACCCAGCTGCAGATATACCTGGAGGGGAAAGGAAATGTTTCTGCTGCAAGGAATATTTCAGCATAGGAACATGGAATGTTAGAATTATGAAAAGTTGGCCTGTTTCTTAATGTTAAAAAGATAAAGATCATGACAAACATCAGTCTCAGTTCCTGGAAAATAGATGGGGAAGAAGTGGAGTCAGTGAGAAATTGTATTTTCCTGGGCTCCAATATCTGTGCAGATGGTAACCGCAGCCATGAAATTAAAGGTTGTTTGATTCTGTGAAGGAAAGCTATGGCAAGTCTGCTATTAAAAAGTAAAACTATTATTCTATCAACAAAGGTATGTATAGTTAAAACTATAACATTCCCAGTAGTAATATATGAATTTGAGTTTTGGACCATAAAGATGGCTGATCACCTTTGAATTGACACCTTTGAATTGTGGTCCTATAGAAGACTGCATAGAGTTAATTGGACTGCAAGAATATTCAGTCAATCAATACTACAGGGAATCAAGTCAAACTGTTCACTGGAAAGTTCGATCATGAGGCTAAAGTATTTTGGCCATATAAGTAGACCAAGAATTCCTTGAGAAGATGCTGGGAAAGATGGTCGGCAGAGGATAAATGAATAGATGAGGTCATCGAAGCATGAACATGACTTTGAGGGAGTCCAGAGAATCAGTCGTCGACCGATGTTCCTCCCGTACTACTGTCAATAGGTTCACAGAGAGTTGGACATGACTGAAAGACTGAAGAACAAAACGTACTAAACAGTGATGTTTTGGAGATATGTAGGTAATATAAGAATGTAAAGGTTTTCCAAAACATTTGTAGACATATTCAATATCTTACACTTTAGCATATAGGCCCTACTATGTGATACCATATTCATTGATACATTTAGGCAAATACAATGTGATTAATCACAACATTATATTATGAAAATATGCAGCAAAACAGCTTGAAAGTGTAATAGATGAGAACAGACATTCTATAAACATTGAAATAAAACATGTTTAAAGCTTTCACGCTAATAATAGACCATATTAACAGGGCCATTTGGTAAGTAACTCTTGCCAACTTCTGTGTATCAATGTTTTTCTTGAGAAGACAAAGAGATTCACTTCTGGTTAATTTACGGGTCCTGCATTCCATTTTTCAGGGTCACTTGCATCTTTGGCAAGCACAACTATGCTCTTGTTTTCCTTCAGCATTGAATCCTCTGATCATGCCTCCCTTCTATATATACAGTATAAAATCTATTTATCATCTTATAATTATAGCTTTCAGCTGCAAAAACAGCATTGTGTCCCTTAAACCTGTTTAGTAAAATAGCCTAGTACAACTGCAGACAAATAACTTACTGTGCAAACTCTCTCCAGTGAATTTTAAGATATTATTCTTTATATTATGGCTGTTTGTATTTGCAATGTTCACATTCTACCCTGCCTAGTCTGGCAGTTGCGCTGTGGATATATTTGCAGAATGATGACTTTTGCAAGCAAATAATCATGACCTAAGATCCTCTATATAATCTGTGGAAAAAGCCACTTTTATTCAATGCAAATTGTGAGTACAAAAGTATATGAGATATCAAATATTGTAATTGTCAAACTGCGATTCATTGTCACGCTTTGCGACATATCGCAGTTTGACAAAGATCCGAACGCAAAGCCGAAAGGCATGCACATGCGCATTGCATCACGTAAGCAACACATACGCAAAGTGCGGCATCAGCCGCACATGCGCAATGTGCGGCATAAGTAGCGCATGCGCAATGCGCGGCGTATGGGGAGGGGGAAGAGACACAGAGGAGAGAGAGGTAGGGAAAGAGACACAGGGGAGGGGGAAAGAGATGCATGGGAGGGAGGGGGAGAGACACAGGGGAGGGAGAGCGGGCGAAAGAGACACCGGGGGAGGGAGACAGGGGAGGTGGAAAGAGACAAAGGGGAAGGGGAAAGAGACACAGGAAAGGGAGAGGAGGGAAGAGACACTGGAGGGAAAGAGACACAGGGGAGGGAGAGGGGGGAGAGACACAGGGGAGGGAGATTAGGGGGAAGAAACAGGGGAGTGAGAGGAGGGGGAACAGACACAGGGGAGGAAGAGGTGGAGGGAAGATACACAGGGGAGAGAAATGGGGGGGAGAGACACAAGGGGGGACAGTCAAAGGGGGGGACAGGGAGAAAGAGACACAGGGGAGGGGGAACAGACACAGGGGAGGGAGAGGGGGAAAGAGACACAGGGGAGGGGGAAAGAGACGCATGGGAGGGAGGGGGAAAGAGACACAGGAGGGAAAGAGACACAGGGGAGGGGGTTGGAGATACGGGAGGCAAAGGGGGTAAAAACACAAGGGAGTGAAGGAGACACAAGGGAGGGAGAGGAGGGGGAAATGAGACTCGCAATGAGCGTCAAAGGGGCTCATTGCAAGGCCCGTGATGAGCGCCAAAGGCACTCATTGTGAGGTCAGTAAAGTAGACGGTGGGAGAGGTATAAACCCAAGTGAATATAGCTTAATACATTTAACTTGACCTTGGATTACCATAAACCACTGCCCCATATCGCAATAATACAAGGACACAGATGTACTTTTGGGTAATAAGGCCACAGCTTGTTTATCAATGTTAACCTTAACATTAGGTTATAACCAAAAAGAAGCAATGTTGCTTGCCCCACTAAACCAGTTGTTGGGTACCTCAAAGGAGACCCTGTGCTCAGAGAGGACCACCCCCTTCTTCACAATCATGCACTTCGCCGCCATCCAAACTAGCAAAGGCCTTAGAAATCCCTTTCTTTAAAGGAAAATTAAATAGCAATAAACCCAAATTGTTGAGATGAACCCCATCCTTTAGAAAAAAGTAATCTCGGGCCTCCGGCCCCTCTAAATCGATGTGCCTGATGGAAATCCAACATGATAGACTTGTTTATCTTCTTTCTGGACTTATTCAGCGTCTGGTTCTCCATTGTAGGCCACCATTTTAATCAAGCCACCATCTCAGACCAGATCATAATAATTTCAGGGAACAATTCTGACATATGATTCAGGTCCCTTCTCATAATCCTTATCATTTCCCTCACTGACATAAATCCCAAATCGTCCCAGCGGTGTGAATAACTAGTATTTTTGAGGAGGAAAACATTCAGGAAAATTGGATTGCATTCAATAATATTTGTTCCCACTTTAAATCTCTAATAACCATCCATCCCAAATCCTCATTAATTCGTGAAAAACTGCAAGAACCCTCCTGGCCCAGTAAATGTAGGAATGTCCCATGATCCAAACCCACAAAGGGAGTTCTGAAAATCAAACAAGGAAAAAGAATTACACTGAATATAGGGTGTTTCAGAGGAGTCCCAACTTCCAATCTTTTTAACCCACTTATCGCTCAGCCCCAGCTTTCCTGCTTCGGTTGCTGCTCCTATTCTATGTTCCTTGATAAACCCAACTTCTTAAGAGTTAACTTAAATAGAGCCTTACACTTGTAAATAGACAGGGGGTACCATCGGCGTGAACTAGTTGGTAATCTTTTAAATTATAATATGCCTATCTGGTTAAAAAAATTGAGACACCCTTCCAAAACCGACCAGTTTTAGACTTACGAAGTAAAATCAATACGTAAGAGTTCAACATTTCCACATTACAAAATTGAATTTCCGACATAACAGACTTATTTTTACTAAGGGCGCTATTCTATTGCCCAATTCGTAAATTTCTAAACACCTAACATTGCTCTTAATATTGCCACATATTCTATTAGCAACTTGCAATCCATTTATGAGTTACCCACCCACAATCACTACTGGCCAGCCGAAGCCGCAAATTCAACCTTAGAACTCCATTGGTTTTAGCACAGCTTGAATATTCCGAGAGGTAAACAAAGTCTAACTCGCCAATGAAAAAAGTAACATGTTTCTGTAAAAAATGCAACGAGTCCTAAATAGGATTAGCAAGGCGTTTTTCAAACACTTATTAAAGCTGTAACAGCAATTAACATGCAATACTGCATTTTTAATGCATGTCAAAGCATAGAAACGCATTATAATTAATTGCACAACAGTCTCCAAGAAAGAAATAGGTAAAAAATATATATTTTGGACTGGTTATGCATATGTTAATATTAAAAGTGTTGCTGAAAGATTTATAAAGTTATTAAAGACAC
This sequence comes from Discoglossus pictus, assembly GCA_027410445.1. NCBI lineage: Eukaryota > Metazoa > Chordata > Amphibia > Anura > Alytidae > Discoglossus > Discoglossus pictus. Next base: position 200,149,052 of record CM050169.1, on the reverse strand, counting down.
AGTACATGACTAAATTGCAAGGAAAATACATGGAAAGGTTTAACAAATAATAAATAACACTCACAGAGGCTCAAATGTAGACTTTAAAAATATATATTCGTACATATTTGAGTCATCATATCTATATTAGAACAAAAACTACTGACAATATTACATTGCCACTTGACATAAATCAAGGACCAGGGTAACATACACCACACTATGCAAGAGCTTAAAACCAATCTGCAAACAGACAGGGATCACAACCACTGCTCTAATGCAATAGATACACACCAAATAATACTCAGCGACACTACTGATCTTCAAAACAGCACACTACTGACCCAGATCATTTATCCTGCATCCATGGGAAGGTATGCATCTACACTAGAGCCTTAGCTCTAAGAAAATGGGGTGGAAGAAACACACACCAAATAATACTCAGCGACACTACTGATCTTCAACACAGCACACTACTGACCCAGATCATTTATCCTGCATCCATGGGAAGGTATGCACCTACACTAGAACCTTAGCTCTAAGAAAATGGGGTGGAAGAAATGGCAGCATGGGCAGCCTGGGCATGGCCTTAAAGACAGGAGGGGTGGCATAGATGCTGGCTACATGGGTATATCGCTACATAGACCAGGCGAGGCACTGCATTGTCCCAGGAAGCATGTAAGGAACACGCTGTTAGAGGCACAGGGACTAAAAGCAAGCTGTCAATGCTACAGGGAGGCAGCTATATGTTAGCAGAACATACAAATAGGGTCGACAGAGGCAGCCTGGAAGCTGAAAGTAGGAGCCAACACATAGATGATCTACTTACAAATATATGATCATTACATAAAAGTTATGTATGTTGATGTGCCAAAACATTAACCAATAAAACACACAGAAGCAGTTATTACTGTATAACAAAACTTTATTATATACACAGAGCACACTCATAAGTATATACAACTGTGCATTAATATCATGGGTGTGGTGTGGGTGGATCCCGGAAGGACAAGAGACTGTTTGGGAGGATAAAAATATCAAAAAAATACAGGATGCACATTACAGTGCAAAATAATATAACTGTAACAATAAAACAATTTACCTGATCTTCATCTGTAAGCATTACTAACCATTAGGTGGGTGTCATGATACATCACTAGTCATTAACATTAATAATGATGTGTCATCCCAAAATGAATGCTTAGCTGTGACCACAGTGATTTGCATTTACAGTGCTACGATCAGGTGTTTAACCCCCTTGTGGGTCCTATCTGGTACTCATAGAATTTTATTCTATAGTTGCCAATTACAGATGTGAAATCATATGCGGCCTTGAGGAATTGTAGCAATTGAATAGCGATTTGCGATTGTAACATTTACGGGCTTGAAAAATCAAAGGCTTAGATGGGTTTATAGTTACGATTTTGACAACTGCAGGGATTTTCAGACTCTAACCCGCAAATTGTTTGTCGGTAGCTAAAAGACGGCAATTGAATAGCAAATTAGTTTACGGGCTTCATTGCGGGCTGCAGTAACCAACAATTGCTCAATTGAATAGGGGCCAATGTCTCTTAATTACATCAGACAAGATGTTGAAATTGAGGTGAGGATGACATGCTTCACTAATGCATGTATTAATACTGGCTTTGATTAACATGTCATTATGGAACTTTACATGTCCCCTGCCATATCTGCATTGGTCTAAATTTATGATAACAGCAACCATGTATTCTAAAACAGGATATATGATTTAATTAATAGTATGTGAACTACAATTTTAGGAGGGGATGTCATTAATGGAAAGTTGATCTGAATTGTGCCTATTATCAGAACATTACAAAAATAAATAATAAGACCTGAAAAAAAGGGACTACAGCATCTCTTCTCAACAGCATTCCCCAGTGACCATCAGTTGGGGAAATGTTAACCATAATCCTATGTGTCCACGGAGAAGAGGATCATGGACCATGTGTTGGGAGGTAGCGATTTGCTTACAAAATATCACCATCATATAGGCCATGATTTTCTACTCTGTAGTTAGGCTAGATTATGTGAGGACAAATAGATTGTCACTGAGGAGTGCTGTTGAGAAGGTTCAAAACAATGTGTAGCCCCTACATCCTCCTCTGCATTGCCACAGGGCCCCAACCTAACGTGCCTGGGTCTCCTCTTCTGACTCAGTTTGCTGCCTAGTCAGCCCCATGACCCTTTTGTCACTGCCATATGCGTACCTGTTCACAGTATCCAAACTTCTTCTTCACTGAGCCCACCATCCCTTTCGATGTGAGCATGCATGCCTGCTGACGTTTCTACCTCTGGGTCATCAGACAATGCTGGTGATAAAGGCTCCTTCATACTACCTGCTGGTGAGATTTTACAGCTGTCACTGATTTCAAATAATGAAAATTAAAGAGGCCCTTGTATAAAAAGTGCTGCGTGTGCCACCGCATTCATGTTCCCAGGTAGTACGTCTGGACTTCTATACTGAGACTGTTTTCTCCTTTTGTTTGACACAATTACCCCAGTTTGCATTGCAGGGCCATCATTAACTTGTTCTGTAACTGCTGGCCTCTTTTTCCCTGGCCCAGCCTTCTCTGCTCTTGAGTGTGAGGATGAGTGTGTCTCCCTCTTTTATATTAACTCTATCCGGGCCAATATCAACATGCTTGCACCATGCCCCCAAGTCATCCTTTTTCCCTTTACTAGCCTCGCCACACCCTAGGCCATAATAGACTGCCTCCTTAATCACAGGCCCTGCCTTATAACTTACCCCTTTCTTCCCAGCCGCACTCAGCCTCCTAACTTAGCCTGTGGAGCCGATCTGCATTCCAGAACCACGACCTTGGAGCAGTGATACCTACTGTCTTACCTATTCCATGCGCAATCTTAGCATATGCAGCCAATGCCCACGTAGACTGTGTTGTAACCGGCGGTTAAAATTACAGTTATCTGGATGACCGGATCTACTTTCAGAGACACTGTTCCACATTACAACTGTCTCTGTGCAGTTGAAAGCCTTACACCAGCTGGTTTATTCCTTGCAGGACCAGGTGAGTTCCTGAGTGAAGGGCTCAGTCTAGAAAAAGCCCGGGATCGTCTCTAGGGTCTGCGGGGCGGTGGCAGGCATATCTACCATTGGAGACGCTATAATAAAATTAGTTGAAGCAGATGAGCAACTGGATTCCTAGTGTTAGACCTGCTCTCAACTTACCAAAGTTTATTTAATTGTACCCAAAAAATTTTTTTAGCAGTCATTTAACACCGTATCAAGTGTAAACGACAGAATCTGTACACCACCAAGCTCTCCTTTTGTTGCTAACAACCCAAAGAATAATAGTATAGTCTGAAAGAGGTCACACTGTTCCAAGCTTCACAGCTGTTCTCTCATCAGGATCGTATTTATATAAATTAGTAGCGAATTGCCCGTCAAAAAATGACGGCAATAGAATTATAAGTCAAGGAATGTTGTTTAGCACACAGAGTAAGTGTTTTGGTTGTGTGAGTTCCTTCGGCGCTGATTGCGAGGTCTGGGTTGGTGTTCTTTTGGTTGTCTGAGCCAAATCTGTTTTGATGTTCCTGCCGCATACAATGTAGATTTTCATGGTGACCTGAGGTGTGTCAGCAATGTGTGCGCAAGGGGAAACCGTTTGTGTAGCTGTATAGTTCAGCATTTTGTAATGTGAATGTTAGTGTGTGCAAGTTAGTTGTGTAAAATGGCGGCGGTTGTGTGTGTTAGGCGTCCTTCATAATAGTGTACTTTATACCTCGTACGGTCCTGTGTAAAAGTCGTATGTGTGTTGCGGAGTTTTGTATGTTTAGGGGTCGTGTAGCCTCTTTTTCTTTTTTTTCTGCTGCCATTTTTTCTCTTGCTTAGGGTATTTTCTAGTGGCTAAACTCTGGAAATTGGAGGGAAATTGTTGTGTAACCTCACTTCCAGATGTCCTGGGTGTCCCCCTTGCTGTGTGTGATGTTTTTTTTTTATTTTGTTTTGTATTTTGTGTGTTTTTCGTGTTTTTCAGTGTGCGCAGTTCAGCCGTTAAGTTTGTATTTTTTGCGTCTCGTATTTTTGTTTCTCTAAGTCGCGGTTTCCTTTTGTAAGTGTTACGGGCCTTTTTTTTTTTTTCATGCGTTGTTTTCAAAGTGCTACAGGTCTCGCACTGTGAATTGTGTATTTGAGTTTTGTGTTGATGTGTAGTCCCGCGGCTCGTACGGGGCGCTCATATAATAGCAAGCACAAGAAGTGCCTTCGGCGCTCATTGCCAGCAACTGCGGCCCTTGCTACGCGAGCCCCCAAGCGTTAGCAACGACCCGTATTGCTGAGAACTATATATGTGATATGTGCCAAGGGCGCTCCTTGCGGAGGTGGAGGCTCTACGGCGCCTCACAACCTTTAAAAAATAAAAATACAAACTGCGGGACTTAGAAAATAAAAAATTGTGGACTTACACAAAAAAATACTACTCGAGGGACTTAACAACAACCTTAACAGACAACCCGAGCACACCGGCAAACATTAAAAAACTCAAAAATACAGACAAAAATTAAATAGAAACCTTACCCACAGCAAGGGGGGACACACAGGACCTCTGCAACACAGCTTAAACCTTGATTTCAGTCAAATTTACAAAGTTTAGACACTCGAAAATCCCCTAAGCGAGAGAAAAAAAGGTTGACGAAAAAAAACGAAAAAAACCTGTACGACCTACAACATACACCATTAGCAAGGACGCTAAATCATACAAACTCGCCTACCACATACACATTCGCCACCATTTTACAACACTAATTTACAGAATGCGGAAGTACCCAGCTACACAAACAGCTTCCCCACTACACACTTCACACATTGCTGACACTTACACCTCAGCTCCACAACACTGCAAATCTACATTGTATGCTGCAGGAACATCAAAACAGATTGTTAGCTCTTCAGCACATTCCTTGCTGCATATATTAATTACAAACAGGTAAAGTATATTAATTTATGATTTCATTAAATAATTAATTAGCAAAAATATACACAAAACAAAAAAAAATTAACACCACACTATCGCAAACAATCACAAACACCTTCACTGCCCCACACACAAGGAGCGCCAACAGAGCACATAGGACACAAACTACACCAGGGGAGAGCCTTGCAATACGCCAGATCACTGCGGACCTTACAATAATTGCAAAAGCGCCTATGATAACAACAAATACACCAACCTAGAGGCTCTCAGCGCCAGCCTCGCAATGAGCGCACAAGGATCTCAGAGCACCAAAACACTTACTCTCTGTGGCAAATAGCATTACCTGCCTTAAACTTTTATTGCCGTCATTTTTTGACAGGCAAGTCGCTAGTAATAAATAATATACAAAATAGACACATAAAAAGTCTTAGTCGAGTTAAAATAAAAATGAGGAACTAAAGTAAAAAAAGGAATCATTATCTGTATATGTGTTTTATTGAAAACAAATAAATATGAGCAATCCAACTGTTCCTTTTCAAGGGGTAAACACGATATTAGACTTACAGCCCACAAGCCAAGTCAGACATTTGAATGTGAGTGAGAGAGTACAAATTTGTGAGAGTGTGCATGAGAGTTCTTGAGTGCATGTCTATTTAATAGGTGTGTAAATGATAGTGCATGCAAAAATGTGCAAGACAGTGTATATGTGTGCATGTGTTTATTGTTCATTCATGCATGTGTACAAGTGAGAGATGTAGTGATTGGCAATGTATAAATAAGAGTATATGTGCATTTTAGTGCATATTTGTGAGAGTATACAGAAAAGTAAGGGTGTTGATGAGAGAGCTCTAGCATTTACGAGTGTGGATATATGCATACACATACATACTGTAAGTGTGAGTATGTGCAAGGGTGAGAGAGTATATGTTGGAAAAATATGTAGAGAGAGTATTTCAGAAAGTTTAGATGATGTCTCCTACATCAGTCAATGTTTCTCTTACAGTTATTCACCCAACTCATTATGCTCAATAGCTCACAAAGTCAGGAGACCTAATGAGACTTTCCTACTGTTTGTCACACATATATGTGGCTCTCACACTACTATTGTTTCAGTCCCATTTGAATGGCTTAAGCATTTGTCTGTTTAAAAGAAATGCTTGTACATTGATAGTATTCACTGGAAACTTTTGAACTAACATCAAGGTAAAGATGAATGAGAATACATTTTCACAGAGATTAATCTTAAAAAAATGTCATATGGAAAAAATTTAATTACACTATTTTTCCCCCGTTTCATTTAGATATAGCATTTTTGTAATGTATTATATATAACAAATCTGATATCTAGGTCAAAGAGTGTATTTATGTATCATATATACTATTAGCGAATTGCCCATCAAAAAATTACGGTCATAAATTTGTAAGGCTGGTAATGCTGTTTGCCACTCAATGTAAGTCTTTTGGTCCACTGAGTACCTTCGGCACTTATTGCGTACCTCTATACTCAGGTACTTTTGATCGTCTGAGCACCTTTGACGCTTATTGCAAGTCCTGCGCTCATTGCAAACATCTCCCCTCGTACTTTTGCTCCTCTGAGCACCCTCGGCTCTCATTGAGAGTCTCTCCCCTGCTCTTTTTTTTATATATATATTTATATTTTTAATATAACATATATAATAAATGAATATACTTTACCTTTTTCTAATTAATATATGCAGCAATCAATATCCTGAAGAGCTAACAATCTGTTTGTATTTTGCTGCAGCATAAAATGTACATTTGGACTGTTGCTGACCTGAGGTGTAAGTGTCAGCAATGTGGCAAGTGTGCAGTGTAAATAGGCTGCGTGCGTGAGGGTAAAGCGTATGTCTAGTTGTGTAAATCGCCATTTTAGAATGGTAATGTTATTAGTTGCAAGTTAGTGTTGTAAAATGGTGGTTACGCGGGTCTGGAGCATTTTCCGTACTTCCTAATAGTGTATTTTGTGGTTCGTACGTACCTGGGTAAAAGTCTTATGTGCCTGGCAGTGGTCTCCGTCGTTAGGGGTTGTATAGCCTCGTTTCGCCATTTTTTTTGTCGCTTTTTGTCCATTTTCGATTTCCGAAACTGGCCAAATTGTATTTAAATTGGCGTGCAACCTGATTTCGAGATGTCCTGGCTGATCCCCGTGCTGTGTGTGATGTTTATTTTTATTTTCATTGCGTTTTTGTTGATTTTGGATGTGCGCGGTTTGGCCGTTAACGTTGTAGTTTTTCGACCTCGTATTTTTTTTTTCTAAGTCCAGCAGCTCATATTTGTTTTACCAGGCACGTCGCAGTCTTATGTGCCTGGTGGTGTTTTTTGCGTGGTTAGAGGGTCATGTTGCCTCGTTTTCGTTTTTTCTGCCGCCATTTTTCATGTCACTTAGTCGATTTTCGAGTGGCTAAACTCAATGTTTTTAAATAGTCATTCAACCTCACCTTTTGCGAGGTTCTGCCGTTAAATTCGTATTTTTTTTACCTTGTATATTTTTTTCCTAAGTTCCTTGGGTCGTATTTTTTTTTTCTAAGTCCTGCTTTACTTTTTGCAAAGTGTTAACGGCCGTAATTTTTTTTCAGTTTTTTTTTCAAACTGCTACGGGTCTCACATTGTGAATGGTGTAATTGAGATTCCGGTTGATGTGTAGTTCCTTGGGTCGTAGAGATGAGCGCCTATGGCGCTCACCTCCACCAGTGCAAGGAGCGCCTTTGTAAACCCACAAGCGTTAGTAACAACCAGTATTGCTCACAGCTGTATATGTGATTTTTTTTTTATTAATTGTATAATACAGACAACATGGTAACTTCTCCAAATCCATTTTCCTTTTTCAAAAAAATCCAAATAAACAAAACAATAGAAAAAACAATTTCCTCTGAGTTGAATAATACCTATTGTTGGAATTGTAGTCGAAAGGTTGTTACAAGGTTTGAGGTCTACCCTGGAGCTGGAGGTATGCTAGTTTTTGGAGGATGTTTATGTGAGAGGTGAGGTATTAGTTAATTTTTAAGTTATAGAGATCGCATAGGTTGAATTTATCCAGTTTCCCCAGATTTCTAGAAAGGTTGGGTAAGGGTGTGGGTCAATCTTTCGTAAATCATTATATTATTTAGTCTGTTAATTATGTATTGTTTGATTAATTCAGATGATTTCCATTTTTTGGACAGGTGATTTTTGGTTGCCAGCATTAAAAATTGTAGCCATTTATTTAGATTTTTAGTGATATGGGGGTTTGGTATACCTAAAAGGTAAAGGTCTATTGAGGGCTTGATTGTGGCGTTTAGGGTTTGGGATGCTATTCTGGTGATATTAGACCACATGTTTTGAGCTAATCGGCAATCCCACCAAATATGGTACATTTTTCTTTGCAGTTTCTGAAACATTCAGGGGAGATTTGTGGGTTGAGTTTATGCAGTTTGTCTGGGGTAAAATATGCTCTATGTAGGACTTTAGTTGCTGTTTCTGAATAGCTAAAGTAAACTGATCCTTAAGTTAAGTTTGAAGATATTTTTTCCCATTTTTGGTAGTCCCATGTGACTCCTAGATCTAATTCCCATTGTCTAATACATTTTGGTTTCTGGTTAGTCAGAGAATGATTTAGAATTGAATAAAGGATCCCCAAGATTCCTTTGGTTAGTGGGGCTTTATTGCAAATACAAGATAGCCTGTCCAAGAGATCTGAAATGCATTCCGTTTAGAGAGGTCTGCGGACAGTTCTTTCAAGAGAGGTGTGTAGTTGGCTTTATATAGATCGGATAACTCTGGGGTTATATTTAGGCCAAGGTATTTAAGGTGGGAGTTTGGCTATGAGAATGTATATTTTTCCTTAATTTGGTCTATTTTATGGTTTGTGATTTGAGCTTCTATTACATCAAAGGTTTCAAGGGTATCCATTAAGGCTGAAATGGAGTGTACACAATATGTCGTTGGTGAACAGACAACATTTGAATTGATATAGACCTATTGAAAAACCTTGTATTTTAGATTCGGTCCTGATGAGATGAGGAGGCTGTAGGCTCTGGCTGCGGTGGTGGTGAAGCCTGTGGAACCAAAGGCTGGAGTGTAGATACATGGGCTTCAGCCAACTGCACCAGCTGCGCCAAGTGATGTGTCTGGGCTTGTCTGTCCCTATGAACCATTTGCTCGAACCTCTCCATCCGAAGATTATGCCTCCTCACCTCACCATATATTGCTCGGATGCTTTCAGCCTGCCCTGTAGCAATATTATTATGACATGTCAGCTGAGCTGTCAGCTTTTGGACTGCTCTGATCTCACTCTCATCAGCCAACCAGTTATGCTGATATATGTCACTCAAGGTGCCTGGTGAGGAGATGTGAGTTCTATCTACAGATGATGTTGGACTCTGGATGTGTTGTGGTGAGGCCAGAGACATTGCCCATTGTGATGATGTACCCCATAGGGATAGGGATGGTGTTGCCAGTAGGGATTCTGTTGCCTATGGAGATGCTGCTGTTGCCAACGGAGATGGTGCTGTTGCCCATCCCTATGGTGTTGGACTGGTCTGTTGGGACAACAATGGCTGTGGCAACAACAGCTGGGACAACAATGGCTGCGATATCTGCTGAGGCAACAATGGCTGCAATATGTGCTGGGGCAACAATGGCTGCATCAACTGCTGGACCAACTGCTGGGACAACCACTTCTTTGAAAACCACTGCTGTGGCAACATCTTTTGTGGCCCGGTCAGGAGTGGGAGGGGATTGGAGTCCAGCACACGTATTGCTTGAATGTCACCAGACGGCAGTAGTGGGCCTGTTGAGAGTGGTCCCCATGAGCTTGACAGCCCTGAAGATGGTCGGTGGCTCATTGAACTTCCAGTAATTTGAAAGGGCTGGGAACATGCCCGTGATGCATGTGAGGGCCTGGAGGGTGATTACCACAATGGTCCTGCTGCTGAGGGTCCAGCCTCCTGTGATGGGCCCAGGCCATCAGCTTCCTCCACCATCATCTGCGTTGGTGATAGTGGCGCCTCTGGTGGAGCCACCGCCTATGTCTCTGCGCTCAGGGTTCGCCTCCTGGCTACTGAAAGAGAGGACAATAGTATTTGAGTATTGATTCTCTGGGCAATTGTTTGCTATTTGTTTCCATATCCTGACATCGTGGTCACTTGTAATTGGCTGTGGTGATTGTTTCCTGCAGATAAACATGAGCTGTATCATGATCATTGTGGATCATGGCTTATATCAATATATCAATATATATATATATATATATATATATATATAGCTGGTGTGGTGTGCCATATGCAGTTCATTAGGACACATGCTCATCTGAATCTGCTGTGCAGTATGTGAGACTGACCAATCTGTGACCAATGCTCAGCAGTGGGTGTTAACATGTTTATGAGACATGGTCCAGGTTAGGGTAGTACATGACATGCACATGCACTCCCTTATGAGTCTGTATCTGCATATGCTGCAGTGTGCACACACATACATGTACTTTCTATTGGATGTAAAATCCTTTTGGATCTACAGCTGTACCTTGTTTTACCCTGGGGATAGCTTCCAAGCAGTTGGAGTATTAAGCGACACAGCTTTAAACGGTGCAGTGTAACATGGGAAAGATAGGGATAGGGGAACTCATTACAAAATATATACAATTGCAATTGATATTTATACTGTTTTGTTTTATATTAACTTTGAACACACAGCAAACATAACACTAACACAAACTGCATTGGCAACTGCTATTCAGAATCTCTTTTAACTACAGGTATTGGACTGACATTTCATTGATAACAATTAGGATGATAATATGATGATAACATAATATGTTATAAAATATGCTATAATATTCACATGATAATTAATGCCCCATATATCTGTAGTCAGAACCAGAAATCTTAAAGTGCTATTGTATGTCAGTTATCTATGTGTGTGGGATCATGTGTGTGCATATGAGGGTGTGATGGTGCATATGATACTCACTTCCCAGGGTTTCCTAATAGCCAGTGTCCGACTGTCCTGGAAGGCCCACTACTGCTGCTGGTTCCTTGATAGTCTGCTCCCATCCACAGTATGTGATGTTGAGTGGAGGGCCACCACCAGTCACATAGGCTGCTCTTGCCTCCACTGCCATCTTCTTCTTCACCTTCATCTCGCAGTCATCATATCAGTGTTTTAACCAACCGAATATCACAGTTTGCAACACCTAATGAAGCCACAGTTGCAGTCACCTCATTCCAGGCACATGCCTTATCGCCAGGCCTCACATCATGCTACGGCGGGCTTGGACTTCCCTGAGCAGGGTTTCTGTCTCCTCTTGGCTATACTTGTGGGCCCTCTGCTTTGGCACAACCTCTTGCCTCAATGATCTCTCCCTGGGGCATGCCCCTCATCCCGAATAACTCTCCCCCATGGGATCAGGCCCCTGATCCTCTGCTCCTTGTGTCCGTACATCTCTCTCTAGCACTCTCTATCTCTCTTTTAACACTCTCTATTTCTCTATCTCTCTTTCTCTATATCTCTCTCAAAAACCCACCAGCACCTAGACCTGTGTGTTGACTTTCTCAGCTACAGCATAATCAAAGTTTTCGCAGTCTTTTAAACTGGTTCCCTCTGCTTCCTATTGATTAATTGACCTATGACGGGATCGCAACTTACAGCCTTAACTGATTTTGGCGCGCTTCATCAGATCGTGTACCTGGAAGCATTACAGGTGAAAACAGGCTTTACAGGCTTGAGGCTTCGGCCCATAACTCGCGCCCTTGCTCAATTTTATACCATCGTAAGTGGAGACGAACGGGAGCCTGCAATACACCTGCAGACATACGGCCTACATCGATTGAGTTGCGGACTTGCAACTGAATAGAGGCCTCTGTCTGCAACTCTGCTCCTAAAAACCAGGGGTAATATTTATTTCCTGTGTTCGTGTATCATGAGGACTGGTTTTTAATAGACTGACTACCTAAGCTTGGCACTGAGGTAACCCCAAATTACCAACCTAGAGAATTCCTGTAAGCCAAAGGCAGGTGGTGTGGTGCGTGGCCCCCCAACTCTGAGTTGTGACATTCCCTATTGACTATACAAACCATCCCTCTTCTCCTTCGCTTAATTTATCTCTTACCCCCTCTATAATGTATGCCCCATTACTTACATCTATTTCCTTCCACCTACTAGTTTGACAACTCCCCCAGCCTTTTTACCATCCTCTCCCATAGCACACAAGCTTCCCCCTCATTAAGGTGCAATACATCACTGCTATAGATGCTGTATTCAAGTGACAAGTCATTCCAATGCTCTAAAAAACCCAAACCCTCCTTAGTGCAGAACTTTTTTTAGCCATGCATTAACCTCCATAAGCTCCCTCTGCCTCCCTGGGCTAGCAGGTGGCACTGGTGGTATCTCGGAAAATACTTATCTGGAGGTTCTTGCCTTAAGCTAATTTCCTAGTTTTCAAAAATTATACTGTAGGACACTCAATCTTTTACTAACTTTGTCATTGGTACCCATATGTACCAAGACCATTGGCTCATTTCCAGTCTCTCCCAATAATTTATCAACTTGATCCACAAAATGCCAAACCCAAGCACCCCGGAGACAGCAAACTGTTCAGCTGCTGGGATATGGGTGACAAATGACCCTGTATACTTTCCTAATAATAGAGTTCCCTATCACCAAAATCTGTCTGTTGCTCTGCCAATTCTGCCTTCCCTCTCTTCCAGTAGAACCATTCTCCTGACTGTTAGAGGGAACAGCTCTATCTGGCATTGCTATTCCTGAATGGCCCCCAACAGTTTCACAAAGTCTGTCAAATATATTGGTGCTTGCCAACTCAGAATTGTCCTGCCTCCTCCTCTTGTTCCCTCTGCTTACCCTTGTAACAGGAACCCAACTACCTCCCTGGACATCCTCACTTGATTTACTGTAAAATGTGTACTTTCTATTACATTCTAATCTAAATTATTTCTGACATATACAACATTCCCACTATGTTACACAACATGATCTTGTTCATCTGAATATGCTATTTCCTTGTGGGAGCAAAATTATCTATCTTTATATTACTATGAAGTTTGAACCTCTTCATACCAAACAAGTTAACTTTGCCTCAAATAAGCATACTGAGACACGGTAGCATATCAAAGAGACAGCAATGTATATCTCAATAAAAATGTAGTAAGTTTAGTTTAGTTTATTACTTTATTGTTCTTTTATATTAAAAATGCTTTTAACAAAGACATTAAAAATAGGTTTGGGTAAAAAACTCGCACAGTGAGTATGCGATGTTGAGTGGTGGGCCACCACCAGTCACATGGGCTGCTCTGACCTCCACTGCCATCTTCTTCTTCACCTTCATCCCGCAGTCATCATATCAGTGTTTTAACCGACCGAACATCACAGTTTGCAACCCCTAATGAAGCCACAGTTGCAGTCACCTCATTCCAGGCACATGCCTTATCGCCAGGCCTCACATCATGCTACGGTGGGCTTCGACTTCCCTGAGGAGGGTTTCTGTCTCCTCTTGGCTTTAGTTGTAGGCCCTCAGTCACCTCATTCCTCTAATCACGTAATAACCAAGACCTTAAGGTCAGAGAATACAATTTTTTATTAATTTTCTATTATACGTTTTCTTATAGCTACTTGTCAACATCAAGTGAGTTCCTTAATAAGTGCATGTAAAATATTGTAAACCTGTATGTAGAAGCTATGTTAGAAAAAAGCTGGGCATAGTAGAAAGCCGTATTCTATGTGTGCAGGTATAGGAAAAATAATGCAATAGAGCCTCACATCTACAAGATCAAAGGAACAATTTATCCTGGTACTCTCTAACCTCTGCTACATTAAATGTGCCCTTAACAACCACTCTGATATATGAAAGAGATCCTGGCCTAATACAGTATTTATATTTGAAGCTTCATATTTTCAGAGGATTTCAGATAAGTGCACATAAAAATGTATGATTTTTTTTTCCTTTTGTTTGACCTTTAATGTCCTTTATTGTTGATTCCTTGCAGAGCCCGCACTATTATGGTTGGAAATACACACACAAAGGTTTCTTCTTACTCCGTATTAGAAAAATGCTACAGGAGCAGTGAGTTGTAGGAAGAAATTAAAGTATCTGTATCCATGTTTATCAACGTACTTGCACAAAGTAGCAATAATTGGCTGCATCTCCACTGTGTCTTACTAATTCTACCTATAGAAGTATCTTATACATTTGTATTAATATACTAGGCTGTAAACTATTCTCTTTGTATTAATGTCTATGGTTTAGGTTAAGAGTTTCAGCAGCTAAAGTAACCATTGTGAATCTTTCCAATCTAGCACTATGCGGCATAACTGTCCCATAACATAAATAAGCAACACAAAAAAACTAATATCTTTGTGTGCCACTTGTGCCTTAGTTGTTAAATCGTACACTTAAAAGTTTCTGGCCCTCACAACCTTTTGTAGTGATTACCTGAAAGTACTGTATATTGTACCTGTAACTGCTCTAAAACATATTAAGAACTAGCGACTTGTCTGTCAAAAAATTACGGCAATAAAATGTTAAGCCAGGCAATGCTGTTTGCCACACAATGTGAGGCTATGGGCCCTCTGAGCACCATCGGCGATCATCACGAGCCACGCACTGAGCGCCTTTGGCGCTCATCACGTGGCTTGCAATTAGCACCTTCGGAGCTCATTGCGAGCCTCTCCCTCCATCTAATGTACGGGCCTCGCCATTGCAGGACTTGGCAACCCACAACTTTTGGGGTTTTCAATGTTCACCTTCAGCGCTTATCATGAGCCCCGCGATGATCACCTTTGGTGTTCATTGCGAGCCTCTCCCCAGTCTCTGAACTCTATGTCTGTTTCCCCCTCTTTCCATGCTGTGTGTCTTTTGTTTTTCCTTATTTCCCCCCTGTGTCTTTTTTCATCCGTCTCTCATCCCTGTGTCTCTTTCCACCCTCTCCCCCCTCTCCCTCCTCTCCCTCCCCTGTGCCTTTCTCCTCCGTGTCTGTGCTGCAATTTTGAGTGGCTCACGATAAGTGCCGTTGCTTGCATTGTTTGGCTAAGTGTTACTGGCTTCGTGATGGTGTTTACTTTCTTGCGCTAAGTGTTACTGCCTTCTGCCTCATTTTCATCCACTTAAGTTTTTTCGCCTGTAAATTTTTTCTTGCCTAGCTGATTTTCGACCTCCAAAAAACAGCACATATGCCTCAAATTAACTTTCAACCTCACTCACTGGCTCCCTGGCTCTTCCCCTGTGCTGTATGTGAGTGTGTAAGGTATTAACTATTTTACGTTTTATGGTCTTTCAAGTTCAGTGGTTTGGCCATTAAAGTCGTAAAGTATTGCGTGCCGTAAAGTATTGCATGCCTCGCGATCAGCGCCAAACTGCTTCGCGCTGACTCTTGGTCCTTGCAATGAGTGCTCATTGGCACTCATCTCCACCCCTGCAATGAGCGCCTTTGGTGCTCATTGCAGCTAAGTCCTGCGTGCCTCGCTATAAGCGCCTGCAGCACTCATCTCCACCCTTGCAATGAGCTCCTTTGGCTCTCATGGCAGCTAAGGCCTGCAATGAAGCCTCACAGTTGTGTGCTTCAACCACTTTGCGAGGCTCACAATATTTAACATTGCGTTACCAACAACCCCACAATTACAACAACTATATATGTGATAGTGCAGCATAATATGTCAGCACACTGTAAATAAAGATAATAATATTTGTGTGGCACCCAATTAGCATGACGTAAATATTTTATGCATTCCTATAATCACGTAATAACCAAGACCTTAACACTTAGCAATTTATTCTCTTTAGTTAAAAGCAAAAAGCAATATATCCCAGAAAACAACCTTTTCTCGGATTCGGCTCTGACATCATCTCAGAAACTGGAATAAAATGCTGATACTAGCAAACTTGACTATTTTTTTGGACCCCCTCCAGAAATATTTAAGCAGCAGGGGAAAAGATGTAATATTTATTATCCTGAGATTCACTTTTGACCCATTGAATTCCCTCCCAGCGGAGAGAAGAGAGCACTCTAATTAACAAGGACTATTAATGTCAGCAGAGATGACATATATATAGGGTTGGGTTTTTTCCTGTTTACGAGTCACGTGTTTTTCAGTCCTTTACAGGCAGCTACTGTTTAAATATGATCAGCCAATTGACCAAATAGACAGTGTGCCTTTCACAATTTGAAGTAAGGGGTCAAACCCAGAATTCCCAATATTGCCAGCAGCCTATGCTATGGCACAAATATACCCATACTCTTATATTTCATAACCATGCTGTTAAATTTCAAAATGCATAGATGGATAGACTGCTGAGAGGCAGCAATGTATCTTTTGCACGTTCCCATTCCACTTAATATTCTGATGTGGATAAAATATATTGATTTTTTTGCTGCATGCTTTATGTGGTCCCACCCTTTCTGTTCAGCCTCCAGCATTAACCTTTCAAGTCCTGAGAAGGCTACAAGATAAACATTCACTAGACATTCTGCAATTCAGCAAAACATTTAATGAGCTGGATATAATATCAGTAAAAGTCATCTGATATGATAAGTGCTCCCAGTACAGGCTTTTGCTCAGATTACAAGGCTTTTTAACCCTTTGAGACATGCAAAAGATTGAATTATAATCAGATGCCGGTGTGTTTAGGGAAAAAATAACTAAATCACAACAGATTTTGGATTCTGTTTTCGAGTTTTAGCGCAGTCATAGTTTTTAATGTATATCAGATATGGAGTTAAAAATGTATATAAAAGAGTTGTAATCTCACAGGACCCTTAGACCTATGATCATGCCTCTGTAGAAGATGTGTTGCTATATTTGTGTATGATCAATATTCAGCTTCAAGACCTTGTAAAGGCCATTTCTGCAGTAAACTGCTAGGTTATTAATACAACTGAAAATACTATTCCCAAGGTTTCAGGTATATGAGGTATATATTTGGTTGTGGGTTCTGAAAATTATGTCAGCAGTTGGCAAATATGTGTGGAGAATTACAATGTTTTAAAATGCTGCCGCATAAACTATTTATAACTGTTTTATTTTATTTAATTTATACTATAAAAATGAACTAGTGAATACCTTGGTTTTCAGGGTTCTGTATCTTAGGACTGATAGCTGGTAGAGTAAAACTGATAAACAATAAAATGTATGTCTTCGATCTGCTTCTTCAAGGGGGGCTTGATATGAACCTAGTTCAAACCTACCCCAGCAGAATCGTGTAGTTCCTGTTCTCTGTGGCACAAAAGATGGCTTCTGAAGAGGGCAAGGCCCAAAGGTACAGGCATGGAATACTGCATACAGGTTACTAGTGGTCCATAGCAAGACCACTCCCCAAGTCAGGATACCACACACAGAAATAGCCTCACACTGTGGATATGTGAAAACTATCTCTCAACCTTTATTGAATGATCAAAACAACATATTTATACTCTCCCATACCACACCCTTGTGTACATTTGTGTATGTGTGATGTCAGCCCATCTGGCTTGCAACCTTGGGCTATCAAAGCTTTTGAGATCAAATTCACCAGATATCTATTATTTGGCTAGGGGAAAAAAACTTCATGTTAAACTCAAGTATTTGCTTAGGACTACTTGAAGTACATACATCTGTCTTGACCCAAGGTCTGTATGTGTGAGTGTGCAATGATCTGCAACTAAATTCTAAGCAGAGCATTTTTACCAATTCCACATATGTTCTATAAAACATTTTCCCTCTTATAATATATTACAACTAGGATACATAATAACCATGTACAGGCAACATATAACCACCCAATGACACATAATCCGAATGCAACAATGTCATGCTCCCTTGGCCATATTCATAAATGACTGGCAATATGAGTCCTTAAACAATTGAATCATGACAATGTATTTATGTAATCTTAAACTTGTCATTGCCTGTAACTTAACCTATGTATAGCGCTACGGAATATTCTGGAGCGTTACAAATAAACGATAATAAAATAATAATAATATTTACATTGGTAATGGAATTAAGAAATGAGACCCACATTTTTAGGGTAAGTGTCTTTGAATATCGGTGGTACGAAAAACAACATCCACACCAGTAATTAATCCACCATTGCTTACATAGCCTGGCCTGCAAGGAATGGAGAGTAGAGCCACTGCCCTACACCATTCCGCCCAACTATCCATTGTGGAATTCCTAATTCCTATTAGTTTGTCCTATTAACTTCCCTCTTTTAAAAGCAAGGCTTAAAATTCAGTTTTCAGCGCTACGTTCACACCTCTGATCTGCTGTTTTCAATCAAAGTCTAGTAGACAGAAGTCTTAGTTTACACAACATATAGAGTGGTGGTAACACTGTCCAATAGTGAATCATTTTTCTACAATATAATTGTCTCTGTTTCCTTTTACTTTCAACAAATGTGAGGGGTCCATGATGCTCTGCTTCTATTGATCAGAGGCCATTCTTAATGCCATTGTTATCACCAGGACTAATGGATCTCTTAGTGTACCAGTCGCTTCCTGCTGAGAAAGCATTATAACTAATTGGGCAATAAGAGTCCCAAGTAAATAATTATACCATAATAATATATTTATTCAGGTCTCTTGTACATACTAAAATTATTTTGTCTGTTGTTAAGTCAAGTTGTTCTAATGAACCTACTGTAAATATGGGAGAACAGTGTCCCTTTAACTATATCAACTGACAAACACTGATTACTCTAAAAAAAAAAAATGTGTTAAAAAAAAATCAGTAAAACAAGGATACGACATAACATTGAAAAGCATGCAAATGTTTATGCATTTAAATTAGGATGCAAATAAATAATTTGAGGAAACAGTGTGTCTTCTAGTATGAATAGCAATTTAAAGACATTTTATAGTATGAGCATGGAAACCAGATTAGAGTGATAATGTAATTGTATTGTAATAAAATGGTTGGCATTGGCTATTCATATCACTCTTCTGTTCATATGTCCTTGTTATGATCCTACAGAAGATGTTACCTGGCACGTGTTATGAAATACCTCACAATGTTATCTGCACATTTGACTGATATAATATTTTGCTCTGTATATTGCAACAATCATAACAGTCACACTTATGCTAAATATAACTTGGTATTGCACGTCTTTCCCATCTTCCCCTAAAATATCCTATAATTGATAGATAACATGAGTCTGTTTCCATGGCTCTCCAATATTTTTTAATTAAATTTACTGTTATATTCCTCTACCTTGTTTTGCAACAGAATATGCATAGATGGCACTGGTGAGCAAGGAGCCTGCCTAGCTTTGTTATATTCCTCTACCTTGTTTTGCAACAGAATATGCATAGATGGCACTGGTGAGCAAGGAGCCTACCTAGCTTTGTTATATTCCTCTACCTTGTTTTGCAACAGAATATGCATAGATGGCACTGGTGAGCAAGGAGCCTGCCTAGCTTTGTTATATCCCTCTACCTTGTTTTGCAACAGAATATGCATAGATGGCACTGGTGAGCAAGGAGCCTGCCTAGCTTTGTTGATTGCCCCAAATGCACCAGTGAGAATATGAGAGGAAAAATGGCAGCTCTAATTCTGAGCAATATGGCAAAATAAAGCAAGTAAGCCCAACGAATATCACTAAAATGTTTATAAGTGGAGAAGAGATCAATTGTGATTCAGATAAAACATTTCAGAGTCCAGGGGTCCTTTAATGCATAAAAATTCCAGATGTTCATATTCTTTTTCTTGTACACTTTTTTACTTAAAATTTAGTAAAGGGTGATATTGTACTTACACGCCTGGGGATGTTTACTGTTTTCTTGTTTGGGTAACAACAGTCAATACTTACACAATGTTATAAATGTCTCCCAGATTTTGTACAGGCCTGTCTAAATAGAAATGATTTTTATTGCAATGAAGTGTTTGGATAATTAATACTAACCACATTCAGTGAAGACACAATGACTGGCTGAATTCCAGGTCCAGTTTTGTAATGTCTGGGATTATCCTGACAGGCTCTCTGTGTGGTGCGATTAATACTAGTAATTGACTACAAAATAGAAAGGGTAATAATCAATGGAACAGTCTGACGGCATAATATCTCTATATTAAATAAAACACAAGACCTAATTTAATGAGTGGAGACGACTCCAAAAAAGTAATTTCATTAAACATTGCTATTATTGCTAAGTGCTCCTCTTCTCTTTAGCTACAGTACAATATGCAAAAGGTACATTTAAATGAATACAGGCAATCAAAAGCATCTAACAAATTTCACAATCAGAAAATAACTTCCGCTGACTCATAAATAATGAATAAAATAAAAGAACTGCAGAATATTATTTGTGAATTAGTTATTATTTGTAAATATATTAGGAATGAGCTTGAGAGATAAATTGGCTATGGCTAATATTGTGAAGGTGCCATGATGTATGAATGTTGACATTGTAATTGATATTACAATCCTTAGTTTAAAAGACTACTGTATTGCAAATGTATCCATATAACCATATGTGTGGTATCTCGAGGAGAGACAATTCTTCTCTTATACTATATACAGGCCCCTATTCAATTGAGCAATTGTAAGTTACTGTAATGTAGCCCGTAAACTAATTTGCTACTCAATTGGCGACTTTTAGCTACCCGCAATCAATCTGCGGTTCACAGACTGAAAATCCCTGTAGTTGTCAAAATCGTAACTACGACCCAGCTAAGCCTTTGATCTTTCAAGAGCGTAAATGTTACAATCGCAAATCGCTATTTCATTGCTACAATTCCCCAAGCCCGCAAATGTTTTAACACCTGTAAATGGCAAATGTAGAAGAAAATCCTACGAGTACCAGATAGGACCGGCAAGGGGTTTTAAACACCTGATCATAGCACTGTAAATGCAAATTAAAAATCAATACTGCACTTTAAAAGATGAGGAAAGCGATGAAAGACATTAGAATTAATTGTACAACAGTCTCAGGCTCGCAAATCTGCAATATAAAATTATTTTTTTTACGTTTTATTTTCATGTTATATTGATCCCAGGAATCAAGGATTTAATACATATCAGCCCACCCACATGGATTAGAACATTTCCTTAATTCATTTGTATTATTTTGTACATTGCCAGATTGTGAGTCTGATCACATATCGGACTTCCAATACCTAATTGATTGACGTTTAACCTCCATGTTTTACTGACGACGTGATGCTGTTTCTAAATCGGAAATGCTGCGCTGAAATGCTACTTACAATTGCATGGTTTACGGTTTAGGCTTTTGGCCAGGTAGCTGAGGGCTTGATCAATTAAATCACTCTGTAACTGTTGCAAATTTCAAGCCCGTAGACTTACGGCCTGTATGAAGTAAACTGGGCTTGCAATTGAATAGGGGCCACGGTCAATTATATCTCTAAAACCAGTGAAAAACACCAAATTGCACTACTATATACTGACATGATACAGACGTTTGCTGTAGTTTTGCAAGTTTTATTTGGAACTATATAGTAACTAGGAACTTGCCCATCAAAAATGACGGGATTACAATTGTAAGGCTGGCAATGCTGTTTGCCACATAATGTGAGGCTTTTGGTCCTCTGAGCACCTTCGGTGCTGATTGCGAGCCCTGCACTAAGCGCCTTCGGCACTCATCACTTGGCGCTCATTGCGCTCATTGCGACCCTTTGCGCTCATTGCGAGCCTCTCCCCACGTGTACTTCAAGTTTCCTGCTTTGCATTGATCACCTTCGGCGCTCATCACGAGCCCCTCGCTGAGCACCTTCGGCGCTCAATGTAAGCTTCTCCCACTCGCGGTGCTCATTGCAAACCTTTCCTCTCGCCTACTGTACAGGCCGCTCATTGCAGGGTTCATTAACCTACAAGTTTAGTGCTTGGGAATGCCATGTGTCTCTTTCCAGCATCTTCCCCCTGTCCCTTCCCTGTGTCTTTCTCCTCTGTGTGTGTCCTGAATGTTTACGTGGAGTGCCGTGACTATCGTTGGTTTTATTTTTGGCCCGCGTGCCTGGCGTTGTTCGTGTAAGTGTTAGTGTTTTCAGCGTTGTGTATTTTGTACGTTTTGCGAGCCAGGCGTTTCTGAGCCTCATTTTCATGCTAATTTTTTTCCTTGCTTAGACGTTTTTTCGAGTGACGAAAAAAGCCAAATACGGGTGTAATTTGCATGCAACGTCACTCCCAGGCGTCCAGTGTCTCCCCCGGTGATGTGTGTGAGCATGTTATAATTTTTTGTACTTTTTTGTTTTGTTTTAGTGGGTTTTTAGAGTTAAGCGCTTGAACAGTGCACTCTCTCCTTGTATGCTTTGTCTGTGTGTGGTCTCTGTACTCTCTCTCTCTCTCTCTCTCTGTGCTCTCTACCTCCCTCTCTCTCTCTCACTCCCGTTCTGTCTGTCTCTCTGTGTTGTCTCTTTCTCTTTCTCTGTACCTCTCTACCTCCCTCTCTCTCTCACTCACTTTGCTGTCTATCTCTCCGTGCTGTGTCTATCTCTTTGTATCTCTCTCCTCCCGCCCTCACTCACTTTGCTGTCTGTCTGTGCTGTCTGCCTCTCTCTGTACTTCTCTCCTCTCACTCACTTTGCTGTCTGTCTCTCTGTGCCGTGTCCCCCTCTCTATGTACCTCTCTCTCTCTCTCTCTCAATGACTAACTTTGCTGCCTGTCTCTATGTGCTGTGTGTCTCTCTCTGTACCTCTCTTCCTCCATCTCTCTCTCTCACTCACTTTGCTGTCTGTCTCTCTGTGCTGTGTTTCTCTCTATCTGTACCTCTCTACCGCCATCTCTCACTCACTTCACAGCCTGTCTCTCTGTGCTGTGTGTGTCTCTCTCTCTCTGTACCTCTCTACCTCCCTCTCACTCACTTTGCCATCTATCTCTCTGTGCTGTGTGTCTCTCTCTCTGTACTTCTCTCCTCTCTCTCACTCACTTTGATGTCTGTCTCACTGTTCTGTCTCTCTCCCTCGCTGTACCTCTCTACCTCCCTCTCTCTCTCTCTCATTAATTTTCCTGTATGTCTCTCTGTGCTGTGTATCTCTCTCTGTACCTCTCTCCCTCTCTCTCACTGACTCACTTTACTGTCTGTCTCTCTGTGCTGAGTCTCTCTCTCTCTTTAACTCTCTTGCTCCCTCTGTCTCCCACACTCACTCACTTTGCTGTCTGTCTCTCTGTGCTTTGTCTCTCTCTCTGTACTTCTCTCCTCCCACTCTCTCACTCATTCACTTTGCTGTCTGTCCCTCTGTACAGTGTCTCTCTCTGTACCTCTCTACCTCCATCTCTCACTCACTCACTTTGCCGTCTGTCTCTCTGTTCTGTGTCTCTCTCTCTGTACCTCACTACCTCCATCTCTCTGTCTCTCTCTCTCTCTCTCTCTCTCGCTCACTTTGCTGTCTGTCACTATGTGCTGTGTGTCTCTCTCTGTACTTCTCTCCTCCCTCTCTCTCTCTCTCTCTCTCTCTCTCTCTCTCACTCATTCACTTTGCTGTCTGTCTCTCTGTGCTGTGTTTCTCTCTATCTGTACCTCTCTACCGCCATCTCTCACTCACTTCACAGCCTGTCTCTCTGTGCTGTGTGTGTCTCTCTCTCTCTGTACCTCTCTACCTCCCTCTCACTCACTTTGCCATCTATCTCTCTGTGCTGTGTGTCTCTCTCTCTGTACTTCTCTCCTCTCTCTCACTCACTTTGATGTCTGTCTCTCTGTTCTGTCTCTCTCCCTCGCTGTACCTCTCTACCTCCCTCTCTCTCTCTCTCATTAATTTTCCTGTATGTCTCTCTGTGCTGTGTATCTCTCTCTGTACCTCTCTCCCTCTCTCTCACTGACTCACTTTACTGTCTGTCTCTCTGTGCTGAGTCTCTCTCTCTCTGTAACTCTCTTGCTCCCTCTGTCTCCCACACTCACTCACTTTGCTGTCTGTCCCTCTGTACAGTGTCTCTCTCTGTACCTCTCTACCTCCATCTCTCACTCACTCACTTTGCCGTCTGTCTCTCTGATCTGTGTCTCTCTCTCTGTATCTCACTACCTCCATCTCTCTGTCTCTCTCTCTCTCTCTCACTCACTTTGCTGTCTGTCACTATGTGCTGTGTGTCTCTCTCTGTACTTCTCTCCTCCCTCTCTCTCTCTCTCTCTCTCTCTCACTCATTCACTTTGCTGTCGGTCTCTAAGTGCTGTGTGTCTCTCTCTGTACTTCTCTCCTCCCTCTCTCTCTCTCTCTCACTCATTCACTTTGCTGTCGGTCTCTATGTGCTGTGTGTCTCTCTGTACCTCTCTACCTCCATCTCTCACTCACTTTGCTGTATGTCTCTCTGTGTTGTGTCTCTCTCTGTGTACCTCTCTACCTCCATCTCTCTCTCATTCACTTTGCTGTCTGTCACTCTGTGCTGTGTCTCTCTCTCTCTCTCTCCATCTCTCTTTCTCACTCACTGTGCTGTGTGTGTCTTTCTCTCTCTCTGTACCTCTCTACCTCCCTCTCTCTCTCACTCACTTTGCTGTCTATCTCTCTGTGCTGTGTCTCTCTTTCTCTCTGTACTTCTCTCCTCCCCCTCTCTCACTCTCTTTGATGTCTGTCTCCCTGTGCTGTCTCTCTCTCTCTCTCTCTCTCTCTGTGTACCTCTCTACCTCCCTTTCTCTTTCTCTCCCATTAATTTTCCTGTCTGTCTCTGTGTGCTGTCTCTCTCTCTGTAACTCTCTCGCTCCCTCTGCCTCCCCCACTCACTCACTTTGCTGTCTTTCTCTCTGTGCTGTGCCTCTCTCTCTGTACCTCTCTACCTCCATCTCTCACTCACTTTGCTGTATGTCTCTCTGTGCTGTGTCTTTCTCTCTCTGTACCTCTCTACCTCCAACTCTCACTCACTCACTTTGCTGTATGTCTCTCTGTGCTGTCTCTCTCTCTCTCTGTACCTCTCTACCTACACCTCTCTCTCTCTCTCTCACTCACCTTGCTGTCTGTCACTCTATGCTGTCTATCTCTCTCTCTCTCTCTCTCTGTACTTCTCTCCCCACTCTCTCTCTCTCACTCATTCACTTTGCTGTCTGTCTCTCTGTGCTGTCTCTCTCTCTGTACCTCTCTACCTCCCTCTCTCTCTCTCATTCATTTTCCTGTATGTCTCTCTGTGCTGTGTCTCCCTCTCTCTGTACCTCTATACCTCTCTCTCACTGACTCACTTTGCTGTCTGTCACTCTGTGCTGTGTGTGTGTCTCTCTCTCTCTCTCTCTGTACATCTCTCTACCTCCAACTCTCTCTCACTCACTTTGCTGTCTGCCTCACTGTGCTGTGTCTCTCTCTCTCTCTCTCTGTACCTCGTTACCTCCCTCTCTCTCTCACTCACTTTGCTGTCTGTCTCTCTGTGCTCTCTCTCTCTGTACCTCTCTACCTACACCGCTCATTCACTCACTTTGCTGTATGTCTCTCTGTGCTGTGTCTCTCTCTCTGTACCTCTCTACCTCCCTCTCACTCACTGTGCTGTCTATCTCTCTGTGCTGCGTGTCTCCCTCTCTCTGTACCTCTCTACCTCCCTCTCTCTCTCATTCATTTTTTCTGTATGTCTCTCTGTGCTGTGTCTCCCTCTCTCTGTACCTCTCTCCCTCTCTCACACTAACTTACTTTGCTGTCTGTCTCTCTGTGCTCTCTCTCTCTCTCTGTACCTCTGTACCTCCATCTTTCACTCTCTCACTCACTTTGCTGTCTGTCTCTCTATGCTGTGTGTCTCTCTCTCTGTACCTCTCTACCTACCCCTCTCTCTCATTTATTTTCCTGTATGTCTCTCTGTGCTGTGTCTCTCTATTTGTACCTCTTTACCTCCATCTCTCTCTCTCTCTCTCTCTCTCTCTCTCTCACTCACTTTGCTGTCTGTCTCTCTGTGCTGTGTGTGTCTCTCTCTCTGTACCTCTCTATCTCCATCTCCCTCTCACTTTGCTGTCTGTCTCTCTGTGCTGTCTCTTTCTTTCTGTACCTCTCTACCTCCCTCTCTCTCACTCACTCACTGTGCTGTCTATCTCTCTGTGCTGCGTGTCTCCCTCTCTCTGTACCTCTCTCCCTCTCTCTCCCTCTCACTTTGTCTGTCTCTCTGTGCTGTCTCTCTCTCTCTCTGTACCTCTCTACCTCCATCTCTCGCTCACTCATTCACTTTGCTGTCTGTCTCTCTGTGCTATGTGTCTCTCTCTCTGTACCTCTCTAAACTTCTCTCACTCACTTTGCTGTCTGTCTCTCTGTGCTCTCTCTCTTTTTACGTCTCTCGCTCCCTCCCTCTCTCTCCCTCTCACTTTGCTGTCTGTCTCTCTCCCTCCCTCTCTCTCATTCATGTTCCTGTATGTCTCTCTGTGCTCTCTCTCTCTCTCTCTGTAACTCTCTCTCTCCCCCTCTCACTTTGCTGTCTGTCTCTCTGTGCTGTCTCCCTCTCTCTGTACCTCTCTCCCTCCCTCTCTCTCTCACTTTGCTGTCTGTCTCTCTGTGCTGTCTCTTTCTTTCTGTACCTCTCTACCTCCCTCTCTCTCACTCACTCACTGTGCTGTCTATCTCTCTGTGCTGCGTGTCTCCCTCTCTCTGTACCTCTCTCCCTCTCTCTCCCTCTCACTTTGTCTGTCTCTCTGTGCTGTCTCTCTCTCTCTGTCCCTCTCTGACTCTCTGTACCTCTCTCTCACTTTACTGTCTGTCTCTGCGCTGTCTCTCTCTCTCTCTCTCTCTCTCTCTGTACCCCTCTCTCTCCCTCCCTCTCTCCCTCTAACTTTGCTGTCTGTCTCTCTGTGCTGTCTCTCTTTCTCTGTACCTATCTCCTTCCCTCTCTCTCCCTCTTTGTGCTGTGTATCTCTCTCTCTCTCTCTCTGTACATCTCTCCCTCTCTCTCCCTCTCACTTTGCTATCTGTCTCTCTGTGCTGTCTCTCTCTATCTCTCTCTGTGCCTCTCTCCCTCCCTCTCTCTCCCTCTCACTTTGCTGTCTGTCTCTCTGTGCTCTCTCTCTCTCTCTCTCTATCTCTCTCTCTCTGTACCTCTCTCTCTCCCTCTCTCTCTCACTTTACTGTCTGTCTCTCTGTGCTGTCTCTCTCTCTCTCTCTCTCTCTGTACCTCTCTCCCTCCCTCTCTCACTTTGCTGTCTGTCTCTCTGTGCTGTCTCTTTCTCTGTACCTCTCTCCCTCCCTCTCTCTCCCTCTCACTTTGCTGTCTGTCTCTCTATGCTGTGGCTCACTCCCTCTTTCACTCCCTCTCTCATTCCCTCAGGTATGTCTCTCTCTGTGCTCTCTCTCTGTACCTCTCTCCCTCCCTATCTCTCAGTCTGTGTTGTGACGCACTCTCTGTATCTCACTCCTTCTCTCACTCACTCAGGTCTGTGTCTATCTGTGATGTGTTTTCTCTGTGCTGTCTTTGAATGCATCATGGCTGCCAGCTACTATTAAATCCTGCTTTAGGTCCCTCCCTGATGACATCATGACCATGCCCCTCAATACCAGCGTTACACACTATGAAAACTATTATATGCGATGCAAAACTAATCACATATCTAATGCACAATGTGTTCTTTGGAGATAATTGAATCGGCGTGCAAACTTGTCAATAAATCAGTATCAATTCTTTTTTCCTTTTCATGAAATTCACCAGAAATCACTTTTAGCAAAGGAAAAGTATTTTTAGGAATTTACAGAACAGCAATTGTATAAAATGACTGGATTTAGAGGTGATATCTGAAGATAAGACTGTAAGTCTGTGAGTTTTCACTCTTATGTGCTTTAGGGAAAGCACTATGTACACATGATTTTAAGCTCAAAGATAGGGCCCTCCATTCTTTTATCTAGGTAGACTGATACTATATGGACATGGAGAGACAGATTAGACCCATTGCCTTCAAAAATGTATTTCACATCCCTTGTAAAGTTCGGCAAATCTGGAGGGATAATCATATCATAACCTAAGCTTCTGTGTGATGTCAAATTTCATAACATACGTAAAATCTGAAACAAAATGCAAAGACATAGAGCCTGATTCAATTGCAAGGCTTCACTTGATCGGAGTAGGCCATATGTCTGCGGGCCTGCTGTGAGCCCACAGTGGCCCCAACTTATGGTGCTATTCAATTGACCTGGCCCGCAACTCCTGGTCCGATAGCATGGTTTGCGATGTGTGCTATTGAAAGTAGCATTTGCGAGCTTGAACATGATCGATGACGCAAGGCCGTAACTCGAGGTTAGAAACAGCAAATGGAATGTGGGTCCGATCGTAACTTGTGGTTCAAGCCTGTAGGAAATCCAACCTCCAATTTTCATTGAAGTCCTACGGGCTTGAATTAAGAGTTACAATCAGACTCCCATTCCAGATATAATGAAATATTGATAAAGCCATAAATATGATATTCTATTACATGCGAGTTCCATTATATGTATTAACACATTGATTGCTGGGATCAATAACACGGAAATTAAACATGAAATCAAGTATTTGTTTTGAAAGATTTGCAAGCTTGAGAATGGTGTGCTATTAATTAAGACCTAACATCACTTTCCCTTTTAATAAAAGTACAGTAGAGTGTTTATATGCATTTACAGTGCTACAGACATGTCATTAAGCCCTTTGCGAGACCTCCTTGGTACCAGTAACTTGAGGTTAGATATTTGCCATTTGCGCACTTGACAGAGTAATTAGCGAGGGGGAATCAAAGCAATTGAATATAGATTTGTGATTGTAGCATTTTCAACTCTTGCATCCGTAAATGACTTTGAGGGCCATTAACTTGCGATTTAAACCATTGCAATGAATTGCAGACCGGAGTCCGTAACCCGATTGGAGCCTGCAAAAAGACGCCAATTGAATAGCTAAGTAACTTGGGGGCTACATTTCCGAGCCCGGATATCCCGAAAGCCTCAATTGAATAAGGCTCATACACTGGATTTTATTTGTTACTATTTACTTAGTAAAAATGAGAAGACAGACCTTTATACGGTTGTGGAAAGCCTGCGTCAGGTCTCATAACAGCTTTTCGGTTCATCCACACAGTGACACTGGTAGTCATTTAATTTTCTCTGTGAAAATGACAAATATCCCAAAAAGGAATCTTTCGCTTGGCGGAGTTACAGCGGTATTAGCTACATGGGATTTTACCTTAAGCTGAAAGGAAGTAAACAGTATTAAACAAAACTCCTAGTGGGGCTGCTCTGTACTCAAACATTTCATATTATAATTCCTTACATGTTTGTTTCTTGTACCATTAAATAAATTACTTTAGATTCTCAGTCCCATTAGTCCTTTTAAGAGCCATTTCTTGGCCTGTTCTGGTTTAAATGTCATGTGAGTAAGTATCAGATATATAGACAGTGAAATATGGAAGCCATAAACTGCCATAAAGCAAAATGAACTGTGCTGAGCCAGCACAAAGCTGAGTGAACCTGAGAAAAGACAGCAAATGATCAAATGATTTACATGTTGGACAAAGAGTTAATTTTCCGAACTCCTGTTTTTTTACACATATCTTATCTGAATAATTTAGAGTTTCTTCTATTTGCTTGTTAGTTCTTCATAGCTGCCTCCCTTGTTAGAGCTGTAGAGGGCATTATCTACATTCTTAATCTCATTTATGTTGAGAGATTCCATTTTTCAGTAAAAATGTTATCTGGAGTCCAATTTCTAATATTCCTATTACAACATGTAATTATCCACAGCAGGGAGAAACATCTATTAATCATAAGTAAATCAAACCATTTTATAACATGGCATTAACAAATATTGATTAACTTCACACCACTGCTTTTAGCTGAGATATGTCAGCATTTAATTAAAGCTCATTTTTCAGAACAATAAAAGTATTGGTGCACTACCCATTAACACAAGTAATACAATTTTAATGTACAAACATAAATGCAGCCAACAAAATCAAGTAGAAATAAACCGATTTGTTTGTTGAGACCAAGATTAAGTTTATGCCTAGGGAGGAAAATTTAAAAGGATAGAGAACACACATATTTATCATCAAACATCTACTTAAAGAGCAAACTTTAAACCATGCATACATAACTCTACTCATCAAGAAGCAAGATAGTCTTACAATATATTCATGTAAGTGTACAAGTAAATTAATTAAAATGGTTGACCCAAGTGTACTCAAACATGTTAATGATTAAAATGTTAATATTGTGTAAGTGCAGCCTTGCAGCACCAACAGAACCTCCAACTGACAAATTTCAGCCACAGCAAGTCTAGAGGTAGTAATCCCTTAACATGGCTTGTGCAGTACCCTAACACACAATAGTTAAGACATTATAAGAAGACCCTGTCAGTGCTGCAAATGCAGTCTGCAGATGTTCAACAATTTAGCTTTTTAAACTTTGCCATGCTAATTTTTTCGTGCACACAATATTACAAAATACTAATATAAATGCAAAGTATCAACTTGCTTAATGTTCCTCCCCAAGACCCCTTCCCATAACAGCTCTCCTCCCTTAGATCCCTTCCTTTCCCCAAGACTCTTTCCCATAACTGCTCCCCATCCAAGTCCCCTTTCCATATCTACTACCCGTCTCTAACCTCCTGTCTGCACAAAGCTCCTTGGCCTGCAGCACAGCTCTCAGAAGCCATCTTCCCTCTCAACATCCACCCCACACATCTCCAACCCCACTTAGCATCCACTCCTACATAGCACCTATCCTTGTCAGGACTCATCCCCTCTCAGCATCCATCCCCTCACAAAACCCAACTCCTCTCAGCACCCACCTCATGTAGCACCCACCCCTATCTCATTTACTCCTCCCTCACATAACCCACCTCCTTGTACTTTGCCTCCGTCAAGCCCTTGCTCTCTCTCACTTCTTCCCTGATACATATCCCCAGAGAGGTGAAGTGCTCCACACTACCACCTATTGGAGCTTCAGTAGAAATTAACTTTTTAAAATAAGTATAGAGTTAATTCCGTCCAGGGATGTGTGCAGCCAAAGAGTCCCATGGAGGCTGTAGCAGGTTGGGGGACCAGCGGGGGGCTAAACAATGAAATGCAAAATAAAACAACATGCAAAAAGAAAAAAAAACACAGCACTGGGCCGCCCAGAGGATTGCTGTGGTGTATAGAGAATCAAACCCCATATATTTTAAAGATTCTTTAAAATGTCTTAAAAAGTGTGTAAATATATTGACTTACAGTAATCGCCTTTTTATAAGATACAATAATTCTATTTAGCATTGTTAGCATAAACCTATTTACCAGTAGGTAATTGCGTTGTTATTTTAAAAGACATTCTGGGGGAAGGAATCACCATATCATGATCTAATTTGTATATGGTATCTTATTAGGCTGTCTCAAATCTCTTGTAAATATACCAAGGAGACCATGTTTGAAAAACCTTTACTGGACCACTGTCTTATGAGACTTGTTAAGTATTCAGTTTCACAAATGAACCAGATGCAGGCTGTTAAAATGGTTTTATTTTGCATGTCAGACATGTTCCAGTGCACAGTGCATGGAAATTCGCTATTAGAATTTCAAATAGGTATTTTCTTTATGGCCATATTAAGATAAATAGCCTGGTGTTTAAAATTATTTCATGACAAGTCATTTCTATAATCTACAGCTCTAGAAAAAAGATCATAACTTGCAAACACATACTAGAAAAATAATGAATTGACTGGAAACAGTCCAATTTCTTTATATAAACGTATATGCACATTTTTCTAGATATAAAATGGCATTGCTTTTAAGTAAGTGTGGTAACAAATATATACACTGTAGTCAGTAACTGATAAATCACCTTGTAATTTTCATTTAGATTTAAGATATTCTGAGCCATAGCAAGTAGCTTTAAATGATCCCTTTGGACAAAGCTTTTCTATTAATGCTGGAATAAACCAGCTGCCAATTTGATGAATATTTGTATTTACTTCAATTGAATAAAACAATTGTTGCAATCAGTGATACCATTTAGTTGACCAACTGTTAAGTCCTTGAAATGTTTAACAGCCTTTTCCTTTCTGGTTTTATACCTTTTAAGTATGCCCTTTATTTTCTAGTTGGTTCTTATACTGCTATTCACATAAACAACAACAGGCTGAGATAAATTACCAAAATTCTGTATTGGAGGCCAATAGCAGCAGGGACAGATGATGTAATGTTGTACCTCTTCCGACACATCTGGGCCAGAGGTCAATAGCAGTAGGGATTGCTAAACTCAGGAGAAGCAGAAGCAGTGAATGACCAGAGGCAGATGCATAATCTGCAACCAAAGTCAAAGAGAGAAGAAAACAGAGTCAGTAACAAAATCCAACAAGGTCAAGATCCAGAGAGAACACATCAGTCAAGACATGGGAGATCAGCAATAGGAAATTCACGAATACCGCCAAGTAGCGGCATACTGCAGAACAACTGAGCATAGACTACTCACTCTGTTTGCCTTAAGTAGACCGCAGATCCATCAGCAAGTGTAAGAGATAGTGTCATTGGATACCAGCCCAGTGTTCCAGTGAATATACAGACTGGTGCAAAGTATAACATAACTTATTGCAAGTCCCACTGATATATTCTGTTAATTTACTGGGGTGAGAACACAGTCTCAGGTTTGAACTTGGATACAGCCTTGGCAAAGCCCCCCCCAATACGGGAGACTGCCAGGGGTACCCCAAATACCATGCAGACCATTAGCATGAATATTACATACAGATTCCCATTTGTCAGCAGCACATCCATACCCCTCCCAGCAGATGAGATACTGCAACTGACAACTTCTTGTGCAGTATGTAATTCTTGGAATGGCATCAAATGTGCCATTTTTGTCACACAAGATACTACGTCCATCAGGATACTGTAAAGGAGGAAGGTCCATAATGAAATCAGTTGTAATGTAGGATTAAGGGCAAATAACATGAGAGAACATTGTCCAATTCTGAAGTCTTTAAGGCTTACCACCAGCATTGCCGCCTGACCAATTCCAACATCTTCTGTATGTCTGCATGTTCAGGCAGAGGGGAATAATAAGGTTTCTGCTGGACGTAAAGATGAAGGTGAAGCAGCACATATATCTGGCAACCATGGTAATGCCGTCCATTGAGTTTGGGAAAAGCTTGCCCCACAGGTAATTGTAGTCAAATAATAGTTGTATGGGTTGGTTCCATTAAAACTGCACAAATACCCAAGAAAAAAACTAGGAGCTTGAAGTGATGACCTGTCTCAAACCTTCTGCCTCACAGTTTTTTCTCAAAATGTGAGGCAGAATGTTTGAGACAGGGCATCAGCTTTCTGATTTTTATTTCCAAGGAGGTAAGTAATATGAAAAGAGAAAACTGTGTGAAGCTACTGCTTCACACAGTTCTCAAAAAGAGTGAAAATCAAAATACCCTTAGATCCCGCGATGGCATTGTTCTATATTTTTCCACCTGAGTTCACTCTGGAAATTAAGGCTTTGATAATTCAGATTTGCGCATTAAGAAGTTAAAAAGGTGGTTAATAGAAATAGAGAATTTGAAAAATATTTTCTTTCGAGCAATCAAACAAAAGGTCAACTAAACTGGAACATTTGGGATAAGCATTTTCAGTTTCAAGTTCTTTTTGGACAATTAATGGCAAAATTAAATATTTTCCTTGCATCACCCTTAGAACCCACTTGGTTTATATGTATTGTTTAATAAATAAAAACTGCGGAATTTGTGCAATAGCAGTAATGTATGGGTTTATAAACTCACGTGCTTAATAAGAGTATCTATTTCCCCTTGTGAAGGAAATAATAACATAAAGAAGTTCCAGAATAAAGGAGAAGTAGATACAAAATGTTAAGAATGAATATTATGCTACATGTGTGTGTTTATGCTCTTCATTATGTAATCAAGATGTATTTTTGAACATTTTGCTCAAATAAAAAAAAAAAAAAGAATAGAGAAAATGGAAAAAAGCTCCTATCTAGTTTGTAGATGATTACAGTGTTTTGACAAAGATAAATACTTCAACTTATGGTTGGTCTATGTATATAGTAATTGTGTTCTTCTTTCAGGTTGGCGTCTCTACTATTCTAAGGCCAATTTAATGGCTAATCACTCCCCATTATCAACACTGAAATACTGTTTGTAGGGGTCAGTCTTTTTTGAAAAGAGGCTTACAGGATGGAAATGAGACTTAAAAAACGGTGAAAACACAGCTCCATTTGCTGAATAATATGCATTAATTTCCAGAAAAATGATTTAGATGGGCCAGGAATGGCCAAGAGATTGGAGCCATAGTGAAAGCATGCTTAACTTCTTCAAAAGCAACCTTTTGCTAACCTGCCCAGGTGGGACGGTGGATGCTGTGCAACAGTGGGACATTGCCTGCTCCTCAGCTACGTGGAGGTGGGAGCTCCAGAGGTCTTGGCGCGGGCCACACAGTGTTGCAGTAGAGCGTGTAGAGGTTTGTGGAGGCTGCAGTTGAGGTAGAGCTGTCAGAAATCACCCACGTGGGACGCCGAATCTCCGGAGGTTGGGGCTTTATAGGTGACGTCACTGGGTTGGCGTGGGACCTGCAGAGAGTTGGGGGAACGTGCAGGGCTCCATAGAAGCTGGAACAGACCAGACATGCCAGAATATGCTCACAGAGGAAGCTGAGATCCAGGAGACAAGTGCTGCAGCATGTTTAAAGGTTATCCCTGACAGTTGGGAGTTGAGAGCTCCATTGGAGTACATATTCATAATATAAATAATAGTCTGCATGTGTCTAGGACCTCTGGTTTATGGTCCATTACGTATGAATACTGGACTGAATACTGGACTGTGCTACATACGGGCCATTTTAAGATCTCACTATATTTAATGGTGTTTTAATGCAGTACCCCACTACTAAATCCTATTAATAAATATGCATATAATTGTCTCAGATGATATATGCAGGGATAATTACAAACAAAGAGAGTTAATGAACTCTGTTGCGACTATTTGAGTTATTTCCCTGGACTTTGGCTAGGATTAAATTATCTGATGGGCTAGAAGATTAACACCTTGTTGGAAAACTCTATCACCAAAGTATTAAACAGCTAATTTGAGGCCTTATGTTTAGGGCCTTGATTGATGTGGATGGTCAAAAGCCTATAAAGGAAGAAGTCTGAATGAGAGGAAACAACTACTACTAAAAAGAACTCTATAGAGATAAAAATATTTTGCCCTGATACAGGAGCCTTACAAGAACAACTTTAACTGAAATCAGGAAAAGTTATTATAATATGCAATAGAGACTCATAGAGTCAAAGATAGTAGGTTCCTAATATAGGATTAACGAAGTAAGCATTACTAAAATACCCACAATGAATATATATAACTTATAGAGTTAAAACAAACTTAACAGAAGAGCTATCCTTATAGCGTGTCCAATTGATCTGAAATATGGCTAATAAATCTAAGCCAAAGGTCAAAAAGTTCATGTCTCAGAAATCTGAAACTTTTTTCGCCGCCAACCCCAGTAAATTAAATAAATCTCTTTCAGAAAGTCAAGTGGTTGGAAGAGAAAACAACCAGAGCTCAATAGGCAATAATGAATCATTCTCATCAATGGAGTCAAATGAAATCCAGGAGGAAGGGCTAACTACTACTAAAATACATTTTGAGTGAGTACCAGATTAAATTGTCAGCGGATCTCAAAATGCAAATAGGTGAAAACTATAAGGCTATCAAAGAGATTCATGGGAGAATTGAAGATATAGAATCCAAATGTGATAAATTGGTGATAGATCATGCTTCAGCAATAACTTATACGACATTGCTCGAAAATAAAGTTATTGAGTAAGAGCATAAAATGGTAAACCTGGAAAATCGATCCAGAAGAAGAAATTTAAGATTAAGAGGAATTCCTGAGGTGGTTCAAGATGCAGATCTCAAAGTCTATCTGAGAGAATTTTTTTCCATATTCACACCTGGTATTATTCAGAATATGAACATATTTGATAATTTACATAGAATTCCACTTCCAGTTAAGTTGGCAAACAGACAACCAAGAGATGTTATGATTAGTTTCCAGCGTATTTCAGACAAAGAAGAGATTCTGAGAGCTAGTTACAAGTTTTCAAGTTTTCCTCCTCCCTATAATGAAATAAAAATATTCTCTGATATAGCACCGGCCACACTTGCCTTACGGAAAACTTATATGGACATTACCACCACCCGGAGAAAATATGATATGAGATATAAATGGAGATTTCCAGAAGGCCTCATGATATCAAAGGATGCACAATGGCACAGAATTTCTTCAGTGAAAGAAGGGAAAGCGCTACTTCTATTATGGAAAATGGAGATGGAGAATGTATCAAAAGGCTCTCGAAAATTTGACCTGTTTCTGAAGAAACCTGAATGGCCGATTAAAAAATGACAAAGCAAGTGGACAATCTAATATTTTATCTGTTTTGCCTTTCTTTTTTTTTCTGTTTGTTTGATTGTTTGTCTATGCAGAATAGTGCAGAATGATAAATGCTGGTTTCAGAAATATAAATATTATACAAGAAAAATAAGATTAATACTATATAGATATGACATAAAAAGTAGAAGGCAATATTGGGTAAGGGTAATATTGCAATGTTATACATAAATGTAAGAAATAAATGTAATATACATAGATGTTTTGAAAAGTATTACATTACAGGTTTAAAGTAGACACATATTGAAAAGTGGGTGTAACGCACTTATAGCACTTTTAGCAGGTTTTTTTTTATGTGTTCCCCTTCTCCTTTTTTTTTGTGAATAAGGTGGTCCTTGAAATGAAATAGCATTTTAAATAAGTAGTTTGCTGATCAGTTTAATAATACAGCAAGTTTATATATATGCACTTTACATATTTATTTCCACTTTAACTTCTTCAAAAGCAGCTTTAGATGCAGTAATCCAAGATTTTAAGCTCATTGCATTTCTATTTTGAAAAGACAATGGTTTCTTGGGAATCGATTAAACATCTCTGGGATCAGAGGAGGCAGATGACTATTTTTGACAGTGATGGCGTACAGTTCTCAGAAGTCAATGCAGCAACTCAAGATTCAATCTTTTTTCTTCACAAAGAAGACTGGCGTTCCTGCAGGAAACATGGAAGGATTAATAAACCATTTCTTCAAAATATTCTTTAACATCCTGAAACAATCATAGAGCCAGCCATGGGCTTCTCCTGCTTTCATTCCATTAGGAGATGATCTATCAGTGCCACTAAGGAGGCCATGACATCAAATATGGTAGACAGGTGATACTCATGCTAATTCGTCCTTGAAATGTTCAGATTACCCTGCCTGAACTTGGTGAAGTAATGCAGGTTCATTCCATTTGGTATCTGAGGACCACCTACAGACTTTGTTCTTTCTACCTGGTTTAAGTTTAGCAGTGCAAAGTGAGCCATTTCTTATTCACA
Source organism: Discoglossus pictus (assembly GCA_027410445.1). Lineage (NCBI taxonomy): Eukaryota > Metazoa > Chordata > Amphibia > Anura > Alytidae > Discoglossus > Discoglossus pictus. The sequence continues at coordinate 200,111,877 of CM050169.1, read as the reverse complement.
TGGAAAACTTGTTCTTTTTGCAGATCAAGACAGCAGTCTTTCTCAAGTCATCAGTGCAACTCAGCAACCATTTCCACTCTCATCTTGTACAGCTTGTAGTTCTAATGTAAATAATGTTTTTTTAAAGGAGACAAAATAAAACTACATATAGGAATCAGTACATCATCTAGTTCAGTTCCCACAGGTTCAAATACAGATCTGTAAAGCCTGATTCTCTACAGCATGTTACTGGGTTAAATGACCACTACAGTCAATTTTTTTTTGAGAAAGTACACTTGAAAATAGGCCACATTATTTTAAAATGTAAAAAAAATAAGAATTTGGAGCCCGATTCATTGAGCAATCGTAAGTTACTGGAGCCCATAAGTGAGGCTGTAAGTTAATTTGCTATTCAATTGGCGTCTTTTTGCAGGCTCCAAACGGTTTATGGGCTTGAAAACATTGCGGTTGTTAAATCCAGAACTTATAGCCTACCGAAGCCTTTCATCTTTCCCATCCGCAAGAGTTACGATCGCAAAAATCGCAAATCACTATTCAATTGTAACAATTTCCTAAGGCTGCAAATGGTTTCACACCATAAACGGCAAATGTAGGAGAAAATCCTACGAGTACTAGAGAGGACCCGCAAGGGGGTTTAACCCCTGTCCGCAGCACTGTAAATGCAAATAAGAAAATCAATACTGCACTGTAACTGACGGGGAAAGCGATGAAAGACATTAGAATTAATTGCACAACAGTCTTAAGCTCGCAAATCGGCAATAAAAAAATCATATTTATCTATGTGTAATTTTGGGGTTATATCAATATCAGGAATCAATGAGTTAATTCATATCAGGCGACCCATATGGACTAGGACAGTATTGGCATTTGTTTTTATTATTTTGTATTTTTTTTTTTTCAACATTTTTTATTGCCAATTATAAACAGTGTAAAAGTGAAATTTAACAAATTGTTAATAAAGCTTGTCATTTTGTATAATGTGGTTCTAATTCATTATTAAACTATTACAATATTGTTTCAACTTATCCGTTTTCGTAAAACAAAAAAGAACATAAGGGTTATAATAATTTAAATGAAAAAAATGTAAGAGAATTAAACCAAATAACTACTATGAGCGGGCTGACACAATTATCCCAGCCCAGGCATTCTTTTTAGGTTTTAGCGTGAGGTTTGCCGATTTCCAGCCAATCTTTTCACAACTTGTCCAGCTCCTGGGATCCACACCGAGATGTCCATTTACAGCCTGCATTAAATTATCTACCAGATCTTAGAAGAGGTCTTAAAAAACTTTTCTTTATAAAATGTGGTAATCATTAGATATTGTAGCCAATTATTTAGTTTTTTTGATAGTAAAGGGAAATGGTTACCCAGAAGGCAAATATTTATAGATGGGGGAATGGATTTTTGAAAAATATTACATGTTAGTTCTACGGTTTTGGTACAAATTTGTTGGGCTATTGGACATTCCCACCATGTGTGAATGAAAGTACCTATTGTTTTTCTTTGTCTGAAGCAATTGGATACATTTTGGGGATTCATTTTATGCAATATGTAAGGGTGTAGTATGCTCTATGCAAAATGTTAAATGTTGTTTCTAATAGGCTGTAATTCTGTGAGCCTATAATTAAGTTTGTACATGTTCTTTCCCATTTAGGAGAGTCCCAACGTAAGCCCATGTCAGCCTCCCATTTTTCCCTAAAGTTGTTAGTAAGTTGTTGGAGGGTGTGTTTATGATTGCATATTGGGAGCTCAAACCCCCCTTAGTTGGTTGCTAATGGCAGACAGTCAACTAGTTTGGGGTGGACCCAATTTCTGAGTGCTTGATTAGGTGCCTAATTTTACAGTAATTACAGTGTTCTTTTAACGGGATATCAAATTCTGTTTTAAGATGTTCAAAGAAAATGATTTGGTCATTTAGTAACCAATTACCTAGCCTATCTAGTTTATGCCTTGTCCACCATGTTTTTGAGTCCTCTCTGAGGTTGTCCCATGTAGTTGGGGTAGCTAATGTGGGAGATAAGTATGATAATTTAGAAGTCAAATGGTGTTTAGAATTGATGTAATTCCAGACTGAAAGTGAGAGTCTTATTAGAGGATTTTTATGTTTGGTAATTCTGGGAAGTATGGTGAGAGTCCAGATTATTGAGTCCCTTTATATGGTTTTAGTTCCTGGGATCCACGCCGAGATGTCCATTTACAGCCTGCATTAAATTATCTACCGGATCTTAGAAGAGGTCTTAAAAAACGTTTCATTATAAAATGTTTATTGTATGGGGGGAACTAAACCACGAGTCCCAAGTCTCTAGAAATAAAGAGTATGTGTTTGTTATCATGGGTAAGTCTGTCATTAATCATTATAACATTCGGTTTATTGATTACTTCTTTTAAATTAAGTGTTGGGGTCTTCCAATTACGGGCAATGTGGCTTTTAGTGGAAATCATTAGATATTGTAGCCAATTATTTAGTTTTTTTGATAGTAAAGAGGAATGGTTACCCAGAAGGCAAATATTTATAGATGGGGGAATGGATTTTTGAGAAATATTACATGTTAGTTCTACGGTTTTGGTACAAATTTGTTGGGCTATTGGACATTCCCACCATGTGTGAATAAGAAGTACCTATTGTTTTTCTTTGTCTGAAGCAATTGGATACATTTTGGTGATTCATTTTGTGCATTATGTAAGGGTGTAGTATGCTCTATGCAAAATGTTAAATGTCTTTCTAATAGGCTGTGATTCCGTGAGCCTATAATTAAGTTTGTACATGTTCTTTCCCATTTAGGAGAGTCCCAACGTAAGCCCATGTCAGCCTCCCATTTTTCCCTAAAGTTGTTAGTAAGTTGTTGGAGGGTGTGTTTATGATTGCATATTGGGAGCTCAAACCCCCCTTGGTTGCTAATGGCAGACAGTCAACTAGTTTGGGGTGGACCCAATTTCTGAGTGCTTGATTAGGTGCCTAATTTTACAGTAATTACAGTGTTCTTTTAATGGGATATCAAATTCTGTTTTAAGATGTTCAAAGAAAATGATTTGGTCATTTAGTAACCAATTACCTAGCCTATCTAGTTTATGCCTTGTCCACCATGTTTTTGAGTCCTCTCTGAGGTTTTCCCATGTAGTTGGGGTAGCTAATGTGGGAGATAAGTATGATAATTTAGAAGTCAAATGGTGTTTAGAATTTATGTAATTCCAGACTGAAAGTGAGAGTCTTATTAGAGGATTTTTATGTTTGGTAATTCTGGGAAGTATGGTGAGAGTCTAGATTATTGAGTACCATTTATATGGTTTTAGTTCCTGGGATCCACGCTGAGATGTCCATTTACAGCCTGCATTAAATTATCTACCGGATCTTAGAAGAGGTCTTAAAAAACGTTTCATTATAAAATGTTTATTGCATGGGGGGAACTAAACCACAAGTCCCAAGTCTCTAGAAATAAAGAGTATGTGTTTGTTATCCTGGGTAAGTCTGTCATTAATCATTATAACATTCGGTTTATTGATTACTTCTTTTAAATTAAGTGTTGGGGTCTTCCAATTACGGGCAATGTGGCTTTTAGTGGAAATCATTAGATATTGTAGCCAATTATTTAGTTTTTTTGATAGTAAAGAGGAATGGTTACCCAGAAGGCAAATATTTATAGATGGGGGAATGGATTTTTGAGAAATATTACATGTTAGTTCTACGGTTTTGGTACAAATTTGTTGGGCAATTGGACATTCCCACCATGTGTGAATGAAAGTACCTATTGTTTTTCTTTGTCTGAAGCAATTGGATACATTTTGGGGATTCATTTTGTGCATTATGTTAGGGTGTAGTATGCTCTATGCAAAATGTTAAATGTCGTTTCTAATAAGCTGTAATTCCGTGAGCCTATATTTAAGTTTGTACATGTTCTTTCCCATTTAGGAGAGTACCAACGTAAGCCCATGTCAGCCTCCCATTTTTCCCTAAAGTTGCTAGGAAGTTGTTGGAGGGTGCGTTTATGATTGCATAATGGGAGCTCAAACCCCCCTTAGTTTGTTGCTAATGGCAGACAGTCAACTAGTTTGGGGTGGTCCCCAATTTCTGAGTGCTTGATTAGGTGCCTAATTTTACAGTAATTACAGTGTTCTTTTAACGGGATATCAAATTCTGTTTTAAGATGTTCAAAGAAAATGATTTGGTCATTTAGTAACCAATTACCTAGCCTATCTAGTTTATGCCTTGTCCACCATGTTTTTGAGTCCTCTCTGAGGTTGTCCCATGTAGTTGGGGTAGCTAATGTGGGAGATAAGTATGATAATTTAGAAGTCAAATGGTGTTTAGAATTTGAAAGTGAGAGTCTTATTAGAGGATTTTTATGTTTGGTAATTCTTGGAAGTATGGTGAGAGTCCAGATTATTGAGTCCCATTTATATGGTTTTAGTTGTTGGTTCTCTGGGGGATAAAGGAGACCTGAGCTGCCCTGAAATATGATCTCAAATTAAGCCAAGATAGTCCTCCTATCTTTTTGCTAAGAAACAGGAATGATTTCGCGTTCATGGTTTTTATTGTTCCATATAAATCTTGTAAGGTATTTTTGGAGTTTTTCTATATCTCTATGTATAATAGGGATGGGGAGGGTTAGAAATATAATATAGAATTTGGGGAAGAACTTTAATTTTAATAGTGTTAATGCACCCTGTCCATGAAAGGGAGTATTTACTCCATTTAGTAGTGTCAGCAATTATTGTTTTTTTATTAAAGGAGTATAATTGGTCCCATGCAATCTAGATAAGTCAGGGGTCACGTTGATGCCTAAATATTTGATAACATTTTCTGGCCAAGCAAATGAATACTTACTTTTTAACAGTTCTGGGGGGGGGGGGGGGGAGAGAGAAGACCCTATCGCTTCTGTCTTATCTAAATTAACTTTCCACCGTGAGATCTGTCTGAATAAGTCTAGAGTATTCATCAATGTAAGTATCAATGAAATTGGGTCAGTTAATGTGCATAGGATGTCATCTGCAAATAAGCAGCATTTGAGATGTTGTAGTCCTATTTGGAACCCTTGGATTTGTGGGGTGGAGCGCATAGCTTGAGGTAAAGCTTCCATTGCCAATGCAAATAGTGGAGACAGGGGACACCCATGCCTTGTTCCACTTTGAATATTTATATAACCTTTTTTATCTCATTCAGGAGTTTCATGAACGCTACTGGGTCTCTGTGTAGTGAGTTAATGAGATTGAGAAAGCTTCCTATTTTATCTAAGACTGCGTAAAGGTATTGCCACTCCAAGGAATAAAAGGCCTTTTCCAAAGCAATTGTGCATTAAGGTTTGTTGACTTAATTTGCTAAATGGAAGATGTTCAACACTCTTCTTATGTTGTCCCCTTCCTGTCTAAAAGGTATAATACCCACCTAACCTTTATGTATCAGTTTTGGAAGAAACCTAGAGAATCTATTAGCCATAAGCTTCGCTGGTATTTTTTAGTCCCCATTTAATAAAGAAATAGGGCGAAAATTCTTTCCCTCCAGTGGATCTCGTCCTGGTTTTGGGAAAAAATATCATATGGGCTTGGTTGAATTCTGTTGGGATTTGTTCCCCTACAAGAATGGCATTGTATAAAGTTTGCAGATATGGGACTAATATTTTGGAAAAGGTCTTATAGTAAATATTAGAAAAGGGGTTTCCTAATTTTACAAATTTTTCATTGATTTCTTCTATGGTAATATAGGCATTTAGACTTTCTAGGTCTTGAATTGAGATTGATGGGAGGTCATATTTATCTAAAAAAAATTCCTAATCTTAAAATGTCCTACTTTGGAGTTAGAGGAGTATGTTCTTTGAGTGGCTTTGGGGGACCAGGCTCTCAGGGCTTTTAAATTGAACATTTTGGTTTTGGCTATTTTTAGGTCTTAACTTTCTTGCCAACATGGGGATTATTTATTTGCTTGGCTAAAATATTTATGCTGCGTTATTCATATTGCTTTTTCATTTTTTATTGTTAGAATGTTATCTAATTCAAGTCTGATTTTGTTGATTTTAGACTTGGTAGTAGAGGAGAATTTAATTTGGTTTTGTCTTTCCAGTATATGTAGTTCTTTAAGGAGTTTTGTTTCTTTGAGGTTTAGATTTTTCTTATGTGAAGACGTTATTCTTGTTATGGATCCTCTGATAAATGCTTTATGTGCAAAACCTCCCCTAACTGAACTTGCTATCTGACAGCACAGTATCAGAAACTGAATTTACCAATCTCTTCTGCCAAAGCTTGCTTATTGTTGTTGTTTAGTAATTCAGTCATGTCCGACTCTGCGTGGCTCTATGGACCACAACACGCCAGGTGTATCTCTCAGTCACTGCCCCTCTGAGCTCCATCAAGCTCATGTTCATTGCTTCACTGACCTCATCTATCCATCTCTGCCTCTGTCATCCCCTTCTTCTTGTGACTTTTATCACTTTCCCAGTATAATTTTTTTCTACGGAACCTTGCCATCTTATAATATGGCCAAAATATTTTAGCTCCAGCCTCATGATCATACCTTTTAGTGAACAGTTTGTCTTGATTTCCTGAAGTATTTATTGCACTCTTCTTGCAGTGCAAGGGACTCTAAGCAGTCTTCTCCAACACCACATTTCAAAGGCATTAATTCTACGGCACTTAGATTTTACTAGCTTGTCCAAGCTTGCCATAGCTTTTCCCCCAGAAGCAAACATCTTTTAATTTCATTACTACAGTCACCATCTGCAGAGATCTTGGATCCGAGGAAAATAACATTTGTCACTGCCTCCACTTCTTCCCTGTCTATTTGCCAGGAAGTGAGAATCTTCTTTTTAACGTTGAACAACAGGCCAACTTTTGCACTCTCTTATTTTACCGTCATCAATAAGTTCCTCCTCACTTTCAGCCATCAGAGTAGTATCATCGGCATATCTGAGGCTGTTTATATTCCTCCCAGCAATATTGATTCTGGCTTTGGCTTCATCCAGTCCAGCCTTACGCATGATGTATTCTGTATATAAGTTGAATAAATAAGGTGACAATATACAACCTTGTTGCACTCCTTTTCCGATCTTGAACCATTCTGTTGTAAAATGTTCGGTTCTGACCATGGCTACTTGGTTGACATACAGATCTGGCACTTCCATCTGTTTTAGGATATGCCACATTTTGTTAAGATCCACACAGTCCAAGGCTTTAGAATAGCCTATGAAGCAGAAGTAAATCATTTTTGGAACTATCTTGCTTTCTCTATTATCCAGCGGATATTGGCAATTTGATCTTATCTTACTCTGCGGAACCCAGCTTGCACATCTAGTAGTTCCTGGTCCATATATTGTTGAAGTCAAGCTTGTAGAATCTTAAGCATTCCCTTGTTGGCATGTGAAATTAGTGCAATTGTTCGATAATTGGAGCACTTTTTGGCACTGCCTTTTTTTGGAATTGGAATGTAGACTGACCTTTTCCAGTCTATTGGTTATTGTTGAGTTTTCCAAATGTGTTGGTATAAGGCAAGTAACACTTTCACAGCATCATCCTGTAACAACAAGACATCCTAGGGCCCATCTCTCTTCACTCTCTAAGATGTCTGGCTCCAACTCACTGGATAAATTATTGAGGTCATTACTGCTGTTAAGATCCTTCCTGTATAAATCTTCAGTGTATTCCTGCCACCACTTCTTTATCTGATCTTCTTCTGTTAAGTCCCTACCATTTGTGTCTTTTATCACTCCCACTTTTGCATGAAAGGTGCCTTTTAGATCCTTTTGGATCTCTTCCTTGTCGTGGTGAAGGGGCTTGTGTACTTTGATGAAGCTATGACCTATACTATCTATGGTCAGCCAAGATGGGCAGATCATGGCAGATAGGTCAGAAAAAATCGCAGTCCACTGGAGAAGGAACTGGCACAACCAGAGACATAACCATATGGTACTGGAAGATGAGCCACTCAGGTCAGAAGGTGCCTACCACATTACTGAGGAAGAGCAGAGGGCAAGTACAAGTAACACCAGATCTAATGAAGTGGTTGAGCCAAAGCCGAAAGGACACCCAGCTGCAGATGTGCCTGGAGGGGAAAGGAAAGTCTGATGCTGCAAAGATCAATTCAGAATAGGAACCTGGAATGTTAGAACTATGAACCAAGATAAACTAGATGTTGTCAAGAATGAAATTACAAGGTTAAACATTGATATCCTGGTGAACGTAAATGGACTGTAATGGAACATTTCACATCAGACAACCACCAAATCTTCTACTGTGGTCAAGAATCCCGCAGAATAAATAGACTAGCCATCCTAGTCAATCAAAGAGTGGCCAAAGCAGTGGTCGGTTACAACCCAATAAATAACAGAATTATTTCAATTCAAATTCAAGGCAAGCCATTTAATATCACAGTGATCCAGGTCTATGCCTCAACCATGGTGCTGAAGAGACTTAAGTTGTCCAGTTCTACGAAGAAATTCCACATGTCATAGATATAACACTAAGAAAAATATGTTAATATGATCATAGGAGATTGAAAATGAAGCAGGTCAGAGATTAGTAAAATTTGTCAAGATAATTCTCTGGTCGTAGCAAACACCCTCTTCCAACAGCCTCCGAGCCAACTCTACACATGGACATCACCAGATGGACAACATAGAAGTCAGATTGACTATATACTTTGCAGCCAAAGATGGAGGAGCGCTATGCAGATACAAAACTGAAGAAAAGAGGGAAAACCATCAGATCAAGTAGATACAAAATAAATAATATCCCTTGTGAATATGCAGTGGAAGTAAAGAATAGATTTAAGGAACTAGACATGGAAGATAGAAGGCCTGAAGAACTTTGGACTGAAGTTTGCAACATGATCCAGGAAAAAGCAACATAGAATATCCCTAAAAGAAAGAGCATTAAGCAGTCAAATTCGCTGTCTGATGAGGCTTTGAAAGTAGCCCAGGAGAGAAGGAAAGCGAAAGGTAGTGGAGATAAGAAAAGATTTGTCCAACTGAATGCAGACGTCCAGAGGATAGCAAGAAGAGGCAAAGAGACATTCTACAATGAGCGATGTAAAGAGATTGAAGAAGATAACTGAATGGGTAAATCAAGAGATCTCTTTAAGAAAATTGGTAACCTAAAAAGGCACCTTTCATGCAAAAGTGGGAGTGATAAAAGCTTGCTTATATGACTTCAAACTACTCTGTGTGTTTGCATTGTTCAGTCGTGTCTGATTCTCCATGATCTCATGGACCACAACATACCATGCTGATCCACTTCATATTCATCTCAGAGATACTGAAGTGGGTTTCCAGTTCCTTCTCCAGTGAGCCACAGCATACAACTCCTGGTATTCCTAGGTGATCTCCCATCCAAGTACAGACCAGGCACAAGCCTTGGCTTGGCTTCAGGGTGGCGTGACCTCTTGGTTCCCTGACTGGAATCAAACTCAGGTTGCAGCAGTGAAAGCACCAGTTCCTAACCACTGGACCACCAAGGAACCCTAGTATCTCTCAAAAGTCAGTGTAATATATAGATAGATATAAACCTTTGAACGTTATGCTATAAATTCTTAATAGAATAATTGCAATTTTGCCTTATTGTAATGTTTTCAGACTGTTTTCTAAGATTACTTTACAGTATATTGAATATCTATTAAAACCCCCACTTAGATATACCAGAAAAATACTTTAATTGGACTCCTGCTAATTGACTAAACTCCCTTACAAATGTATGGATTTTCTGGATTTTACTAGGTATATAATATACTTATGTATCTATTTACTTTTATGTAATTTATGTATATATTTTATTTTATAAGAAGTGCTTATAAGTTCTGTTTTTACTGCCTAAAATAAAACAAACAGTCCCCATATGGGTCTGTCCACTGCAACACATGCAGACTGACCCTGTAGTGCTATGTGGTGTAGTATCCAAACCTATCAGGGATCACAACTCAGTAGTATGTTGCAGAATGTTATTGATTGGTTAGTATAAGACAATGTATAGAAAGGACTACAGAGACATGCACTACACTCAAAATTATTAAATAGATGATAATGATACTTATCCACCCTTGATGCAAACGGTGAGGGAAAATCACTAGTCAGTGCTTTTCTGGTGACAGTGGAAAAAAATCAAGTCCCAAATATGAACAGATTGCAGTATTATCCCCGGGATTTTAAAGAGCCTTGTATTAATAATATCCCAACCAAATAAGTAAAATAAGTAGAGCACCAAAACAAAAAATAAAAATAAAAAAAATATACAGTAAAGCACATATTGACCAATATATATATATATATATATATATATATATATATATATATATATATATATAGTATATATATATATAGTATATATACATTATCTCACAAAAGTGAGGACACCCCTCACATTTTTGTAAATATGTTATATCTTTGAATGTGACAACACTGAAGGAATGCCACTCTGCTACAATGTAAAGTAGTAAGTTTACAGCCTTTATAACAGTGTAAATTTGCTGTCCCTTCAAAATAACTCAACACACAGCCATTAATGTCTAAACCGTTGGAAACAAAAGTGAGTATGCCCCTGTGGAAATGTCCAAATTGGGCCTAAAGTGTAAATATATTGTGTGGCCACCATTATTTTCCAGCACTGCTTTAACACTCATGGGCATGGAGTTCACCAGAGCTTCACAGGTTGCCACTGGAGTCCTCTTCCACTCCTCCATAATGGCATCACGGAGCTGGTAGATGTTAGAGACCTTGCACTCCCCCACCTTTTGTTTGAGCTTGCCCCACAGATGCTCAATAGGGCTTAGGTCTGGTGACATGCTTGGCCAGTCCATCACCTTTACCTTCAGCTTCTTTAGCAAGGCAGTGGTCGTCTTGGAGATGTGTCTGGGGTCATTATCATGTTGGAATACTGCCCTGCGGCCCAGTCTCCGAAGGGAGGGGATCATGCTCTGCTTCAGTATGTCACAGTATATGTTGGCATTCATGGTTCCCTCAATGAACTGTAGCTGCCCAATGCCGGCAGAATATAAAAGTGAGGGGTGTACTCACTTTTGTTGCCAATGGTATAGCCATTAATGGCTGTGTGTTGAGTTATTTTGAGGGAACAACAAATTTACACTGTTATAAAGGCTGTACACTTACTACTTTACATTGTATATAATATTATAACCTATACTTACTATACTATATTTTTAATTAGATATCTCTTGAAACGCGTTCATATTTTATGCCTTAAAGTCTGTCTGTTGATATAATTTACAAGAAATATATTTTGTCATTTCATATTACTTGATATTGCATATGTTTATTTTATTTTATAAGTATATGTTCTTTAATGCAAAATTGTTTATACGTATGTCACTATATATTTTTATTTTTCCTTTTTATTGTACTGTTCTTAATATCTATTAAGTATAAAACATTGATAAGTCTAGCACAGCTATAAAGGAGAATATTGTAGCTTATTGGGAGTAGAACATTTAGATTGCTCAACTTTTAATGCAAGAGGTAAAGATGTGGGGCCTGCTGCCATGGCCTAATTACCCATTAGGCCAACTAAGCAGCTGCCCAGGGGTGATTCCCTGTGAGGTGCGCCACTTCCTGGCTTAAAAAAAAATGAAATGTTGCAGTTCATAGACTGGCTACTAGAGAATACTCACCTAGAACAAGACAGTTACAACAGGAAAGGGAACTTACATGTACAGAAAAAGCAAAAATGGGTCCGTGGACAGGCTCCTCCACTTCACTGCCTAAGGGCTCCAAGAAGCTAGATACAGCCCTGCCTGCTGATGATGAATTATCACAGGTTAAAATAAATGTTAAAATATTGCAGGACTGGAATTACTGTGCCAACCAAGTAGTTGAGGATACCTTACTTGTTTAGTTATGGCTTGCTCTAACATTGTTCTAAAATATATTTTGTAGTTTTACTACTGAAAATCTAAAATTCGCTATTGCGAAAATGACAGCCCTGGGTACTCATACAGTTCCATTTTTAAAACAGCTATCAAGCAGAACCATAGCTGTTCACCAATTACTGGCCCCAAACAGAGGTGTTTCTGAAATTCGTGAAAAACATAATGTTGATACAGAACTCTTCTAACTTCATCTCCTATCAATCAAAGTTGTATAAAGCATCTCCTACACTTGGTGCTGGTTTTCTAGTCCAGAAAGAGACATATCAAAATGCACTTCGAGCCAGATACTGATATGTGTTAGAGCACTGGCTGTACATAAATTCATTTTCTGACTATATAAACAAGATATATAAATAAGAGCAATGCATCAAATTCTAAAATCACCAGAAAAAATCTGATATAACTAATAGAATAATTTTTCTAACACATATGTTTATATATATAGTTTAAAGTTACTACTATTTTACAGTGTTACAATACTACTACCATACTGCTATGTAGTCAAGTGTAACAATTAAGATTATTATTTACAATAGGTTTTAGTTCTGTTTTCATACTCAGGCAGTCGGCTTAATAGATGCCAGTAAATAGTTACAGAATTCAGATTTGTGAGAGAAGACACTTGTCAATTGTCAGGTACAATGGAAAGATACAGTTGGCATGCATACTCTTTGCTCATGTTTCCAGTTCCAAGATTCTTTCAAGCATAACTGATGCTGTCTTGTCCACAATGCTCCTGCACTGCTCTAACCTGACATTATTTTCTGTACAAATGTTCAGCATGGATAACAGTAAAAATGCTTCACCTCCTGTCTGTGATACATCATGTGATGTGGAAACCTGAAGTTGAATAAATATAAAGTGCATGTTTGGACCACTTCCATGAAATTGTTTTCATATCAGGTATCCAGCAGAAAATAAAGGCTATATATAAAAAGTAGTGCATCGACTATAAATACATAGGATAAAGGTTTTAATAGATATGTTCATTCAAAAACACATTAAATTGAAAAAATAAATAATAAGAATGTTCATACTTCTAAATCACTATTGAAATATATCTTACAATGTAAGTATGTGTAGGAGGTGCTAAGATAAACAAGAGGAGATTTATGATGTCAGAACGGAGGTACTAACTGTGTTTTAAAACAGAGTATGTTCAGTTGACATTATTTAGTATGGTTGTAAGCTTATATTTTTTTCAGATTGATGTGATGAGTGGAGACGACATTGGCAGAGGTGTAAGTGTACGCACCATGGGCCTCATTCAATTAACTATTTTGTAAAGTCAAACAGGCAAAGAGTGCTCAGTAACTTTCCCTAGCTATTCTATTCAACCATCGCTGCATGATTGCAAATCAGCTACCTCACTGACTATGAACAAGCCAGACCCGCAAATGATGTCAATCTTTTCTAAATATTAATAAATATTATTAATAAAAAAATACAAGTGTCTCTTACTTTTACTCTAAATCCCTATTCAATTCAGATGTTACTGAGCACTCACAAATTATGGCAAACCCATACATTGGAAAAGTATCAAATTCCTCAACGAACATTTACGGATACTAAACACCACTCGCAAATGGTTTTAAAACAATTTCTCAGAGCTGGAGCAGCACTTAAAAAGATACTAAAGCACTAAATAACAAGTGCATGAAAATTAAGTGCTGAACAGTCGCATAGGCCAAAATATAATATAAAAAAAATGTTTGTTAATGTTTAATTTTAAGACTCCTCATGTATTTGGAGACAGCAAAAAATTGCTTAAATCCAGCTAAAACAGTGAGTGAGAAAGATTTGTGACTAAATAGCATGGCAAAGCATGCAACTGCATTAGAATGAATAAATAAAAGTCTCATGGATACAACTGTGAAAATTAAACATACATACATCTATTAATATGTTTGAGTCATATTAAATATTTTACTATTTTACTAGTAACTATTGGCAATTTTACAACTCCACATAACATATTAAAATCATATTCATCTCCTATCAATCAAAGTTGTATAAAGCATCTCCTACACTTGGTGCTGGTTTTCTAGTCCAGAAAGAGACATATCAAAATGCACTTCGAGCCAGATACTGATATGTGTTAGAGCACTGGCTGTACATAAATTCATTTTCTGACTATATAAACAAGATATATAAATAAGAGCAATGCATCAAATTCTAAAATCACCAGAAAAAATCTGATATAACTAATAGAATAATTTTTCTAACACATATGTTTATATATATAGTTTAAAGTTACTACTATTTTACAGTGTTACAATACTACTACCATACTGCTATGTAGTCAAGTGTAACAATTAAGATTATTATTTACAATAGGTTTTAGTTCTGTTTTCATACTCAGGCAGTCGGCTTAATAGATGCCAGTAAATAGTTACAGAATTCAGATTTGTGAGAGAAGACACTTGTCAATTGTCAGGTACAATGGAAAGATACAGTTGGCATGCATACTCTTTGCTCATGTTTCCAGTTCCAAGATTCTTTCAAGCATAACTGATGCTGTCTTGTCCACAATGCTCGTGCACTGCTCTAACCTGACATTATTTTCTGTACAAATGTTCAGCATGGATAACAGTAAAAATTCTTCACCTCCTGTCTGTGATACATCATGTGATGTGGAAACCTGAAGTTGAATAAATATAAAGTGCATGTTTGGACCACTTCCATGAAATTGTTTTCATATCAGGTATCCAGCAGAAAATAAAGGGTATATATAAAAAGTAGTGCATCGACTATAAATACATAGGATAAAGGTTTTAATAGATATGTTCATTCAAAAACACATTAAATTGAAAAAATAAATAATAAGAATGTTCATACCTTGCATTCATTTAATAATCTAAATCATTATTGAAATATATCTTACAATGTAAGAATGTGTAGGAGGTGCTAAGGTAAACTAGAGGAGATTTATGATGTCAGAGGCAATCATGGAACGGAGGTACTAACTGTGTTTTAAAAGAGAGTATGTTCAGTGGACATTATTTAGTATGGTTGTAAGCTTATATTTTTTTCAGATTGCTGTGATGAGTGGAGACGACATTGGCAGAGGTGTAAGTGTACGCACCATGGGCCTCATTCAATTAACTATTTTGTAAAGTCAAACAGGCAAAGAGTGCTCAGTAACTTTCCCTAGCTATTCTATTCAACCATCGCTGCATGATTGCAAATCAGCTACCTCACTGACTATAAACAAGCCAGACCCGCAAATGATGTCAATCTTTTCTAAATATTAATAAATATTATTAATAAAAAAATACAAGTGTCTCTTACTTTTACTCTAAATCCCTATTCAATTCAGACGTTACTGAGCACTCGCAAATTATGGCAAACCCATACATTGGAAAAGTATCAAATTCCTCAACGAACATTTATGGATACTAAACACCAGTCGCAAATGGTTTTAAAACAATTTCTCAGAGCTGGAGCAGCACTTAAAAAGATACTAAAGCACTAAATAACAAGTGCATGAAAATTAAATGCTGAACGGTCGCATAGGCCAAAATATAATATGAAAAAAATGTTTGTTAATGTTTAATTTTAAGACTCCTCATGCATTTGGGGACAGCAAAAAATTGCTTAAATCCAGCTAAAACAGTGAGTGAGAAAGATTTGTGACTAAATAGAATGGCAAAGCATGCAACTGCATTAGAATGAATAAATAAAAGTCTCATGGATACAACTGTGTAAATGAAACATACATACATCTATTAATATGTTTGAGTCATAATAAATATTTTAGAACTCAAACTATTGGCAATTTTACAACTCCACATAACATATTAAAATGTCCCGGAGAATATAGACCACAATACGTAATACGTTAATACCAATCAGCAAACACATGTGCACCAGAACAGATGCTCTGAAGCTATTACAGAGATAACCCCTCCACCCAAACAATACTCAACAACAGTAGGGATCGTCACCACACACAGTGGCAACATAGTGATCATCTATGTAAAAATATTTACTAAATTCTGTTGCACAGAGAAAAAATCTAGTAAAGATATCAACATTTTTCCTTATATATCAAAAACATAATATACATTTTTTCAATCTAAGAAATAACTTTGGGTTGATTTTCTTATTCCTGGACTTGTGCCTTAGGAAATGTCTACTCTATTAAATCTACTGGTATTTACAAATAATTGTATTATTACCCTCCAAGCTTTCGAAGTTATCTAACTAAATATTAGGAGTTTTTTTTTTCTTATTTCCTAGGTTAAAAAAAATTATATTATGTTTTTTAATTAGCAAGGTTCCAAGGGGATCAGTGCACAGCACTAAAAAACTATTATTCCTCTTGGGATTTACAATCCTTGTGTTTTTAAGATTGTTTTTTCTCACGTGGTGTGTTTGTAACATGTAAACTAAAATGAAAATGACAAATAAAAGGTAAATTTTAGAGTACTCTGGGTGCAGGAGTGGAAACTGTGATTCTAATCTAAAATTATCATCTATGTAACAACCATGGTAAGGTATGTCATCTACACAATAACCTGGGGTTTCATACACTGGAGTGGGAGATATGTCATCATGGGCAGTAGGAGGCCTTAAACAGAGGAACGGAGTGTTATGGACACAGGGACATGGGAATATAGGGACAAATCATGACAAAGAGGATTGCACTAATGTGTTGAAGCTGTTGAGGAAGGCCAACAAACACACAATAAACTTATGGAGAGCCAAATGAAGCACCAGGAAAGTTACCTCCAGTAACGGAAATCATGGGTACTCATGAATCCCGTTACTGGAATCATGGGTACCACTGTTCCGTCAAGTCCCACGCAATTGCTGTTGTTCATGTAGCAATGTATATGTATACCAATAATAATGATGTGCAATTTCTGCTAGTGTTAATGTATCAATTAATTATTAATTATACATGTCATATGGTTAACAACCCTTCAGTGGAAAGGTGAGCCACACTGAACAATATACATTCTTACAAAGTATAAATACCCATAAACTCAATAATGATGTTGCTCATACATGCTTTTGAAAATAATGTTAATAAAATATTATTATTAACATCAGATTTAAAATAGAATTTGTAAACACTTGGCCATAACAACAACAACCAACAGAAGTTTAGTGACATGCAAACATATGTTTACAGTCATCACATTGTTCATTATATACACAGAGCAAAGTAATAAACGTATCCGCGCAGTAATATCATGAGTATGGTGCGCATGAATCCGTGAGGGCAAGATGCTCTTTGGGAAAATGGGAAAACCTTAGAAGGTAAAGGTAATCACATATATAGTTGTCAGTGTATGTAACGTTTGCGATGTTGGTCACGCTTTTGCGTCCCTTGCAAAGCGAGGTGAGCCGTCGAGGCATGCACGACTTATGCTGCAATGAACGCCAAAGGCGCTCACTGCACTGCTCACCTTGCAAAGCAAGGCGAGCAGTTGAGGCACCTGGGAGGCACCAGTAAGCCTGTGAGTGCGGTTGCAAGCAAATTTGAGCCATATTTCGCGGGGGAGTTTTCATCAATCGAAAATCGGCTAAGCGAGGGAAAAAATATCGTCCGAGAAATGTAAAAAATCTGAAACAGGATGAAAACAAGTCTGAGAAAAGCCAGGCACACATGACTTAGAAAATACACAAGGGCAAAGACATTAACACTTACATGAACAACGCCAGGCACGTGGGACTTTGAAAATAAAAACAACGTCAGTCAGCGCTCGCCATGCAAACAATCAGCAGACACACAGAGGAGATAAACACAGGGAAGGGACACGGGGTAGATGGTGGTAATCATTGCAAAGCAGAAAAGTCGATGTACACCGGAGGAAAGGCTCGCGATGAACTCTGCGAGCAGGGGAGGCTTGCAATGAGCGCCAAAGGGGGGAGCTGGAGGCACTCATCGTGGGGCTTGCGTTGATCGCTGAAGGTAATCATTGCAAAGCAGGAAAGTTGAAGTACACGGGGGAGAGGCTCACAATGAGCGGCAAAGGTGCTCATTGCGAGCCAAGCGATGAGCGCCATAGGCGCTCAGCGCGGGGCTCGCGATGAGCACCGAAGGTGCTCAGAGGAGCAAAAGCCTCACATTGTGTGGCAAACAGCATTGCCAGCCTTACAATTTTATTCCTGTCATTTTTAACAGGCAAGTAGCTAGTACTGTATAATAATAATGATGCATAGCATCTACTAGAGCCATATGTGATCATCACACCACAGTAACCATAATCAGATGAATAAAAGTATCATCATTCAAAACTTCATATATTAGATGTAACCAGTAATGCGCAGTGTTGAATGATGATAGTTTTATTCATCTGATTATGGTTACTGTGATGTAATGCTCCATTACACAGATGTATTAACTCATGGATTATGTAATCCAATTCAATTACACACATACAGTGTGTTCAGAAAATCAAAAATGTGAAAACAAGGTGGTCATATGCTAAAAAAAGGCACAGGAGGATAAAACTCTAGCCATACCTGTATGCACAGTAAGTTGTAGTAAATGCTGTAACTGTACAATAAACCAACTTACATGATCTTCATCTACAAGCAGTGAAAAACATTATGTGTCATCACTTGTCATGTCATGACCATTAGTAATGATGTGGTATTTCATAAGGAATGCTTAGCTGTGACCACAGTTAGTGGCCAGGATCTCTATATGATATTGTTTAGCCACAGGCTTCTGGTATACAGGTTTTATCAGGTTATAACTGATTGTTATCATATCATGATGTATGAACACGTACCCATTAATGCTGAGAGGAGACAAAGGTCAGCAGCCATAATGACTGTTATTTACATCAGATAAAGGTATCTGTTCTTATATTGATAAGAGGATTACATGGTTAACTAGTAATGTTTGCTTAGATGAACATGTCATTGTCAGAATTTACAAGTCATCCACCATATCTGCATTGGTATAAATTAAATTAACACGATCCATGTGTTCTAAAACATAGTATATGAATTAATTAATGGTATGTGAGTTCATTCTGCTGGGGAGTGTCATTGATGGAAGAACTATTTGATAGCCACTGTGCAAATATTTCACTTACATCATTTATTATATAGAACTACTGGCAGATGAAGAGGATGCCTTAATGGACCTAAATTCTGCCTAAAAAAAAAAAAAGATTAAAATCAAGAGATAAAACAACAGTCTTCACAATCTCTTTTCAATTGCATTTCTCAGTGACCATCAATTGTTGAAATATTAAACATAACCCTATGTCTCCACAGAGAAGAGGATCGTGGACCATGTGATGGTGGGTAGCGACCTGCTTACAAACTATCACCATCACATTGGCCATGATCTTCTACTCTGTAGCCAAGGTAGATTATGTTAACATTGGGATCAATAGATTGTTGCTGAGGAGTGCTGTTAAGAAGGTCAAATCCTATTTAAAGCCCCTGTCTCTTCATCCGCCTGGACACAGGGCCACCACCCTCTGTGTCACTATGCCTTGTCCCTAGGTGACGGGAGTTTACAGGGGGAGGCATCCCCCAAGGGAGAATAGTACCTGAGGACAAGGAGTCATGGAGAGAAGTGAGGAGTGGCCAGGCTGCTGGTGTGTTGGGGACTGTAGCGGAACCCATCACTGTTTTGAACTGTTTTGTGATTATTGCGGTTGAAATGTGATCCTACTATATATATGTTGGTTGATGTTCTACAGAATATATTGGCTCAGAATATTAGCCAGACGTTTGCAGACCTAGGCTAATAGATAATCCTGTTACAGAGATTCAAGAGATAAGAAAGTTGTAAAGGATCCTTGCATTTTCCAAAGTGTTTTCATTCTCTGATAAGAATGATCTAATTAATGTCTGATTGTATCCAAGTTGCCAGGGAGGTGTGACTCACCTATTGTCCTATATGTGTATTGTATGGGGGATATGTGCAATGTCTGTGTGTTATGTGTAAAAACATACTTTTACCAACTTTTGAACCCCTGGTCTGATTCATGCCATTTTTGTATATGTTGTTCCCCTGGGTGAGAGATATTGAATGGTGCGGGACTTAAAGGTGTACCCCCTGTATTTGGGGTACATCCAGAATGTGGTTAAAATTGTGTCTGTTTTAATTGTGTTACCTGTTATCTGAGGGGAGGAGACGTGGGGGTTGAACCATGCAGATAATTGGCTGTTGTGATAATTATGTGGGTGTAGCCCTTCAGAGGGCAACATTGCATAAAAGGAGATTCCCTGTCATTAAAATATAGTTCCTCTTGACCCTTCAAAACGTAGCCTCGTCTCGTTATTTGAGGGGATCGCTATCATACTGGGGATTGCTATGCTTCTGCATACTCCCTTGAGCTGTAACTACTGAACGCTTGTTCCTGATGTACTATCCTTGGAGTCTGTGGTGGTTTTGGTGTCCGGTGCGGTGCTTGTAGGCCTCGACGCAAGCTAGGACGCATCCATCAACAGAGGTACCCGGTCTGGGTGCCAGGAGATCCGTTACAGGGACACATCCTGATTTAGGTTATAGAACCTTCTCTGGCTATGGCCCACCGAGGCATGGTAAGAGACACTGGTCTGGAGCCCCTGCATGGCATATCTTTGCACCCGCGTTGTGGCCTCTAATACAGGGCGTTGGGATGGAGGTTGAGTGGTGGTGGGAGTGAGCATGTAGCTCTGGTGGGAGGTGAAGGTGGTGGTGGCGAAGATGGTCTGAATCGGTTCAGTAAAAGGGCCCAGGTGGAGAGTCTATTTGCAAGAGGAGTGAGACAGTGGGGTTAACTGCCACAGGTGTGGCTGTTGGTTCTGCAAGGACTCCACTGGTCACATAAAGCGAGAGTCCTCCTCAGATCCCGGGCCCTCTGATCCTCTCCTTCCCTCCTCCTCCTGTGATGGATCCTGGTGGAGGTGACACGGTCCTGCACATCCAGCTCAGACTGAGCTGACGCCCTGCCTCTGGCTCCATGGTAGACGCAGACCTCCTGCCAGCTGAAATGAGAGAACAATAGTATATGATTTAAAACATTGTATGTACATTCAGTTGTCTTGAACCTTAATGGTTCACCTTTTTGTTATTGTGTGGAGCAGTAATTTTCGAGATGCGATTATTGCTTTGTATTATGAGCTTGGTTGTTATTGGCTCATAACAATATCTTGATTCCTGTTGAGGTCTGTGTTCTGCAGCACATGCATACACATACTATGCAGAACTTGCTGCGCAGTGTGTCATACTAACCGATCAGTGACCATCTCTCAAAAATAGTTGCTAACATGCTGCAGAGATGTGTTCCCTGAAAAGCTAGTACACTACACTGCACATCCATCCATACAGAGTCTATATCTGCACACCCTTAAACTAATACTTTGTTGAAGCACCTTTAGATTTTATTACAGCACTCAGTCTTTTTGGGTATGAGTCTATCAGCATGGCACATTTTGACTTGGCAACATTTGCCCACTCTTCTTTGCAAAAACACTCCAAATCTGTCAGACTGCGAGGACATCTCCTGTGCACAACCCTCTTCAGATCACCCCACAGATTTTCAAACTGATTTAGGTCTGGGCTCTGGCTAGGCCATTCCAAAACTTTAATCTTCTTCTGGTGAAGCCATTCCTTTGTTGATTTGGATGTATCCTTTGGGTCGTTGTCATGCTGAAAGATGAAGTTCCTCTTCATGTTCAGCTTTCTAGCAGAAGCCTGAAGGTTTTGTGCCAATATTGACTGGTATTTGGAACATAATTCCCTCTATCATAACTAAGGCCCCAGTTCCAGCTAAACAAAAAAACAAAGCATGATGCTGCCACCACCATGCTTCACTGTGGGTATGGTGTTCTTTTGGTGATGTGCAGTGTTGTTTTTGTGCCAAACATATCTTTTGGAATTATGGCCAAAAAGTTCAACCTTGGTTTCATCAGACCATAACACCTTTTCCCACATGCTTTTGGGAGACTTCAGATGTGTTTTTGCAAAATGTAGCCTTCAGATGTGTTTTTGCATAAGAAAAGACTTTCGTCTTGCCACTCTATCCCATAGCCCAGACATATGAAGAATATGGGAGATCGTTGTCACATGTACCACACAGCCAGTACTTGCTAGATTTTCCTGCAGCTCCTTTAATGTTGCTGTAGGCCTCTTGGTAGCCTCCCAGACCAGTTTTCTTCTCGTCTTTTCATCAATTTTGGAGGGAGCTCCAGTTCTTGGTAATGTCACTGTTTTGCCATATTTTCTCCACTTGATGATGACTGTCTTCACTGTGTTCCATGGTATATCTAATGACTTGATAATTCTTTTGTACTCTTCTCCTGACTGATACCTTTCAACAATGAGATCCCTCTGATGCTTTGGAAGCTCTCTGTTCACCATGGCTTTTGCTGTGAAATGCGACTAAGAAAATTTCAGGAAAGACTAACTAGAGCAGCTGAACTTTATTTGGGGTTAATCAGAGGCACTTTAAATGATGGCAGGTCTGATGGAGGTAACCTAGGGGTATCAGATAGAGTGACTCGAGTATAAGCCGAGAGGGCCCTTTTTAGCCTTAAAAAAAGGGCTGAAAAACTCAGCTTATACTCGAGTATATACTGTAGATTATAATATAAATAGAATATATTTTATAATATGATAGTCTACATAGATTTTGTAAATAGGTATTAGATTATATAATAAGGGATTGTATAACATAATTAAATAAATGTAATTTATCAAAGCAATACATCTGTTTGGATAAAGTGTGTACAAGGGAAAAAGGTATGGATTGAGAACCATATCGGGACTATGATTCCCAATACCTCAGTACTAAAATTGTATTTGTAACTGTCTACAAATGTAACAGAAATATTTTATAAGACTATTTCAATTCCATTACAAAATATAATAATAGAGCTATACTTTACCAATTATGAGGTTAGAAAAAAGACCCTTGTCTGAGCAGGACTCCTTCTTAAGTTGGTTGGAAGTAATTATTTTGGTATTCTTCTTAGAAAATGATTAAGCAAAATAGATAAAGTGAATAACCATAGAAAAGAAAAAAAATGCGTTTTTCCATAGAGTGATCCCTTAGAGACATTTAAAGCGCCGAGCAGAACACCTCCTAGGAGAACTCAGACCATCACAGGTTGCAAGCTCAGCCCTAAGGTTACTGACTTATTAAAAATAAATCCTTTGGTTAGGATTAGAACAATAGAAAGAAAGACACATGCAGACATCCCTTTGCTTAGAATGTCAGAGTCAGATTGCAGTTTATTCTTTTTCTTACATAGATATTTTTCACAACACAGAACCAACTTCTCTAACATGCCTGCCTCATCAGTCCCCTCCCTCTATGATGGATCTAATTCTTTAGTGACACCTTCTCACCCCATTACAAGGGTTACCAACCGTCTCTTAGTTTCAAGATCTGATTTTACAGAGGGTAATATACTAACTTCAAATGCTATGACTATCTTTGATCACACAGGAGATGCTAAGGTGTAATGTAACATACACATTCAAATCCCTTTAGTGTGACAACTCTTAGTTGTCACACTAACAAACATGGTGAAAAAAGTCTATCTGTATAGCAATCACTACATTATTATTGTGGCCCACGCTACACTACACACAAATGCAACACATCAAAGTCCCCATAAGTCTCTTGTTCATTTTAATAGCTCTTGATGTTAGCAATCAGATGTGTAAGAGTCCCAGATAATCGTTGTGGGGTTCATGGGGTCCCAATCGTGCCCCCCAAATCAGTAATCCATCTTATCTACTCCTGTTCATTAGCGCTTAGCTTATACAAACATGAATGGGTGAGGGAATGCCCCGTATACATGTGTTATCTTTCTGAAACAGTTCTGTATTCAATGTTCAAGGTAAAACATCTGTGTTAAGATAATTGGCAAATTAGATCATCTCCTATTTGAGAGAACTTATAACAAATGCAGGAATAATAATAATGTTTAACCCTTCATGTAAAGAATGGCCAAGAAGTATGACTATATATGTATTTGTAGTGGTAAATAATAAACAAATAAATAATCCAATAAATTAGACGGTGTATATGATCTTTTGTGTTTGCAAATGTTCTAAAAATTATATTCACCTGTGAAGGAGTCTGGATCCACTAGGCCTGGAGCTCCAGCAACATTCTCTTGGGTCATCATTTCCTCCAGCAACTTACAGAGGACAACAAAGTCAACAAAGCTTGCAAAAAGGGTATGAGACTGGCTAAAAAAGAAAATGGAAAGTTAAAATAGAAAATGGAAAGAAAGGCCAGGAAGGAAGCTATAGGAACATTACAACATTGCTGTCTGACAATTAGTAACCAGGAAAGGCAACTGAGCTCTAAATAGGTTATTTTTTTCGGTATACACAAGGGAGGTACCAGTGGTTGGGACACTACAACAAAATGGGGCTACTCTACCTTTACCAAATAATTGGTTAACACAGGTTGGAAAAAATAAATGTTTATAAAGCCCCAGGTCCTGATGGAATACATCCAAGGGTACTGAGGGAACTGGGCTCTGTAATAGCCAAACCATTATATCTAATTCTTCAAGAGTCACTCAAAACAGGGTCTCTACCAGATGACTGGAGAAAAGCAGAGGTGATACCTATATTTAAGAAGGGAGCAAGAACAAATCCAGGAAATTATAGACCTGTAAGTCTCACTTCTGTAGTGGGAAAGCTTTTACAAGGCTTAATAAGGGATAGTACAAAAGAGAAATGGGTGACTAAATGGCAGATGACGTTAAAAAGGAATAAATATAAAGTTATGTAAAGTTATGCATATTGGGAAGAAAAAATAGCCATGCAATTTATATTCTTAAATAGAGACTTGCTGCTTGCCACACAATGTAAGGCTTTTAGTCCTCTGAGTATCTTTGGCGCTCATTGCAAGCCTCACGCTGAGCGCCTTCAACTTAAATTCATGTGCAACCTCACTCCCAGACGTCCTTGCTGTCCCTCTGTGCTGTGTGTGATGTTTTTATTTTGTGTGTTTTTGGATGTGCGCCGTATGTCAGCCGTTAAGTTCGTATAGATTGCAGGTCGTATTTTTTTTCTCTAAGTGGCGGTTTCCTTTTCAAAGTGTTACAGGCCGTCATTTTTCACGCACATTTTTTCGAAGTGATACAGGTCTCGCACTGTGAATTTGGGTTTTCTGTTGTTCTGTAGTCCCACTGGTCGTAGATATGATGCTTAATGCGTGCAGGGTCATAGGGTTGAGCGCCTACGGTGCTCATCTCCACCAGCGCAGGGAGCGCCTTTGGCGCTCCCTGCCTAAGTCGTGCAGGGTTGTAGTGGTGAATGCCTATGGCGCTCCTCTCCACCGGCGCAGTGAGCGCCTTCGCCGCTCCCTGCCTAAGTGGTGCAGGGTCATAAAGGGATGTGCGTCTACGGCGCTCATCTCCGCCAGCGCATGGGGCACCTTTGGCGCTTCTTGCGAGCCCGCAAGCGTTAGCAACAACCCGTATTGCTGAGAACTATATATGTGATGGAGGTAACCTAGGGGTATCAGATATTGAAAGGGATTTGGGAGTACTTGTAGACAACCCCCTAGGGAACAGTGCTCAATTCCAAACAGCAGCTGCAAAGGCAAGTAATATTTTAGCATGTATTAAGAAGGGTATAGAAGCAAGGGAAGCAAATATAATTCTGCCAGTCTACAAATCCGTAGTACGTCCTCATTTGGAATATGGAGTACAATTTTGGGCACTACTTCATAAAAAGGACATTTTAGAGCTGGAAAAAGTACAGAGAAAGGCAACAATTCTAATAAGGGGAATGGAGGAGCTAAGTTATGAAGAAAGACTAACCAAATTAAACGTATTTTCCCTAGAAAAAAGGTGTGTAAGAGGGGATATTAATACCTTTTATATATATATATATATATATATATATATATATATATATATCCAGGGTCAATACAAGGCTTTGTCAAGTGAGCTCTTTGTGCCAAGAGGTTTTCAACTGACAAGAGGACATCCTTTGATATTAGAAGTAAAAAGATTTCACCTTAAAGAAAGAACAGTAAAGGTTGTTAATCTGTGGAATTCTCTACCAAAGGAGGTGGTGACAGCGGATTCTATAGATAACTTTAAAAAGGGATTGGATATTATTTTTTGCATAAAAAGGGCATTCAGTGTTATCCTGGATAATTAGAGAGGGAGTATTGATCCAGGGAGGAGTCAGATCGCCAGTATCTGCGGTCAGGAAGGAATTGTATAATGTTTTCCCCTTTTGAGACAATTGGCAAAGTTTCACTGTTTTTTTCTGTTTGCATTCCTCTGGATCAATTAACAATTAATCTGCATATTGCAGATCAGAGGAGATCTAAAAATAATGAACTTAAGGGACTAAAAGTATTTTTTCAACCTCAATTACTATGTAACTGTGTAACTCGTTATACTGTACAGTCATTTGGGGGGCACCACTTGGAGCTCTCCCTGCTCTTGCCTCCTCTTCCATCATCCTCCTCAACTTGGCCCGGCTGTCATCTCAACAATGCCTTACTGACCTCACATCCCCTCACATCAGTAACTGCAGCTGCTACCTCCTTGTAAGCCAGGGCCCTGAGCCCGGGCCTAACCTTCTCTCTCCCCTGTTAGGACAGTGGTGCGAGCATGGATGGCATTAGGGAGGACCACTATCTCCATTGCCTGTAGCTAGGGGCCCACCTCCCCAACTCTCCATTCCTCACTCCATCAAAATCCAAAAAGGAAAATAAGGATAAATCACAAAAGTGTATATGTATATGCTTTATTTTATATGTTAGGGTGTAAGGTGTGGTGAGGGAGTGTGGCCTTGACATGTTTGTATCTATGTGTAGTATTACTGTATGTGTAACCATATTTATGTGACTGGTAAATGTAAGTGCAAAGTAATTTTTAAGTTAATATAAGTCATTAAAAGACTTTGTAACCTGCTCTCCAAACTCTTGACTTGCCTACACAAAATCCAAAACCCCAGATCCAGGACCTAATTTGTCAAATCTACAACACAGTCAACACTGGGGCGGGAGGCTCGCAAATATGTTATCTATTGCTGTCAATCACTATTCTGTTCAACATTTTTTATCAGCTTTTATGGCAGCAAGAAAATATGTAAATTGCGTTGATTTGTATAACTTTGTCTTGTGCCTTCAATCTTTCCCAGCATCAGAGTATATTCTAGAGAATCCTGCCGTCTCATAATATGGCCAAAATATTTGAGCTTTAACTTCATGATCATACCTTCTAGTGAATACAGTTTGTCTTGATTTCCTGAAGTATTGATTTATTGGATCTGCTTGCAGTCCAAGGAGCTCTAAGCAGTCTTCTCCAACACCACATTTCAAAGGCGTTAATTCTACGGCGCTTAGATTTTACTAGCTTGTCCATGCTTGCCACAGCTTTCCTCCCCAGAAGCAAACATCTTTTAATTTCATGACTACAGTCACCATCTCCAGAGATCTTGGATCCAAGGAAAATAAAATCTGTCACGGCCTCCACTTCTTCCCCGTCTATTTGCCAGGAAGTGAGATTGCCGTTTGCCATAATTTTTGTCTTTTTAACGTTGAGCAGCAGGCCAACTTTTGCACTCTCTTATTTTACCCTCATCAATAAGTCCCTTAGTTCCTCCTCAATTTCAGCCATCAGAGTAGTATCATTGGCGTATGTGAGGTTGTTTATATACCTTCCAGCAATATTGATTCTGGTTTTGGATTCATCTAACCCAGCCTTACGCATGAGGTTTCTGCATATAAGTTGAATAAATGAGGTGACAATATACAACCTTGTCACACTCCTTTTCCAATCTTGAACCATTCTGTTGTCCCATGTTCGGTTCTGACCGTGGCTTCTTGGTCGTACAGATTCTTTAGGAAAAGGATAAGATGATCTGGTACTCCCATCTCTTTAAGGACATGCCACATTTTGTTGTGATCCACACAGTCAAATGCTTTAGAATAGTATATGAAGCAGAAGAAAATGTTTTTGTGGAACTCTCTTGCTTTCTCTATTATCCAGCGGATATTGGCAATTTGATCTCTTGTGCGTCTTCCTCTGCGGAACATCTGGTAGTCCATATATTGTTGGAGTCCAGCTTGTAGAATCTTAAGCATTACCTTGCTGGCATGTGAAATAAGTGCAATTGTTCGATAAGTGGAGCACTCTTTGGCACTGCCTTTTTGGGGGATTGGGATGTAGACTGACCTTTTCCAGTCTATTGGCCATTGTTGAGTTTGCCAAATGTGTTGGCATAAGGCAAGTAACACCTTCACAGTATCATCCTGTAGAATTTTGAATAGTTAAATTGGGATTCCATCACCTCCTGCAGCCTTATTATCAGCAAGATATCCTAGGGCCCATCTCACTTCCCTCTCCAAGATGTCTTTCTCCAACTCATTGGACTAACTACTGAGGTCATCACTGCTCTTAAGGTCCTTCCTGTATAGATCTTCAGTGTATTCCTCTTCTTTATCTTATCTTCTTCTGTTAAGTCCCTACCATTTTTGTCTTTTATCACTCCCACTTTTGCATGAAAGGTGCCTTTTAGGTTCTCAATTTTCTTGAAGAGATCTCTTGATTTACCCATTTGGTTATCTTCTTCAATATCTTTACATCGCTCATTGTAGAATGTCTCCTTGTCTCTTACTATCCTCTGGAAGTCTGCATTCAGTTGGACAAATCTTTTCTTTTCTCCACTACCTTTCGCTTTCCTTCTTTCCTGGGCTACTTTCAAAGTCTCATCAGACAGCCAGTTTGACTTCTTACTTTTCTTTCTTTTAGTGCTATTCTTTGTTGCTGTTTCCTGGATTGTGTTGCAAACTTCAGTCCAAAGTTCTTCAGGCATTCTATCTTCCATTTCTAGTTCCTTAAATCTATTCTTTACTTCCACTGCATATTCAAATGGGATATTATTTATTTCGTATCTACTTGGTGTGATGGTTTTCCCTCTTTTCTTCAGTTTAATTTTCAACTTTGCAATAAGAAGCTCATGGTCTGAGCCGCAGTCAGCTCCAGGTCTTGTTTTTGCTGACTGTATAGAGCTCCTTCATTTTTGTCTGCAAAGTAAATAGTCAATCTGATTTCTATGTTGTGCATCTGGTGATGTCCATGTAAACAGTCGTCTCAGAGGCTGTTGGAAGAGGGTGTTTGCTACGACCAGAGAATTATCTTAACAGAATTCTACTAATCTCTGAGCTGCTTCATGTTGTACTCCATGGCCAAATTTGCCATTTATTCAAGATATCCTTTGGTTCCATTCTTTAGCATTCCAATCTCCTATGATGGTAGTAACATCTTTTCTTGGTGTTATATCTATGACATGTTGAATGTCTTCATAAAACTTTCCAATTTCAGCCTCTTCAGCATCCGTGGTTGGAGCATAGACTTGGATCACTGTGATATTAAATGGCTTGCCTTGAATTCGAATTGAAATCATTCTGTCATTTATTGGGTTGTAACCAAGCACTGCTTTGGCCACTCTTTGATTGACTAGGATGGCTACTCCATTTCTTATGCAGGATTCTTGACCATAGTAGAAGATCTGGTGGTGGTTTCATACAGAGCAGTCCTTAATTACATTAATCAATCTCGCTGTGCAATGTGTGTATGTCTCAGGAATTATCCAGATTGAAAATGAATGGCTAGTAATGGGATCACAAAACCAATAAACTGCATGAAAAACATAGATCTCATTTTGTAGTTTTGCTTAACAGAAGAATGCACTTGTACTTTGAGGACTTAAGGGGATCCATCTTCAGTACTTTGAGATCTTATTCATATGCCTTTGGGCCCTCTAGTCACCTTTTTGTAGAAGTGAAGTCTGCACTGGTAGCTCATATAATGTGTTCTTTATTTGTTTTACACTATCAGAGCTTTTGCAGGATTCTGAGGGTCAACCATGAGGTTTTCATGATTTTGTATCTACGAGTAATGATTCCTGTGGTAGACTGTCAATTGCATTTGACAGTATTTTGGAGGACTGGACTTTTATCCCATAACCTGGGTGTTGGACGTTTTTCAAACATACTTTGATTAGTTTTTGTTCATTAGACTTTCTTAAAGATTGATTATTTGGAGTTTGGGCTCACATGAAGTACAGTTTTTGTGTATAAGTATACTATTGAATTCACTATTCATTTTCTGTACTGTCCATAGACTGCTTCACTCTGGCGTTTTTTAGACACTTTTTGATTGGTCATGCTTGAAAAATATTTGATGGATGGTTTGTTTCTGTCTTTGCCTCACATTTCTATCAAGGATCAACAATAGATAGAGAGCTACTATTCTGAAAAAAAAATTGACATTTAATTGACAAGATTTTGGGTGATAATGTCCAATACACACACACATATATATATATATATATATATATATATATATATATATATATATATATATATATATACTGTATATATATATACATGATTTGTACAATGGCCGTTAATAATGCAAACAATTTCTCCTTCATGACATGCAATTGAATTTCCCTTGCAGTAGAGCGGACAGGGATGAGTTCCCATGCTCTTTAAAAGATTTGTTATGCAATCACTGAGGATTACTCAAATTTAGCATATCAGATGCTGACATGATATTCTTAAATCCTCAGACTGTTACAAGAGATTCCTACATTAGCTCACAGAATAAAATCTTAAAGCCTGTAAGAAATTATTCATTTCTTCATGTATAACACTTGAAGCATCAGAGAAACTGAAGCACATAGAGATTCATAACCATATATTCTCTGGGGCTCTTCCTCATACAGGAACCATTCCAAGCTGCCGATTTCACTCATCCTGTTCACCACATTAAGCCGTCTACTATATATGTAGATATCAGATATAACTGCTGATATTCTTATATGCTCACAGATGGTATCCATGTTCATTTATGGCTGTTCTGTAAACAAAAAAAATATATATTATAGGATTCAAAACACTAAAATCTATGGTAACAACAAACTATGCAGATAGATATACAGATATGCAATGTATTGAAATTGTGCAAACAGGGAGTGATCATGTAGAAAATATCCAAGAAACCTGTTAATTCCTCCAGACCTCCAAGTCTAAATAATAATGAAGAATCCATGCAATTTGTATCATATATGGAGATTTTTTTTTGTTTGTTTTGGACTATTGCGGCTTAGCTAGCTGGAAGAATATCCACACCTAGGTCAGGGGGACATGCTGAATACTAGGACTGCAATGCTGCAATAATGTCAGCCCATTGCTACTGTGAGAGTTGTTGCAGTAGTGTTCCCAGTCATAGAGTGAAGCCTTGGACTCTTCCCTAAGTTGTGGTCTGCCAAGCCTTTCTGTCTGAGAGCTCCATTACAGTCTGCTATGTCGTTGCGAGGAGTGGCTCCCTCGTAACTGTGCAAGCTATTTTTCAGTTACTAGGGAGCCATTCCATTATAGCTCTCCTAAAACCTCCCCTCAATGTAGCTGACTGGCATCAAGGTTGTGTGTTGTTGCTCTCAGCTCAACTTGTGCACACAGCCTGCTTACAGGCTGCACACTGGTACCTATACTACACTGGCCCTAACATCTTCCCTATCCTTACCTATCTATATAAACCCCTTCCCATCACAGGCACAGGATTCAATAATAAAAATGAATGCAGGGTCTTTATGACCCGCTATGCCCTATAATATAAGGGATCCCAGGGATTCCCTCTTCCCACGTGCTGTGGGTACCCTAGGGATTCCCTCCTCCAATGTGCTGGTCCTCAATGGATCCCCATGGCACTGAACATTAACCTCTTCTGATATAAGGTCCTCGGCTGTCCGAGGGTAGGATTCCCAGCTTGTGTATTATCCAACCTTGGCTTTGCATAAAAGCTGTGTAATGCAGCGGGCATAAGCTTAAAGGAAGCCATGTTTAAAATGGTCATTGATTAAAGAACGAAGCATTTGTGGGCACATTTGCATGGCCCTGCTCAGCTTCCCAGAGTGCAGTGTAATAACTGTATTTCTCGGAATTCTGAGCAGGAAACAGTTTTTTTCCCTTTTTTAGACATTAAATGTGAACACAAATGTACTATTTATATACATATATATATATATATATATGTACTATTCAAGACATGTTTGAAAAATGTAAAGGAGTTTATTACAAGTTAATTCCAGGCATTACAAGCTAAAAAGGAAGGGGGCATCTCATTTCACTAATACAATGCTGCTCCTTTCACAAACATCCACTGTTTTTCCTGCCGTTTATAGATGGGAAAGGGCAGGAACTTCCTACAAAAGAAGGTTGCTCATTGGAACAGCCTCTATTATTATTATTATTATAGTTTATTTATAATGCGCTGACATATTCCGTAGCACTGTACAAAAATTAGGTTCAGACAGTGATAAATACAGATTAACATTTAGCAAAGGAAGGAGGGCCCTGTCTTTGAGCTAGGAATCCAATGTCTATGGTGAATTCCCAAAGTACTTAGGATAGAAACTTGCAGACTTACAATCTAAGGTATAGTGAGTGGTAAAAGAGGGAGAGAGATGTGATAAGTGTGTTAGGGTGGAAGGTGATACGCTTCTTTAAAGAGATGCGTTTTCAGTGAGGTTTTAAATGTTTTGAGGCAAGGGGATAATCTGGTGGAGCGAGGCAAGGAGTTCCAGAGATTAGGGGCAGCACGAAAAAAGTCCTGGAGGCGGAAGTGAGAGGAGGTGACAAGAGTTGTAGAAAGAAGAAGGTCATTAGCAGAACGAAGAGGGCGGGTGGGGAAGTATTTGAAGATGAGAGCAGAGATGTAAGGGGGAGCATTATTATTGAGGGCTTTGTAAGTTAGGATCATGATTTTAAATTGTATTATTGAGGCTAAGGAACGCCAGTGGAGTGATTGACAGAGAGGTGATGCCGACACTGAACATTGTGAAGATGAGTCTAGCAGAGGCATTCATAATGCATTGAAGTGGAGATAGTCGGGTGGTAGAACCAACAAGAAGCGAGTTGCAGTAGTCTAGTCGAGAGATGATAAGAGGATTTTAGTTGTGTCTTGTGTGAGATAGTGACGAATTCTGGAGATGTTTTTTAGATGGAGAAGACAAGATTTAGTTAGTGATTGTATGTGAGGGATGAAAGACAGAGCGGCGTCCAGTAGAACTCCAAGACAACGGGCTTGGGAGGAGGTGGTGATGTTGCCGTTGTTGACAGTGAGAGAGATGTGAGGAATTGACGCTGTGGGAGAGGGAGGAAAGATTAGGAGTTCAGTTTTAGACATGTTAAGTTTGAGATGGTGGGTGGACATCCGAGAGGATATACTAGAGAGGCAGTTGGAGACGTGTGTTAGAAGAGAGGGGGCTAGATCTGGTGCGGAGAGGTAGATTTGGGTGTCATCTTCATAGATATGATAATGAAGCCCAAAAGAGTTTATGAGGGTACCAAGTGAGGAAGTGTAGATGGAGAAGAGGAGAGGGCTAAGAACAGATCCTTGTGGTACACCACAGACAGGGGGTGAGAAGAAGAAGAGGTGTCAGAGAAGGAGATACTAAATGATCGATTTTGTAGGTATGATGAGAACCACGAGAGAGCAGTGTCTCGAATACCGAGGAAGAAGAGGATATGGAGTAGAAGTGGATGGTTGACTCTATCAATGAAGTCACAGGTCTCCTGGGCAGGTACTCACTGTCAGTCAAAATACTTGAATTGGAGACACCCCTGTAGGTCAGAATTGTATGTAGCTTGGATCCCTGATCACATATATAGTTGTGAGTGTACGAGTTGTTGCTAACGCTGCGGGCTCGCGTAGCGAGGGCCGCGGCTCGCGAAGCGAGCCAAGGCCCTCGCAAAGCGAGGGCACTGGGCCAGGGTCTCAGTTGCTGGCATGGAGCGCCAAAGGCGCTCCTTGCCAGCAACTGAGGACCCTCGCAAAGCAAGGGCCTCAGTTGCTGGCATGGAGCGCCACAGGCGCTCCATGCCAGCACCTGAGGACCTTGCAAAGTGAGGGCCGCAGTTGCTGGCATGGAGCGCCAAAGGCGCTCCATGCCAGCAACTGCGACCCTCGCAAAATTCACGCCGCAAACCAAACTCCCCGACAAACACATTACGACACTCGCAAACAACATACGACACACGTTAACACCACGACACACACATTACGACACTCGCAAATAACATACGACACACGTTCACACACATTACGGCCTCGCAACACTCGGACGCTACTCGCGAACATTACAAAATTAAAAACACAATACATACACACAGCACATACATACAAAACTTACCTACAGCAAGAGGTAACATCCAGGACCTCAAAAATGCAACTCACACCTTCATTTCACTACAAATAAAAGAGTTTACACACGAAAATATTTGCTAAGCGAGAGAAACAATGGCCGCCGAACAAAACGAAAACGCTACACACGCAAACACCATACGAGACACGTTACGACACATTACGACCTCGCAAACATCGGACGCAACACGCCGACATACAAACATTTAAAACACAATAAATACACACAACACACACATAAAAAGCTTACCTACAGCAAGAGGAACCATCCAGCACCTCCAAAAAACAAGTTACACCTTCATTTAAATACAAATAAAACACTTTACACACTAAGAAAATCGCTAGCCGAGAAAAAAAATGGCCGACGGACAAAACGAAAACGAGGCTACAGCACTCTCCACACGTAAAACACCACAACACACTCGCAAAACACCACATGAAACTCGAAAAACACTACGAGGCACCAACGGAAAATCCGCTAAGACGGACAACACAGAGAAACCGCCATTTTACGCAAATGCGGAAGTACACCACTACGCTAACGGTTTAGACTCGCGCATGCACAGTATTACACTGGACACATTCACCACGCTTATACAGCAGCTCCACAACACTAATGCTGCACCAACATCAAACAAGGTTCACGGATCTTAAACAAAATGCTTCAAAATAGGTAAAGTATATTCATTTATTAATTGATTACATGTTTACTATTATACACAAAACAACATTAGCTCAGTTACAATAACATTACCGTCATTTTTTGACGGGCAATTCGCTAGTTAATAATAATAATAATACAGGTTGTCTCTGGGTTAAGGACGAGATCCATTTTTGAGAACATTCTTAAGTCGGGTTTGTACATAACCCAGATCCCTGATGATGAATAATAATAATAATAATAACAATACTATAATGACTTATACAGTATGTGGTAATAATAATAATGTGTAATAATAGTAATATCATGTACTGTAATAAAAAGTTACAGAAGTTCTTGGGCTCTTTCTTTTAATTCAAACTAACAGAACAGAAAAAACGTATTAAAAAAGCTCTGGGGGCCTGCTCTTAAGTATGGGTGGCTTCTAAGTTGGCACATTTGTAACCCAGGGACCATGTGTAATAACAATACTAAAAATGGCTCATATCAGATAATAATAATGCAGTGTAATACTATTATAATAAAAATATCAATGTACTGTAATAATAGGTTACAGAAACTCCTCTCTCCTTTAATTCAAACAAACAGAACATAAAAACAAACTCATACAAAAAGCCTTGGGAGCCTGTTCTTAAGTATAGGTTGTCTATAAATTGGGTCATCTTTAGTGAAACATGGTGGTGGCAGCATCATGCTGTGGGGATGTCTTTCAGCAGGCAGGACTGGGAAACTGGTCAGAGTTGAGGGAAAGATGGATAGTGCTAAATACAGGGATATTCTTGAGCAAAACCTGTACCACTCTGTGCGTGATTTGAGGCAAGGACGGAGGTTCACCCTCCAGCAGGACAATGACCCCAAACACACTGCTAAAGCAACACTTGAGTGGGTTAACGGGAAACATGTAAATGTGTTGGAATGGCCTATTCAAAGCCCAGACCTCAATCCAATAGAAAATCTGTTGTCAGACTTAAAGATTGCTGTTCACAAGCGCAAACCATCCAACTTTAAGGAGCTGGAGCAGTTTTGCAAGGAGAAATGGGCAAAAATCCCAGTGGTAAGATGTGGCAAGCTCATAGAGACTTATCCAAAGCGACTTGGAGCTGTGATTGCTGCAAAAGTTGGCTCTATAAAGTATTGACTTTAGGGGGGCGAATAGTTATGCACATTTACTTTTTCTATTATTTTGTCCTATTTGTTGTTTGCTTCACAATAAAAAAATACATCTTCAAAATTGTGGGCATGTTCTGTAAATTAAATGATGCAAAACCTCAAACAATCCATGTTAATGCCAGGTTGTGAAAAAATGCTAAGGGGGTGAATACTTTTGCAAGGCACTGTTTTTGGTATGTTTATCAAATGGGTTAAAAGTCTATGTTAAGTGAAGATAAGTGGAGTTAAAAGGAGTCAAACTTATGTTTTCAGTATAAACATTTTTATTAAGCAGGGATAAATGTAATAATGTTTGATTTTTGATGTTTTGATGTGCGCGTGTTGAGGCCGTTTTTTGCGAGGTCGTAATGGGTCGTAACGTGTCTCGTATTTTGTTTGCGTTACAACGTAAAGTTTGCGAGGGTCGCAGTTGCTGGCAAGGATTGCCTTCGTCGCTCCTTGCCAGCAACTGTGACCCTCACTTCGCGACAACTCGTATGCTCACAACTATATATGTGATAGTGATCATATGAAGCCATTTATTATCAAATAGTTGTTTGGCTCATTTTTAAATCATTGTACTCCAAGACCAAACATTATTCCAGGTATCTTTTGGTTCCCAAGTTTTGCATTCAAATCTCCTAATATGAGAGTAACAGATTTTTCTTGGTGTTATATATATGAGATGTTGAATATTTTTGGAATTGGACAACTTCTGTGTTTTAACATCCATGGTTGGAACATAGACTTGAATAACTGTGAAGTTGAGTGGCTTGCCTTGAATTTAAATTGAAATAATTCTGTCATTTATTGGGTTGTAACCAAGCATTGCTTTGTCCACCCTTTGATTGATTATGAGGGCTACTCAATTTGTTCTGCAGGATTCTTGACTACAGTAGAAGATTTTGTGTTTTTCTGATATGAAATGTCCCAAAACAGTCCATTTGAGTTCACTAATTCCTAGGATGTCAATGTTCAATCTTAGCAACAAGGTAACAATCCAGAAGGGATTCTTACAGTAAAGCAAAAGTATAGGGATCAGCCTACAAAGTGTGAAGAAAACTTAGATCATTCCTTGCTGCCTGGCAATACTAATACCCCTACTTGTTCTCTGTAAATAAAATATATAACAGCCAGTGCTGGATTGACTTGTAGTACATCTGCCTAAAGCTGCAAAATCCATAAGCAAATCCATAAGCATTCCAGCATTTACAAGGGTTATACCTGGGACCATAGGAGAATAGGCTATTGAGGGGTGAACCCCTGGCTCATAGGAGGTACATGTGTCTTAAAGCTTAAAACTATATACTTTATTTTCATTCTTAAAGATACCCCACATATCTATCTATCTATTTATCTATCTATCTACATATCTATCTGTCACAACTTGCATTGGGCTTGAAAAGGAAAAAATGCTGATTCTCAGACCAAGTTGCAATTTCTGCTTGTACTTAAAATCATTGTTTTTTTTTCTTCTATAACTGTAAACAAGTCCTTCTTCCCATAATAAAAACTTGTTCGGGAGACGATAAGCTATTATTTAGCCGAAACAAATATGTATTTCAGTTTTATACAAGGCCAGCACTTAACCTATGCACAGAGATAATAAATAAAAGTGTGTTTGCGTATATAGTGATGTGCCAGATATGATTAAGCACGTGCAAACTGCATGCATGTTATTTTATTGGATCACCTAATATAAATAATATCTTATTGGCTTAAGCAGTGGATTGTACAATGAGTAATGGTTTATACAATGTTCTATATGTAATTCACTATTAAAAGTTATGTTGTTTACATTTCTAGTCAGTCAGTCAACAGCTGCCATTTTGGATGTTTTTTGTTGCTGACCCACATTTTGTATAAAAAAAATCTAATAATAAGAAAATTATCCGAGGACTCTATTTTTTGGTATCATGACTGGCTTTCGGAGTAAATTGTGGTGTTTTTTTCTCCATCAAACTGCTCTTACTAACGGCTGCAAAGAATAAAATAGTCTGTGCTCACTCACCACTCCACCCATTCCACACTCCCTCCCTTCATACACACTCACTCCAAACACACTCCACCCACACTCACTCCACTGACACTCACTCACTTTTCCCACACTCACTCTACCCACTTCACCCACTTCACACTCTCTCCACATTCACTCACTGACTTCACACTCACTCACTCCACCCATACTCTTTCACTCCATCCACACTCACTTCACCACTACTAACTCCACCCACTTCCCCCACACCTACTTCACCCACACTTACTTACTCCACTCACACTCACTACACCCACACTCACTCCACACTCACTCACTCCACCTGCACTCACTCCACCTACACTCACTCCACCCACACTCACTCCACCCAAACTCACTCGATCCACACTCACTCTATCCACACTCACTGACTTCATATTCACTCACTCCACCCACACTCACTTACCCCACCCTCACTCACTCCCCCCACACACACTCACTCCACTCACACTCACCACACACTCAGCCACACCACACTCACTCCACCCACACTCACTCACTCTACCCATACTTATTCACTTACCACACACACACTCCCACACTCACCTCACCCACTCCACCCACACTCACTCACTCTACCCATACTTATTCACTCACCACACACACACTCCCACACTAACCTCACCCACTCCACCCACACTCACTCACTCCACCCACACTCACCCAGTCCACCCATGCTCACTGACTCCACACTCACTTACTCCACCCATACTCACGCCACCCACTCTACCCACACAAAAAAAAATGTCCTGCTGTTACAAGGGAGCTATTTCTCGCTGCTATGTGTCAGATTGGAATGGAGCCCTATGATGGCACTTTTTAAATAAATGGTAACAATAATTGTCTAGTTATCTTTGGAAGATTATACAACTTTGCTTCAGGCATTCCAGATATGAAAGAAAATGTTAATTTGGAATTTAAGAAAAAATAGAACTATAATAATAATAACTAGAACTAGAACCATAAATGAAGGTGGGATATAGTTACCTATGACAAACCCTTAACAGGTTATATTATACCAAGAACTTTAATGATAAAGTTCCATCCATTGATCTTCATAGGAGAAAGGAATATATTCTGCCTACTTGTTCCTTTGAATTGCTTAAATCATTAGCTTCTTTAATGAAATGGACTGATAAATTTCTTTATCAAAAGATAAACTCACACCTTTTTCACAATTAAACTTCAAAAGAACTTTCATTAGATAATAATGCACTACTGATTAAATAGAGCAATTACTGATTTTACATGAAAAAGGTACTCTAGATTTAAGAATTACTAAGACATTAAAGAGACATAGAACTCACACTCGACAGATAGAAGCTTGAAAATAATGTGGGAAACTGTTTATATTTTTAAATGCAATATTATACCAACCTCTCTTTAAGTTCATTTTTAATAAAGATCTGTTTGTTGTGTAAAATTCTTAGACCACTAGGAATAAACTTATACGATAAGTAATGTTTTAATGATTTTATATCTCACTTTTCTTAAACTATTCCTTTTCAATGATTTTAATGTCATTTACTTGTAAATAGATGGATACTGTAGATAGATAGATATAAATAAATAAATAAACATAGAGATAGAGATAAATGCACATGGAAAAGCCATACATTTTAACTGCATTTCTTTTTGGAATAACAGTCCGTATTTTGAGACATATTTTGAGCCCTCCTAGATTAGCAAATGACCCATTTTTGTGAGAAAATCCAACATTGAAGGAGAAATCTCTCTCTTCCAGCCAAAAATATATAACACTTTGTTCTCTAGTTTCCCCTGCTGTTTTCTCTCCAATAGAAAGATAGAAGCAATGTGGATGGAGCTGAGGATAGAACAGGGCACCTGTAAAAAGTATATGAATCATAGTTCAGAATAACAGAAACCTTGACATATAGCTATTTCTTTGTGCCTCAGAACCACTAAGTTAGTATAAATGTATCAGTTTAATCAATAAACTACTTTATAACCTACTTTCTCTTATTAATACATTATCAATGTAATGCAATAACACTACTTACTAATGATTTCAGCTTTCCGTTTTTCACTGTCATTTCTAGATAGCAAAACTTGGTCATGATTTGTCCCTGGTTACTGTTTTTTCAACTGTGAACGCAGGACCAAGTGCAATATATGGTATATAGTGTGTGGACCAATATTGTATATCAAATACAACTAT
This sequence comes from Discoglossus pictus, assembly GCA_027410445.1. Taxonomy (NCBI): domain Eukaryota; kingdom Metazoa; phylum Chordata; class Amphibia; order Anura; family Alytidae; genus Discoglossus; species Discoglossus pictus. The sequence goes on along the minus strand of CM050169.1, from coordinate 200,071,829 downwards.
TGTTGTAATTCTAGAATAAAAAATATGGAGATGTTGCTATCTACAAATGACTTTTAATATCAACATGATTTATTATTCGAGAACATTTTATGTAAACTAGAATAATAACAAAACTGATACTTATTTACTTCCGTTGTCTTTTAATACTGTTAACCTTCACTTATAACCAAAATACTAAAAAATGAATGGTCACAAATTAGCAAAACAGTACTTTAATGTAATTTCTTAACTGTTCTTATTAATAAAGCTGTAGCACAAGATGTCATAGAAAGTACAAGAGTGTGGGTATCAGACACAAGTATATTGTTCCGGGCTGAGCTAAAATACAGAATGTAACTACAACAAACTAAAATTTCCAAAAGTTATGTAGAAAAGCATGCCCAAATGGTTTATGAGCATTTATAAACACTAACACTAAGCACCCTGGAAGGGTGAGAGGGATTCCAATGTAAATCCTCTCAATTTGAATGTGCAGTCTTCTCATTATATTAAGTTGCATAGATGCCACTACCTTTATTCCTGCTTTAATTACTGCTTAGCTTACATTAATGGTCCACTATAACTGCCTAACTATTACATTTATTTTGGTTAAGAAAGTATGTTGTGACAAAATTTGATCCTGAAAATAACTAGTTTTCTGGCATTTAGGCTACAGCTCCTCTTGCCTTTTTTTTTTTTAACATTGGCACAGCATGCAGTTGACTTCCCTGCAGCTACCTGTTTATCACATAGCTTTTCAGGTACGGCTATTGTCACACATTTTTTTATTTTATTCACAATAAACTGTAATTGTTTTTACTATTTAAAAGTCATGAAAGCTGGATCATTACAATAAGTCTTTAGGTCAGCTGACAGATCAACCAATAGTTGTTTTCCTGTGTTTTTGCAGATATTGGTCTCTATTCTATTGGCCAATTCATATATTTATACACACTCAAAACAACTTATGAGTTACCCGCCCACAATCACTACGGGCCAGCCAAAGATGCACAAAATGCATATTCTTTTAGTCCCATAGCTCTAGCTCACAAATAAAGTCTAATCAATCTATCACGTTTCTGTCAAAAATGTTATGAGTACTAAATAGGACTCGCAAGGGCTTTTCCAAACACTTATCATAGCTGTAGCAATGAGAAGGCATGGAAAGACATTAGAATTAATTGCCGAACAGTCTCAAATGCACAAATATGCAATTAAAATTATTCTTTTTAACTATTATTTATGTGTATTATGGATCCCCACATGGACTAAACCAGATGCTCTAATGCATTTTGTAGAGTGCTTGATTGTAAGCCCCATTAGCAAATATTAATTATTGGCTCTCATTAATTCATAGCCTCCGATTGCAGATTACATCTAACTTCCATGTTTTACTGACGTCATTTACTATTGGATGTGTCTAAGAAGTAAATTATGGCCTTGCTTAAATATTGTGAGGTCATATGATCATGCCCCCTGAAATGCTACTTTAAAAGGCCTGTGAAGGCTGAAAGACTAAAGTTGCAGGCTTGAATCAATAGAACACATCTAAACACTAATAAAAAAACACCCCAAATCATAGGCTAAAGTCCCTTTCAAGCTTCTAATAGAATAGTTGATAATCATCTTTTTCTAGTGACCCCTTTTTTTACCTTTTTAGGTCTATTGTCTTTTAACCTTAAAGTCAACTCTAAAAAAATTATAGAACACCTTTTGTGGTTATCATATTTGTTATATACCACAACTAATTTGTTTAAAATGTAACTTTTATTATAACTTCTTTAAAAACGATTTTCCTTTAAAATTCAGACGTTTAAAAATGAGCTTTTAACTCAATTGTGATGACGTTTGACCTTTCCCAATCCTTAGGAAAAATGTTTCTATCTTTCATATATTAGCAATGGTCTTTGTTTTTAGGCAGGGTTTTATAGTAGTTATTTGCGGTATAAAAATGTTTTTGTGCTTTAAAGGTGCTAAATAACTTTTGTGTGCAATTGTTGCAAGCTAAAGTGCTTGTGCTAGTATTAAATAGATTACATCTCTTTATACTGAAACTCAAACTTCTCAGAATTCGTGCTATAGTAAGCACTCTGTATCTTATCCCTGAATTTTTCTTAGTGATTCTTTAATTTGTACTTTTTTTTTTGCATGTCAGTGTGACTTTTTTAAAAGTGCTTTACTGCTTAAGGGGAGTGATGAGAATAAGACTCCCTTATAGTGCTTTTATAGTTGTGACACTGTTTTTTTTAATTATACCTCTTTGGACATATTGCACAGATGCACTTTTCTTGTATAGTGAATGACTCTATTAATTCCACTACTCTTGCTCTTATATTAATATCTCAATTGCTATAACATTTTTATTTATAAATACAGTCTTATTGGGGCGTTTCTCTTAATTCTGGTAATCCCTTATACTTATATTGATCATTCGTTACCTCTGCCTGCTTTTAGCTATCTCTTTGCTGTGTTTGTTAGAACGTGCTTCTCTGTATTAGCTTGTTTAACTACTTCCTGGTTGTGACATCATCAGTATGCGCCCGACGCACATTTCAAGAGACTGTTACATCTCAATCATCAGGGTTGATGTCACAACCAGGAAGTAGCCAAAAAAGCTAATACAGAGAAGCATGGTCTAACAAACGCAGCAAAGAGATAGCTAAAAGCAACTCATAATATTTCTGATGTATGTAAATCAATGGGGAAGCTGGTATAACTTTGCGAGTAGGGGTTACTTGCACACTCGCAATCATGTTCAGAGGGGGGAATAGAATAGCTAGGAGAAGTTACTTGGCACTTTTTGCATGTGTAACTTTGAGATATAGGGAATCAAATGAGGCTCTAGATGTTTACAACACTTCTGCCATTTCATCCTCACGTGTTGATACATCACAAACCATAAATGCTGCTATCTTTCTGATATTTCAAAATTATTTACGACACAGTGTGCAAGTGAATGTACTTAATTTGACCCACTTCTTCATCATCAATACTGTTTGAGAGACTTGGTAAAGTCACATAATGCAGACTATAAATAACTGTATAAAAAATTAGAGAAATGGGCAATTAAATGGCAGATGAGATTTAATATGAATAAATGTAAAGTTATGCATCTGGGAAGGAAAAATAACCATGCAATTTATAATCTTATTGAAACAAATCTAGGGGTATCAGATATTGAAAGGGATTTGGGAGCGCTTGTGGACAACCACCTACGCAACAGTTCACAATGCCAAGCAGCAGCTGCAAAGGCAAATAAAATAATAGCATGTATTAAGAAGGGTATGGAAGCAAGGGTAGCAAATATAATTCTGCCACTATACAAATCCCTAGTACGCCCTCATTTGGAATATGGAGTACAGTTTTGAGCACCAATTCATAAAAAGGACTGGTAAAAGTACAGAGAAGGACAACAAAACTAATAAGGGGAATGGAGGGGCTAAGTTATGAAGAAAGACTAACTGAATTAAACGTATTTTCTCTAGAAAAACGGCGTCTAAGAGGGGATATGATTACCCTATATAAATACATCCAGAGTCAGTAGAAAGATTTGTCAAGGTAGCTTTTTGTGTAAAGAGGTTTTCAATTGACAAGAGGACATCCTTTAAAGTTAGATGTAAAAAGATTCCTCCGTAAAGAAAGAAAAGGGTTCTTCACAGTAAGGGTGGTTAATCTGTGGAATTCTCTACCAAGGGAGGTGGTGACAGTGGATTCGATAGATAACTTTAAAAAGTGATTGGATATTTTTTTTTATTAAAAAAAGGGTATTCAGGGTTATCCTGGTTAATTAGAGACGGAGTATTGATCCAGGGAGAAATCTGATCACCAGTATCTGGGGTCAGGAAGGATTTTTTTCCCCTTTTTAGAGAATTGGCAAAGTTTCACTTGTTTTTTTGTTGTTTTTTTTCTGTTTACCTTCCTCTGGATCAATTAACAACAAATCCTCATATTGCAGATCAGAGGAGATCTTAAAAGGTTGAACTTGATGGGCTAAAAGTCTTATTTCAACCTTAATTACTTTGTAAAAACAAAAATGTGTAAAATACATTCAATTGAGCGAATTTGAGATCCGTAAGTGAGGTTGCAAGCTAATTTGCTATTCAATTGTCGTCTTTTTGCAGGCTCGGAACGGCTTCTCAGTTACGGCCTTGAAGTATTTGATCTGTCACTTTCGCAGGACTAAAATCTCATAACGCTATTCAATTGCTCAATTTCCCCAAGCCCGCAAATGTATTCACCCTTGTATATGGCAAATGAAGGAGAAAATCCAATGAGGGGTAGAGTGGACATGCAAAGGGGTTAAACACTTATTTGTAGCACTGTAAATACAAATATTAATTCAGTCCTGCACTGTAAGTAACAGGAAAAGCAATGAAAGACATTATAATTAATTGCACAACAGTCTCAAGCTCGCAAATCTGCAGGAAATTCAATTTATTTTTTATGGTTCATTTCAGGGTTAAATCGATCTTAGGTATCAATGAGTTAATAAAAAAAAAAAAAGGTAAGTCAGAGGCGCTCATCAGAGAACAAACTAACCTTAATAGATTAGTTCTATGACCATGATAAACCACTCTGAGAGCAACCTCTTTTAGCTCACTTGTGCCCTTCACAGGGAGAAATATCCTGTAGTATATCAGTCTGGTCCCACTCAGAAGAGTGACCCAGCCCCGAAATACCAGGCAATTCTACCCTGAACAGGAGAAACAACAACCCCCAGACACGTTTCGGCCTTTATGGGCCTCGTCAGTGAGGTGCAGCTGAGCTCCCTAAGGCACAGTGAGCAAGGGGGCCACGTCTGGAGTCCCCTATTACCCTTAGGGAGACTAAACCCTAAGAGTAATTTGCATAGACAAAAAAAAGGTAAGTCAGAGGCGCTCATCAGAGAACAAACTAAACTTAATAGATTAGTTCTATGACCATGATAAGCCACTCTGAGAGCAACCTCTTTTAGCTCACTAGTGCCCTTCACAGCGAGAAATATCCTGTAGTATATCAGTCTGGTCCCACTCAGAAGAGTGACCCAGCCCCGAAATACCAGGCAATTCTACCCTGAACAGGAGAAACAACAACCCCCAGACGCGTTTCGGCCTTTATGGGCCTCGTCAGTGAGGTGCAGCTGAACTCCCTAAGGCACAGTGAGCAAGGGGTCCACGTCTGGAGTCCCCTATTACCCTTAGGGAAACTAAACCCTAAGAGTAATTTGCATAGACAAAAAAAAGGTAAGTCAGAGGCGCTCATCAGAGAACAAACTAACCTTAATAGATTAGTTCTATGACCATGATAAGCCACTCTGAGAACAACCTCTTTTAGCTCACTTGTGCCCTTCACAGGGAGAAATATCCTGTAGTATATCAGTCTGGTCCCACTCAGAAGAGTGACCCAGCCCCGAAATACCAGGCAATTCTACCCTGAACAGGAGAAACAACAAACCACAGACGCGTTTCAGCCTTTATGGTCCTCGTCAGTGAGGTGCAGCTGAACTCCCTAAGGCACAGTGAGCAAGGGGTCCACGTCTGGAGTCCCCTATTACCCTTAGGGAGACTAAACCCTAAGAGTAATTTGCATAGACAAAAAAAAGGTAAGTCAGAGGCGCTCATCAGAGAACAAACTAACCTTAATAGATTAGTTCTATGACCATGATAAGCCACTCTGAGAACAACCTCTTTTAGCTCACTTGTGCCCTTCACAGGGAGAAATATCCTGTAGTATATCAGTCTGGTCCCACTCAGAAGAGTGACCCAGCCCCGAAATACCAGGCAATTCTACCCTGAACAGGACAAACAACAAACCCCAGACGCGTTTCGGCCTTTATGGGCCTCGTCAGTGAGGTGCAGCTGAACTCCCTAAGGCACAGTGAGCAAGGGGTCCACGTCTGGAGTCCCCTATTACCCTTAGGGAGACTAAACCCTAAGAGTAATTTGCATAGACAAAAAAAAGGTAAGTCAGAGGCGCTCATCAGATAACAAACTAACCTTAATAGATTAGTTCTATGACCATGATAAGCCACTCTGAGAGCAACCTCTTTTAGCTCACTTGTGCCCTTCACAGGGAGAAATATCCTGTAGTATATCAGTCTGGTCCCACTCAGAAGAGTGACCCAGCCCCGAAATACCAGGCAATTCTACCCTGAACAGGAGAAACAACAAACCCCAGACGCGTTTCGGCCTTTATGGGCCTCGTCAGTGAGGTGCAGCTGAACTCCCTAAGGCACAGTGAGCAAGGGGTCCACGTCTGGAGTCCCCTATTACCCTTAGGGAGACTAAACCCTAAGAGTAATTTGCATAGACAAAAAAAAGGTAAGTCAGAGGCGCTCATCAGAGAACAAACTAACCTTAATAGATTAGTTCTATGACCATGATAAGCCACTCTGAGAGCAACCTCTTTTAGCTCACTTGTGCCCTTCACAGGGAGAAATATCCTGTAGTATATCAGTCTGGTCCCACTCAGAAGAGTGACCCAGCCCCGAAATACCAGGCAATTCTACCCTGAACAGGAGAAACAACAAACCCCAGACGCGTTTTGGCCTTTATGGGCCTCGTCAGTGAGGTGCAGCTGAACTCCCTAAGGCACAGTGAGCAATGGGGTCCACGTCTGGAGTCCCCTATTACCCTTAGGGAGACTAAACCCTAAGAGTAATTTGCATAGACAAAAAAAAGGTAAGTCAGAGGCGCTCATCAGAGAAAAAACTAACCTTAATAGATTAGTTCTATGACCATGATAAGCCACTCTGAGAGCAACCTCGTTTAGCTCACTTGTGCCCTTCACAGGGAGAAATATCCTGTAGTATATCAGTCTGGTCCCACTCAGAAGAGTGACCCAGCCCCGAAATACCAGGCAATTCTACCCTGAACAGGACAAACAACAAACCCCAGACGCGTTTCGGCCTTTATGGGCCTCGTCAGTGAGGTGCAGCTGAACTCCCTAAGGCACAGTGAGCAAGGGGTCCACGTCTGGAGTCCCCTATTACCCTTAGGGAGACTAAACCCTAAGAGTAATTTGCATAGACAAAAAAAAGGTAAGTCAGAGGCGCTCATCAGAGAACAAACTAACCTTAATAGATTAGTTCTATGACCATGATAAGCCACTCTGAGAGCAACCTCTTTTAGCTCACTTGTGCCCTTCACAGGGAGAAATATCCTGTAGTATATCAGTCTGGTCCCACTCAGAAGAGTGACCCAGCCCCGAAATACCAGGCAATTCTACCCTGAACAGGAGAAACAACAAACCCCAAACGCGTTTCGGCCTTTATGGGCCTCGTCAGTGAGGTGCAGCTGAACTCCCTAAGGCACAGTGAGCAAGGGGTCCACGTCTGGAGTCCCCTATTACCCTTAGGGAGACTAAACCCTAAGAGTAATTTGCATAGACAAAAAAAAGGTAAGTCAGAGGCGCTCAGCAGAGAACAAACTAACCTTAATAGATTAGTTCTATGACCATGATAAGCCACTCTGAGAGCAACCTCGTTTAGCTCACTTGTGCCCTTCACAGGGAGAAATATCCTGTAGTATATCAGTCTGGTCCCACTCAGAAGAGTGACCCAGCCCCGAAATACCAGGCAATTCTACCCTGAACAGGAGAAACAACAAACCCCAGACGCGTTTCGGCCTTTATGGGCCTCGTCAGTGAGGTGCAGCTGAACTCCCTAAGGCACAGTGAGCAAGGGGTCCACGTCTGGAGTCCCCTATTAACCTTAGGGAGACTAAACCCGAAGAGTAATTTGCATAGACAAAAAAAGGTAAGTCAGAGGCGCTCATCAGAGAACAAACTAACCTTAATAGATTAGTTCTATGACCATGATAAGCCACTCTGAGAGCAACCTCTTTTAGCTCACTTGTGCCCTTCACAGGGAGAAATATCCTGTAGTATATCAGTCTGGTCCCACTCAGAAGAGTGACCCAGCCCCGAAATACCAGGCAATTCTACCCTGAACAGGAGAAACAACAAACCCCAGACGCGTTTCGGCCTTTATGGGCCTCGTCAGTGAGGTGCAGCTGAACTCCCTAAGGCACAGTGAGCAAGGGGTCCACGTCTGGAGTCCCCTATTACCCTTAGGGAGACTAAACCCTAAGAGTAATTTGCATAGACAAAAAAAGGTAAGTCAGAGGCGCTCAGCAGAGAACAAACTAACCTTAATAGATTAGTTCTATGACCATGATAAGCCACTCTGAGAGCAACCTCTTTTAGCTCACTTGAGCCCTTCACAGGGAGAAATATCCTGTAGTATATCAGTCTGGTCCCACTCAGAAGAGTGACCCAGCCCCGAAATACCAGGCAATTCTACCCTGAACAGGAGAAACAACAAACCCCAGACGCGTTTCGGCCTTTATGGGCCTCGTCAGTGAGGTGCAGCTGAACTCCCTAAGGCACAGTGAGCAAGGGGTCCACGTCTGGAGTCCCCTATTACCCTTAGGGAGACTAAACCCTAAGAGTAATTTGCATAGACAAAAAAAAGGTAAGTCAGAGGCGCTCAGCAGAGAACAAACTAACCTTAATAGATTAGTTCTATGACCATGATAAGCCACTCTGAGAGCAACCTCTTTTAGCTCACTTGTGCCCTTCACAGGGAGAAATATCCTGTAGTATATCAGTCTGGTCCCACTCAGAAGAGTGACCCAGCCCCGAAATACCAGGCAATTCTACCCTGAACAGGAGAAACAACAAACCCCAGGCGCGTTTCGGCCTTTATGAGTTAATACATATCAGGCCACCCATATAGACTAGAACAGTATTGGCATTACATTTCATAATTCTTTATTTTGCAGTTTTGCGAGTCTGATCTCATAACCAACCCCTGAACGTAATTGAATGACATGTAACCTCCATGTTTTACTGCCGTAATTCTGACAGTCTCATTTCCTATTGGCTGATTCGAAATGGGAGGTTACAGGCTTGCTTAATTGATAATTTTCCCACCCTCAACTGCTCTGAACCAGTGCATGGTTTACGGTTTCGGCTTCGGGTCTGCAACTTGTGGCCTTGAGCAATTGAATAGCCTTGCAATCGGGGAGAAAAGGGAGCTCGCAACTCACTCGCAGACATTCCGCTGTCTGCGATCGGGTTACGGGCTTCCAATTGAATATGGCCCTTGTTCAAGTTGATTTGAATGAATACAAGTATATTTAAATCTAGGAATAAATTATATTCAATAACAAAATAATATAACAAATTTGTGCAGAATAGCGTTTCGTAATGTGATGTTTTCCTTTCTTAAAACTTGTGTTTAAATCCAATCTTGATTGATTGGATGAGATCTATATAATTGTCTTACATTTCATAAGTATGGAAAATCACTTTCCCATTGACTTTAATGACTTTTATAGAATACCGTTTACCCTCAATTACTTCACACTCAAAGTTAGTCACAAATTGTAGTAATATAACCAGGTATTCACATATATTCAAATATACAGTTGCAAGCAAAAGTATGTGAACCCTTTGGAATGATATGGATTTCTGCACAAATTAATCATAAAATGTGATCTGATCTTCATCTAAGTCACAACAATAGACAATCACACTCTGCTTAAACTAATAACACACAAAGAATTAAATGTTACCATGTTGTTATTGAACACACCATGTAAACATTCACAGTGCAGGTGGAAAAAGTATGTGAACCCCTAGACTAATGACATCTCCAAAAGCTAATTGGAGTGAGGTGTCAGCCAACTGGAGTCCAATCAATGAGATGAGATTGGAGGTGTTGGTTACAGCTGCCCTGTCCTATAAAAAAACACACACACCAGTTCTGGGTTTGCTTTTCACAAGAAGCATTGCCTGATGTAAATGATGCCTCACACAAAAGAGCTCTCAGAAGACCTACGATTAAGAATTGTTGACATGCATAAAGCTGGAAAGGGTTATAAAAGTATCTCCAAAAGCCTTGCTGTTCATCAGTCCACGGTAAGACAAATTGTCTATAAATGGAGAAAGTTCAGCACTGCTGCTACTCTCCCTAGGAGTGGCCGTCCTGTAAAGATGACTGCAAGAGCACAGCGCAGACTGCTCAATGAGGTGAAGAAGAATCCTAGAGTGTCAGCGAAAGATTTACAAAAGTCTCTGGCATATGCTAACATCCCTGTTAGTGAATTTACGATATGTAAAACACTAAACAAGAATGGATTTCATGGGAGGATACCACAGAGGAAGCCACTGCTATCCAAGCAAAACATTGCTGCACGTTTACAGTTTGCACAAGAGCACCTGGATGTTCCACAGCAGTACTGGCAAAATATTCTGTGGACAGATGAAACTAAAGTTGAGTTATTTGGAAGAAACACACAACACTATGTGTGGAGAAAAAGAGGCACAGCACACCAACATCAAAACCTCATCCCAACTGTGAAGTACGGTGGTGGGGGCATCATGGTTTGGGGCTGCTTTGCTGCGTCAGGGCCTGGACGGATTGCTATCATCGAAGGAAAAATGAATACCCAAGTTTATGAAGACATTTTGCAGGAAATCTTAAGGCCATCTGTCCACCAGCTGAAGCTCAACAGAAGATGGGTGTTACAACAGGACAACGACCCAAAGCATAGAAGTAAATCAACAACAGAATGGGTTAAACAGAAGAAAATACGCCTTCTGAAGTGGCCCAGTCAGAGTCCTGACCTCAACCCGATTGAGATGTTGTGGCATGACCTCAAGAAAGCGATTCACACCAGACATCCCAAGAATATTGCTGAACTGAAACAGTTCTGTAAAGAGAAATGGTCAAGAATTACTCCTGACCGTTGTGCACATCTGATCTGCAACTACAGGAAACGTTTGGTTGTAGTTATTGCTGCCAAATGAGGTTCAACCAGTTATTAAATGCAAGGGTTCACAAACTTTTTCCACCTGCACTGTGAATGTTTACACGGTGTGTTGAATAAAAACATGGCAACATTTAATACTTTGTGTGTTATTAGTTTAAGCAGACTGTGATTGTCTATTGTTGTGACTTAGATGAAGATCAGATTTTTTGACCAATTTGTGCAGAAATCCATATAATTCCAAAGGATTCACATACTTTTGCTTGCAACTGTATCTCTTATTTTGAAAATTAACCATGCTGAAGTACAGAAATATAAATTAAATTCATTAATCTGACTACTTTTGTTCCTATCTATACAGAATATGAGCATTCAAATCCAGTGATTTATACAAAGTTGTTATTTTATTGGGCAGCTTTGCTTTGTGCATGGTGTTTATACACATATTAGTAGTAGAAAATACACTAATGAATACATTATTGTTGTTGTTCAGGCTTTAGTGGGGTCTAACTCTCTGTTATCCCGTGGACCATAGCACACCAGGAACAATAGTTGTATCTCTGATCGTACTTACCCATAAGGTTTTCTTGGCAAAGATAGTGGAGTAGGTTGTCAGTTCCTTCTCCAGTGGACCACCATTTGCCTGACCTCTCTGCTATGACCTGCCCATCTTGGGTGACCCTACATGGTATAGCACACAGCTTCATTGAGGCACACAAGATCCTTCACCCTTGACAAGGTTGTGCTCCAGAAGGGGAATGAATACATACTGCTTACCTTTATGTTCAGGGTATATTTTCATGTGTGAAGTATATATATATATATATATATATATATATATATATATATATATATGTACATGAACATCATGAACAATGAATGCCAAGTTCAACAGTTTTAAACAAAACTGTTACAACATTAAATACACACGTATTTTGTCAGAAGTAATAAACTCTAAAAAAAAAATAGGCATCAGAGAGTGATACAAATGTTTTACCCTTACAAATCTTACTTTTTCTTAGCTGGGTTGATGGTATAAACACATAGATACATAGTTACATAGTAATTGAGGTTGAAAAAAGACTTTCAATCCATCAAGTTCAATCTTTTAAGATCTCCACTGATCTCCAATATGCGGATTAGTTGTTAATTGAATCCAGAGGAAGGCAAACAGAAAAAACTAATCAAGTGAAACTTTGCCAATCGTCTCAAAGGGGGAAACAAATGAATTCCTTCCTGACCACAGATACTGGCGATCGGATTCCTCTCTGGATCAATACTCTCTCTCTAATTATCCAGGATAACTCTGAATGCCTTTTTAATTAAAAATTAATCCCTTTTAAAGTTATCTATCAAATCCGCTGTCACCACCTCCTTCGGTAGAGAATTACACAGATTAATCACCCTTACTGTGAAGAACCCTTTTCTTTCTTTAAGGTGGAATCTTCTTACTTCCTTTAAAGGATGTCCTCTTGTCAGTTGAAAACCTTTTGGCACAAAACGCTCACTTGACTAATCTTTATACTGACCCTGGATGTATTCATATAAGGTAATCATATCTCCTCTTAGACTCCTTTTTTCTAGAGAAAATAAGTTTAATTTGGTTAGTCTTCCTTCATAACTTAGCCCCTCCATTCCCCTCATTAGTTTTGTAGCCTTCTCTGTACCTTTTCCAGCTCTAAAATGTCCTTTTTATGAAGTGCTGCCCAAAATTGTTCTCCATATTCCAAATGAGGGCGTACTAGAGATTTTGTATAGTGGTAGAATTATATTTGCTTCCCTTGCTTCCCTTCTTAATACATGCTAATATTTTATTTGCCTTTCCAGCTGTTGCTTGGCTTTGAGCACTGTTACCTAGGTGGTTGTCCACAAGTACGCCCAAATCCCTTTCAATATTGGATACCCCTATATTTGCTCCATTAAGATTATAAATTGCATGGCTATTTTTCCTTCCCAGATGCATAACTTTACATGTATTCGTATTAAATCTCATCTGCCATTTTGATGTCCATTCCTCTATTTTATGTAAATCCCTTTGGATTGAAAGTACACCATTATCTGTTTTAATTACTTTGCAAAACTTTGTGTCATCAGCAAAAATGGAGACACTTCTTTCCAGTCCCACTTCCAAGTCATTAATAAATATGTTAAAAAGTAGAGGACCTAATACTGAACCCTGAGGAACCCCACTTACCACATTAGTCCAATCGGAGTATGTTCCATTTACCACAACCCTTTGCTTCCTGTCTTTTAGCCAGCTCTCAATCCATGGCCAGATATTTACTGCAATTCGTGTATCCCTTAATTTGCACAATAGTCTTCCATGTGGCACTGTATCAAAAGCCTTTTCAAAATCCAAAAATCCTACTTCCACTGAGTTTCCTTGATTCAGGTTCCTCTACATAGAAACTAATTAGATTTGTTTGACATGACCTATCCCTCATAAATCCATGTTGACTCTTACTTATAATTCTGTTTAAATAGACATGTTCTTGTATACTATCCCTTATTAACCCTTCTAAAAGCTTTCCCGCTACAGAAGTGAGGCTCACTGGTCTATATTTTCCTGGATTTGCTCTTGCTCCCTTCTTAAAGATAGGTATCATCTATGCTTTTCTCCAGTCATCTGGTAGCGACCCTGTGTTAAGTGAATCTTGAAAAATTAAATATAATGGTTTGGCTATTACAGAACCCAGTTCCCTCAGTACCCTTGGATGTATTCCATCAGGACCCGGGGCTTTATTAACATTTATTTTTTCCAGCCACTTCTGGATTTCTTCCTGCGTTAACCAACTATTAAATGACTGTGTAGATATTTTAATTCATGTTCTGGAAGAGCCGCCATCCTTCACCAGGTCTGGGAGTTTTCTTCTGCTATGCTCTTCTTTAAGTACGTGAATGCTACAAACCCTTTTTATTCCGAGGGCACCTAGCTAGCTATTCTTCATTTTCTTTCTCCACTGTTATAGAAGAGGAAGCCTCTGTCTTACACTACCACATGAATAAAATTGCCAATGTAATCATTATTACATTTATTAACATATTCTTGTAACATGTATTTTTCAATTGCACTCCTGTTTAATGTAACACATATGCAATATGTACATATATTGTAGACTTTCAAGTTGTCATAATATAAAATGTAAATTAAAAAAAAAATTATATTCCACACAAATAGCAATAAAGGCCATTATGTTTCATTCTGGATGTAGGCTCCTTATTGAAAACCTTAAAGAGCTATAGTAGGCCTGTGGTGATCTGCTTTTTTCCCACTGGGCTTAATAAGGCTGCTACGGCCATACCTACCCAGCAGATACACCAGGTACTTTTGACTGATGTCTCTAAAATGCCCTTAATCTTTATGCATCATTTAAAAATATGAACACAGACTCAGCATTATAAAAATCAAGAACTGCTTTTATTGCTGTGGAAACTTTATAACAGGTGTAATAGATGTATATTTAAACTTGAACTGATAACATTCTGCAATAGTCTTTAAGTCTTCTGGGTTTTGTATATACTGCTTATACAGCCATTGACAATGTTCCATGTGCAAGGCATCGTAACATATTTACATCCATTTCAGTAGATGTACAGGACCAGGACAGCTATACTCTTTGGCACTCTGACGCATACTGTATATATATCTTCCAGATATCTAATTCCATATATATATTAATCCAGTCAGACAGTGATAACTCTTATCATCTTCTATAGGGATTCTGATATCACTTGGACACGATTAAACATACAGTAATCAACATAACATTACATAGCATAGCATAACATACAGTAATTAACTTAATATAACATTAAATAACTATAAAACATACTGAGCCCAGTCCCACAACCACATATTCCCAGGAGGTAGCCCTAAAAGCAGCAGCCAGGGTAATGGCCATCCTCAAAATCTTAATCATCCTGGGCGGATCGTATTAGTCTCTGGTGGTCAGGGGGATCATGACAAGGCCTATGTAGTAAAATTACTCTTTTGAAGAACTACACTTAATCCACTATAATAGTTATCAATGTGTGTGCAATGCCTGCGTGGTGTGTTGTGGGCACGCAGGCTTTACCATTGTGGTTAAAGTTAGCGAATTGCATGTGCAAATACATAGCAACTGCACATGCGCGACAACGTTGAGCATGCCCAGCTTTTAGGTATTTGTGCATGCACGAATACGTAGCTGTGGATTCATGATTGCTATGTATTTATACTCCCTATTGGGGAGCCAAGGGTGTACTTTTAATAAAACCATGTAACTTATTCATGAAATTAAAA
Source organism: Discoglossus pictus (assembly GCA_027410445.1). Taxonomy (NCBI): domain Eukaryota; kingdom Metazoa; phylum Chordata; class Amphibia; order Anura; family Alytidae; genus Discoglossus; species Discoglossus pictus. Next base: position 200,056,814 of record CM050169.1, on the reverse strand, counting down.
TTACTGTAAGCATTGTTTTCTCTTTTTTTCTGGATCTTTATTACTTCATTAAAATAGAAGTCAATACCCAAGCTTAATATAGGGAGTGAAGCTCGTACATATTATAATAGAATTTAAGAGATAAAGGTATATTTAAGAATCAGAAATTTTGAATGGATAGAGGAGAATCAGTAGTGTATGAAAACATTTTGTGCATGAAAAAATACAAAAACAAACATTTTTAAACGTACCCTAAAGTTTGCAGTTTATTTTGAGAGTTAACACCACTGGAAATCTCTGCTATACTTCGCATAAAATTCATAATTCGTGTTGGCCATTGACAGGCAACTAATACATTGTTTAAATCTGTGAAGTCAGTTTGTGCAGCAAGGCATCATGGAATGTGTAGTCCCCCGAACAAGGGAGCAAGGAGCAGCTCATACATTGCTCTGTGGATTTGTGTACTGTTTTGCTGTTGGCTTGAAGGTTAGTATAGAGTTACTGTACCCAAATGCAGTGTTTCTATTGGTAGGTACACTGTGCCTATGTAGGCAGCTCTGGGTGTGGAAAATACATTTTATCTTTAAATAAAATAAGTCTATGTGTGTATAGAATGACTCTGTGTAAGGTGCTGATAATCAGCCATATCAAATTGGGGCTACGTGTTAAAAACGTAGCTCGTAAGTCCGATTTTACGTGTTACGGGTATTAAATTAGCCCTGTAACGTTGCTCGCAGCGGGCTTTGCGTGTTAACACGCAGATGAGAATAGGCTACGCGCTAAGCAACGTTGAAATTCACGCACGTAAATCCTTTGATCTGACAAGCCCATAACCGCTACTTGTTCAATTCAGCTATTAATTTGCAACGTGGTCACTCGCTAGCAAGCACGTAACACGCAAATGGAGCCCAAAGGCCAACGTGTGCTCTAGAACACATGCAAAGAGGGTAAAGTCCAATACATAGCACTTGTTATGCAAATAACAACACTCTACTGAACATTTATTATAAGAGAAAGTGATGTTAGGTCTGTGCCTTAGGGAGTCCAGCTACACCTCACTGACAAGGCCCAATGAAGACCCGAAACATACGTCTGGTGTTTGCTGTTTCTCCTGTTCAGGGTAGAATTGCCTGGTATTTCGGGGCTGGGTCACTCTAATGAGTAAGACCAGACTGATATACTACAGGATATTTCTCCCTGTGAAAGACACAAGTGAGCTAAAAGAGGTTCCTCTCAGAGTAGCTTATCATGTCCATAGAACTAACCTATTAAGGTTAGTTCGCTCTCTGATTGGGCACCTCTGACTTTGTTTTTCGTTTAGAATTAATAGCACAACATTCTCAAGCCTGTAAATCAGCACCGAAAAATACTTTATTTAATGATTATATTTTGTGTTATATCGATCCCTACAATCAATGTGTTACGACATATACTGTAACTCGCTTGTAATAGAATATCATATTTACTGCTTTATAAAAGGTATATGAAAGTGAGCTGGGTTATTAATGCATCTGATAGAGAATTTATAGTGTCTGAAACAATTTCTGCATGAAAATATTCCAAAGTAAACAGTTAACTGAAGTTTGCTGAATTTCTTGCTTTTGCAAACTATTTTCGCTCAATGATGACACCCTGTGAAAGTCCTAGGGATAATTAGCATAACTTATACAATGCAGCACCTGTAGTCTTCACTACTGTGGGAAGTGATTTCAGACACTTTCCTTTCCTTTAGCCAATTAGCATGTGCATGTGCTGCATGTTAGATATCTCATTAAAAATTAGATATCCAACATGCAAATCTCAGTTGCTGGGGTTGTCTGGCACATTTTTTCCTTTTCTGCAAAAAATGTTTGCATTTTTTCATGCAAATCTTTTTTGCTAGGTGGGTTATGATGAATTCTATAGGATGCATTTATAACCCACCTCACTTTCATATACCTTTAATATTGCATTCTATCTGGCCTGTGGGTCCGATCTCAAACTGCAATTGAAGCACGTAGGTCTTCAAAATCTACCCTTCCCTTTTTCAGTGACGTAACACTAATGATCTCTTTTTCCATTGGCCCCATCTGAACCCGTAACTACGTGATTGCTTATTTGTTTGCGTTCAAGCACGTATCCCAGACAGCCGAGAAGTGGTTTACGAAATAGCGTCTCTCACTCGTAGCTCGCAGCCCTTTCTAATTTAATAGCAATGTAAGTAGGCCAAAATTGAAGCACGCAGCTTTTACGTGCTAAACGTTGGATGCATAAGGAATTTAATATGGCCCATAAGCTGTATGTGTGAAATGCGAAAAAGTTAAAAACATGGAGACATCCATTTAAGGACCTTTACACAAAAGAGAAGTCTGATAAATATATTGGGCCTCATTCAATTGCGATTTGGCCAATTGAATAGGGCTCTAAATAAGCACATAGCATATATTTTTTAAAGAAGTTTTTAGTTAGTGAAGACCTTGCTTTTGGATAGATGCGTACTAACTAAAAACTTCTGTAAAAAAAATATGTTATGTGCTTATTTAGAGCCGTATTCAATTGGCCAAACTGCAATTGAATGAGGGCCATTATATCTAATTTATAATGCTTCAAGAAGATGCTGATAAATTATTTGTGGTAATATGTCCTTTCAGTGCCCAAGATGGAATAGACATGGACTTTTAATCCTTTAGGAAACAACATGTTTATGACCTCTTGAAATAATTTTCTTGGTACACAAATGACTAAGAAAAATTTGAGGATTTTCAAAAATTCTCACTGCTTTATATGTAAACTAGCGAATTGCCCGTCAAAAAATTACGGCCATAAAATTGTAAGGCAGGTAATGCTCTTTGCCACACAATATAAGACTTTTTGTCCTCTGAGTACCTTCGGCACTCATTGCGAGCCTCTCCTCTCATGTACTCTTCTGCTGTTTTTTTTTATATATCTATTTTTTTATAATAATTAATTAATTAATTAAATAATAAATTAATATAGTTTACCTATTTGTAATTAATATATGCAGCAATCAATATCCTGAAGAGCTAACAATCTGTTTTGGTTTTCCTGTAGCATACAATGTACATTTGGACTGTTGCTGACCTAAGGTGTAAGTGTCAGCAATGTGGCAAGTGTACAGAATAAATAGGCTGCGTGCACGAAGGCAAACCGTTTGTTTAGTTGTGTAAAGCGCCATTTTAGAATGGTAATGTTATAAGTTGCAAGTTAGTGTTGTGAAATGGCTGCGATTTTCTATGTGTTACGCGGGTCTTGAGCATTTTCTGTACTTTCTAATAGTATATTATGTACTTCCTATGTTCCTGGGTAAAAGTCTTATATGCCTGGCGGTGTTTAGCGTGGTTAGGGGTCGTGTAGCCTCGTTCTCGTTTTTTTCATCCGCCATTGTTTTTTGGTGCCTAGGCGATTTTCGAGTGCTAAAAGTCGCCAAATTGTCGTGCAACCTCACTCCCAGATGTCCTGGCTGTCCCCCCATGCTGTGTGTGATGTTTATTTATTTTATTTGTGTTTTGTTGTTTTTGGATGTGCGCGGTTCAGCCATTAACTTTGTATTTTTTCGACCTGGGAATTTTTTTTCTAAGTCCGCTTTTTTTTCTATCTCTCACTTTCCAGTCTTATGTGCTTGGCAGTGTTTTGCTTGGTCAGGGGTCGTGTGGCTTCGTTTTCGTTTTTTTCGGCCACCGTTTTTCTTGTTTCTTAGGCGATTTTCGAGTGGCTAAACTCTGAAAATTGTGTTTAAATTCTCGTGCAACCTCACTCACAGAGGTCCTGGCTGTCCCCCAGTGCTGTGTGTGATGTTTATTTATTTATTTATTTCCTTTGTGTTTTTGTTGTTTTTGTATGTGTGCCTTTGGGCCGTTAAGTTCATATTTTTTTTACCTCGTATTTTTTTATGTTCTAAGTGCCGCAGGTCATATATTTTTTTTCTAAGTCCCATTTTCCTTTTTGCAAAGTGTTATCGGACGTAATTTTTCCACTGGATTTTTTCAAACTGCTACGGGTCTTGCATTGTGAATTGTGTAGTTGAGATTTCTGTTGATCTGTAGTCCCACGGGTCATAGGGATGAGCGCCTATGGTGCTCATCTCCACCTGCGCAGTGAGCGCCTTCAGCAACTGCGAGCCCACAAGCGTTAGCAACAACTCGTATTGCTTACAACTGTATATGTGATACCTAAACATATGACTACATTAAGTAATGGCTCTTGCACAGATGCCTTCTTGTTTCCCAGCTTGTACATGTATTGTACATTGATGACAATGATGTCAGTGTTCAGCTCCTTATTGAGATGTTTATGCTCAAACTAAGAAACAAGACATTTGTGCATGAGCCAAATCTTGGGCAGGACACTTTGCCCAGTTTTCTGGCAGTCACATGATTGCTGGGTAAAACACAACCAGATCTCTGCTTAGTGGGAGAGGGTTTGTTTTGTAATTTTGGATGCATGTTTCTAATAGCAGTGCACAAAAAAGGTAACTGATGATGATTACTTCATTATTAACCCCTCACACTACCAATGTAACTATTTTTGTCTATACAGTTGTGGTTCAAATATAGGTTTCTCTAAAGAACAAACCATAAGTCAGAGCTGTCTGTATGAAACCATTCAGGGGAGAAGTAACAGAACATGGAAAGCACAAAGGAACAAATCCAATTGCACAGACAAAGGAATGGTCAGGCAAGCCAAAGATCAGGGGCTGGCAGAAATCCAATGAGATCAGAAGTGATACACCTCTATATCCCATTCTGATTGGCTGATGTAACTGTCAATCATATTTAATCCAATCAGAAGGCGATATTGCCTTCAGTCAATCAGAATGGGATACATCCCTGTGGGGTGTCTCCCATTCTGATTGGCTCCAAGCATCTGCATCTTCTGATTGGCTGATGTAACTGACAGATTGCAGCCAATCAGAAGGTGCAGATGCTTGGAGCCAGAGCATGCGCAAGAACCTCTATTTGCAGCAGGTAGCTCCTCAAGGGAGGAGCTGCGTTGTTTTTTAAAACATTTTAGAACGTCAGGATATTTTTTGGAGGGGCCCTGCCTGCGACGACTCAAGGAAGACAGGGGCATCACTGGAGAGAAATTATTATATTACATGTTGTATGAATGTTTGTATTAACTGTAATGTTTATTTTTTTGTAGGTGTGACCGGATCTGGGGACAGTTTTGGAGGGCCCTGTCTGGGACGAAGAACTGGAGTGGCATTTTGGCAAGGCAAATTTAACAATTTACCCTTTTCTATGTTTAGTAAGGCTGTTTTTTTTAGTTGTAATGTTGGTTTGTTTATTTGATGTAATGTAGGGTTTTTAATTCATGTAATGTAGGGATTTTTATTTTCAGTAATTTTGTTTTATTTTCTATGATTTTTTTTATTTATTTCACTAATGTAGTTTTTGTATGTTTTGTACTGTGGGTTTTTTATTTTCTGGAAGTATTTTGTTTTTATTTTGTGTAATTAGTGGGGTGCTATGGATTTTATTAGGGGGTTAGGTAGATAGTTTAGGGGGTAATAGGGTAGGGTAGAGCAGGGGTTAATAGGATAAGGTAGAGTGGGGTTAACAGTATAGGGTAGAGGGGGGTTAATAGTATAGGGTAAAGGGGGGTTAATAAGATAGGGTAGAGAGGGGGTTATTTAGTTAGAGGGGGTTAATAGAATGGGATAGTGCAGGAAAGGGTTAATAGTGTAGTGCTTAGACTTTGTGTCATGAGGCTCATGGAGGCCCCTCGTGACACTTATAGTGTTAATTATGAGGGTTAGGTATTGTCCCATAAGGGTATGTATAGACCCTTATGGGACTGATTAGTTACCATGGGGGTCCATTGGCTCCCCATTTTCATAGTATAGTTTACCATGGTATTCATGCTATAGGGTTAATGTTAGGTACAGGCTCACATGATTTGAGTAGCTGCCTCCCTTGTGTGACATGGGCCGGTGGATGGACCACAGAGATAGGTAGTGCTGCCAAACTGCTGCCCTTTAGACACAAGCATATTTAAAATTAAATTGAATACATTCCAAAAATATATATAATTCTGTACAAATAACATTCTATATACTTTCTAACTATACTGTATTAAAAACATAGTCCCTTTAAGGCTGACTGAGAGCAGGGCCCATAATCCTACCTGGATCGCCATGTTAGTGGATCTGAGGCAAAAAGGACATATGTTTTGAGTCTCATTTGCATGTGAAAACCCAGAATCCTTAGCTACAGTAGAAACACTGTGTACTGAGAAGATTTATGAGGAAAAAAGTATATATATATATATATATATATATATATATATATATATATATATATATATTGGTAACAGAGTGGCCAGAGTACATTTCAAAATGATTTAAGTGTACATGAAAGACAGCATTTACATATGATTAACAGACACTTTCTAAATCAGTAACTGAGAGGGGATTAGGACTGTCATCTCCACAAATACTTACTACAATATAAATGACAGTCTGGAACTGCTAAACTGTCCAAAGGGAAAATATGTAATTAGAATAGCAAATAATATTTTTACACTTGGGGATTATACATTTGCATGTCAAACAATTAGATCTGCCACAACGAAGCTTGCCTAAATACAGCATACTCATAGAGTTACCTATCTCTCACTGGAAAATAGGACAGACAAAAATGGGTGTTTATTCCCTTTGATTGGCTGTTCTATTGGCCCAGGTGACTGTTGATTAGTGATCATGGCAGGAAAAGTATATGATGGTATCATAAGACACTAGCATTTATCACATATATAGTTGTGAGCATGCGAGTTGTTGCTAACGCTTGCAGGCTCGCGTAGCGAGCCCGCGGGCCTTGCGTAGCGAGGGCCGCGGCTCGCACAGCGAGGGCACTGGGCGAGGGCCTCAGTTGCTGGCATGGAGCGCCAAAGGCGCTCCTTGCCAGCAACTGAGGTCCCTCACGAAGCGAGGGCCTCAGTTGCTGGCATGGCGAGGGCCTCAGTTGCTGGCATGGAGCGCCAAAGGCAGCAACTGCAACCCTTGCAAACTTCACGTCGCAACGCAAATAACACGACACACACATTACGACACTCGCAAACAACATACGACACACGTTCACACACATTACGACCTCGCAACTCGCGAACATTACAAATTTAAAAACACATACATACACACAGCACATACATAAAAAACCTTACCTACAGCAACAGGGAGCATCCAGGACTTCAAAAATGCAACTTACACCTGTATTTCACTCAAAATAAAAGAGTTTGCACAATAAAAACTTTGATAAGCGAGAGAAAAAATGGACGCAGAACAAAACGAAAACGAGGCTACACACGCAAACATCATACGAGACACGTTACCAGACATTATGACCTCGCAAACATCGGACGCAACACGCCGACATACAAACATTTGAAACACAATAAATACACTCAACACACACATAAAAAACTTACCTACAGCAAGAGGAACCATCCAGCACCTCAAAAAAACAACATACTCATTCATTTCAATAAAAATAAAACACTTTAGACACTAATGAAATCGCTAAGCGAGAGAAAAAATGGCCGGCGAAAAAAACGAAAACGAGGCTACAGCACTCACAACACGTAAAACACCACTACACACTCGCAAAGCAACACACGAAACAAAAAAAAAAACACCACGAAGCACCGACGGATAATCCGCAAAGACGCTTAATACAGATAACCCGCCATTTTACGCAAATGCGGAAGTACACAACTACGCTAACGGTTTCGTCTCGTGCACGCACACTGTTACACTGCACACATTCAGCATGCTTACACAGCAGCTCCACACCACTAATGCTGCAGCAACATGAAAACAGATTGCCAGCTCTTCAACACAATGCTTCAAAATAGGTAAAGTATATTCATTTATTAATATATTATATATTTTAGTATTACACACCAAACAGCATTAGCTACCTTACGATTTCATTGCCGTCATTTTTTGACGGGCAATTTGCTAGTTATTAATAGTTAATAGTACTGTGAATCAGATCACAATCTGTATCTCCTTGTATCCTCAGTACGGCTTAAAGTAGGGGAATGCAGGCGTGTTTGCATATATTAACATAACAATAAATTGCACCACGTTGCAGGGCTCATTATAATAATATTTGTTCAGTAAAACACTTTAAGCCTTGAGTTGTGATGAGCTGAAGTATGCAGCGATGATACTTCGTAAATTCCCCAATATATGGTTGCGAAACAACACTGAGATATTGCAATAATTCTTATTATTCTACATGAAGTTCTAGCTTTACACTTTTTTTGCAAGCATATCATTTCTTTTTATAACATCTGAAACTGTTCTTGTTATCATACAGTATGAAACTATGATCTTGTATGTAATTGTATATTTCTATGTTGTGATAATATGATAGTGCATTTATAATCATGTGCATGAGTTGTTTTCTGAACAGAGATGTTATCAACACATTCATCAAGCTGATGTTCATTCTTTTCTGTTTTTAAAGTCACTGTCATGATATTTTATTGTGATAAACAGAACATTTTTATCAAACTCAAGGACATAAAAGATGTTTTAGAAGGTGATGCAGGGTATAAATATTTTTGGAGGTAAAGGTGACCAGGTGTATGATTGGTATTATGTGTCTATTGCATTAATAACAATGGCCTGCACTCATACAAGCAATATATGTGTTTGAACAGAAATAGATAATTTCTCACACTTTATGGGAATGTCAGCCTGCAACTCGATCAATGTGGGCCATATGTCTGCGGGTGTGTTGCAGACTCCCGTATGTCTCTGATTGCAATGATATTCAATTGCTCAAGCTCGCAAGTTACTGTCCCAAAGCCGAAACTGTAAAGCATGCACTGGTTCTTAGAAGAAACATGATCAATTAAGCAAGCCTGTAACCTCCCATTTCAAATCAGCCAATAGAAAATGAGACGGCAGTAAAACATGGAGGTTACATGTCAATCTATTAGGTTCTGGGGTCCGATATGTGATCAGACTCGCAAACCCTTGAATTATGAAAATGAATGCCAATAATGTTCTAGTCCATATAGATGACCTGATATGTATTAACTCATTGATACTCAAGATCGATTTTACCCTGAAATTAAACATAAAAATACATTTTATTTCCTGCCGATTTGCGAGCTTGAGACTGTTGTGCAATGAATTCTAATGTCTGTCATTGCTTTTCCCGTTATTTACAGTGCAGTATTGATTTTTTATTTGCTTTTACAGTGCTTAATATGTGTTTAACCCCCTTGCGGGTTCTCTCTAGCACTCATAGGATTTTCTCCTTCTTTCGCCATTTACCGTTGTGAAAACATTTGCGGGCTTAGGGAAATTGAGCAATTGAATAGCGATTTGCGATTTTAGCCATCATAAAGCTTGCAAAAGTGAAAGTTTAAAGGCTTTGGGAGGCTGTAATTAACGGGTATAACCACAGCCATTTTTTTAAGACCGTAACTCGAAAGCCGTTTGGAGCCCGCAAAAAGACGCCAATTGAATAGCAAATTAACTTGTGACCTCACTTACGGGCTACCGGATCACCCAAAACCTCAATTGAATGGGGGCCATAGTCAATATTAGAAACATTTTTAGAATGTTCTATTCCACAAAAAACAGAAGAAGCCATATTGGGACTACCTATACCACAACTTATAAGAGACTTACAATTTTAATAAATCAGATCTTCTTAGCTTCCAGAAGTGTTCTAGCTAAAAACAGGAAAATTAACATACCCACATTTGATGACGTAAAGAGAAAGATTCAATACATACACACGATTAGTATGATCTCTGCCGACTTAGACAAAAAAATGTCAAAGTGGGCATCTTGCTGGGATATATGGACCCTTAAAATAGGTTGGAACTAAAAGAACAAAAACATTATACTCGCTATGTTTAGTAGAGAGAGTTACTACCCCATCTGCCCCCAACTTTCCACACTGGAAAATGTTACCGGTGTCCTCAAACTGGTTTATAGAAACGCCAGCAGTAAATATTAGGATTGAACATTGTTAAGCACTGACTATATATATTATTAATAAGTTAAAATTTAAAAAATACCAAAAAAAAAGAAACAAGGAGAAAGTTTGTTATATTGAAGTAAATATGCAAAATGTATGTTGATTATCTGTATCTCTCTTGTATTTTAATGAAAAAAAGAAGAAAGAGATGCTTTCTCATTTTTGCTTGACTTAAGTAAATCTTAAGACTATGTTGGCAATAACCATTAAGCCATATATGATATGGCAGTTACATTGTGGTTTAGCCATTTTGGGACAATAATATTGTGACATTATAAAGGATATATAAACTAGTTAATGCCCTGATCTGGTTACATGGGTCTATGAACTCTCACTGTGACCGCCTGCCTCCATCTTGTACTGAGATTCAAGCACACTATGGTTCTCCAACAAAAGTGAGATTATGATCTATCTTAGCCATAATTTGATGTATACTGCCACAACCCAAACGCTAAGCAAACCTATAATATTTCCAAATAGTGTTAGTGTTTACTCTTTTTCATCTACTGCCGATGAGAAGCATGAACTGTTGAGTAATAAGTAAGTGGTTGTAATTAGTGGCAAGCTGCCTGCCTTCCTAAAAAAGAAGGTTTGAATATATTTTCATAAGAAAGATTGTATTTTAAGATATTAAGATAATTAATGATTCTTTATATTATTTTATAAGCTCACAAGGGGGTTAAACAACTGATCGTAGCACTGTAAATGCAAATAAAAAAAATCAATACTGCACCTTAAAAGACGGGGAAAGCTGTGAAAGACATTAGAATTATTTGCACAACTGTCTCAGGCTCGCAAATCTGCAATAAAAAAAAAAAAATGTTTACGTTTTATTTCCGTAATTGACGTTTAACCTCCATGTTTTATTGACGTCATGATGACAGTCTCATTTACTACTGGATGTTTCTAAATCGGTAGTAACGGCCTTGCTTAATTGATCATGATCATGGCCTGAAATGTTACTCACAGGTGCATGGTATACGGTTTAGGCTTCCAACCAGGTAGCTGCGGGCTTTTCCAATTGAAACAATCTGTAACTGTTGCAATTGAATGAAGGCCATAGTCTTTAACCGCCCTAGGGCTAATCCTCCTTCCTCCTCCTTCCCTCATCCTCTTACTGTATAACTCTATCATCCTTCCCCTGCAGCATGTCCTCTGGCAGTGTCTGGGAGTCCCGAGTGATGTCACACGCATGTCACGTCAATAGTGATTCCCAGCCACAGCCAGAAGACGTGCTGCAGGGGAATAATGATAGTGTTACACAGTAGGAGGATGGGGGAGGAAGGAGGAAGCAGGGGAGGAGAAGAGAGAGGGGGAAGGCAAGTAGAAGGGTGAGGGGTAAGAGGAGGAACGGGGGGAATGGTGTGCTGCAGGGGATGGGGAGGGGCCACTACACTACAGATACATTTTAAATGTAGGGGCGGGGAGGCGGAACAAGGCATTCTGGCCATGTCAGTATCCCCGAGCGTACCGCTTTAACATTCAAGGGTACTGACATGGCCAGACGGCCAGGGAGGTTAAGACAAGAAATTATAGCATTTAGAAGTAGTCTTTTAAACTTCAAATGTTGTATCATTCATGGTCCCAAGCTTGTTATCCTTCAACATTGCATTTACAAATATATACTTTTGTGAATGTTGCTAAAAATTAATTTTATAAGCTTAGTCTTTGATTGAAGTTGTTCTTTTATTGACGTCAATCAGTGTCATATAAATACACCCAAGCTTACTTGCTTTTGATATTTGCATCTAATATTTTTAAAATGTTACAATAGATTAAGCTTTATTTACATCACTATTGATTTTTACACCAAGTTTTTCCTTTTTATCATTTTCATCCATTCTTATTATTTCCTCGGTTTTTGGTTTCCTGTGCTCTTTTCTTTTTCTTTCCTTGTTTATAACAAAAACATTTAACTCATTTATAAGATTACCATTACCCACTAGATGTGCAGAAACAATTGATCTCCATTAAACCATGCTTATGTCCCCAAAGCACCAAGTTCAGATTCTATTTATATATTGATTGATATACATCAAAGAGGTTTTGTTGCTCTCTCAGAGCAAGAAGGTAAATGTCCAAATAATCTTGTCATAATGGAAGCTTACACAGCATTTTGTTTTTGTGATCCAAACAGTTCAATGCTTTAAATGAACGTCTTTAAGAGGGTTTAAATATAACCTTGATTTATGCTCACACAGGTTGCTTTCTTTAAGGTAATTCAGAATAGATTTTTCTCCCAATCGTGATGACTCAGACTATTCACATTCTTTTTTAGCCTTGGCACACTGCAATAGTTAAGTAATCTGATTGAAATCATCCCCCAGGGCTCCCTGAAGGAGAATATTGTCTGATTGTTGCACAATTTATGCTGTCCCTTTTTCACATGTGACATCTGAAAAGCTTGTAAAGCTCAGACAGGGTTGTAATCACAGATCAAGTTGCAAATACTGGCAGAGAAAATGCTCATGTAGGGGAGGGAATTAGATATTTTTCTTGTTTCATCCTTTAAATACATGAAAGGGGCACGGACTGTTTTCTGCCATGTCTTTTGACCTCTATTGCCATAAAAAGTACAAGGATGGAAAAAAAAGAAAATAATTTAGTCAAATACTTCAAAACCTCACAGATAGTTGTTTCCTGAATATATAATGTAGCAATAATAAATAATAAAGCTTGAAAGGATCCCTAAACTATTCATATTTGATTTATGAAGTCTTTTGTTCATCTATAAAGAGGAGGTTCCTGTGAATCTCACAACAGAATTATCTGTGGTTATATGTAGCTTTCAAACAACACTCGTAATCTTAGCCACTATTGAAACAAATCGATACAAATATATGCTTTTATATTTGTTATTAAGTTGTTGTGCTTAAAATCATGTCCTTTGTGTCTACCATTCCTGGTAGTTATGCCTAGGCAGGATCTACCTTTTTGGAGCCCTTAGGCAGTGAAGTGGAGGAGCCCCTGTGAGTGAGTACGAAAGGTATGCATGGACCCATATTGCCTTTTCTGTGGGTGTAAATTCCTTTTTCTGTTATAACTCTCTTATTCTAGGTGGTTACCCCTTAGTAGCCAGTCTATTAACTGCAGCATCTCATTTTATTTAAGCTACCAACCATTTTTTTTTAAATGGCACCCCTCACAGGGAAGCGCCTCTAGGCAGCTGCCTATTTGGCCTAATGGGTAATCTGGCCATGGTTATGACTGCATCACCTAAAACGTATTTCAGACATCAATGAAAAAATTATGTTTGACACTTTGTGTCTGACTAAGAGTAAATTAAGCAAAGAAAAGTCATTAGTCTGTTTTTTTATTAGATAAAAATACATTTTGATAACTCTACTGGAACCTGGAGGCATCCACTAAACATTGATGGAAGAGGAATGGCTGTGAGAGGGGCATTTACATTTCTGCACTGAAATAGTTGCACTTCACAATGCAAGGTTCTTCTGGACATGTGAAAGAGAACGGGTGTGGTGTCCATTTCAATCCGATCCAACTATCTAACAGTGATTCTGCCCTCTCTTTGTTCTCTCTTCACCCACCTATCCCTCCACTGTTGGATAAAAACACAAACTCATAATCCAGTCATTAGGGTGTGATGTAAAAAAGACAAAATGGGTAAACAAAGTCTTTGAAAATTTGGATTTTTCTAAAAATATTTAGGTCCATGTCTTACACAGTTGCTAATTTTAGTTTTTTACATATTTCATAAAAAAATGCTGTTTTTCTTGAACTACAATTGTCCTAGTGTAAGTTGAAAAGCCATGTCAATTTAATAATGCTTAAATGCAATGTACCGTATTGGTCCAAATAATGACTGCCGATTTGCGGGCTTTGCAAGTTACGCGTGCGGCTTATATTCACGAACGTAAAATGACTGCCAATTTGCGTGCTTGAGACTGCGGTATTGTAGCAATTGAATAGTGATTTCCAGTTGTAGTGATTCTAACATCTTGTAAGGCCTGTAAACTGCAAAAGAAGTTACAGTACTAATTAGAAAGCCTGTTTCTTGCAATGGCTGATCACTTGGAGCGAGTCTTTTTCTCTCCAATTTGAAGGGTGAGGCTTATATTCGATTACTATATTTTTTCTATTTTAGCCCCTTGAATTTTACAGATGCGGCTTATATGCGGGTGCTTTTTATTTTCGGGCCAGTGCGGTATTTCTTGCAATATGCATACACAGAACACGTATAACAGCATAACTGTAATAACATGTGAATGTTTAAACTACTGTTTAATTATCATGCTGATGGAACAATTTTTATGTCTGTTTTACTGAAATATTTGTCCAGTAGTTTGTACCTGGATGTGCAACCTGAAACCATGTCTATAATAGGAGATATAACCTCCTGGCTCTTTCTCAGACTCTCTTATACGGTCTTTACACATCATGTCTCCAATAATATAACTATCTGACATTCCCTGCTTTCCTCTCTTCTCTGCTCCCATGAGCTCCTCTCCTTCCTCCAGTCACTATTTCATCCCTCCCCTAAAGCTGGAAAGCAGAAATGTAAGTCCTATTCCCATCTCCTTTTACTCTCTCTCCTTCTTCTGATGGCTTGTGGGGATATATCCCCTAACCCAGGCCCCTCACTCATTCCCACCTGCTGTCAGCCACGCAGAGTCCCCAGTGCAGCAAATGCCCAAAAAACCATAATCTAATACCCATCACTTGTCACAAACCATCTACATTGCCCATTTCATATGTGCCCTCTGGAATGCAAGGTCTGTTTGCAATAAACTTAACTTCATTCATGACCTCTTCATTTCCAACTCCCTCAATTTACTGGCTATCACAGAAACCTGGCTCACACCATCTGACACTGCCTCCCCTGCCGCACTCTCTTATGGTGGTCTACACTTCAGCCACGCTCCTAGACCTGGAAACAAACAAGGTGGAGGTGTGGGCATACTACTATCCTCTCTCTGCACTTTTCACTGCATACCCCCTGTTCCCTCCCTTCAATTTTCATCTTTTGAAGTCCACACTATCCGCATCTTCTCTCCCATCCCTCTGCGAGTAGCTGTGATCTATCGCCCACCTGGATCACCCTCTCAATTGTAGACAACTTTGCCACCTGGCTCCCTCACTTTCTCTCCTCCAATATGCCTTCACTCATTCTTGGCGATTTCAACATAGCCACTGACACACCCACCTCCCCAACAACTGCAAAATTACTTGTACTTACCTCTTCCCTTGGCCTCTCACAATGGACAGATTCCGCAACTCACAGTGGTGGACACTCCATTGACCTTATTTTTACTAATCTCTGCACTATCTCCAACCTTGACATCTCCTCACTTCCACTATCTGACCACCACCTGCTAACTTGCAACCTCACCTCATCTTCCGCTCACCACCCTTCTTCAAATCCTGCCACCAGAACACCCAGAAACCGGCAAGCACTCAACCCACAACAATTTTCAAATGTACTAAAACCCCCTCACCACCCTTGCCTGTCCTGACATCACCACTTCCCAGTACAACGCTACTCTAACCTCCACCCTTGACTCTCATAATCACAAGCAAATACCCTCGCTCTCATCCACAACCATGGCACACTACACAAAAACGCTATCTACAGAGATGTTTACCTTGCGCTCCAACTTATCTGCCCTCAATCTTGCCAAACAACACTACTTCTCATCACTAATATCAAACCTGTCCTCCAACCCTAAATGTTTATTTGCTACATTCAACACCCTCCTTTACCCACCCCCACCTCCTGCCCCTTCCTGTCTAACTGCTGATGACTTTGCCAGCCACTTAAAAAATAAACTTGAAACCATCCGAAATGAGCTCTCCTCCCAGCTTGGCCCTATCCCACCATCCTTTCCACAAGCCGACAACACCCAACCCTTACCCTTCCCAAATCCCTCCTCCGCTATGGTTTCCTTTAACCCTGTAACCGAGGATGAAGTATCTATGTTATTATTAACCTCTCACCTTACAACATGTCCACATGATCCTATTCCTTCACAGCTAATCCCTCCCCTATCCACAGCACTTCTCCCAGCTCTCACACATCTATTCAACCTCTCCCTAAACACTGGCAGGTTTCCATCCTCCTTAAAACACGCCATAATTACACCCATTCTCAAGTAGCCCTCATCTGACCCAGCTTCTGCCTCCAACTACCGCCCTATCTCACTACTTCCCCTGGATTCTAAACTGCTTGAGTGGCTTGTTTACAACCGCCTCACTCAATTTAATTCTTCCAATTCCCTTCTTGACCCCCTCCAATCTGGTTTCTGTGCCCAACACTCAACAGAAACAGCCCTCACAAAAGTCACCAATGACTTGCTAACTGCCAAATCAAAGGGTAACTTCTCCATTCTAATTCTCCTGGATCTCTCTGCTGCCTTCGACACAGTTGACCACCCTCTTCTAATCCAAACTCTCCGCTTATTTGGCATCCAGGGCACAGCTCTTTCATGGTTACATCCTATCTAAAAGATCGTACATTTAGCGTCTCCCTCTCTGGCACCTCTTCTTCACCTCTCCCTCTGTCTGTTGGCGCCCTCCTCTTCTCTATCTACACCTCCTCCCTTGGCACCCTCATAAAATCCTTTGGATTTCAGTATCATCTCTATGCAGATGATACTCAAATCGACCTTTCTGCACCCGATCTATCCCCCTCTCTTTTAGCTCATGTTTCCAACTGCCTCTCTAGCATATCCTTCTGGATGTCTACCCGTCAACTCAAACTCAACATGTCTAAGTCTGAACTCCTAATCTTTCCACCCTCTACTACAAGTTCCACACCTCAAATATCTCTCACTGTTGACAACACCATCATCAGCCCTACCTCCCAGGCCCGTTGTCTTGGAGTTCTACTGGATCCCGCACTCTCTTTTATTCCTCACATCCAAGCAATAACAAAATCATGTCAGTTTCACCTAAAAAACATCTCCAAAATTCGTCATTATCTTACAGAAGACACAGCTAAAATTCTAATTCACTCTCTCATCATCTCTCAACTCGACTACTGCAATTCACTCCTTGCTGGCCTACCCATCTCTCGTCTGTCTCCCCTCCAATCCATAATGAATGCCTCCGCTAGACTCATCTTCAATACCAAACGATCAGTGTCTGCAGCTCCTCTCTGTCAATCACTCCACTGGCTTCCCATAGCTTCCCGAATCACATTTAAAATCATGACCCTAACATATAAAGCCCTCAATAACAATGCACCCCCTTATATCTCTGCTCTTGTTTAAAAATACTCTCCCAACCGCCCCCTTCGTTCTGCTAACGACCTTCTTCTTTCCTCCTCTCATCACCTCCTCTCACTCCCGTCTTCAAGACTTTTCTTGTGCTGCCCCTACTATTTGGAACTCCTTGCCTCTCTCCATTAGATTATCTTCCTGCCTCAAAACCTTTAAAAAATTACTAAAAACACACCTATTTAAAAAATCTTATCACCTTCAGCCTTTATAATTACAACTGCACACTCCACAGCTTAATAACACTCCAACCCACAACCTACAGTACAACACACAGACCCTTCCAATTGACTAAACAAATTGCATTCACGTTGCCATTTTGTATTTGTCGCCCTCTTGTATCACACCTAAACCCTTAGATTGTAAGTTTGCGAGTTTTCAATTGTGTGTCCGTGTCTTGGAAACAAGCACTATGTGCATTTGATTATATGCTCAAAAACAGGGCCCTCCATTCTTTATAAGGTGTTAAGTTTGTTTTTTGCCATGTACTAAACCCCTGTACAGCGCTACGGAATATGTTGGCGCGATATAAATAAAGATAATAATAATAATAAAAAATAAATAAATACTATTATAACTAAAGTATTATGCACAAAATTAAGTTTTGTGAAACAAACACTATCACTAGAAAATTATATTCTTGGTCAAATTATGTGTTTTAAAGTCGTTCAACCCTGGTATTTAGACTAACTCTTAATGTATTTTGATATAAGTAATGAAATGTTACCATGATAGCCGTGGAAAAATCAGAGAACAAAGTGGAGTAATATGTGATACCCAAGAGGGTTAATGGCTAACCAAGAGGGATTATAGATTGAATTTACGGGATCTCGTAATCCCTTCATGCGGCAAGGTATGAAAGATGAGCTTCAGGGTTACGAAGACAAAAAAGATAACAACACAGTGATGAGATACAATTCACACTGTGACATCAAATGATCAACACAGCTCCTTTGATCATTCTTGGTGTACACAAATGTATTGGAGCTTAATTAGGCTGTAGTTTACTAATACCCAGTGAATGCTGTATAAAATAATGTGGAGTAACGTAAGAGGAATTCCTCATCACAACTTAATCCATGAGTCGAAGAGACAATTTTCCTCCCAAACATGTCTGGCTTTCTGTGTCTCAAAGTTCCTCATCAATACTGTGACTCTCAGATCTTTGTTGCTGTGTCCAGTTTGACAGAATTGGGTTTGCACTGGAGCTTCTATTCCCTTTTTGTTAGCATTTCATCTGTGCAAGTTCATCCTATCCACTGTATTCTGATATGTCGGAGACAACAAGGATAAATAGGAAACAAGGAATATAGGTGCTGATAAATGTGTGAAAAATCACAACAGCAGATCATCAAATAGCCACCCTAATTCCATTCCCAAATACTGCATAAAACTTGATTTTTTATTTTATGCACAATAAAGTAGTGAGAACATATAGATTCTCCAAATTGTAATATTGTAGACTAGAATTACATTACTGAACTTGGCAAATGTTAATAGAATTTTTCCAATGGGTAACTCTACTAATTCTACAGGCATCAATCCATGGTAAGGTAAATATAAAATGTAAACATTTCTACCTTCATTTGTTTAAGTAACTAATTACAGCACACTGGATAATATTTTTCTGTTCTCTAGTAGTTGCCATTTTCCAATTTTTGTATTCTTAATGTCTTGTTATGGATTGTAGTTCATTGGTAGCGCCATATTGGAAAGAGGTCAATATTGGCAAACTGAATCGTAATTGAATGGTATAAAATCAAAAGTAAAAAAATGGACAGCAATACAACATGAATTTAATGATTCTTTTCTCCAAGTATTCTCTTCCCAACAGCTAAAACATAGTAATCGTTCTAATGACATCATCTATCTCCAGAAGAATATGAATGTTAACTGTTACATGATATACAAGAAAGAATATGATACAGACAAAAGTTAAATTCCTTATTGTAATTTACAGATTATAGTAAAGATATTAGCCACATTCAAATAAATTATGGCATTAGACAAAATGCTTGAGAAGCATCCAAGAAATAAAAGATTTTGGTCCTAATGGACCAAAGGACCAGCATTTTAGTAGTAATACATTTTCAGTTTAATGTGAAAATAAACATACAAAATAAGAAGAAAATGTTGGCACACCTTAAAAGTAAATTCTCTCGAGAGAAAAGGTAAATCAGATTACCATAAAAAGTAATTTTTATTAATTATTTAAAAATTATAAATTATATAGCCATTTTAAAATGTAAAAAAGCAATGTCGATAGGGATAAAATGGTCAAAAAAATATATAGATTTTTATTTTATTTGGAGTGTATATCAGATATTTTCAGAACCATGAGCTGTCAGATAAACAAATACTATGGGCCTCATTCTATTATCGGCCGTAAAACGGCCACAAAGCTGTGATTCCTTGCGGCCGTCTTACGGCCCCGTGTAGAGCTACCTTTACCTTGCAATTCAAATAGACGGCGCCGCAAGGATATCCCCCTTACGGACGGCCGCATATCATGCAACCGGCCGCAAGGTATGAAAACTTTAAATGCAAAAATAAATTCAAGATGGCACTGTAAAGCTCTGTAAATGCTAGGGATCATAATGGGGGACATGAGGATTAATAGCAACCCCCTCTCAAGCTTGCACATCAGCCCAAATCCGATATTTCATTAACGGTTTATTTTCCGTCCCGCAGGATTAATAGCAATCCCCTCTCAAGCTTGCACATCAGCCCAAATCCGATATTTCATTAACGGTTTATTTTCCGTCCCGCAGCCTGGGCGGGTCTGAGGTGCTCCAAGCCCTCGGGACTTTGTCCACGGATATTTGACATGAATTAAAATAAAAATTATTTGTGGATTTGAGTGTAAAGGAATGTTGTGCTATGAATGCTAACACCTACAATCACTTTATCGTCTCATCAAAGTGCAGGATGGCTTCATTATGGCTTTATTATGTGCCTAATTGGTGCTTGCGGGACCTTTTTGGTGCAAGTAAGCTGCGGCTCGGTTTTAGCCTTGCCGAGAGGGGTCCCGGAGCAATAGAATAGCAACCGGGGCTTTCTTGCGGCCGAAACTCTTGCGGCCGTTTAAGATCAAAGGCTTTCCTCCGGCGCGTGCGGCCGCAAGGGATAACAAGGCACCGGCCGCAAGCCTGCCGGAGTCCCCGGCCAGAAGGGAATAGAATAGGCAAATAGCCTGCGGCCGGTCCTTGCGGCCCCGCATCTCCTACGGCCGATAATAGAATGAGGCCCTATGTCTTTTCGTGCATTTATTAAATAGAAAATAGTTTATTTACTAAATATACATTTATAATGTGTGGTTAGGACTGACAGACTGATAGCATCTATTAACACCCTCAAGGTATATTTTTGTCCACTTTATCCCAATCTGTTAGCACTTCTTTGTTAATTTTAAAATGGTTATATCATTTTTAAATGGTAATAAAATAAAAGTTATTTTATGGTAATATGATATACCTTTTCTCTATCAAGAATTTACTTTTAAGGTGTGCCAGAACAGAATTATTTTTTTCTTATTTTGTATGTATATGTAATTAATTCTGTGTGCACACCCCTAATCATTCTCGATTCTGTGAGATCAAAGTCAACCTTGAGCTATTACAATCTTTCAGCCTTATTAAATTGCATTTGGGCCAATTGAATAGGGCTCTATTTAAGCACATAGCATTTTTTTTTACAGAAGTTTTTTGTTAGTGAACTTCTATCCAAAAGCAAGGTCTTCACTAACTAAAAACTTCTGTAAAAAAATATGCTATGTGCTTAAATAGAGCCCTATTCAATTGTCCGAATTGCAATTTAATAAGGCTGTTTGTATGTAAAAAAATAAATATTGTGAAAACAAGCTTTATTAAGAAATTCTACCATGAAAGTGTTGGTTTTCAATTTACAGATATTACAAAAGTTATTTTTTTGCATAGAAAATATTCAGTAAAATGTAATTTGTGTAAAGTTACTTGGAACTAACATGAATTGCACAGAGCACGCTGTAGTATATAGGTATCACTGGCGTGCATGACTATATATATTCCACCTCAGTGGCTGACCGGGGCAAGCCTCCCAGTGCAGACTAATATTTGAATCAGCTTATTGTGCTCTGAGAGGTAGGAAAAATGATCGATAGGTGATAGAGCTAGTTTTTAATTAGAAGAAAATGAATGCCTCTGATGGATCCTGGAGGCATCCATGGCACTTTGGTAAAAGTTGCATGCATGAGAGTGGAGTTTACACTTTTCCAGAAGCAGTGTTTACAAGTATAATTGCTATATACCTGCTACAGAGTATGTTCAGGAAAAAGGGTATTTGTCAAATGCCAAAACATAATTTAAATATTAAATCCCAATACCCTCTTCCCCTCCACAAGAGATAAAATCTTTCAGACC
Source organism: Discoglossus pictus (assembly GCA_027410445.1). Classification (NCBI taxonomy): domain Eukaryota; kingdom Metazoa; phylum Chordata; class Amphibia; order Anura; family Alytidae; genus Discoglossus; species Discoglossus pictus. The sequence goes on along the minus strand of CM050169.1, from coordinate 200,035,199 downwards.
TTTGGGCTCAAAGCAGACAAAATTGAACCTTCTATACAAAAATAGAGGCTGAAAATGTTACATTTTCCTTATGTATTTATTTTGTTTATGACTTGCACCTTCTTCTGCACTGCTACCTTTTCATGGTAAAGGGGCTTGTGTACTTCAGTGAAACTGAGCTATGCTATGTAGTGTCACCCAAGATGGGCAGGTTATAGTAGAGAGGTCAGATATATCACGGTCAACTGGAGAAGGAACAGGTAACTCACTCCTGTGGATAAGAACGACCAGTGACATAACAATAGGTGTGTGTGGCATGTTGAGGTCCATGGGGTCACAGAGAGTAGGACACAACTGAACAACTAAACAACACCATGACTTACACAGCTACTAATGGTGTTAGTTTTTTACTTAAATCACATGAATTACAGAGGTGGACATAGGGCAGTTTTGAACTTACTATTTGTATAAGGATCAACTATATTTCAGATTTTAAAAACATAGTGAAAAAAATCTGACAACTATATATGACAAGAAATTCTTATCTGCATTCAAAATCAATCAATCACTACATCTTAATAAAACATTTCTAAATTAAAATTCAAAGACACCAGTAGATTAAGATAGTAACGCAGGTGTTTTTACTACACAGTGTATATGATTAAGAACCTAGTAATGATGCAGCCACTGACTTAAAGTAAATGTTGTTGAGGATATGTCATATAATAATATGCTATCTAATGCACTGTCACTTATTACTTACAATTTCTAAAATGCATTTCTTATTTAGACTTAAAGGGTGAAGGGGCACCATACTAACACATCTGATTTTTTTTCATAACAGACACATGTCTGTTAATAATGAACACTAACTTACTGATGCTTGATGGCTACAAAATTAATTCCATTAATACTGTCATTATGTTGTGCACTGATGTGTCTTGCCAATGGCATTTCCAGCTAATATAGTAGAGCTATGCTCTAGTACTCACCTTCTAGAGTGACAAATGGATTTGCTTATGCAATGAATGAGTTCCTTACAGTATCTCACAGATTTTGCTAGGAGTGTTTTAGAATTTTTAAATTTTTTTAAATTAAAATAGTGCTGAGTACTGCAGTATATAGTGATATCCTTTTTCCTGGGCAAACATATTTATTAAAATGACAAGCTTTCAAGAGTTGCACCTCTCTTTATCAATCAAAACAAATATTGAATAAAACAAGTAAAAAAGAACATAGCAACACAGCAGAGATTCAAAGTGGGACACAGACAGGCATTATTATTATTATTGTTTATTTGTAAAGTGCCAACATAGTCTGCATCGCTATACATACCGTATATACTCGAGTATAAGCCGAGTTTTTCAGCCCTTTTTTTAAGGCTGAAAAGGGCCCCCTCGGCTTATACTCGAGCCACTCTCCCCCCGTGTCTCTCTAACCCCCCTGTGTCTCTCTAACCCCCCCGTGTCTCTCTAACCCCCCGTGTCTCTCTAATCCCCCCTGTGTCTCTCTAACCCCCTCGTGTCTCTCTAACACCCCCGTGTCTCTCTAACCCCCTGTGTCTCTTTCCCTCCCCCCTCCTCATCCTCAACCCCCTTCCTCATTCTAAACCCCCCCTCCTCATTCTAATCCCCCCTCCTCACTTTACCCCTCTAAATACCTCCTCCTCTCCCTTTCCCCTCACTTACCTCCATCTGCTCCTCCGCTCCTCCACGCTCCTTCCTGTGTCGGGAACCGGCATATGCTAATGACATGACGTCACATGCACGCCACTTCATTAGCATTGGCCAGGTCAAGAAGCAGGAAGGAGCGTGGAGGAACGGAGGAGCAGATGGAGGCAAGTGAGGGAAAAAGGAGAGGGCGAGGTATTTAGAGGGGTAAAGTGAGGAGGGGGTTTAGTATGAGGAGGGGTAAAGTGAGGAGGGGGTTTTAGAATGAGAATGTGGGGTTTAGGATGAGAATGGGAAGTTAAGGATGGGGATGGGGGGTTGAGGATGGGGGTGTTGAGGTTGAGGAGGGGGGTTGAGGTTGAGGAGGGGGCTGAGGAGAGAGGTGGAGGGGGGTTTAGGATGAGGAGGGGGGTTGAGGAGGGGGGATTGAGGAGGGGGGACTAAGGGGGGACTGAGGATGGGGGGGTTGAGGAGGGGGGTTGAGGATGGGGGTTGAGGTTGAGGATGGGGGTTTTGAAGATGGGGGTTTGAGGTTGAGGAGGGGGTGGAGGTTGAGGAAGGGGGTTGAGGAGGGAGGTTGAGGAAGGGGTTTAGAATGAGGAGGGGGGTTGAGGATGGGGGGGTTGAGGAGGGGGGACTGAGGAGGGGGCACTGAGGATGGGAGGGTTGAGGAGGGGGATTGAGGATGGGTGGTTGAGGATGGGGGGGTTGAGGTTGAGGAGGGGGTTCGAGGTTGAGGAAGGGGGTTGAGGAGGGAGGTTGAGGAGGGGGATTAGAATGAGGATGGTGGGGTTGAGGATGGGGTGGTTGAGGTTGAGGAGGGGGGTGGAGGAGAGGAATGAGGTTGAGGAATGAGGTTGAGGAGGGGGGTTGGGGTTGAGGAGGGAGGTTGAAGATGAGGAGGGAGGTTGATGATGAGGAGGGGGGTTGAGGAGGGGGGCTGAGGAGGGTGGTTTAGGATGAGGAGGGTGGTTTAGGATGAGGAGGGTGGGATGAGGATGGGGGTTGAGGATAGGGGTTGAGGAGGTGGGTATGAGGAGGGGGGTTGAGGTTGAGGAGGGAGGTTGAGGAGGGGGTTGAGGAGGGAGGTTGAGGAGGGGGTTGAGGAGGGTGGCTTAGGATGAGGAGGGTGGTTTAGGATGAGGAGGGTGGGTTGAGGATGAGGATGGGGGGTTGAGGAGGGGGGTTGAGGAGGGAGGTTGAGGATGAGGAGGGGGTTGAGGATGAGGAGGGGGGATGAGGAGGGTGATAAGGGAGAGGGGGGAAGAGACACAGGGGAGGGAGAGGGGAGAAGAGACACAGGGGAGAGAGAGGGGAACACAAGAAAAGGGCACACAAGAGGGGGACACAGAGGGCACAAGAGGGAAACAGGGGGCAGCACATTTCCCACCCTCGGCTTATACTCGAGTCACTCATTTTTCCCAGTATTTTGTGGTAAAATAGGTGCCTCGGCTTATACTCGGGTCGGCTTATACTCGAGTATATAAGGTAAGTTATGTTCCAGGCAAAGACAAATTCAATATTAACACATTGCAAAGAATGGAGGGCATAGAATCAGGTGTCCATAGTGCTGTCCCCAAAGCACCCTGCAAGATTGAAAACTCGCAGCAGAGGCATTCATTACGGATTAAATTGGAGAAAGATGGATGGTGGGCAGGCCAGCAAGAAGTGAGTTGCAGTAGTCAAGACGAGAAATGATGAGAAAGTGTATTAGAATCTTAGTAGTGTCTTGTGTAAGGTAGTGGCATATTTTGGAAATGTTTTTTTAGAAAGATAAGGTAAGATTTTTTTAGTGACTGTATGTGAGGGATGAACAAGATTACAGGGTCCGGTAGTACCCCAAGGCAACGGGCATGGGAGGTGGGTGTGATGATAGCATTGTTGAGAGTAAGAGAGATTTGAGGAATTGAAGCTGTAGTAGAGGGTGGGAAGATAAGGAGTTCGTTCTTAGACATGTTGAGTTTGAGATGGTGGGCGGACATCCAAGAGGTTATACTAGAGAGGGGGATAAATCTGGAGCTGAGAGGTCGATTTGAGTGTCATCTGCATAGAGGTGATACTGAAACCCTAAATAGTTTATCAAGGTACCAAGTGAGGATGTATAGATGGAGAAGAGAAGGGAGCCTAGGACTGAGCCTTCAGATAGGCCAACAGAAAGAGGTTGAGGAGAAGAAGTGGTGCCAGGAAGGAGACGATTAATGTTTGATCTTGTAGGTATGATGAGAACCACAAGAGAGCAGTGTCACGAATGCTGAGGGAGGAGAGGATATAGAGCAGAATCAGATGGTCAACTGTGTCAAAGGCAGCAGAGAGATCCAGAACAAGTAGAATAGAAAAGTGACCTTTTGACTTGGCAGTGACTTCTGTATGAGCTGTCTCAGTGGAATGTTGGGGCCGAAAGCCGGATTGTAAGGTGTCAATAAGGGAGATAGAGGAAATAAAGCTGGTAAGGCGATTGTAAACGAGCTGCTCCAGTAGTTTGGAAGCCACGGGAAGTAGAGAGATAGGGCAGTAGTTAGATACAACATCAGAGTCAGATGGGGGTTTCTTAAGAATGGGTGTAATTATGGAGTGTTTTAGAGAAGATGGAAACTTGCCAGTATTTAGGGAAAGGTTGAAGAGGTTTGTGAGAGCTGGGATAAGTGTAATAGAGAGATGAGGGATGAGCTGTGATAGAATAGGATCCAGAGATATTAAGGCGAGAGGATGATAGTAGGCTGGAGACTTCTTCCTCTGTTGTAGGGTCAAAGCAGTTCATAGTGGCTGGGGGATTTATGAAGGGAGAAGGCTGGGTGTTGTTGGTTAGTTGAGAGGATGGAGTGTGTGAGCCACGATGAGAGGAAAGTGTTTGTTGCAGATGTTTTACATTTTATGCATACAATGGTTAGCAAGTCTTCAGCCGTGAGACAGGAAGAGACAAGAGGATTTGGTGGGCTGAGGAGAGTATTGAAAGTGGCAAACAGACGTTTGGGGTTGGAGGACAGAGTTGATATTAGTTATGTGAAGTAGTGCTGTTTGGCAAGTTTGATGGCGGAGAAGTAGGAGCATAACATACAGCAAACTTGTAGTGGAGGAAATCTGCTGAAGTGTGTGATTTCCTCCATGGTCTTATAGCAGTGCTGGATCACCTCTGAATTTATCATGTTTGTGTAGTGTTCCATGGTTGTGGATGAGCGCGAGAGCATCTGCATGTGGTTATGAGGGCAAGGGTGTCAAGCGTGGAAGAAAGAGTAGAGTTGTAGTGTGAGGGCTGAGAAATGGTTGTAGCACAGTGGAAAGGTGTGGAGGGTCAAGTGCTAGCAGGTTTCTGTGGGTAAGGGTTGCAGAAGGGTCGTGAGAGGAAGGTGTGGTGAGGTTGAAGGTAAGGAGGTGGTGGTCAGATAGAGGGAGTGGGTGGATGACTAGGTTGGAGGTGGTGTTGAAATTGATGAAAATAAGGTGGGAGAAAATAAGAGAGTATCCAGCATGGTGAGTTGAGGAATCTGATACTTGTGAGAGGCCAAGGGAAGAGGTGAGTGCAAGCAGTTTTGCAGCTGCCGGGGAGGTGGGAGTGTCGATGGCAAAGTTGAAATCACCAAGTACAAGTGAAGGAACGTTGGAGGAGAGAAAGTGAGGGAGCCAGGCGGAAACGTGATAAAGAAATTGAGAGGGCAGTCCAGGTGGACGATAGATCACAGCAACACGTAGAGAAATAGGTGAGAAGAGGCATATAGTGTGAACTTCAAAATATGAGAATTGGAGGGATGGCACAGGATGTATGAGGTGAAAGTAATGCACCCAAACCATTACCTTGTTTGTTTCCAGGTCTAGGTAATGAATAGGTCATGACTCATGAGTGAAAGTGAGTTTATTGCAGATAAACCATGCATTTCAGAGGGAGCAGTAGAAAGGTAGAGTAGAAGGTTTCTGACAAGTGATGGGTAACAAATTCTGGGTGTTTCAGGTGTATGCTGCCCTTGGGGCACAGAATGGCTGACAGCAGGTGGAAATTAATGAAGGGCCATGGTTATGGGATATGTCTCCAACAGCCAAGAGAAGAAGGGTTGAGAGTAAGTGGGATAATGAGTGTTATGGAAGGGATGAGATTGTGACTGGAGGAGGGAGAGGAGCTCATGGGAGCAAAGAAGAGGAGAGCAAAGAAGAGGTTATATTGTTGGGGACATGATATGGAGAGGCTGCGAAGGAAAGTCTGAGAGAGGCAGTAGAATATAAGGAAGAGGAAAGAGTGAGACAGCATTGTGACACAGTGTGTAGGTACAGGAAGAAGATTAGATGAAGGTGGGGGAAATTATTAGCCTAAGCCTTGTTATTGTAATATAAATTTAGGAGCGGGGAAAAAGAGTGAGGGAAGGTGCTAAGGAGGGAGTAGCTAAGATTTTATATCACCATTTTTTTTTATTATTATTATTCATTTGTTTTTAGTTGACTGAGCAGGTGCAAGTCATATGGGTTTCTATAAATTAAGAGAGTACAGGGGGTAGTGGGTGAGGTGCAGTGAAAGAGGGTAGAGGTAGCAGTGTTTGTTTAAAGGTCCAGAGATAGCAGATAAGATAAGATTCAAGATGGAGGTCTCTGAAAGCTTAAATGAGAGACAGAGGTGAGGGCCTGACCTAGTACATATACATATAAGAAGAGCATTTGGTAAAAACAAATGTGGAGGTGTGAACAGGAGGGATGGGGAGAGGGTGAATCCATAATACACTGTAAAAGCTTCACAAATAAACAAAGTTTCAGTAAAGTTACTATGCACTCAAAAATTATAACAGATAGGCATCATAATTATGTCCTTATAGGTCAAGTATGCGAGTCTATAGGCCCACATATTGAGGATTAGAAAATCAACAATAACGCATAGGAAGGAATGTGGCAGGGTAACTAAAAGTTCTGATAGTGTAATAAAATCTGCAGTCAATATTAAGTCAGGTATATTTTGTTTTAAATAATTTAATCATCTTCATTTCAAAAGTCTTTCTCTCCTGGATGTGTTTGTAATTACCTGATATTCAGGCTTTGGATTTAGTGATTATTCTGGGTAAAATGGTGTGCAACTGAGGTACAATAACTGTTTTCACAATCATCCAGGAAAGGAAATCTTTTGAAATGAGGATGATTAAATTATTTAATTCTTGTTTCCTTATCTCAAACCTGGCCTATCAAATTGCATACTTGACCTGTCAGGACATACTTTATGATGCCTGTCTGTGTCCCACTCTGAATTTATGTTACTATGTTCTTTTTACTTGTTTTAATTAGTATAGTTTTTGACTTGATAAAGAGAGGTGCAACTCTGGAAAGCATGTAATTTCAACAAATATGTTTGTCCAATAAAAAAAGGTATCAATACTTTGATAATGCATCTAGATGACTGGTCACTCATGGCTACCTAACTCTTCAAATATACATATATACCATATACATCACATCCTTAACTTTTTTGTGAACATTTTTTGCTAAGGTTACAGTGCTATATTAGAAGACACGATGGATACAAAATATTTTTAATTAGCTCTGTTCATTAGCTCACAATCCATATACTATTCAACATGCATTACATGGCTAAAGAACATATAAGGGCCCTGGTTGTGAGCTTATACACTATAATGAAACACAGTGAAAGGTTACACTGCTTTATTTATATTTCTCGATACGAGATGTAGAAATAAACAAAAAATATTTGGGGGTGCCACATACATCTCATAAATCAGAACAGGGGGCCATTACAATATCTATGTAATCTCTAAATGTATTGCAACCTTCTGATGTCATTTTAACTACGGATGGTGGTCCCATAATTGGTGCCAACGCTTCTCCTGTTGACTATTTGTTTATCTAGAGCAATTAAAAAGGCAATTTTGGTAAAAGTCAACAAGCAGAAGCACTTTCAAATAAACTATCTCTTGTATACATGGAGCCATGAAAAAATGTAACTCATATTCCATGTTTAAACTACTGCTTTGGCAAGCATTGACCTTATTAGCTGAAATCATATACGGTGGATATAAAAAGTCTACACACCCCTGTTAAAATGTCAGGTTTCTGTGCTGTAAAAAAATTAGACAAAGATAAATCATTTCAGAACTTTTTCCACCTATAATGTGACCTATAAACTGTAAACTCAATTGAAAAACAAACTGAAATCTTTTAGGTAGAGGGAGGAAAAAATATAAAAATAAAATAATATGGTTGCATAAGTATGCACACCCTTAAACTAATAGTTTGTTGAAGCACCTTTTGATTTTATTACAGCACTCAGTCTTTTTGGGTATGAGTCTATCAGCATGGCACATTTTGACTTGGCAAGATTTGCCCACTCTTCTTTGCAAAAATACTCCAAATCTGTCAGATTGCGAGGGCATCTCCTGTGCACAGCCCTCTTCACATCACCCCACAGATTTTCAATCGGATTCAGGTCTGGGCTCTGGCTGGGCCATTCCAAAACTTTAATCTTCTTCTTGTGAAGCCATTCCTTTGTTGATTTGGATGTATGCTTTGGGTCGTTGTCATGCTGAAAGATGAAGTTCCTCTTCATGTTCAGCTTTCTAGCAGAAGCCTGAAGGTTTTGTGCCAATATTGACTAGTATTTGGAATTGTTCATAACTCCCTCTATCTTAACTAAGGCCCCAGTTCCAGCTGAAGAAAAACAGCCCAAAGCATGATGCTGCCACCGTCATGCTTCACTGTGGGTACTGTGTTCTTTTGGTGATGTGCAGTGTTGTTTTTGCATCAAAAATATCTTTTGGAATTATGGCCAAAAAGTTCAACCTTGGTTTCATCAAACCATAACACCTTTTCCCACATGCTTTTGGGAGACTTCAGGTGTGTTTTTGCAAAATGTAGCCTGGCTTGGATGTTTTTCTTCGTAAGAAAAGGCTTTTGTCTTGCCACTCTATCCCATAGCCCAGACATATGAAGAATACGGGATATTGTTGTCACATGTACCACACAGCAAGTACTTGCCAGATATTCCTGCAGCTCCTTTGATGTTGCTCTAGGCCTCTTGGTAGCCTCCCAGACCAATTTTCTTCTCGTCTTTTCATCAATTTTGGAGGGAGCTCCAGTTCTTGGTAATGTCACTGTTGTGCCATATTTTCTCCACTTGATGATGACTGTCTCACTGTGTTCCATGGTATATCTAATGCCTTGGAAATTCTTTTGTACCCTTCTCCTGACTGATACATTTTAACAATGAGATCCCTCTGATGCTTTGGAAGATCTCTGTGGACCCTGGCTTCTGCTGTGGGATGCAACTAAGAAAATGTCAGGAAAGATACTAGGAAGAAACTAGAGCAGCTGAACTTTATTTTGGGTTAATCAGAGGCACTTTAAATGATGGCAGGTGTATGCTGACTCCTATTTAACATGATTTGGAATGTGATCGTTTAATCTGAACACAGCTACATACCCAGTTATAAGAGGGTGGGCAGACTTATTCAACCACATTATTTTTCTTCTTTTTTTTTTCTTCCCTCCACCTAAAAGATTTCAGTTTGTTTTTCAATTGAGTTGTACAGTTTATAGATCCCATTAAAGGTGGAAAAAGTTCTGAAATTATTTATTTGTCTATTTTTTTTTACAGCACAGAAACCTGACATTTTAACAGGAGTGTGTAGACTTTTTATATCCACTGTATACAGTTGTCAGTTTCCAGAATGCTTACGATGTTGGTCACACCTCGTGAGGCTAGGTGAGCTGTCCACCATGCAGGACTTACGTTGCAATGAGCGCCAAATGCTAAAGGCGCTCATTGCACTGCGAGACATGAAAAACACAACAAATATGCTTCAAAATAAGTTACACACACATTCACACCACAGTGGAAGAAGCAGGGAGCCTGTGAGTCAAGTTGCAAGTTAATTTGATGCATATTTGCCATTTTTTCACAATCGAAAATCGCCTAAGCGAGAACAAAAATGGCTGCCGAAAAAACGTAAAACAACGAAAACGAGGCCCAAGGACATAAAACTAGCCCAAAGGACATAAAACTAGCCCGAAGGACATAAAAAATTGCCTTAAGCAGTAACACTTAAGGAAAGCCAGTAACACTTAAGGAAAGCCAGTAACACTTAACCCAAGCCACTAACACTTAACCCAAGCCACTAACACAACCCAAGACAGTAACACTCAAGCGTGAGGCCTATAAACTACACCGGAGAAAGGCTTGTGTGGCAAACAGCATTGCTAGCCTTACACAATTTTACTCCCGTCATTTTTGATGGGCAATTCCCTAGTTGATTTATAAAGTGTTACGACCCAGATTTGAGGGGCCACGTGCACCTCAATTTTCTCCTTCTAGGTCATGCCTTTTGTGTCCAATCTCAGCACCCAGCAATTCAATTCAGGATATCATTCATGGAGAAGCAGGGACATTTGTTTCCTTTGGTTAGAATTCAAAAAGAACACACGCACCTTTCTTAGTGCCAAACAGACTGACTTTTATTCTTGTTTAAAACAGATATTTTGGAAATCCCAAAATAAACTATCCCCCAGTTCTATAGCCAATCCCCCCCCCCCCCCACCGCCACCCCCACCAGTTTTGCTCTGCTGCCAGGAATGGTGGGGGTTATCCATCTGGTGAGCTTATCAACTTTTATGACTATCTGAGGCCAGAGAGAGTGTATGCCTGGACACTCTCAGGGGTCGTATATCTATATAACTTCTTGTAGAAATGCAACCCTTTGTTGTCCCACTAACTATCATGGGATTAACTGTATTTCCGCTAGTTACAGGTAAGATAATGATATTACATTGCATATAACATGAGAGAATAACTCCAACATTAATTATTGTGGCCCACACTACACTACACACAAAAACCATCATGTCAAAGTCACCACAACAAGTTTCATGTCCATTTTAATATTGGATATTAGAAACCCAGTGTGCCAGCGTTCCAAATAGCAGGGTTGCTTATTAGTACAGTCATGACAATGTATTCCAGCATTTTAGAAAACTTGATCAATTGACTGTTATTATCACTAATATTACTTCTTAATTTCAAATTTAATTATAAAATATTGAATCAATGGCACATGCTTAGCATACCAAATCAATCATAATTTTAGCTTTGTAATGTATGAATAAAATCTGAAGCCTTCTGTATTAACATCTATGCTCATCAAGAATTCCCCAGCTTTGAGCACCAGACAAGAACAATAGACTACTGGCTGTACAAACAGATGTTAACCCTTTGTGAGATGCAGATTTTTTTCCTTTCCTATTCATCATCCATCTTTGAATCTACACCCTCTTCTGTTTACTCCACCCCCCTGACAAGCCGATATGGTGTTTCAAAACTAGAACTAGTTCAAGGACCCAATTCAAATAAATGCCATAATTCAATCACAATAGAACCTCCATCTTCCTAAAATTGAGCAACACGTAACAAAGGGCCCTATTAAATTTGCCAAATCGCAGTTCCAGAAGCCCGTAAAGGAGCCCACAAAAGTTATGGCTATTAAATTGGCCTCTTTTAGCTACCCGCAAATGATCTGCAGGTTAGAGATGGAAAAAACCCTATGGGCTGTCAAAATCTGAACTCCGACCAAGCTAAGCCTTTGATCTTTCAATCCCATAAATGTTACAATCGCAAATCATTATTAAATTGCTACAAGTACTCAAGCCCGCAACTTTTTCACAGCCGTAAATGGCAAATATAGCCAAAAATCCTACGGGTACTAGAGAGGGCTCGCAAGGGAGTTAAACTCCTGTCCGTAGCACTGTAAAAGCAAATATAAACACACTACTGTATTTTTAATTATAGGGAAAGCGATGAAAGGCATTCAAATAAAAATAATAATAGCACAACATTCTCAAGCTCGCAAATCTGCAATTAAAAATAATTTCCGTGTTATATCGATCCCAGAAATCAATGTGTTAATACATATAATAGAACTTGCATTGACTAGTATATTATATTTATACCTTTTTTACTAATGCATTATTTCTGGAATGCGGGCACGATCGCAACTCGGACTTCAAAACCGTAAGTGATTGAAATGTAACCTCCATGTTTTAGTGACATAATGATGATGGCCTCTTTTACTATTGGCTCCGTCTAAACCCATAACTACGGGTTTGAATAATTGATTATGTTCGGAAATGCTACAGGCCAAAGCATGGTTTATGGATTTGGATTCTGTCCATGTCCTTGCGGGCTTTTCTAATTTCATCACTCTGTAACTCCAGCAAATTTTAAACCCGTAGGCATATGGGCTGTACGACGGCCACTGTGGGCTTTGGATTTAATAGGGCCCAAGTAGTTAATGTGTGAACATCTTTCTCTGCACACTCACATATCTTCACATCACTCTCACAGATGACAGTGACACAATAGACAAAATTAACCGACTCTTAGTATTATTATTAGTAACATGATACCATCTGTAATACCATTACTGATACCCTTTCAGAAAACAATTATACATTTTATAACAAATAGGCATATTTCACAACCTAATTAGTGCAAATGATAACTGGTGCAAGTTTTAAGCATAACTACAAGGTTGGAATCTCCAGGCAAAAAAAATCAGAGATACAGGAAAGTTGTTGTCTTACTAGTATTTCTCTACAATATTAAAATAATAATATTTATTTAAAATACTTAAGAAATCTTTGTAGACAAAGCAATTTCTAACCACCTACAGATTACTTATTTATCTCTCCAATTAAATCTAGAGAAACTGTTGTATAATACCCGAATATCACTACATGTGCATTAGTTATCTTACTGCTTTTGACATATTTCTCTTTTTTTTTTTAAATCCTAACTAGAAGACTATTTGCACTCTCAGGTCAACCTGGGGCATCTTTTTATAACAGATCTACTACACTACTACATCTCATAATAACGTTTAGTAATATAACTGTCTAATATTGGTTTTAGTTGTATGCTGCCCTGAACCAGATACAATATGCTTATATTTCCTGCCCAATTAATTTAGTTTTTCCAGCTTTGCTACCTTATTTCCTCTTCCTTTTCAATCTCCCATGGCCCAATTAGCCTCAATTGCCTCTATTATGTTGCTTTCCTGCTATGATTTTATGCATAGGCTCACAGGGAACAGTCATTAAAAATGGTAAGCTTCCCATTTAAGTTTGCTCTCTAGACTTTGGCTTAGGTGGTTTATTTCTAACCAAAAATCCAATATTTTGTACAAAGTCATTGTGTTGGTGGTGGTATTGGATTTAATATTAGTTTTAGTTAAGCTAACTGCTTCACGTTTAGGTATAAAGTAGTATGCTTTTATACATTTTGCAGGTAATGATCTCTCCAAATCTAGAAAATGTGCCTAGCTGGAGTTGCTGGCTGTTTTATTTTGAGATCTGCAAGAATTCTGATTTTAGAATGTTTATACTTAAATATCCTGCAGGTGTACATTTGAAAATAAGGAGCTAGGCAGAGAAATTTGAAGCGAACAATGTAAGTTTTACACTTGATATGGTTCTTTTTTTTATATAGAGATAACACGATTGAATGTAAATACTCTCAAGTACTTATCCATGCTATCGTTTTAAATGCCAAGCACACATTCCTAAGTCATTCCTGCATTGACAAAATAATCCTCATATTTAAAGGTAGCTAAATGGCTTTTTAAAACTCTAGTTTCTCTCTAGTTTTATAAATTCCATTAAAAAAATAAATGTTTAAGAACTTAATTAGAAGAAGCTGATAAGCTTACCAGCTACTGGCTTCACGTGTCATATGTTTTAGGCTTGAGCTATGCAAGGTCACAAATGTGAAATAAATTAATTGATTAGCACATGAAAATGTTAATATATTGGTTAATGTGTTCAGAAACTAAGACCCAAGTAATACCTTTAAATGTCATGCCGGCACACATATAACTGATTACCTCTCTCATTCATTTACAGAGGAATGAAGGAGCCAGAGAGCGAAGAGATAGCAACCAGTCGTACTCTGGCAGGCTTTTTTGAGGCAGGTAAGGTTAAATTGGACAGCTTTTTTAAATACAATCCAAACACATTTTTTAAGGGACAAGTGGCATAAGGGTATAGGTTCTTAGGTGCTGCAAATGGGTTTATCAAAGTTGCCAAAGTTTGTTGGGTGAATGTCATGTGTACACCTGAGCTCATTATAGATAGGAAAGCAACAGAAATAAGATATATTATAATGATATTCTTATACAGAAATGTTCTGTTAAATACACAATTTGAAATGTCACCAGTAAACAAACTATTGACAAACTAGCCCTTCTTTGAAGGTATCTGAAGAGAATTATAGCAGTCAGTTTATTCTTATATCTAAAGCTATGTGCTTAGTTCCCTAATGATTCTCTACCTTGTCTTCCAACTGGGGAGACTACCGAGGGCAGCTAGTTCCAGGGTCAGAGATGAATGTCTGGTCACCCTAGCTAAGGTGCATCAGATGCTACATCAAAACATCCAGGAGATTTAATATATGTAATTTTTACCTAGTGGTTGAGGCAATTTTGTTTCTTTTTATCCGCTCCTACAAGTAGGAAGGGACCTTGAATATGGAAAAGTATTTTAGCTACTGCTATGGAAATATGGTAGTGATTTCAATAAGACTACCAGAAATCGAATCAACCTATAATTGTTTATTTGATTCTATTAATTACTGATGTTAATTCCTATTTTTTAATAGGGAGTTTTGGTGAGGCATCTTTATTAGTCATTTTTATATGTTTTATTTTTAATTCTGACAATGTAGCTTCAGTGTATATCATTTATGCGTGGATATGAACTAATATAAAAAATACCACTATTAATAAATTCAATTTGATAAAGTACACAGCTATAAACAATTCACTAACAAGAGAGATCACATATATAGTTGTGAGCGTACGAGTTGTTGCTAACGCTGCGGGCTCGTGTAGCGAGTTGCGGGCCTCGCGTAGCGAGGGCCGGGGCTCGCGTAGCGAGCCCGCGGCCCTCGCGAAGCGAGGGCACTGTGCCAGGTTCTCAGTTGCTGGCATGGAGCGCCGAAGGCGCTCCTTGCCAGCAACTGAGGACCCTCGCAAAGCGAGGGCCTCAGTTGCTGGCTTGGAGCGCCGCAGGCGCTCCATGCCAGCACCTGAGGACCTCGCAAAGCGAGGTCTTCAGTTGCAGCAACTGCGACCCTTGCAAAAAAAAGTTTACGTCGCAACACATTACGACACTCGCAAACAACATACGACACACGTTCACACACATTACGGCCTCGCAACACTCGGACGCAACTCGCGAACATTACAAAATTACAAACACAATACATACACACAGCACATACATAAAAACCTTACCTACACAAACAGGAAGCACCCAGGACCTCAAAAATGCAACTTACAACTTAATTGCACTCAAAATAAAAGAGTTTAGACACTAAATAGTTTGTTAAGCGACACAAAAAATGGCCGACGAATAAAACGAAAACGAGGCTACACACGCAAACACCATACGAGACACGTTACCACACATTACGACTTCGCAAACATCGGACGCAACACGCCGACATACAAACATTTAAAACTTAACAAAGACACACAACAAACACATAAAAAGCTTACCTACAGCAAGAGGAACCAGCCAGCACCTCAAAAAAACAAGTTACACCTACATTTAAATCAAAATAAACACTTTACACACTAATACCATCGCTAAGCGAGAGAAAAAATGGCCGACGAACAAAACGAAAACGAGGCTTCAGACGTAACTATACTACACTTACTCGCAATAATGAAACACATACTATGCGGATCGTATCACAATCAGATTAAACACCATTTTGAACAGTAATACGCAGAAAATGGCGGATGGAACGCAAATTGTAAGCTGGAACGCAAATAGCGCATGCGTATTGCGTTCTAACGGTCTCACTTTCCAGAACTTTCTACAAGTTTATAAATACTGCCTATTTCAAACAAAAAAATACATTTCTCCTCAGGTGATCAACGGAGTGACTTCTGAGATAACTGCTGCTTTTACTTGAGAAGACAATTCTTTACTAATTTACTACTTTGCATTGTGCAAATTACAACTGAGAGGTAAGCTATAATATATTACATTTTATTATCAGGACAGGTCAAACAAAAAAAAAATAAAAATAGGATTTATGTAGTCATCATGTATGGCACATTTATGTGTATAGGCTCACAAAAAAAATACGGTTCATTTAACAAAACAACAAAAAAACATAATTTAATATTAAACAGAGCTTTATGTATAGTGACATCTGACACGCACATATATGTCTATAATGTATAGTGACATGTGACACGCACATATATGTCTATAATGTATAGTGACATCTGACACGCACATTTCTGTGTATTGCCCCTTCATAGTGACATCTGACACGGACATATATGTGTATAATGTATAGTGACATGTGACACGCACATTTCTGTGTATTGCCTCTTCATAGTGACATGTGACACGGACATATATGTGTATAATGTATAGTGACATGTGACACGCACATTTATGTGTATTGCCAATGCAACAAAATTAGCTTACAACAAAATCAGTAAACAACTACATTTAAATGACATTATATGTCATGTATACTGATATGTCACATGCACATATATGTGTATCATCTATAGTTACATCTCACACACAGACATTTATGTGTGTTGGAAAAAAAAAATATAAGGTTAATTTAACCATTTAAATTTGACTCATGTATACTGATATGTCACACGTACACAAAATAATTACATTAAACTATGGAATGTGCTTCATGTATGTGACATATGTGTGTAGCCCCCAACAAAAAATAAGGTTAATTGAAAAAAATTACACAACTATATTTAAAATACATTCCTTTTCTGCAATTCAATAGATCATATAAAGCTGAATCTTTCTATTTCTTTTAATATTCAAACAGACTCTGCATCAACAGCGTCTCTCAACAATTTGCACCGTGCACTGTGAAGCACAATCCCTTTTAAAGAACACCAACAAAGAAGAAGAGGTAAGATACAACAAGACATTACATGCTCAAAAGGCCATGCTTTGCTAGATGAAAAATTATAAATATACAAATAACTATTTCACTTTCTTTTTCAAACAGACACTACAAGAAGACCAGCGGATTAAGATTGGCAGGAGGGGACCGTCTGTCATTCAAAACTTCAATCAAGGTAAAGTATTAAGTATAAACAAGAAATAACCATGAGCCTTATTCAATTGCGACTTCCTCAATTGAATAGGGCTCTATATAAGCACATAACATATTTTTGAAACAGAACTTTTTAGTTACTGAATTTCTAACCACAATCAAGGTTTTCAATAACTAAAAACTTTGCTCAATAAATATGTTATGTGATTATATAGAGCCCTCTTCAATTGGCAAAATTGCAATTCAATGAGGACCTATATGTCTTTAATGGCCAAGGGCCTCACTCAAATATGATTTGCCCATTTCAATAGGGCTCTATATAAGCACAGAGCATATTTTTTAAAGGAAATTTTTCTTTTGTGAACACGTTGCTTTTGGATACAAGTTCACTAAATACAAAATTCCGTAAAAAAATATGCTCTGTGCTGATATTGAGCTCTATTCCATTGGACAAAACACAATTGAATGAGTAGCTCACAATATAACAAATGCAGTAACCAAAGGCCCTCATTTAATTGCTATTTTGGACAATTAAATATGGCTATAAATAAGAACTTTTAGGCCCTTATTCTATTTTAACAAATATATGTGATGTGCTTATTTACAACCCTATTCAAATTTCTACATTGCAATTCAATTACGGCCTTAGAGTACTATTACATTGTAAAAAATGCAATTGAATGAGGGCCAAACTATGCAACATATGGTACACACAAATGACCTCATTCAATTGCAATTTGCCCAATTGAATAGGGCTCTAAATAACAACATAACAATTTCTTTAAAATAAGGTTTTAGTTACTAAAAAAATATCAAAAATACAGTTTTTCAATGACTAAAAACTTATTTAAAAAAATATGCTATGTGCTTATTTAGGGCACGATTCAATTAGCCAAATCGCAATTGAATGACACACAAACTGCTACACACAAAACAGAATTTCTTATTCAATGTTTAACAACCTATAAGCCTTACAAAGAAGCAAAAATAAGAATAACAAAAGTGTTGTGCACCTAATAGCATTGTATAAAAAATCACACAAACTCATAGCAAACTATATTAACATTCTTCTTTAATGTTTAACAACCTATAACCTGTACAATCAAGAAGAAATAAGTTTTGCACAAGTGATGCGCACCAAACAGGATTGTCAAAAACTAACACAAACACATAGCAAACTACCTTAATTATATTATTTCATGTTTCACTAACTATAACCATCCCAATAAAGGTTAAATAACTATACCACAAGTGGTGTGCACAAAACAGGATTGTACAAAAAATAACATAAACACATCTTATTTAATATATCACAACCCACAAGCCTTACTAAGAACCTTCAATAAGAATAACAAAAGTTGTCGGATTGTATAGAAAGTAAAAAAAAACAAAGATAGAAAAAAATAACCATAACTCATACAATACAGTCAAATCAATACATTTTTAATTTATTTAAAAGACATTTCACTCAAACAACATTTTCTATTTTAGATTACAACAGATACTGCGTGAAGACAATCGGACGAGGACTTTTTCCACAGGACCGGACCATCGGACGAGGACTCGGACCAGACCAGCAGACAAGGAATTTCAACACAGGACCAGACCATCGGACGAGGACTTTCACCAACGGACCACAACATCGGACGAGGGATATCGCCACAGGACCACACCATCGGACGAGGACTTCCAACAGAGGACCACACCATTGGACAACGATTTTGAAACGAGGACCAACAAACATTCGGATTTAAATCACACTTCAACCAAGGTAAACTATAATAAGTACTAAAGTATAAAACTAAAGAAACTGCTTTCAGTTGCATCCGTGTCAACAGAAAAATAAAATAATTAATTTACTATCTCCCTTATTTTATTTAAATTGCTACTATGCAATGCATAGCTCAATAACCACATCACTTTTTTTTTCAGCAAAGAAGTTTTTCAGTGGTAAATATCTATCCACAAACAAAGTTTTTAATAAATAAAACCATTATTTTAAATAAATATGTTACATGCTTATTTACAGCAGTATTCCATTGGCCAAATTCTTAGCCAGTGAAGACAGGAATTATAAATTTAACTAAATATAAATGATACATTCATGATTTGCCTTTTATTTCACCAATTGTGCACAATAATCTTTAACAGGAATTACAAATTTAAATATACACAATTACATTTATTTTTTTTCCTTTACAGATTAATATGGCTGATAACGAGACCAAAGAAGAGAAGAAAAGACGTCAAACTAGAGAAAGACAAGAGAGATGGGCCGCCCAGCAGACACCGGAGGAGAAAGAAATTTGAAGAGAAAAAGAACGCAAAAGACTTGCAAATAAAAGAATATCAGCTGCAAAAATGAAAGATACAACCAAAAAAAATAAAAAAATAATAAAGCATTTACAAACTGTTCCTAAAACATCAGATGACATTTTACAACATACCAGTCAAGACAGACCAAAAAAAACAACTACAAAAACAAAGCATTTACAAACTCTTACTAAAAACTTACAGGACATTTCAACCGAACAAGTCCAACATATACCAAGAAAATCTACGAAAAAAACTAAACATTTAGAACCTGTTGTTGAAACATTTCATGACTTTTCATCTGATGAATATCAAAGTCAACATCCAATATGCTTTGCAAATTGTCCTTTACTGAAGTCTTTAGCAGTAGAGGTTCATAGTTGTGGGGACATGACTACTCAATGTCAATTTTGTGAGGCTTATTATTTTAAACAGGAGAGACCCCGAGATGGACAATTTATTAGTTGTTGTCAAAAAGGAAAGTTCAAACTTCCACAAAGGAAACAATTTCCAACCTATTTACTAAATATTATGACTGAACCTACTTTTCCAAATTACAACAATTTTAAGACAAACATAAGATCCTACAATAGTGCCATATCATTTGCATCTATGGGGGCAACATTGGCTGCTAATGTACCAGGACATGGTCCTTACTGTTTTAAAGTCCAAGGACAAATTTATCATCGGACTTCACATTTACATCCAGAGGAAGGAGAGCAAAGAAAATTCGCTCAACTATATGTCCTAGATACAATGGAAGCTGTTGACCAACGTATGCAGATGGAAGAAAATAAAAAATGCTTACCCAGTGTTTTTATAGAGCTAAATAACATTATGGACAACAATCCCTACAGTAAAGCTTACAAAAAATTGGCAGAAGTAGAAAATGAACAACTACTTCATGCACAAAGACATCAATTACCCATGCCAAAGGTTAATATGGTGCTTAAAAGAGACAGACATACTGATAAACGTCGTTATAACTTGCCAACATCAAATGAGGTTGCAATGGTCTTTCACAATGATGAAGGAGAACCACCATTTCAAAGAGACATTAGAGTATATCCCAGAAATGAGGACCAACCATTTATTAATATTAATATCTTAAGTCCAAATTTAGATCCAATGACATATCCCATCTTTTTCCCACACGGAGAAGCAGGTTGGCAACCAAAATTAACCCATCCCAGTTACCCAAATGCTAAAGCCAGAATCCGAAATAATGTTTCTATGCTTGAATTTAAAGTTGCTCAAATTGCCATTAGAGATGAATTTAATCCAATTTTATGTGGTGGGAAACTAACACAACAATGGATTATTGATTCATATTTGCAAGTTGAGGCAAATAATTTAAACTTTATAAAATATCAACAAGATAAACTACGTGTAGAACAATATTGTGGACTCATGGACTATGTTGCTGACGTGGCTACAAGCAGAGACATGACAGCTGGCAAAGCCATCATTTTACCATCTTCCTTTCAAGGATCTCCTCGAAATATGAGAGAAAGATACAATGATGCTATGGCTATTGTGACAAAATTTGGAAAACCAGATTTATTTGTGACATTTACATGTAATCCACAATGGCCAGAAATTAATCAAAATCTACTTCTTGGACAAAGTGCTTCAGATCGACCAGATTTAGTAGCCAGAGTTTTTAAGATAAAATTAAATGAATTAATACGTGACTTCACTATAAATCAGTTATTTGGCAAATGTCTTGCTTATGTATATACCATTGAATTTCAAAAAAGAGGCCTTCCACATGCACATCTTCTCATAATACTTCAAGAGAAAGATAAATTAGATACTTCGGACAAAGTGGATGCAGTCATAGTTGCTGAACTACCGGATCCAGAACTATATGGTAGACTATATGAGATTGTTACTCATCGCATGATTCATGGACCCTGTGGAGACCTTAATCCACAATCACCATGTATGGAAAATAATCAATGTTCAAAAGATTTTCCAAAAGATTATAGAGACAAAACATATGCAAATTGTGATGGATATCCACTTTATAAAAGAAGAGAAGGAGATAGTGCCATTATTTGTGGAAAAAAAGTGGACAATAGATATGTAGTACCCTACAATCCACATTTACTCATGAAGTACAACGCCCACATCAACGTAGAAGCCTGCACTTCCATCAAATCCATTAAATATGTCTACAAATATATTTACAAAGGTTACGATGCAGCTACTGTAGTCGTCAAAAGTGCAGACAACCCTGAAAGTAGTGAGTTAGTACATGATGAACTTGCATCTCATGTAGATGCTCGCTATGTCAGTGCGCCAGAAGCTATGTGGCGGCTTTTAAAATTTGAAATGCATGATAGATCACATGCAGTATATAGGTTAGCAGTACATTTGCCACAACGACATTTAGTCTATTTCCATTCTGGAAATGAAATGAATGCATTGGCCCAAAGTGAAGATCGTCACACTACACTAACTGCATGGTTTGCATTAAATTCCACTGATGCTCAAGCAACACAATACTTATATATTGAAATTCCATATCACTATGTTTTTGTGAATGGATTATGGAGAGCAAGAAAAACCAGAGGCAATAAAATAATTCCACGAATTTACACAGTCAGTCCAAGAGATGTTGAACGATTTTGCTTACGGATATTACTTTTAAATGTTCCAGGAGCACAAAGTTTTGAACAATTAAGAACTGTTAATGACATTGTATATGAATCCTTCCATTTAGCTGCAAGAAATAGAAACTTACTCGCTGATGATACAGAGTGGGAAAGATGTTTAGAAGAAGCAGCACAATGTCAAATGCCACGACAGATGAGAGAACAATTTGCTTTTATTTGTATCTTCTCAAATGCTCCAAATGCATTAGCTTTGTGGGAGACTTTTAAAAGTAATATGGCTGAAGACTTTATGCGACGATACAATGAACCCATTGCACACTTAAAAGCCTTAATGGAAATTCAAGAAGTCTTTTTAACTCATGGATTAAGTTGTGCAAGTTTTAATTTGCCTGATCCAGGTCTAATAGATGACATTAACTTTGAAGACTATGACATTCAACTACAAGCAGAAAGAACAGAAGAAAGACTTGCAACTTTAAATACACTACAATTGCAAGCATTTCATGCCATTAAAAATGCTATAGATGATGACATGGTGACAGAGCGTTATTTCTATCTTGATGGACCTGGCGGATCAGGGAAAACATATTTGTACAATTTATTAATGAGTTCAGTACGAGCACAAGGACAAATAGCAATGGCGTTTGCCACTACTGGAATTGCTGCACTTTTATTAGAAGGTGGAAGAACTGTTCATAGTGGATTCAAACTGCCAGTGCCTATTTTAGAAAATTCAGTGTCAGATATTCGCATGACATCCTTACAAGCAAAGAAATTGAAGAAATGTAAATTAATTATAATAGATGAGGCCACAATGATGTCATGATATGCCCTCCAATGTATTGACCGTTTGCTTCGTGAAGTCATGGATAATATTTTTCCATTTGGTGGAAAGGTAATTTTGTTGGGTGGCGATTTTAGACAAACATTACCTGTCGTTGTACATGGAAATCGAACAGACATTATTGAAACATGTATAAAGTCAAGTACAGTATGGAAACATTTTACCCATCTTCAACTGCAACAAAATATGAGATCAGAAGGCCAAACTGATTTCAATGATTGGCTTATTAAAATTGGAGAAGGAAGAACAGAAAAAATACTACATTTACCTGACGACACTGTAGAGATACCACCTCATATGATTTGTCAACAAGATATTATATCGGCTATATTTGAAGGGAGCATAAATAACGAAGAATATTCTGAGCTTGCCAACCAAGTTATACTGACGTGTAAAAATAAAGATGCATTAATACTCAATAATGAAATCTTAAAAAAAATTAATGCACCACAAAGAAATTATCACAGTGCTGATTCTGTACTTGCTGATGACAATGAAAGTCAGGCAAACTTTTCAACTGAATTCATTAACTCTTTAACTCCTTCTGGAATGCCACCACATATTTTGCAGCTAAAGAAAGGTGCAATTATCATGTTACTGCGAAATATGAACCCAAAAAAAGGCCTATGCAATGGCACAAGATTAATTGTTCAACAATTAAAGGACCATTTTATAGATGCTGAAATTTTAACTGGGACCCATAAAGGAGAGAGAGTTTTCATACCAAGAATAGATTTAGCACCAAGTGAAAGTAGTCTCCCTTTTATACTTCAAAGAAGACAATTTCCCATTATTATGGCATTTGCCATGACCATTAATAAATCACAAGGTCAAACTTTCAAATCTGTGGGTATTTACTTGGAAGAACCAGTTTTTGCACATGGTCAATTGTACGTTGCGTTGTCACGGTGCAAAAATCCACAGGCTATTAAAGTTTACATTGAAAACAATGAAAGTCAAGGTGATTTATTAGAAGATGGACGTATTTTTACTAAAAACATTGTCTACTATGAAGTACTATAACTTTGCAGGATACAAATTAAAGATGCCAACATTTTTTAAAAGCATTCCAAAATACATAACAATTGGTTGTTTAATTCAGTCATAATTAATGAAAGTACTGTTTATGAATGATTCGCCTCACAAAATACTTGCCTTGCATTTTTAGTAAAAATTATGTTAAAATGTTAAGTCACTATGTTAATGTTTCTAATGTTACAAGTTTAAAATATATATTTTCAAGTTATTTCATTCAACAGATTACAAAGTGGATGTTAAGAGGTCAAGCACCTTTTAAGTCACAATGTAAATATTGTCTGTTATCTTAAGATTACTAACTACATTAATGTTTATCGCCAGTTTATGTGCTCAGTAATGAATTACTTTAATTACGTACGTTTTAAGGAGAGTTTTACTGTATGCCTTCCTCTACATTCAATGTATATTCAAGTTAACAATTATTGTGATAGAAATTTCATGTTAATACTGATTAATTTAAAGGTCAATTGTTTTTACATTCAAATGTTAATACTTTTAATAAAAAATTAGGTTACAAAATGTATTCACTATGTTCCTGTTTATAATGTTCAAAATTATATCAATGTTTTCTCAACTTCTAAACTTACATAAAAAATAAAGTTCAAGTTTCAAAATATATACTTTGAAGGTTATTGCTTACATATATTTTAAACTTCATGTTAAAATTCGCAACGTTTCAAGAAGGCTTTTTACTTTTTGCTTTCCTATTCATTCAATGTATATTAAAGTTAACAATTCTTCAGATACAAATTACATTTTAAAAAACCATTACATCAACATTTTACAAAAATACACGTTCATATTAAAATACTTACAAGTGTCAAAAATATATGTTAATAACTAAACAACTTGACAAACATATACATCACATTGCCGTCATTTTTTGACGGGCAAGTCGCTAGTAATAATAATAATGGTAATGTATACAGAATGCATCTCCCTGCCACTTATATAGAAGATGGACCTCATGCTCTTTCAAAACCATGGGGTTCCAAGGAACTCCAATAACTGGGTGACAGTGTGGGATGTCTGCTAGAAGTTAATTACATTCAAGAGGTTTGTTATTGTACAAAGCAATACTTTTGAAAATATGCTCAGGCTACATTTGACTTCAAAGTATTTGTATGATACAATCTGCAGCAGTTGATTATTCATTTTCAGCACATAGCAGCGAACGCATAGTATTATAAACCTTCTAGCAACTTGCCCGTCAAAAATGACGGGGCAATAAAATTGTAAGGCAGGTAATGCTGTTTGCCACAGACATGAATTTTTGTGGTGGTCTGAGATCTTGGCGCTCAGTGTGAGCCTTGCGCTGAGCGCCTTCGGCACTCATTGCGAGCCTCTTGGTTGTTGTATTTTTTTATATCAGAGGCGCTTTTGCTGTCATTGTAAGGTCGGCACTGATCTGCTTTTTGCGCTTATTGCAAGGCTGTCCCCTGGTGTAGTTTGTGTTCTATGAGCAGCATTGGCGCTCATTGTGAGCGCGTTGTGCTCGCAGTGAATGTCTTTTGCGTTTGTTACGATAGTGTTTTTTTTTGTGTATAAGTACCAAATCCAAATGAATAAGTTCAGGGTGCTCCTAAGGATATATAGAAGATTATGGTGCAAAGAGAAAGGAAAGATCATTTTGTAGGGCACTCCTGAAAATCCTAATCTCAGAAGAAGAGAATAAACTAAATAATAAAACTTAACTTTTAATAATAATTAAAATCCACATAAAATAAATAAACGTAGGTAGCAGAGAGATTATACATATATAAGGTTTTCTGTAATTAAATCCCAAAATTTTGGATAAGGCCATTATGAGGTAGACCATATAAAGTGCTACGTGCTAGTATAGTCACAAAAGGGTGCACGCAGGAGCGCCGTCGCAAGTCTATGACGTCATCACTTTGCGTCTAGACCGTGGCATGACTAGCAGAGAGTCAGCGTTTCCAGTTTCAGGCCCATAGCTTAAAGTCCCTTCCCTGCTTACTATATCTACGCTATTCAGTCAGTTTAGTAGCTTTAGGGAGGCAAAGACAATAGATGTAAACAAGATCCTGATTGCAACGCTCGAATTTGGGAATTTGGGATATTTGGAACACTATTTAACTAGAGACAAGCAATATGGGGGCATTTATTTCCCAATAGTTATTACTCTAGTCCATTATCCCATACCACTAACCATTCCCATAAGAATATTGTTTTCTGTTTAATGATCAGCATCCAGCTGCCAAATAGATCTTTTTCCCCCTATAGGTTACCATATAAATTATATATTTACCTGGTTTTCACTGACATATAGTTATATATTTTACTATATGTGTTATTGTAACGGAGCTGGAACACGCAGTCCAATATCTCCGCTGGTATACGGTAAAATATCCAAGAGGCACTACAGTTTCACCATCCCCGACCTCCCATATTGGACGACACACAATTTGGGAGTCAAATGAATACTGACTTTATTTTGTTATGTGCAGAAATATTTATACCCATCTCTTCCCACAGGCAATACACATGCCCATATTTGGACACACAATACACATAAAGAGAACAATAGGTGGGTCACACCTCCCCGAGGCTCCCTGGCAACTTTGATACAATCAGACATTGATTCAATTACACTTCTTTGTTCTTATCTGAGAATGAAAACACTATATACAATAGACTTCCTTTATCTTATGCGGAGTCTCTGTAACAAGATTATCTCCCATGCCAAGTAGCTGCAAATGTCTGGGACAATATTCTGCAGAGCATAAACCAACATACTTGCAGTATAATAGTAGGATCATATTTTAACCATAATAATCATAAAACAGGGTAAAACAGTGATGGGTTCCGTTACAGTTATATTTTATTATATGTGTCATAGCACTTGGCACTTTACAATTATATAGCACTTTACTTTATACACTAGTCACTTTATTTGTGACTATACTAGCACGTAGCACTTTATATGGTCTACCTCATAGTGGCATTATCCAAAATTGTGGGATTTAATTACAGAAAACCTTATATATTTATAATCTCTCTGCTACCTACGTTTATATATTTTATGTGGATTTTAATTATTATTATTAAAAGCTAAGTTTTATTATTTAGTTTATTCTCTTCTTCTGAGATTAGGATTTGCAGGAGTGCCCTACAAAAGGATCTTTCCTTTCTCTTTGCACCATAATTAAGTATTTTTATATGCTAATTAAATAAGTAATAAATTAATAAATGAATATACTTTACCTATTTGTAAGTAATATATGCAGGAAGCATTGTGCTGAAGAGCTGACAATGGGTTTTTATTTTGTTGCAGCATACAATGTAGGTTTGCACTGTTGTGGAGCTGAGGTGTAAGTGTCAGCAATGTGTGAAGTGTGTAGTGTAAAGAGGCTGCGTGTGCGATGGGAAGCCGTTAATGTAGCTGGGTATTCCGCATTCTGTAAGTTAGTGTTATAAAATTGCGGCAAATTTGTATGTGGTAGGCGGGTTTGTATGATGAAGCGTCCTTGCTAATGGTGTATGTTGTAGGTCGTACGAGTTTTTGTAAAATCTGTATTGGCTTTGTGGTATTTAGCGGTTTTAGGGGTCGTGTAGCCCCGTTTTCGGGGTTTTTTTTCGTCGGCCATTTTTTCTCTCACTTACAAGATTTTCGAGTGTGTAAACTTTGTAAATTTGACAGAATTCGAGGTTTAAGCCCTTGGTGTGGGTAAGGTTTTTGTTTTCTTTTTATGTGTATTTTTGTGTTTTTTTATGTTTGCCGCTGTGCGAGGGTTGTCCGTTAAGTTCGTATTTTTGCGAGTCCGTAATGGATTTTTTACAAGTCCTGCGGCTCGTATTTTTTTGTGTAAGTCCGTAGTTATTCATTGCATGTTTATTGTTTTGTTTCCAAGTCCCGCTTGTCTGGTCGTTTGTAACCGGTTGTGAGGCATCGTAGAGCCTCCACCTCCCAAATGCGGCCCCTCGCTTCGCGTTTGCGGTCCGAAAGTCATAGGGGGTCATAGGAATGAGCGCCTACGGCGCTAATCTCCACCAGCGCAAGGAGTGCCTTCGGCGCTCCTTGTCAGCAACTGCTGCTCTCGCTTCACCAGGGCCTCAGTTGCGGTGGGCTCGCTATGGGAACCCACAAGCGTTAGAAAAGACTCGCATTGCTGAGAACTATATATGTGATATATAGCACTTTCATTAGATGTCGATCATATGGGTGTCTTTTGGCCTTCCAATACTTTACATTACATTTGTATATAAAGTTAGATTTCTGTAAGGAACCCACAACATGGCTAATTATATATTTATATATATATATATATATATATATATATATATATATATATATATATATATATATATATATATATATATATATATATATATATATATATATAAATATGAATTTACATATGAGGATGAACCTACACAGACTTTCCATCAATAAGCACAGGGAGGACTGTACTCCAGTTGGACACCATTTCACCCAGAATAACCACTCCATGAAAAATCTCAAAATTAGAAAGACATTTGGAATTAAAATGATTATGCTCTTTAACAGTAATAACTCAGGCCTTAAGGTAGACATGGAATTTTTATCTCATTACCAAAATTTATTGTAACCTCTAACATTCATGATTGTAAATATATATGTATGTTTATTGATTTTTTTATTTTTTGTTCTCTGCCTTCTTCCTGAGTTTGGTTACAGCTCTATGGTTCCTTAGATGTGAAACTATTTATGACCCCCAATTTAGTGACTTTGGTATGCAGCCCCACACACTTGCACAGCTGGCTTAATAGAACATTTTTTGTAAATCCTGGAATTTTTTGCTGTATTTGTGAATCTATTATCAGTATTGCCTCTGACTCGACAAAGAGAGTAACGCTCTCGAAAGCTCGTCATGAAACCTATGAATATGTTTGTCCAATAAAAAATGGTATCACTATAAACTTCAATACTCTAATTATTCATCTGGATTACTGGATCTGGATTACCCCTGTACTGTGATAATAAGTTTCGGAAATTATTGAGCTCTATCCTTTAATTCAAACAAACAGAACATCAAAACAAACTTTTAAGTATGGTTCGTCTGTAAGTCACATTGTCTGCAACCAGGGGACCACCTGTATATATGTATGTATATATATATATATATATATATATATATATATATATATATACACATTTATTTATTTACCATAACAGTTCACTAGTTTTCCATTGAACAACTGTAACATACCCATATTAATTACATTTATTCATATCATACTCCCTTTATTAATATTCACATTCTAATATCTTGCCCTATGTATACTTTATAGTACACATAACACAGTAAGTGTGTGGAAACATATATGTATATATATATATATATATATATATATATATATATATATATATATATAAATATAAATATATATATATATTTTTTTTTTCATTAACATAAAAATGGCTGGCTCTTAAAGCAGCTACTAATTTTTTTGACTGGCTCATAAATCTAAGACAAATTTGTCATGCTCTGCTCTATTATCTAAGGATCATGCATGTAGTGATCATCAGGTCCCTTGCAGGCCTCTAAACATGTTCGCAATTCTTTCACATCATTCAGGGGTGGAGAGAACTGGAGCTTAGGCAGTCTGAAGTGGGATATTTAAAAATATGAAATGTATAAAATGCACAGCAAAAGTTTAATAAAGGTGTTGTTTTATCAAGCCCTATCTAGTTATTCTTGAGTGTGTGATAGTTTTTGAAACAAACATTTGACATATTGTTTTTTTCATTTGCATTAATGTCCAAGTATTCATATATGATCAATAAATTATGTATTCCGTCTAGATGAATTTGAACTGAGATGGGGAAAATCACCAGCCACTAGTGATCTCATATCTGAGACCTTAGACAGCCAAAATACCGGTCGAGCCACCACCCTGAAAACCACGTAAGATTAACTTTTTAATGCAGATAATCATTTCAGACTTATTAACGGTATAATCTACAGTCAACTTACTTGAGAGGACTAAAATACACTGGTAATTTTTTTTTTTTACATAAATAGAATGGTTTTACATTGATTTTGCTATTTTTTTTAAACTTTTCAGCCACAAAACATTGAAGATATATACAAATTGCTGTTCTCATTAAATCTATTGAGACATTTGTAAAATGGTTACATGCTATGTAAACAAATAATTTCCATTTCGGTCAGTCAAATAAAAACAAATGGGCAAATACAATGAGAATCATTTACATACATTGGCTCTTGAGTGTTATAAATGCCATTAAGGCAAGCCGTCAGGAAAAGCAAGTGCAAACTAACCTGCTGGAAATTTGGACAGTGGGTTACAGCAAACAGAGGAATCAAATACCTGTAAGAGCTATAGCATTTTATCAACCATGTTTACTAGGTCATGGACATTTGGTATTTCCCACTAGGCTACAATTTCCTCCTTAGTTTTTTCTGCTCTGCAAGATGGCAGCCATGTCTTTAGGCTGGAGCTCCTCCCATCTTTTCCTATCTTAACACTGGAGGTGAAGAGTATAATGAATTCCCTTCAGCTACTTCATTACTGCACAGTGCAGCACACAAATATTAAATTACACTGTGCCATCAAAGCTTAGTTGTTTATAAAATATGGGAGGAGCTCTAAATATTAGAAAAACAGCTATTTTCAGTGTAAGATTTTTTCACAAAAGATCAAATTTAAATGCATTTAATTGAAACAAACTTTTTATTTATCTCTACTACTTGAATATTATGAAAGTTGGACAATTGCAGTGGCCTTTGATATAGTTTAATACATATGCATGATTGAAAATATAATAACAAAAATCAGACCTATTTTCTTGGTGCTTAACACAGACAAATAGTATAAATGCCAATAAAAACAAGTTGAGTAGGAAACAAATAATGTGCCTTCTCCAGAGACTGAGTAACAGTTATTATTTAACCTCTGAAGAAGGTCCATTGTTTATTGCCGAAACAGCTGTTGGGCTGAACTAAAAGTTTGTCAGTTATATTCTCAGCTGGTATATACCTATTTTTAGGCTCCTGAAAGGGGACCCAAGTTGTTTGCCTTTACTGTAGTGATGCATACTAGGAGATGTTATGGCCTATAATAGGATCTTTTAAGCATATTAACTGATCTTCCAAATACAGAGTTTTTACTTATGCCAATTGATAGACATTATTGCATCACATTGATTTTGCATACATCAGTAAAAATTGTGTATACATCTACAGTTATATGAAAACATAATACAAATCTAATCTACAGTCTTTCCAGCACTTATGATGTTATTAGCCTTTTGGACAAGGTATTTAAACATATGCAGCACAGGATACAGAACACCACATGGAACACATTAGACATGCTCCAGTTGGACTTGTGAACTCCAGGGCACTTATGTTTCTATCTTCCTCCATTTCCTAACTAGGAAACGTCACCTGAAACAGATGATTGTGGAGTATGAAGCCCTAGACCACGAAATGCCCTGTATTCGTAAATTCCAGAAGCCTCCAGCCTCTCAGCCTCTCACCTTGTGCATGGAGTGTTTGGTGAGCTTATATGGAGCACACATATACACACACACACTTACATACATATATATATATATATATTTGTGAATACAAACAGAATGTTTTATATTATTGGGATGCAAAATAACTAATAAAGAAACAGGACACATAAATGCAGTCCATGTTCCAGTTTAGACTAGAAACTGAGGGCATAGAAGAAATTAAAGGTATACTGTAAATTAAGAGTAAAATTAGTTTATTGCAGTGAGTAATGATGCCCATTTTATTTGATAAACAAACAATCATCTGACAGTAACAATCTCTCAAGAATTATAACTCTTTTACAATTTAAAACAATACTTGTAAGATTTAAAAAGTTGCAACTCGCAAATGCTCACCATGAAATTGTCCAAAATGAATATCCATATTATACTCCGGTAGTCATATTTTCTGCCAATATAAATGTATATATATATATATATATATATATATATATATACTGTATGAAATGTAATAATAATCAATATAATAACATTAATAGTAATAATCAATAGATCAGGACTAGTTTGGGGATCAGGTAGCCTTCCTTTTATTTATCGTTCTTAAAATGGTTTGATCAGAAACAAACTCCTATGGGATATAGCTAAACAGAGCTCACCCACATATATGTTAGCTGCCTCACTGAACTGTATTTGCTTTCTTTTTGTCATGTTCCAAATGTTAAATTAACCATACAGGTCTCAAACTTAGATTTTGAAAAACAACTTAAAAATTACTGATGGTCTTGATTGAATTTTAACTTGAATTTTGATGGGCCTTTCTGTTGGTATACCGATACAGTATAATATGCTGTGCTATATTGTTGTAGAGTATCTGTACGTATAGAAAATATAATATTGTATCCAGGCTTGTTTCCATTAGTTTATATGCAATCATATTCATTTTTATTAAGTAATCATTTTTTATGTGGACCAGTGAATTTTATGGTGTCCTTCTGGTCACAGTTTCAAAACCTCTGGCTTATTGGAAATGTACTTTGGGATCACTGTCAGGAGGGCCTTCTGATGTAAGTGTCCACTTCTGCTAAACAGTCCAAAGGTAGTTCCATAACATGTCTTGTGTTGTGCCAAGATGCATCCTCAGTTTAACTTCCAAAAGGAGTCTTAACGTTATACAAAATGCATTTTTCAGTTGGTTTATAAGTTCAGCTATACATAGTAGAGCTAGTACTACCTGCACAAAAATCCTTTTGTAATGTTTAAAGGTTCCTTTTTTTAAACGCATGGTAGGCGAATATGTAAGTCCATGTCTCAATTTTGTATGTTTGGTCATTCAGTCATGTCTGACTCTCTGTGACTCTGTGATGCAGCACGCCAGGCACATTTTGAGTCTGATTGTGATAATCCATAAGGTTTTCATGTCAAAGATACTGGAGTAGGCTGACAGTTTCTTCTCCAGACCACTTAGGGAGTATGGTACCTCTCACAGGGGAAAACATACATTTCAGTTGAAAGCACCAGCATTTTTTTTAAGGAAATAAAAGCTGCTTTATTTTATTTACTCCATTTTATTTGTATATGGTTTTATGTGAATGTCTCTTTTTAGCAATTAAAAACCCCCAATAATCTTATATGCATTCAGTGGATCAAACAAGAACAAAACAGATCTGTGTAGAGAGAGGCTTAGCTTGGCTGCTCCTGCCGTTCTGAAGATATCCTAAGATGAGTCAAGTGGGAGTCATCTTTAATAAGGAGTTAATACTTCTAAGTAAGAAAACGCCTTTGTTGATAGTAAACAGAAAGAAGAGAAAAGCTTTACTACATTACAGCTGGAATAACATACAATTAAGTTTATTTCTTACTTGCTTTTTTTTTCTGAATCTTTTAATGTTAAAAGCTTGTAGCGCAGATGAAAGGATCCCGCTAATCACAGCAGCAGTCTGTCCCAGTAACCCAAATTCTGAGCAACAGCTGTGTTCATTATAGAAACAATGAATACAACAAACCTGAGAAAGTGTGAATGGTAATTATCCAGCAAGAGAATTGAATGTGGTAATGGGAGATGCATCTTGCAAAAAGGTGAAAAATTAAATCTACTGTTCAAATGAAAGGCCATCCAGGGGACAATGAATCAGCAAAGTAGTCAATCATCTAGCAGAGGGTTCAATGCTGTAGATGAACACTAATGTCTCATTATTACCTAACCCACAGCCCAGGGCACTGTTTATTATTAGGCCTATTATTATTATTATTGCCTACAGTCTGAATTACATTGCGCTAATTGTTTACACATGAAAATCAGACATTAAAACTAACTGAGCAATTATATTCTGCATGTTAAAAAAATTATATGTGTAACAACCTATTCATTTTTGAAAAAATGGCGATGGTTAGACTCATAACTTACAGCCTCCAGAAGCCTTTGATATTTCACTTTCGCAAGGCTAAAATCAGGTCATTCCTCATCAAATCAATGCAAAAAACAACGGTTTCATCACCCTCCGACTCAGATTTTGATGAAACTTGGTGTACACCCTTCCCTTATGGTTGAAAGAAACTCCCTTACATGCTCAATAAAATGATGAGGATTTCAGAATAAAAATACACCAGCACTCAAACATTTTTATAAATGCCTAAAGAAATGTATAAATGTACTTGTAGCATTGGGGTTTTTTTTGTGGAAAAATTAGGTTTAGAAAACCTACATTTTCAGAGCGTGGGCACAATGGAACCAAAAAATTATTGCAAAGACATGCTTTTTCTTGACAAAGAGTTACATTTGTGGTTTTTTTATTCCTTGTAATGAAAATGTTACGTTTTTTGGACATCGTAGGAAAAAAATGGCTACTGGTTAGCCCTTTTGTACAACTTTCCTACAATCCGTAGCTGTAATAGAAAAAAATAATGAAACAAAGTTGTTCATCTTAAAATGTAACATAATATTGATTATTATATTTTTTGTAGAAAGTGCAGACTTGTTTTAATTTTGGGATATTTGAATTTGAAGTTATGAAAATTGGCTATTGGGAGTAAAAAAAAAAGAAAAAAAAAGAATTTACAGTCAGTAGAACATTAAATGCTGATATGTAAGGAAATAAAACCTAGCAAGAAAAATATTCCAAAAAATAAAAAATTGGGAATTATATACAAACTAGTAACTTGCCCATCGAAAATGACAAGATTAAAATTGTAATGCTGGCAATGCTGTTTGCCACACAATGTGAGGATTTTGGTCCTCTAAGCACCTTCGGCGCTCATTGCGAGCCTCTCCCCCGTGTACTTCAAATTTCCTGATTTGCAGTTATCACCTTCGGTGCTCATTGTGAGCCCCACGCTGAGCGCCTTCAGGGCTCGCAATGAAAGCCTTTGGTGCTCATTGCAAGCCTCTCCCGCTCGCAGTGTTCATTGTGAGCCCAGCTATGAGCAACTTTGGCACTCATCAAGAGGCTCGCAATGAGCGCCTTTGCCGCTTATTGCAAGCTTTTCCTCTTGCCTACTGTACGGGCCGTTCATTGCAGAGTTCGTTAACCTGCAAGTTTAGTGCTTGGGAATGCCATCTTTAGTGCTTGGGAATGTCATCTGTCTCCAGCATCTCCCCCTGTCCCTCCCTTGTGTCTTTCTCTTCTATGTGTGTGCTAAATGTTTGCGTGGCGCGTGGTGTCTACCGTTGGTTTTATTTTCAAAGTCCTGCGTGCCTGGCGTTGTTGGTGTAAGTGTTAGTCTTAAGCATCGTGTATTTTGTAAGTTTTGCATATTTTGTAAGTTTTGCCTGGTGTTGCTGAGCCTCGTTTTCATGCTGTTTCCGAAAATTTGCGTTTTTTTTCTCCGCCATATTTTTCCTCGCTTAGGGGATTTTGAAGTGACGAAAAATGCAAGATATGGGTGTTATTCGCTTGCAACATCACTCCCAGGCTTACTGTGTGCGGCTTACTGTGTGTGCTGTGTGTGAGTGTGTTATAATTTTTTGTACATGTTTTTTTTTGGTGGGCTTTTAGAGTTACGCGCATGAACAGTGCTGCGCCACTGCTTTGCAAGGCTTGCATGTGTGACGGCTCCTTTGGCTGCAATGAGCGCCTTTGGTGTTCATTGCAGTCTAAGTGCTGCGCGGCTGCTTCACCTAGCTTCACAAGGCTCGCATGTGTGACGGCGGCCCTGGCTCGCCTCTCTTTGCGAGGCTCGCGGTTGAGCCCTCACTTCACGAGGGATGCAACCGCGTTGCCAACAGTGCAAAGATCTACAACTGTGCCACAACAGGCACAATTGAAGCAAGAAGAATGAGCATTGATAACGAACCCTCCCTCACTTTTAGCCTGAGGAGTCCCCCAAAACTTCCCGTGAATGCTGATGATCTGTATCCTGGATGTTTTGTTGCCTGCAAGTATGAACATTTGTGGTACTTTGGAATGATATTGGAGATTAATCAAGACGAGGGAGATGCTTTTGTAAAACTTCTTCACCCAAATGGACCTTTACCTTCATTCTGCTGGCCTAGCCGTGACAATTCTTGCACAATACCATTTCCTCATATTCT
Source organism: Discoglossus pictus (assembly GCA_027410445.1). NCBI lineage: Eukaryota > Metazoa > Chordata > Amphibia > Anura > Alytidae > Discoglossus > Discoglossus pictus. The sequence continues at coordinate 199,999,635 of CM050169.1, read as the reverse complement.
TTGTATTGTACAACCCCCACAGACAATAACTGGCAGAAGATACTTCTTTCCCAATGAATGGATGGCATTTTTGGAAGACAAAATTGAAAACTTAGGTTTAATTAGTTTAATTTGTGTCTTTATTGTTATTAATGTATCTGCTGTCAAAAAACTGCCTCAGTGTAAATTACGCCTGAATATAATTAAAATAAATGTTAAAAAGTCTCCATGCATCCATTATTTCAAGATGGCACGCAAACATCATTCTTTTTTTTTTTTTTTTTGCACGATAGACATGTCTTTGTATGCAATAATATTCTGAAAAACAAATTGGGGATCATGCAATGTTGCATAATTGAATAAAATGCATAATTTTAAATTATTTTAATCTTTTTCTTGCTAGACCTTATTACCTTACTTGTCAGCATTTAAAGTTTCTGACCAATTTTTTTTATTGATTTTATTGATAGTCAATTTTCATCATTTTAAATAACCCAAAACTAAAAACAAGTCTGCACTTTCGAAAAAACTATAATAACCAATATTATGTTACATTTTAAGAAGAACAACTTTGTTTCATTATTACAGCTACGGATTGCAGGAACGTTGTACAAAATGGCTACCCAGTAGCCATTTTTTTCATCAATGTCCAAAAACAAAACATTTTCGTTACAAGGAATAAAAAAACATAAATGTCATTCTTTATCAAGAAAGAGCATGTCTTTGCTTTAATTTTCAACATCAAAACATTTTGGGTCCATTGTGCCCACATGCTGAAAATTCAGGTTTTCTAAACCTAGTTTTTCCACAAAAAATACTACGCTACATGTACACTTATACATTTTTTTAGGCATTTGTGAAAATTTAGCTATTTTTCTCTGAAATCCTCATCATTTTATTGAGCTCTGTGTAAAAAAAAATGTACGCAAGGGTATCTTGTGCCGAGGATCTCAATAACAACGCAGATTTAATGAAACTTTGAAGTGCTATAAAATTAAAACCGTTTGAGATAGAGGGAAAAAATGTAAAGGAGTTTCTTTCAACCATAAGGGAAGGGTGTACACCAAGTTTCATCAAAATCAGAGTCAGAGGGTTATATGACCTTGTTGAATTGACCTGGAATGACCCAATCGCAAATCGCTATTCTATTGCTCAATTTCCCCAAGCGCGCAAATGTTTTCACTCCCGTAAACGGCAAATGAAGGAGAAAATCCTACTAGTGCTAGAGAGGACCCGCAAAGGGGTTAAACTCCTATTCGTAGCACTGTAAATGCAAATAAAAAATCAATACTGCACTGTAAATAACGGGAAAAGCGAGAATAGACATTGGAATTAATGCACAACTGTCTCAAGCTCGCAAATCGTCAGGAAATAAAATACATTTTTATGTGTCATTGCGGGGTCAAATTGATATTGGGTATTAATGAGTTCATACATATCTGGCTACCCATATGGACTAGAACTGTATTGGCATTCATCTTCATAATTCTTTATTTTGCGGGTTTGCAAGTCTGATCGTATATCGGATCCCGGACCTAATTGATTGACATGTAACCTCCATGTTTTACTGCGTAAAATTGATAGTCTCATTTTCTATTGGCATGATTTACGATTTTGGCTTCAGGGTCGTAACTTCCGGACTTGAGCAATTGAATAGCATCGCAATCGGAGACCAATGGGAGACCACAACACACTCACAGACATTCGGCTTTCTGTGATTGAGTTGCAGGCTTCGAATTGAATCTGGCCACTTCTATGTAAGTTAAGCCAGTGCTCACTGTATTACACAGCTTTAAAGCATAGCATAGGATAGATTATACACAAGTTAAGTGACCTACCCTCAGACAGCAGTCTCAGTCTTAAAGAGATCTCATCAGTGTGGGGCTAGGCCCTCATTCAATTGTGATTTGGCCAATTGAATAGGGCTCTATACAAGCACAGAGCATATTTTTTTAAAGAAGCTTTTAGTTAGTGAAGACCTTGCTTTTGGATAGATGCTCACTAACAAAAAACTTCTTAAAAAAAATATGTTATGTGCTTATTTAGAGCCCTATTCAATTGGCCAAATCGCAATTGAATGAGGGTCTAGTATCTAACTCATGCTTTAGATTTTGTGGTAAGGCTATTATCCAAATCATCATTTAGCTTATGGTGGGCAAAAGAGCGATAGAAGCCCACCACCATACAGAGTACAGTAATTAAATAGTACATTTGTGTTCACATTTAAACATTTAAAACATATTTTCTGCTCAGGATTCATAAAAATACACAGCCTTATTAAATTGCGATTCTGCAAATTGAAAAGGGCTCTATATTAGCACATAACATATTTTTTTTACAGAAGTTTTTAGTTAGTGAACTTCTATCCAAAAACAAGGTCTTCACTAACTAAAAACTTCTGTAAAAAAAAATGCTATGTGCTTAAATAGAGCCCTTTTCAATTTACAGAATCGCAATTCAATAAGGCTGACAATTATTAGGTTAGGATATTGGTCTAGTGCTTAATTCAACTTTTAGGTTAGCAAGGAATTTATTTTTCACAAAATAAGATAAAATGCTATTTTTGCCTTCATCTACTGTATATCAATTCTTGGAGGATAGCTATAAAGGATGAACTTGACAGACTTATCCTAAATTGAAACAGGAGAGGTAGAGGCATTAAAATAATTATATATATAATTAGTCCCTCTTTTTTTTCAAAAAATTAGGGGCCCTATTAAATTCTCCCTCGTAGTTCTCTCGGTGCTCGCAAAAGGCAGTTTTCCTGCTGTTTGCGAGAACCGAATCTCTCGCAGCCTGCTTTACGATATGACTGCGAGAAAATGGCCGAGAATAGGCTCCGAGAGAGCTACGTAGCCTTAAATCTATGCACGAGTCTCGCATATCGTAAGAATCCCTACGTGGACAAAAAGTCCACGCAAGGGATCCGAAAGCCTCTACGTGCTGCCTCGGAACAGCCCGAGACAGCAGCGTGAGGCTCCCCCCTGCACCCTATACACATCCCCATGCTGCAGGGGTCTCTATCAGGACCCCTGCAGCACCCCCACATTAACCCCTTGCAGCGGGGGTCCCCGATCTGCATAGATCAGGCCCCCCGCTGCATTTAAAACTTTTAAATTCCCCGCCGCGGCTCCTTAAAGGGACCGCGGCACACTATTAGCCAATCCCGGCCGCGGCACTTAAAATTAACCCCCCTCTATGCTGGGGGTCCCCATCGGGACCCCCGAAGTGTCCCCACATAAACCCATTGCAGGGGGGGTCCCCGATCTGCATAGATCAGGCCCCCCGCTGCATTTAAAACTTTTAAATTCCCCGCCGCGGCTCCTTAAAGGGACCGCGGCACACTATTAGCCAATCCCGGCCGCGGCACTTAAAATTAACCCCCCTCTATGCTGGGGGTCCCCATCGGGACCCCCGAAGTGTCCCCACATAAACCCATTGCAGGGGGGGTCCCCGATCTGCATAGATCAGGCCCCCCGCTGCATTTAAAACTTTTAAATTCCCCGCCGCGGCTCCTTAAAGGGACCGCGGCACACTATTAGCCAATCCCGGCCGCGGCACTTAAAATTAACCCCCCTCTATGCTGGGGGTCCCCATCGGGACCCCCGAAGTGTCCCCATATAAACCCCCTGCAGCGGGGGGCCCCGATCGGCACCGATCGTGACCCTGCTGCAATTCAATTTTAAATTTCCCGCCTCGCGGGTCCTCAAAGGACCGTAAAGGTCCTGAAAGGACTCGCACTAAAAATAATAACCCCAGGCAACTATAATTACCCCATTAACTCATGATGGTCAATCCAGACCACCATAAGGCCTAAATTAACCCATTAACTCATGGTGGTCAATCCAGACCACCATAAGACCTAAATTAACCCATTAACTCATGATGGTCAATACAGACCACCATAAGGCCTAAATTAACCCATTAACTCATGGTGGTCAATCCAGACCACCATAAGACCTAAATTAACCCATTAACTCATGATGGTCAATCCAGACCACCATAAGACCTAAATTAACCCATTAACTCATGATGGTCAATCCAGACCACCATAAGGCCTAAATTAACCCATTAACTCATGATGGTCAATACAGACCAGCATAAGGCCTAAATTAACCCATTAACTCATGGTGGTCAATCCAGACCACCATAAGACCTAAATTAACCCATTAACTCATGATGGTCAATCCAGACCACCATAAGACCTAAATTAACCCATTAACTCATGATGGTCAATCCAGACCACCATAAGGCCTAAATTAACCCATTAACTCATGGTGGTCAATCCAGACCACCATAAGACCTAAATTAACCCATTAACTCATGATGGTCAATCCAGACCACCATAAGACCTAAATTAACCCATTAACTCATGGTGGTCAATCCAGACCACCATAAGACCTAAATTAACCCATTAACTCATGGTGGTCAATCCAGACCACCATAAGACCTAAATTAACCCATTAACTCATGATGGTCAATACAGACCAGCATAAGGCCTAAATTAACCCATTAACTCATGATGGTCAATACAGACCACCATAAGACCTAAATTAACCCATTAACTCATGATGGTCAATACAGACCACCATAAGGCCTAAATTAACCCATTAACTCATGATGGTCAATACAGACCAGCATAAGGCCTAAATTAACCCATTAACTCATGATGGTCAATACAGACCAGCATAAGGCCTAAATTAACCCATTAACTCATGATGGTCAATACAGACCAGCATAAGGCCTAAATTAACCCATTAACTCATGATGGTCAATACAGACCAGCATAAGGCTCTATTTAACCCCATCAGTCCCATAAGGGTATATTATTACCATTATGGGCCTGTTACAACCCAACATTAACCACATAAGTGCCATGATGGTCCTCAAGGACCATCATGACACTAACTACAAACACTACACTATAACCCCCAATAAACCATTTAATCTAAACTAACCCCCCTCTACACTAATCTATTAACACTTACACTACCTACCTACACTACCTACCCCCTAATAAACCTCCCCAACACTCTAATTACAAAAAACAAAAAACCTACAGTACAAAAAACAAAAAAACCTACAGTACAGAAAACAAAAAAAAATTACACACCTGAAAAGGAAAGACAGATAAACACAATACAATAATACATATAATACATTACATACATTACATACAATACATGACATTACATATAATATATTAAATATAATATATTAAATATAATATATTACATATAATACATTACATACATTACATACAATACATGACATTACATATAATATATTAAATATAATATATTAAATATAATATATTACATATAATACATTACATACATTACATACAATACATGACATTACATATAATATATTAAATATAATATATTAAATATAATATATTACATATAATATATTACATATAGTCCTAATCAAATACCCCCTATCTATCTAACATACAATCTATTTAATTTAAAATAAATCCTAACTATATCAAATACATCCCCCTATCTATCTAATATACAAAAAATCCGAACTACATACACAGACCCTTATTCTAAAATAAAATAAAATAATTACAGTCCTAACTACATACACAGACCCTAATTCTAAGCTAAAATCAATAAATTAAGACCACTTACCTTTAAGATGTTGCTTCAGATCACTAACCTATGGGTCAAACAAAAAAAAAAATTAGTACAAAACATTAACATCAAATAAATAAACATTATATACATTCTACATATTCAACTCACCTTTACAGCATGTCCAGTCACTGTTAAGCTCTTCCGGCGCGGCCCTGTTAAAAAAAAAAAAACACAATACATGAATACATGAATACAATATATAAACAATAAATAAAATACACAAATAAACATCTAAATATACATTTAACTTACCTCCCCGCGATGTCCCCGGCCTTCTCTCCTTCAGCCCCGGCTGGGCCGCGGAACCATCCGCGCTCTAAAAAAAAAAAAGAAAAAAAACTAACGGAGGTCTGCACTGGCAGACCTCCCCGACGCTACTGAACCTCCCGGAGTCGTTTCCGGGAGGAAATTGGCATTGGCGGCTTGTGATTGGCTGAAAAAGCTGTCTATCAATTTCAGCCAATCAAAAGTCGTCAATGTGTGAGCCAATCAGGATGGGATACACCCCAATATCCCACCCTGATTGGCTAAAACACTTGTCTATCTTTATGGGAACCAATCACAACGCTCAGATGCCTTCAGCCAATCACTATGGGATACACCCCCACGGAGTGATTGGTAGAAGACATCTGCGCATCCTGATTGGCTCCTACATTGACGACTTTTGATTGGCTGACAGCTTTTTCAGCCAATCACAAGCCGCCAATGCCAATTTCCTCCCGGAAACGACTCCGGGAGGTTCAGTAGCGTCGGGGAGGTCTGCCAGTGCAGACCTCCGTTAGTTTTTTTTTTAGTTTTTTTTAGAGCGCGGATGGTTCCGCGGCCCAGCCGGGGCTGAAGGAGAGAAGGCCGGGGACATCGCGGGGAGGTAAGTTAAATGTATATTTAGATGTTTATTTGTGTATTTTATTTATTGTTTATATATTGTATTCATGTATTCATGTATTGTGTTTTTTTTTTTTAACAGGGCCGCGCCGGAAGAGCTTAACAGTGACTGGACATGCTGTAAAGGTGAGTTGAATATGTAGAATGTATATAATGTTTATTTATTTGATGTTAATGTTTTGTACTAATTTTTTTTTTTGTTTGACCCATAGGTTAGTGATCTGAAGCAACATCTTAAAGGTAAGTGGTCTTAATTTATTGATTTTAGCTTAGAATTAGGGTCTGTGTATGTAGTTAGGACTGTAATTATTTTATTTTATTTTAGAATAAGGGTCTGTGTATGTAGTTAGGATTTTTTGTATATTAGATAGATAGGGGGATGTATTTGATATAGTTAGGATTTATTTTAAATTAAATAGATTGTATGTTAGATAGATAGGGGGTATTTGATTAGGACTATATGTAATATATTATATGTAATATATTATATTTAATATATTATATTTAATATATTATATGTAATGTCATGTATTGTATGTAATGTATGTAATGTATTATATGTAATATATTATATTTAATATATTATATTTAATATATTATATGTAATGTCATGTATTGTATGTAATGTATGTAATGTATTATATGTAATATATTATATTTAATATATTATATTTAATATATTATATGTAATGTCATGTATTGTATGTAATGTATGTAATGTATTATATGTATTATTGTATTGTGTTTATCTGTCTTTCCTTTTCAGGTGTGTAATTTTTTTTTGTTTTCTGTACTGTAGGTTTTTTTGTTTTTTGTACTGTAGGTTTTTTGTTTTTTGTAATTAGAGTGTTGGGGAGGTTTATTAGGGGGTAGGTAGTGTAGGTAGGTAGTGTAAGTGTTAATAGATTAGTGTAGAGGGGGGTTAGTTTAGATTAAATGGTTTATTGGGGGTTATAGTGTAGTGTTTGTAGTTAGTGTCATGATGGTCCTTGAGGACCATCATGGCACTTATGTGGTTAATGTTGGGTTGTAACAGGCCCATAATGGTAATAATATACCCTTATGGGACTGATGGGGTTAAATAGAGCCTTATGCTGGTCTGTATTGACCATCATGAGTTAATGGGTTAATTTAGGCCTTATGCTGGTCTGTATTGACCATCATGAGTTAATGGGTTAATTTAGGCCTTATGGTGGTCTGGATTGACCATCATGAGTTAATGGGTTAATTTAGGTCTTATGGTGGTCTGGATTGACCACCATGAGTTAATGGGTTAATTTAGGCCTTATGCTGGTCTGTATTGACCATCATGAGTTAATGGGTTAATTTAGGCCTTATGGTGGTCTGGATTGACCATCATGAGTTAATGGGTTAATTTAGGTCTTATGGTGGTCTGTATTGACCATCATGAGTTAATGGGTTAATTTAGGTCTTATGGTGGTCTGGATTGACCATCATGAGTTAATGGGTTAATTTAGGTCTTATGGTGGTCTGGATTGACCACCATGAGTTAATGGGTTAATTTAGGTCTTATGGTGGTCTGGATTGACCACCATGAGTTAATGGGTTAATTTAGGCCTTATGGTGGTCTGGATTGACCATCATGAGTTAATGGGGTAATTATAGTTGCCTGGGGTTATTATTTTTAGTGCGAGTCCTTTCAGGACCTTTACGGTCCTTTGAGGACCCGCGAGGCGGGAAATTTAAAATTGAATTGCAGCAGGGTCACGATCGGTGCCGATCGGGGCCCCCCGCTGCAGGGGGTTTATATGGGGACACTTCGGGGGTCCCGATGGGGACCCCCAGCATAGAGGGGGGTTAATTTTAAGTGCCGCGGCCGGGATTGGCTAATAGTGTGCCGCGGTCCCTTTAAGGAGCCGCGGCGGGGAATTTAAAAGTTTTAAATGCAGCGGGGGGCCTGATCTATGCAGATCGGGGACCCCCCCTGCAATGGGTTTATGTGGGGACACTTCGGGGGTCCCGATGGGGACCCCCAGCATAGAGGGGGGTTAATTTTAAGTGCCGCGGCCGGGATTGGCTAATAGTGTGCCGCGGCCCCTTTAAGGAGCCGCGGCGGGGAATTTAAAAGTTTTAAATGCAGCGGGGGCCTGATCAGTGCCGATCGGGGACCCCCGCTGCAAGGGGTTAATGTGTGGGGGCTGCGGGGGTTCCTATGGACCCCTGCAGCAAGGTGTTCATGTGAGGACACTTCGGGGGTCCCGACAGGGACCCCCGCATTGAGGGGGGGTTCATTTTAGGTGCCTGGGGGGGGTTTGGAGTACCCCCCACGGCAATGCTTATGTGGGGGACTGCCGCGGAGGTCCCTTTTAGGACCCCCGCAGCACTTGATGAGGAGTGGGAGCCTGCGATATCATCTCGCAGGCTGTCACTCCTCATGTACATTTACGCAGTGTAGATACGTACGGCCCTGCTGCGTAGCTCACACGTTGCTCGCAGCAGGGCTAATTTAATAGCATTGTAAGTTAGAGAAACTTTGCAGTACGTAGGGCTTAAGTAGAAGCCTCTTATTTACGAGGCTGGAATTTAATAGGGCCCTAGATATCCCAGAAAATATGTTTTATAGTCCATGCATATTTGGGTTGTCTTTTAAACCCTTTTACTTCGTTGATATGCATCTTTTTTTTATTCTAATTATATATGCATGTTATGGTACAGAATGATACTTGTTTATGCTTAAAAAAACTTTTTTGTCGCTATGAGAGACAGTTTTTGTTGGCTTACCAGAGCATTGCTCCATGAAAAGAACCCTAAAGAGATCTTCGATTTTTTTTACAATTAATTTAGGTCCAGAAGTCAACACTTTTTTCTAATAAGGGGAAACCAAAATGTGCATGACGGATCCGATGGAAGGAAAGTTAACCATTCCATATCTCAGTAACAAGGCAGTATTGTACAAAATGGAGTGAACGCGCTTCATTGTTGAAGGAGAGATGGCGATGGCTATCAACCGTGACACTTCACTGATGATTAGTCAGAAGAGACAGATATTCTACTATGCCGCAATATGAAAAGATAACCACATGCCACACAGAATCTGACATGAATGAGTTTTCAGTTCTTCTCGCTGTCATTCATAGAGAAACAGACAGTAAATACTAAGTATTACATTTATTGAATAATGGTACAATAACAGATCATCGTCTGCACTTTTGAAACTCCTTTTGCACTTTAGGAATTCATGTAATATTTTAGTCTTTGACGCTTTTGATGCACTTCACGTATTCTGCTGCAAAGGAAAATATCCAAGTAGATTTATTTGCAGAAATAATGGATGCTTGTTCTCTTCTACAATAATGTATGTTAAAGAAATAAAAAAGGGTGCAAAGTTTGTCTAGAGCAGAAATTTGGACTGGGCATAAAATTAGAGTAAAATGAGAGTCTAATAATTACTAAAACCAAATTGTACTGATGTATAAAAGTTCAGTTTTCTTAGTGAAATGCAGAATATGATCATTAAAAGTCCCCTGTCGCCCCCTATATTTTCAATAATTTATTTAAAAATAAAAAAAAACGTTTTCATGACCCAAATCAATTTGGTTTACTCTGCGTTCTCTAATGGGAGTTCTTGGTAACCAATTATATTTCAATTAGTCTTACTGAAAAGACTGACATTAATGATCACCAGAATTTCAATTATAGTAGCATAAAGCTTAGTCGGCATTAAAAATCTCCTCCCAATAACCTTTGTTAAAAGTCTCCTCCTTCCCATAGAAGCCAGTCAACAGAAACTAAAATGATAGCTTCCACTGCAGTTTAATTACATATAATACTAATAAATTAAAGACTGTATTTCAAAGGGACACCGTATGAAAAGGTCACCATAATGTCTTCATGTTCAGAAACAAGACTGTATACTAATAAACAATATGTTATTTTCTTACTAACCAGTTGCTTTTAAGTCGTTCGATGGTGTGTCTGACATTCTGTGAAACTATGGAACATAGCACGCTATAGTCCATACCTATCCGTAAGCTACTGGAGTGAGTGGGTTGCAAGTTCCTTCTCCAGTGGACCACGATTTGTCTGACCTCTCTGCTGTGACCTAGCCCATCTTGGGTGACCGTACATGGTATAGTTCATAGCTTCATTACATGAGCCCCTTCACCACAATAAGGTAGCAATCCAGAAGGGGTACTGGCCAGTAGCTGAATATAAATGTTTAGTGTCGTTTTTCGCAATCTTTTAACAGATATAAATCTCAAATTAGATGTAATCGGACCCTCATGTTTAGTCTCACTTTAACAGCTACATATCTGCATTGTTTCATAGCATCACAGGGATTTCAATGAACTTACTGTTAGGAGACAGAAAAAATTACAATAAAAATGTCACATTCATTTTCTGGTTGCTGTCTGGGAGATTTGGCACATTCTCACGTATGTTAAAATCTCAGTAAGTATAACCGGAAACGTAAATATCAGCTTGTAACAGATAAAAAGAAAAAACAGCAAATGTATTAATCGTATTCACTCATGCATTATAACCATGGTCACAGGGTCCATTTAAGCTCTATAAATTGGTCTGTACTCCACTCTATACTATTACATTTCCAATCTTCCATGCAGGGACATTTCTTAGTACTATCCTATCATGCATAATGCAACGTCTAAGGTTAGGTCTGCCTCAATCAGTACATGTTTTGGCTGGTTAACCAAAGAGATGAGGGCAAACCAGAAGCATTACTTAAGTTCCCCCGGCAAAACCTAAAATAAAAAAGCTGACTGCAAAAGAACAAAAGTCAATCTCTCTCTGAAATTGTTTACATTTTTGCTCAGTTACTGCAGCTGCAAGTAAAGTAGTGAGCATCAAAACTTGCTATCTGTTTGTGTGTGCCTGTGTATATGTGCATATATATATATATATATATATATATATATATATATATATAGTGGGAGGGGAGTATTTGATACCCTGCTGATTTTGAACGATTGCCCACTGACAAAGAAATGATTAGTCTATAATTTTAATGGTAGGTGTATTTAACAGTAAGAGACAGAATAAAAAAGAAAAGAAAAACACATGTCAAAAAAGTTATAAATTGATCACAGAGGTCAGGCGTTTCTTGTAGTTTGCACATATCTTTGTAGATTCTCTCATTAAGGTTTCGAGGCTGATGTTTGGCAACTCAAACCTTCAGCTCCCTCCACAGATTTTCTATGGGATTAAGGTCTGGAGACTGGCTAGGCCACTCCAGGTCCTTAATGTGCTTCTTCTTGAGCCACTCCTTTGTTGCATTGAATGTGTGTTTTGGGTAATTGTCATGCTGGAATACCCATCCACGATCCATTTTTAATGCCCTGGCTAAGGGAAGAAGGTTCTCACTCAAGATTTGATGGTACATGGCACTGTCCTTGCGGTGCAGTTGTCCTGTCCCCTTAGTAGAAAAACACCCCCAAAGCATAATGTTTCCACCTCCATGTTTGAAGGTGGGGATGGTGTTCTTGGGGTCATAGGCAACCTTCAGTTGAGTTGATGCCAAAGAGCTTGATTTTGGTCTCAGCTGACTACAACACTTTCACCCAGTTCTCCTCTGAATCATTCAGATGTTCATTGGCAAACTTCAGACGGGCCTGTACATGTGCTTTCTTGAGCAGGAGGACCTTGCGGGCGCTGCAGGATTTTAGTCCTTCACAGAGTAGTGTGTTACCAATTGTTTTCTTGGTGACTATGGTCCCAGCTGCCTTGAGATCATTAACAAGATCCTCTCGTGTAGTTCTGGGCTGATTCCTCACCATTCTCATGATCATTGAAACTCCACGTGGTGAGATCTTGCATGGAGCTTCAGACCGAGGGAGATTGGCAGTTATTTTGTGTTTCTTCCATTTGCGAATAATCACACCAACTGTTGTCACCTTCTCATTAAGCTGCTTGGCAATGGTCTTGTAGCCCATTCCCGCCTTGTGTAGGTCTACAATCTTGTCCCTGACATCCTTGGACAGCTCTCTGGTCTTGGCCCTGGTGGAGCGTTTGGAATCTGATTGATTGATTGCTTTTGTGGACAGGTGTCTTTTATACAGGTAACAAGCTGAGATTAGGAGCAATCCCTTTAAGAGTTTTGATGATCTACTCCACATTTTAGAGACTCCAGTGCTGTATTACTCTCACCAGTTTACTTGCAGCTGCAGTAACTGAGCAAAGTTTTGTAAAAATATATAGTATATGCATGAGTTTTCAGAGTTATACAAGGGCTTTATGTAAGCCACATACTTTTGTGGTGGGGCTGCTGATGGACTGGATGCTTGTAGTTTATCTGAAGCTGAAAAAAGACACAGAGAAACACCAGTTTGGAGCAGCTATCCTCATTGGCCCTGGCTGTGATGGACTGTGAACTATTAATGGAGCTCCAGCTGATAAAAGCCATCAGGGAGCCAGCTAGACCAGAATGCAGGAGGGGAGATTAGCCCTGAGACAGACAGAAACCAGGCTGATAAGCCATACAAGCACAGATTTAGCCTGAGCACCACTGCTACTAGCAAGTCAGTAGGAGAGAAAGGGGATTACTGGCAGATCCCAGGCCAAGGGAAGGGCCGGGATTGGAACAGCTGTGTTCACTGGCCCTTGGGAAATATGGTAATGTACTGTTACTTGTGCTCTCACTGATAAAGATGGTCAAGGAGTTAGTCACAGACCAGAGGACAGGGGAGGGAATGAGCTCTGAGATCCTGCCAGACAAAGACCAAGCCAATAAGCTAAACTGGGATGACACTTAATATTATGTGCCCAAGCAAGGGGAGCTGGAGTACAGTGGCCAGACCGTGGTCCAACGAGAGATAGAGCAGAGGCACAGACTGTGATTAAAGGCATGATGGAATCTAGTGCCCAGACCGTGGTCCCAGGAGAGGTGGAGAACCGTACCCCAACTGTGATTCCAGGCGAGGTGGAATACAGTGCACAGACCATGGTCCAAGGAGAGAGAGAGAGTACAGTGGAATCCAGTGCCCAGAACATGGTGCAGGGGTAAATTAAGTACAGTGCCTACCCCTACTGAGGTCATTATGTAAATGTAAACTTTATTATTTTAATGACCCCACAATTTAAATTTATGGGTTCAGATATACACCTGTAAACCTATATATAGAAAATATAGAGATCAATCATTCCAAGTCAATCATATATCAGGGAAAGGGAAAGCACAAAGATCAGGCCTATGCCTCGGTGGGTCCTCCTGCCTGGGAGGGTCTCTAGCAGCAGCCCAAAGCTAACAAAAGTTTCTACAGTAAATAAGAAGAAAAGGAAAAAAGTTAAATATGCAGAAGATTGAGACTAAAAGTATTGTTGTCAAATCTCTATTGTAATTTAATAGGCTATACTGGTATTCAACAATCCATAATGTGAATTTAAAAACACTAATCCTATATACAATTTTCCATTCTCAGGAGAATGGTGTAATTCTTATTAGTGCTATGATCATCACATAGGCCATAACGATGAGATAATGTTTCAATACCCTAATCCTATGTATATAGGATTAGTGTTTTTAACATTCACATTATGGATTTTTGAGTATCAGTATAGCTTATTAAATGACAATACAGATTCCTCTTGTACAGAGCTGTAAACCATTGCAGCTGCAGGAAAACTAGTGTCACTGTGGGTCCTCATTGGAGCTGCCCCATCAGGCAGCCATTTTTGGGGGGACTATTGACACTGCTGGACTATCTTTTGCCATACCCCAGACAAGGACATATGGACAGACTGAGTATAGTAGCATTCTGGCGGTCATCTGGTGTAGATCTTCCCCTGCATGTTACCTCTGAAAGTGGGGAGCAGTTGCCATGACCCACTTTTTGGGGTCAGGGTGGAACCCCTCTGAGCCTCACCAAGAATGGCCTTTCATGGAAAAAAAACCATCATGGACTCTTTTTGGGTAACTACTGAACCATTGTGGCCACTAGCCCATGGGACACCAACCTGGAGGGGCTTTATAAGGACAACAACTTAACGATAAGGACTATGACATTTTCTCCAGTTATATGTAATGGAGTTTTGGGCATCAGGCCCTGATTATGTATTCTGGACGCCAAATAAGTTAATTCTGTTTTGGGCTCTGGACCTATTAGGCCTACTTCCACCTTCAATGGATTATGGATTGTAACAAGGATCATGATTCATCTAAATAGGAGCAGGTGAAGACACCGCAAAAAGTGTTTAAGAAATTGCAAAATGGCAGAATGAGCTTGAACAGCTGGGACCCAACAGGCACAAAGTCAGCAATAGCCAGACATTTCTGGACAAGCTGGATCTGATAGAGATAGACACTCTACAGAAAGAGCTGAGGAAGGGAGTCTGACAAGCTCCAAGTTTCACAGAGTTTGACCAATTGTTACACAAAAAGGCAGCAGAGCATGCTGTGGAAGTGTTGACGAGGGAGAGAGTAAAAGAACTACACGAACAGGGGCCCTGCAACCCTTCTCTTACTGGAAGCAACTACTTACTGCCACATGATACACAAAGGACTAGACTGGTAGGAGACACAGAACACACCTTTACACATTATGTCTCCTGGGAATACCTGAGGACCGCCAGGGTTAATGAGATGGACTTGGGACAATATGAGCTGGGTAGCACAGAGGTCTTGTGGCACATGGGGTAGCAGAAGGCTAATTCCTTAATTGAGAATGGAAATAATACAAAGTTACAGACCATGGTCCATTTGGTCTGTGATGAGAGCTGTAAGATTCTGGCTCTGTCTGAGCACACTGCAGACAACAAGACCTCTTGGACACTCGGCAGCAGGACATTTGGCATCAAGAGTAGTAGCATCTACAGGATGTCATTCAGTAACTGTGGGATGCCCTAATTCAGGTGGCACAGAGGAATGAGAAGGATGCCTATGATACTGGAGAGGAATGGAGGGGTGAGCTGTTACACAGTGTGCAGAGTTTACTGGAAAGCGATCAGTAGTATGTACACCTGGAACTACAGAGCTGCCTTCTGAAAACAATTGAGAAGGTAGTTAAATAGCAAGAACAGCAGAAGCTTCAGCAGCGATACAATATAGTCTCACCAGTGCAGGAGAAAAAGGAAGCATCCACAGAGAAGCAGACAACATGGCAATGCAGATGTGATGTGTCAAGTATAATGTTTCATGGCATTGGCCGCTCAACCCCGTAGTGTTGAGCTGTGGAGGGGAATGTGTAACAAAGTTATCCAGGGGTTATATGAGCCTCAGTCTTTGCAAAGCTCTCTTCACCCAGTAGTACTGCATGGGATAACTTTCCTGATTCGTTGATTAGCTTCATCTGAACATGTTCCTGGAGAAAGGCAAAGGCAGAGAGGCAGCAGCTTACTATCTTTTGGAGCAGATTGGAGACCGCAAAATCTCAAGAAAGACAAAGTCCAGTGATTTCCAAACTATTGGATTATTTATTTTTTGCTACACACATGTTTAGTTTGATGAGAGCTGGTTAATGAAGAAAACTATGAGTTAAAGTAGTGCTTCAGTGAAAGCTATGGCTATTATTTTCTTTGATATTTTTTCTTTTTTTTATTGTTGTACCACTGTCTATATATATATATATATAGTACATTTGTGTTCACATTTGAATGTCTAAAACAAGTTTAAAAAAACTTGTTTCATGCCAGGAATTCCAAGAAATACAGTTATTACACTGCACTCTGTGAACCTTGGCATGGACATGCAAATGTGCCGACAAATGCTTCGCTCTTTCAATCCATAACCATATCAAACATGGCTTCCCTTAGGCATATGCTCACAATATGAAACAGCCAGGAATTCCACCCACGCACAGCCGTTTCAAGGTTACTGCCTATCATCAGCGTGGGGCTGGTTCCTTACCTTGTGTAGTGGATATTTTGAGTAGTAGTTCACCACAACAATCATTTAATATATTGTGGGCAAAAGAGCGATAGAAGCCCCCCATTGTACAGTGGTACAGTAAATAACTAGTACATCTGTGTTCACATTTGAATGTCTAAAACAAGTTTAAATATATATATACTGTATATATACTGTATATATATATACAGTATATATATATATATATAAAAAGACACACAGTCGAGTCACATTACTATGACCACCAGCTAATATCCAGAATAACCTCTGTGTGCAGCACAGACAGCAGCTAGATGGCTTGGTAGTGAGTCAATAAAATGCTGGAAGGTTGGCAAGGGTATCTGGAGCCATGCAGACTGCAGTGCATCAGACAGCTGCTGAAGAGTTTGTGGTGGAGGATCCATACAGCGAACATGGCGATCCACAGATGCTTTATGGGGTTTAAGTCTGGTGAATTTGGAGGCCAGGGAAGTACTGTATATACTCGAGTATAAGCCGACCCGAGTATAAGCCGAGACCCCCTTTTTACCACAAAACACTGGGTAAAATGAGTGACTCGAGTATAAGCCGAGGGTGGGAAATGTGCTGCCCCCTGTGTCCCTCTTGTGCCTTCTGTGTCCCCCTCTCTCTCCTGTGTCTCTTCTCCCCTCTCCCTTCCCTGTGTCTCTTCCCCCTCTCGCTTCCCTGTGTCTCTTCCCCCCCTCTCACTTCCCTGTGTCTCTTCCCCCCTCTCTCTTCCCTGTGTCTCTTCCCCCCCTCTTCATTCTCAACCTCCCTCCTCAACCCCACTCCTCATCCTCAACCTCCCTCCTCATCATCCCTCCTCACCCTCAACCTCCCTCCTCAACCCCCTTATCCTCAACCCCCAATCCTCAACCCCCCTCCTCATCCTCAACCCCCTCCTCAACCTCCCTCCTCAACCTCAACCTCCCTCCTCATCCTCAGCCCCCTCCTCATCCTCAGCCCCCCTCCTCATCCTCAACTCCCTCCTCAACCCCCTCCTCAACCCCCCCATCCTCAACCCCCCCATCCTCAATCCCCTCCTCAACCTCAACCCCCCCATCCTCAATCCCCTCCTCAACCTCAACCCCCCATCCTCAACCCCTTCCTCAACCTCCCTCCTCATCCTCAACCCCCTCCTCAACCCCACTCCTCATCCTCAACCTCCCTCCTCATCATCCCTCCTCACCCTCAACCTCCCTCCTCAACCCCCTTATCCTCAACCCCCAATCCTCAACCCCCCTCCTCATCCTCAACCCCCTCCTCAACCTCCCTCCTCAACCTCAACCTCCCTCCTCATCCTCAGCCCCCTCCTCATCCTCAGCCCCCCTCCTCATCCTCAACTCCCTCCTCAACCCCCTCCTCAACCCCCCCATCCTCAACCCCCCCATCCTCAATCCCCTCCTCAACCTCAACCCCCCCATCCTCAATCCCCTCCTCAACCTCAACCCCCCATCCTCAACCCCTTCCTCAACCTCCCTCCTCATCCTCAACCCCCTCCTCAACCTCTCTCCTCATCCTCAACCTCCCTCCTCATCCTCAATCTCCCTCCTCATCCTCAGACGCCCTCCTCATCCTCAGGCCCCCTCCTCATCCTCAAGCCCCCTCCTAATCCACAGAAACCCCTCATCATCCTCAACCCCCTCCTCATCTTCAACCCCCTCCTCAACCTCCCTCCTCAACCTCAACCACCCCCCTCCTCAACCTCCCTCCCCAACCTCCCTCCTCAACCTCAACTCCCTCCTCAACCTCCCTCCTCATCCTCAACCCCCCCCCCCCTTATTCTAACCCTCCTCCTCATTCTAACCCCCCCCCCTCATACTACCCCTCTAAATACCCCCCTTCCTCTCCCCTCACTTACCTGCTCCGGCCTTTACGTGGCGCGCATGTGACGTCACAGCTCCTTCCGCTCTTTCCGGGTCTTGACGTGGCGCGCATGTGACGTCACGGCATTAGCATATACCGGGGGGGGGGGGGTAGAGAGACACGGGGGGGAAGAGTGACTTGAGTATAAGCCGAGGGGGCCCTTTTTAGCCTAATAAAGCCTAGTAAAGGACTGAAAAACTCGGCTTATACTCGAGTATATACGGTACTCAGTCTCCTCCAACCACTCCTGGACAATTCTGGCCTGTATAACATGTTGCATTGTCCTGATCCCATCCGCTCCAAGGAAGACAGTCAACATATATAGGTGTACTTGATCTGCAAGGATGGATAGATAACCCAATTGGTTGAGAGTGCCTTCCAGGGCTAAGAGTGGACCCAGACAATGCCAAGAAAACATTTAACAGACCATTACACTGCCCCACCAGCATGTGTTCTTCTAAAAATGGGTGCAGAGTGTTTGTTCTTGGAGATTTAACGCCTGATACACCAATGTCCATCCAGTCAAAGCAGTAGAAAACATGAAGGCAGAGAAGGCAACCCTTTGTTAATCAGAAGAGGTCCAATTTCGTTACTTTCGTCCAAATTGAACCGTCTCTGACAATGAACCCTCATCAGCATGGGTACAGTGACAAGCTCTTTGCTTCGGAGCTCCATAGAGTTCGTTATACTGTAATTTTCTTTTCTTTTTTTCTTTTTTCTTAAGTTTATTTATACAACAAAGTACAACAAATTGATAGTGTTACAATTTGTACATAGATAAGTCATACATTCAAAAATGTGTTTATAAATGTGTCAAAGACATTCCAGATCTATCTAAAACGTTATTAAACAGGTTACAAGACAAAAAAAAAGAAAGCAAAGACATGTACACAACAACAACAAAGAAAAATAAATAAATAAATAAAAATAGTAATAAAAAAGCAATAACATTAAGCGTCAGGGTCTGTGTGCAGTCCGAATACTCGGCCTGAGGGAGGGGTGGGAAGGCCAAGAACAAGTGAGATGAAAGAATCAGGCTTTATTCCAACAAAATATCCTGAACAAAATATCCTGAACTTCAAAGGAATCCCAAATTTTCCATTTAATCCTATGATTTTTTGTCATATTAATTGGTATGAGATATTTATCGAATTCACAATGACGGTGAATAAAATTTGAAGCCATGGCACAATGTTAAGCTTTTTATACTTTATGGACCTTCAGCACTCATTGCAAGCCTCTCCTCGTGTGTCCTTTGGCTACTCTCTCTTTTTGAAATACTAATTAATGAATTATTTGATTAAATTAATATAGTTTGCCTTTTTCTGATATATGTAACAATCAATAGCCCAAAGAGGTAACAATCTGTTTATATTATCCTGCATATATAATGTCCAGTTGGACTCTTGCTGGTCTGAGGAGATAGTTTTATGAATGTCCAACTGTGTATTAGAAATAGGCTGCGTGCGTGAGGGCAAACCGTTGGTTTATTTGTGGAAAGCGCTACTTTAGATGTGTAATGTTGTTAGTTGCAAGTTAAGGTTGTAAAATAGCGTTGTTTGTCTATGTGCTATGCGGTTCGCGAGCATTTGCCGTCCTTTCTATTTTGGACCACGTACGCTCCTGTGCGAAAGGAGTATGCAGTGTTTTGCGTTGTCCATGGTCGCGTAGCCTCGTTTTAATTTTGTTTGGCTGCCATGTTTTTTCTTGGTTAGCAGATTTTCGAGTGCCGAAACTCGACAAAATCGACTTAAATTTGCGTTCCACCTCACTCCCAGATGTCCTGGCTGTTCCCCTGTGCTGTGTGTGAAGTTTTTGTTGTGTTTTATTTTTTCTTTCTGGCTAAGTCCCACGTTTTTCATTGCCTCCCCTGCTAGCCTCGCTTTGCGAGGCTCGCAGGCAATGAGCGTCTCTGGCGCTCATTGCCCATGTGTTGCGAGTTTTAGTGCCTTAACAGCTCAGCACTCATCGGCACTCTAGGTGCTGCGAGTTAACGGCTCGCCTCGCTAGTGCTCCTAGTTTACGACTCCCCTTGTACGCACCACGCAAAGCGTGACGATGTCTCGTAGTTCGACAATTATAATATGTGAGTAGTTCTGTGCAAGTTGGAATTATTGCCTGTTTCCAGCATCTCGCTAATAACCATTTAGATACTATGAAAATTCTGCATGATAAATGCTCGAATTTCATGGCTATATTCTGTGGGGGGAAAAAATTGTGAAATAACATTCTCAGCATTTAAAGTAATCCTTAGCTTCAAGAGTCTAGACAAATTAGAAGAGCACATCCTCCAATAAGTCTGTACCCCTAGGACATTCCCACCATAGGTGGCATGAGTGTCAACTTGGCCATAATTTCTCCAACATAGTGACAATTTCTCATCTTGTGTAAATTGGCTGATGTTGGACAGGACAATATACCATTTGTTTAAAACCTTGTAAAATATTTCTCTATATGATGCATTTTTTACGTACTTCCCAGTGAGCCTGAGTGCTTTATACCAGGTATCAGCAGGCCAAACTCTATTAAAATCTTTTTCCCAAGAAACCATTTTGGGCGTTTTGTCCTTTTCATCGAGTTGTTTCAAAATAGTGAGGCATTTGGATATCAAATGCAACCTTTCTGTAGATATAATTAGATTTTCCAAAGGTTTAACAACACCATTGGGTTTAAGATTAAGTTTCAAAGACAAGCGCTTTTATGTTAATATATTAATAAAATCTAACCAGCATCTTTTTGGGAGACCGTATTTTATTGTTAATTGGTCAAATGATGCCATAACCCCATCTATATAAAGATCTTGTAAATGATACATTCCCCGTAGGACCACAATTTAATTGTTGTATCCTGATTACCAATAAGATAAAGTGGCAATATTGGGCTGGGCAGAGAAATTAAGTCATTCTTTTTATTGATTATCCTCCAAGCTCATAACACCTCCCCCAAGATCCCCCCCAAGATCCTTATTTTGAGGCTCAAAGAAGATTAGCTTTTTAAGACCTTTACCTTTAACCAATTATTTTTCTTGACTCTAACTTGTTTACCTTCATGTATATATCGATCAATCAATACTTGAAATCTTTTTAACAAATAATTGGGAAATTTAAAGATATGCCAAGGAACAGGTAGTTTATTTTAGGAAGCAAAGACATTTTTGTTATTGCAATTCTACCAGCAAATGAGGACTTCTTATCTTTCCATTCGGTTATTAAGGCAACTAACTGGTAAAGTTTATTATAGTTTTAACAATTATTCCTTTTAAATGTATAGAAAAAGCTATGCCCAAGTGTGTTCTTTGTGTGCCACTTATATATTTGTGCCAAGATGTTTTTTTCCTCAAGTGGTATGTTATTAGCCAAGGCTTCAGATTTTGTAATGTTGACTTTATGATCTGAAACTATACTATATAAGTCCAGAACTCTCTGGAGAGCTTTTAAGGCATCCGCAGGATTAGTTAGACACAAAACATTGAAGCCCTTATGACTTCCGCAAGTGGTTCGACCATCAAGGCAAACAGTAACGGGGAAAGGGGGCAGCCCTGCCTTGTAACATTAGTGATTTGAAGCTTTAGATTCCTAACCACCAAAGAAATCTCGTCTGCAGAAATCGGTCTATTTAGTGCTTCCAATTGTGCGCTAGAAATTCTAGGAAGTTTCAACTGTTCTAAAAATGTCTCTATTGTGATTTTTGGTACGCCTTCTCTGCTTCTTTCCTGATCCAGATTGTAGTAATCCGCAAAGGCTTTTGCTATACCCTTGGGGGTAGAAATTATGTCCTGCCCCTGTCTAATGCCTCCTATCCTGTTATTTTTCATTTTACACTTACATTTTTTTGACAGGGATTTCTCTACTTTATTTCCATAGTGGAATGAGTTCTGCTGAAGTCTCCAGAGAAATTTATGATATTTTTTTATTATTAATTTGTTTAATTTGTCCCTGGGTGTTCTTAATCTCCTCCACTAACTTTCTACTAGGCTTTAATTTATTTTTCGTTTGTAGTTGGGAGCGACTTGTATACTAGGTCCTTAGAGGAAAGCCTCTTTGTTTTTCAATGAGGCTATAGCATTTTAAAGGCTTTCTTAGCACTCCAAAGTGTCGTTTTGGAAGAGACTGAATGTTCATTAATCTCATAAAAATGTTTTAACTCCTCTCGTAGTAAATTTCTCTCTGATTCTTCTTCTAGCATAGAGTTGTTTAATCTCCACTGTGGTCTAGTCCAATGTTTATTGTCCTTATTTTTAAAGTCATAGGGGTATGGTCCGACCAAGATATAGGGTCTATCTTGAAATTCTATCCAAAATCGATTCTTGAGTAAGACTCATGTCTGTATGAATAAAAAGTGTAGTCTCTTTGCTCCGGACAGAGAACTCTCTAAGAATTTTAGAGACCACACTTTACTATTTTCCTACAAAAGGATTCGGAATTACTCTTAAGTCTAGCTTCATTTAAGAGAGGTTTTACTGAGTTTCGATCTAGATCAGGGTTCACCGGCATGTTAAAATAACCACACAATATGGAGGTACCCTGCTTAAATATTTTATAAATTTCCAATATATGACTAAGAAATCTATTTTGCTTATCATTGGGAGTATATATGTTCATGATCGTATAATTTTGATTGTTAATTTTACCTGTCCACAGTATATATTGTCCTTCATTGTAAATTTTTACAAATTCCTCTGAAATGCCCAGAATGTTATTAAAAAATATAGAGACCCCACATTTTTATTTGCTAAATGTTGAGTTATAGCTTGTAGCAGAAACTGTGTCATTGTTAGGGTTGCATTATGTACCCAATGTGTTTCCTGTAAACACACTATATCTGCTTTATTTTTTTAAATCTACTAAAAGCAGACAATCTTTTCCCTGCTGCATTCATGCCATGAACATTATGGCAAATTATTTTCAGCTCCACCTTATCATGCAGATTTTTATTCTTATCGTCTCCTTCTGCCTCACAGACCGAGACCCAAAAGCACACTGACCATAACTACGAAAAACATAAAAAAATAAACATAAACTGATGTTTCTAGTTTCGTTTTTAAGGAAGATTCCAAAGCTGTATATCCGTCCAAGACTCCCTGATTTATCAGGGTGACTGGAAGACAGGGTGTTCTACAGGATTGGTAGACTGAATTCAGTTAAAATATGTAGTGGCGGCTTCCTCTCGCTGGAGAGCCTTGAATCATATATATATATATATATATATTTTTAATTTTAAGTCACCAGCTTTCTTTAATCATTACAGACTCAAGGTCTGTATGACTATCAACAACCCAATGGGCCCATACCTCTTATAAAAAAACTTTCTTATAGGGGTGGAGTGTATGAGTACATTAAATTCAATAACATCAGGAGACCTACAATGGTAAGAGGAGAACATCCTCAAAATTGGGAACAAGAAAGAGAAGGGAATTATCCCACACCAAATTAATGTAGTTGTCATCTTATTTTAATCTTACATTGGTTGTACTCCTATTGCCTTTAGTCACAGTGAACCTGTAATATATAATATATAGTTTTTATTATAGATAAATATTAAAAAGTAAAAAGAAATTGACTTCAATTGTGAGGGACATACCCCTTGTTCTATTTTTTACATCTCCAATATTCAATGTGTACTTTTCGATTTATAATTTACTAATTAATTTATATAAGTGAACTCTTAAATTATCTATGTGAATGATAAATGTGAATAAAATATATATATATATTTTATCCTCTTGCACATTATTGCACCTGTCCCCTTACCCTTTTACACACTCTCCATTTATCCCTCCATTCTCACTTCCCTCCCTTTCCTTCACTCCCCATTTCATTACACCTCTCACTTCTGGACCAACATGTATCCTTTGCTTGTCTTATCATGATGTTCCAATCTTTCCCCTATATCTATTGTCTCTTTATTCCCTCCCGCTCTCCCCTCACTTTACTGACTGGTGCTATTTTAACTTAATTCGGTTCAATATAAGGGAGAATCCATTCCCTAAAAAGGGCCCTTCCTTCCTCCTAATGAACTACCACAAATTTGTATGATATTATTAACTTGGTTGGGAATCCACATCTATAGTCAGTTTGATTATCTCTCATGGTCTTTGTGAGAACACTATATTCTCTACGTTTAGCTATAGTTTCTCCAGATAAATCAGATGAAATCTGGAGTTGATCATATGGCGGGAAAAATGTTCTCTTGTGATAAGCGGTTTTGACTATGAAGTCCTTATATGCATAGTGATGTATCCGAACTATAACATCTCTAGGGCTTTCCCTTATAATTGTTTTGGGCAAAGGAATACGATATGCTCTATCTATACTTTCTTCCCCTAGGTTTTCCCTTTCGTTATAACCTTAAAGAACTCATTTATGTAGGAAGAAAGTTCATTGTTAGGAATGGACTCTAATATCCCCCTGATACGTAAGTTATTACGTCTTGATTGATCTTCAAATTTAATAGATTTTTGTTTTAAATAATTGACTTCTGCTCTTAACTCTTTTAATTCTTTTTTAATGTTCTGTATCAAAGTCATTATAACTAGTTTCTACGTTTTGGATTAGATTTGCTTGTGTGTTCATAGCTATAGTGTTTTTTGCAATTCCAATGCTTTTTGGAAGTCTCTAAATAGGGACCTCATCATCGATACAGTCAGTTTCTCATCTGCTGTTTCTAAAGTGGAAATTTCATCAATTAAAGATTGTTCAATTGAAGCCGTCACTTCTGTGAGGGATAGTGTTTTTTTTTTTTAGATCTATCCTTACTTTGTGTTTTATCAAAAGGGGCAAAAAACACACCCAGTGATTTTACTAAGTTATTTTTGTCCTTGTTTTTAGATCCAGCTGATTGAGAGTCTTTCTTCATCTTGAATAACCCTGAAGTGCTTTACCTACTTTAATCCCCTTTTTAATTAACTTTCCAAAAAGTAGTTGCTAACTATTTAAGTTATTCAATTAATCTGTAAGTGGTACTACTATGAAGGTTATTTAACACAATATTCCTATTTTTCCAATTTACAAAACAAAAGCAATATGTGACATCCAAGTTAATTCAAATCCCAAAATGCATAATTCCTAAATTTAAATTTAACAAGACCAAAATCTAAAACATTTGGACAGTCCAGATCTATCGTTATTTCTCAAGAACAAATTCCTGGATATGCTTTATTCTCATCTTACCCCTCTAGGGCAATAGGCAAATTTAAAAGGGAACTTTGTTTACTAAGAATAGTTGGCTCAGATGTTTCCCTGATACCCTGAACAGCTCTGAGATCCTTATTTAAATGATTCCATAAAGAGCCCAATCCTAATAAAAATTGCCCAGGCATCACATATATAGTTGTGAGCATGCGAGCCGTTGCTCACACTTGCGGGCTCACGCAGCAGGTCCTCGCAAAGTGAGGGGCCGCATTTGCGATGGTGGAGCATCCCAACGTCCCAAATGCGGATCCTTAGAAAAAAAAAATGCATCGTACACGTAAAAGCCAACTGCGTCCCTCGCAAAGAAAATACAGCCGCATTGCAAAAAAATACGGCCGCGAAAGAGCCATTCCCAACACGCAAAACCGTCCGAAAACTGGTGCATGAAAACATCAGAAACACAAGATATAAACACAACGAACACATAAAAAGCTTACTTACAGCAAGGGGGGGCATCCGGCACCTCGAAAAGTTCATTTACACGTCCATTTGATTAAAAAAAATGAGTTTAAACTTCCGAAAATCACCTAAGCTTGAGAAAAAATGGACGGCGAACAAAACGAAAACGAGGCTACAGCACTCTAAACACGCAAAACACCACAAGAAACTCACAAAACACTACAAACGAACTAAGGATATTCCGTTAACACCCATACCACACATTACCCGCCATTTTACGCCAATGCGGAAGTACACAACTACGCTAACGGTTTGGTCTCGCGCACGCACACTATTACACTGCACACATTCAGGACGCTTTCACAGCAGCTCCACACCACTAATGCTGCAGCAACATCAAAACCGATTGCAGCTCTTCAACACAATGCTTCAAAATAGGTAAAGTATATTCATTTATTAATGTATTATATATTTCAGTACTACACACCAAACAGCATTAGCTAACTTACAATTTCATTGCCGTCATTTTTTGACGGGCAATTCGTTAGTTCAATATAATCAGAAGAAAATGTTATAAAAGACCAAATAAATAGACAAAGCAATGTCCTTGATCCTTCTAGAAAAGACAATAGGTCATCTCTTATATAACTATCAGGCCGGTGTTATATCCTAGCCTATGAGCCAAAGGAAACAAAAACAAATCAGTCCTTTGAGAACATCCCATCGATGATGATAGAAACAGTTCATGGGCACAGTTCATTTTTCAACCAAGAGAAGGAAGGATGAGCTTCTTAGTGTATAGGGGCACAAAGCAGAATCCAATGAAGTCAAGGCAAAAGTCACATTCCAATTTATATGATTTGAAGAGCTCTTATCCCTTAGGTATTTTAAACCATATGTCAAAGTCTTGCTATGCCAACCCACAAAGCAAAATCTGTTTTGCTATTTCTGCTATCTCTCCCTCTTAAATGATATATCCAGCAACATTAAAAGTTCCACAATGGGTAGAGGAGAAAAAAAGACTACATCAATCATCTCCAGTAAGGTAGGATCAGTTCAAAGCAGAATTTAAGTAAATCGTTTATCCTTTGAACTCTGTTATAAATGTAAGGTATGTGAGCCTCCAGCCTGAGGATTAAGAGTTCCTTCTCTAGGGTTTTTATGACCAGTAGTGATGTCGCAAACAAAAAATTTTCGGTTCGCAAACCCGGCGAACCGCCATAGACTTCAATGGGCAGGCATATTTTAAGACCCACAGGGACTCTTTCTGGCCACAATAGTGATGGGAAAGTTGTTTCAACGGGACTAACACCTGGACTGTGGCATGCCGGAGGGGGATCCATGGCAAAACTCCCACGGAAAATTACATAGTTGATGCAGAGTCTGGTTTTAAGCCATAAAGAGCATAAATTACCTAACATTCCTAAATTGTTTGGAATAACGT
Organism: Discoglossus pictus; assembly: GCA_027410445.1. Taxonomy (NCBI): domain Eukaryota; kingdom Metazoa; phylum Chordata; class Amphibia; order Anura; family Alytidae; genus Discoglossus; species Discoglossus pictus. Next base: position 199,972,407 of record CM050169.1, on the reverse strand, counting down.
GCTTTAAAACATCAGGTATGATGTTGTATCGATCAGGTAGTGTAAGGGTTAGGCCCGCTTCACATTGACAGACCAAACTCCCCGTTTAATGCACCGCAAACAACCGCAAACAGTGCATTTGCACAACCGCAAACTCCCCATTTGCACAAGGTTGGATACCAAGCTAGCCATGTCCCGTTCCTTGTCCTCACTGATGTCATTGAAGGTCTCTTCCTCCACCCAGCCACCAAGGGTCCCCGAAAGGTGACAACAAGCCCCCTGGGACGCCTGCTGTGTTTGGTCTTCCACCTCCTCAAAGCCACCTTCCTCCTCTGACTCCTCTTCTTCAGACTCCTCTCACTGCGATGCCTCTCTCTGCATTATTATAAGGTGTGTTAAGTAGTACTACTCTTATCAGTTTAATACCTGTTACAGCACCTGTCAGGGGGCGTGTATAAGGCTGGTCGTATCACTTCAAATTTGGGGCACGGCGCGTGCAATCAAAGGTGCCACAATATAGGAGTGGCGTGTTTGTAAGTACTACTCTTATCAGTTTAATACTTGTTACATCACCTATCAGGGCACGTGTATAAGGCCTGGATTTTGAGACCGGGAGATGGAAAAAGATGCTTGGTTGGTCGTATCACTTCAAATTTGGGGCACTTTGTGACATTAGCTTCTTACGCTCAAACATGTCCTTTACAGGCACCTGACTATGGGCAGATGAGCAGGAACTGCTCAAGGCGAGAGACGGTGTGGCGGATGGTTGAGAGGGGGCAAGGAGGACAGCAGTGGTTGATGTGGCTGATGATGCTGGACCAGGAGGAGGATGGCGGCTTTGAGTTTGTGTGCTGCTTGTACTCATGTGTTGGTCTGGAGTCACCCAAACATTAGGTCTAAACCTGTAGAGGATAAGGGAACCAGGCTACTCTAGACCTCATCATCATTACAGGTTTTGACAGATTGGTACTATGCGTGCAAGCTACTGTGACAACAGATATGAGTGGCACTGTGCACTTGCAGAAGTTGGCAGAGTAGACGCTGTAGGCCTGACACAGACGCTTGCAAACTGCTATTCAATGTATTACAGTCAAAATTGTATTCTTTGTTTAAATGTGCACTACTGACTGTTACACCAGATATGAGTGGTGGCACTGACTGGGCAACTGGGCACAGTATACGATGTGAGCCTAAGACACACACGCTGGCAGGCAGGCAAATGAAATTAGATTACACAGAAAAAAAGTGTTGTTTTTTTAAATGTAGAGTGCTGGTACACCACTAGATTGGATTGGTTGAACTTGGTACAGTACTTGTAAGCCTGACACATACACTGGCTAGCGGTCAGGCAAATTAACTTAGATTGGCGGTCAGGCAAATGAACTTAGATTTAAGAAAATAAAATTATTGTTTTTTTTAATGTAGACTGCTGGTACACCACTTGATTGGATTGGTTTAACTTGGCACAATACTTGTAAGCCTGACACACACACTGGCTAGCGGTCAGGCAAATGAACTTAGATTGGAGGTCAGGCAAATGAACTTAGATTTAAGAAAATAAAATTATTGTTTTTTTTAATGTAGACTGCTGGTACACCACTTGATTGGATTGGTTTAACTTGGCACAATACTTGTAAGCCTGACACACACACTGGCTAGCGGTCAGGCAAATGAACTTAGATTTAACAAAATAAAAGTTTTGGTTTTTTAAAAGTAGACAACTAGTAAACAAGATTGTATTGGTTGCACTGTGCACACACAGTATAAGCTGTGAGCTTGACACACACACTTGCTAGCAGGGGCTAGCAGGAAGACAGGCAAATTAAGTTAGATTAGACAGAAAAAAAAAAAAAAAAAAAAATGACGTTATTGCCCTAAAAAGGGCTTTTTGGGGTGCTGTGTTTACAGCAGAGATCTTATGAGTCCTTCAGCACTGCACTGGACACTGAATAAACTTGCCTAGCTATTGATTTCCCTATTCAATCAGCATCACCTACACTCTCCCTCCTCTCAGTAAGACTGCAAGTTAGTTATGATTCCAAAATGGCTGCTGTCCATGAGGTAGAAGGGTCTGGAAGGCAGGGTATGATGCTGATTGGCTGGAATGTGTCTGCTGACTGTGAGGTGCAGGGTCAGAGTTTGCTCAATGATAAAGTATAGGGGGCGGATCGAACATCGCATATGTTCGCAGTTCTCAGCAAACGCGAACATGCTATGTTCGCCCGGAACAGTCCGCCGGCGAACTATTCGCGACATCTCTAATGACCAGTTAAGCACCATGTGCAACAATACAGCCGCCAAATTTGGGCCGGCACACAGGTTCAGCTGGTGGGTCTTAGGAATCTAGGGAGGGAAGAAAGGCTATCAATATATGTTGTATTACAGATTATTAGCTATTCTCTTTAAGTCATTTAAGCCCCCTGCTTTACCTTCATCCACAGCTGCAAGTTAGTAAAGAAATTTCTGTCATCTGCTGCTGCAGGGCTTGGGGTCCGGGAGTATCTTACAGATTTCAGGGGCTTGATCGCCGTAAGTTTTTATTTTCGAATATTCCCCTTTCTGCACGGCTCCTTTAGCTCCTGTTGTTCGCTCTCACCCTTAGGAGGGTATAAAAGTAAGAATGTCCTGCCAGAGATTCAATGCAGCTTCTACGGAGTGATACTAAACCTCCACAATGCTGGGGCAGCCGAATCCCGTCTCCATCTCTGGTTAGTTTCTAGCCACAACCCTGCAAAGAGTTAAGGGGCTCTACAGAGCTGATCAGACTCTCCAGCGTTCGGCCGCCATCAGCCCTAATAACGCAGGCCTAATCACTTCCTGGGCGTGGCATAACTACCCCCCCCCCCCCCGCTATACTGTCATTTTCAACACATGTCTGGTAGCCCCCTGGTTCATTTGGACTCAACAGTAGCGTAGTGGTTAGCATTCACACACTTTTGCAGCCGATGCTCACCTCAACAGCACGTGGTGCTCCGCAGTTTCCACGCCATTTATTCGCAATGGTGCTGTTCGTCCAGTCACGGTATACTTTAACCACAGCAGGACATGCTGCTTCAGAAATACTGCCCTGGCCCGAAAGCAAATGATCATTACCTTTTCAGAGTCAGATAAATTGCACATTTTACCCATGACATCAGTGGATTATATGTTACATAGTTACATAGTAATTCGGGTTGAAAAAAGACTTTCAGTACATCAAGTTTAACATTTTAAGATCTCCTCTGATCCGCAATATGAGGATTAGTTATTAATTATTTTTTTTTTTAATTGTTAATTAATTGTTAATCAACTATTTTTTTTTTAATTATTAATTAATCCAGAGGAAGACAAACAGAAAAAAAAAACAAGTAAAACTAAGCCAATCATCTCAAAGGGGAAAAAAAAATAATTCCTCCCTGACCCCACATACTGGCGATTAGATTTCTCCCTGGATCAATACACTCTCTCTAATTATCCAGGATAACCCTGAATTCCCTTCTTAATTAGAAATAAATCCAGTCCCCTTTTAAAGTTATCTATCGAATCCGCTGTCACCACCTCCTCTGGTAGAGAATTCCACAGATTAACCACCCTTACTGTGAAGAACCCTTTTCTTTCTTTAAGGTGAAATCTTATGTTTGCAGAATGCCACATGTCACCTTATATATCCACCAAGCCAGCTCACGACAGGTGCCCTATTTCATTGGCGGCTGATGTCACAAGTAGGCGGAGGTCCTAATACTGTGACTCGACCCTGTACATATATATATATATATATATATATTTATATATTTATATATATATATATATATATATATATATATATATATATATATATATATATACAGGGAGTGCAGAATTATTAGGCAAGTTGTATTTTTGAGGATTAATTTTATTATTGAACAACAACCATGTTCTCAATGAACCCAAAAAACTCATTAATATCAAAGCTGAATATTTTTGGAAGTAGTGTTTAGTTTGTTTTTAGTTTTAGCTATTTTAGGGGGATATCTGTGTGTGCAGGTGAATATTACTGTGCATAATTATTAGGCAACTTAACAAAAAACAAATATATACCCATTTCAATTATTTATTTTTACCAGTGAAACCAATATAACATCTCAACATTCACAAATATACATTTCTGACATTCAAAAACAGATCAGTGACCAATATAGCCACCTTTCTTTGCAAGGACACTCAAAAGCCTGCCATCCATGGATTCTGTCAGTGTTTTGATCTGTTCACCATCAACATTGCGTGCAGCAGCAACCACAGCCTCCCAGACACTGTTCAGCGAAGTGTACTGTTTTCCCTCCTTGTAAATCTCACATTTGATGATGGACCACAGGTTCTCAATGGGGTTCAGATCAGGTGAACAAGGAGGCCATGTCATTAGATTTTCTTCTTTTATACCCTTTCTTGCCAGCCACGCTGTGGAGTACTTGGACGCGTGTGATGGAGCATTGTCCTGCATGAAAATCATGTTTTTCTTGAAGGATGCAGACTTCTTCCTGTACCACTGCTTGAAGAAGGTGTCTTCCAGGAACTGGCAGTAGGACTGGGAGTTGAGCTTGACTCCATCCTCAACCCGAAAAGGCCCCACAAGCTCATCTTTGATGATACCAGCCCAAACCAGTACTCCACCTCCACCTTGCTGGCATCTGAGTCGGACTGGAGCTCTCTGCCCTTTACCAATCCAGCCACGGGCCCATCCATCTGGCCCATCAAGACTCACTCTCATTTCATCAGTCCATAAAACCTTAGAAAAATCAGTCTTGAGATATTTCTTGGCCCAGTCTTGTCGTTTCAGCTTGTGTGTCTTGTTCAGTGGTGGTCGTCTTTCAGCCTTTCTTACCTTGGCCATGTCTCTGAGTATTGCACACCTTGTGCTTTTGGGCACTCCAGTGATGTTGCAGCTCTGAAATATGGCCAAACTGGTGGCAAGTGGCATTGTGGCAGCTGCACGCTTGACTTTTCTCAGTTCATGGGCAGTTATTTTGCGCCTTGGTTTTTCCACAGCTTCTTGCGACCCTGTTGACAATTTAGAATGAAACTCTTGATTGTTTGATGATCACGCTTCAGAAGCTTTGCAATTTTAAGAGTGCTGCATCCCTCTGCAAGATATCTCACTATTTTTGACTTTTCTGAGCCTGTCAAGTCCTTCTTTTGAACCATTTTGCCAAAGGAAAGGAAGTTGCCTAATAATTATGCACACCTGATATAGGGTGTTGATGTCATTAGACCACACCCCTTTTCATTACAGAGAGGCACATCACCTAATATGCTTAATTGGTAGTAGGCTTTCGAGCCTATACAGCTTGGAGTAAGACAACATGCATAAAGAGGATGATGTGGTCAAAATACTCATTTGCCTAATAATTCTGCACTCCCTGTATATATTTGTATATATATATATATATATATATATATATATATATTTATATATATATCATTGTACTTAGCAGTGGAGGGCTTCTATCTCTCTTTTGCCCCGCATAAACTTACATTTTTGGTTAGTAACCATTTTGCATAATGCATGGCACTCGTCAGAAACCAGCCCACACCGGTGAGATCCAAGAGATCGAAACAGTAGCGTCAGTGGGTAGGTTTCCTAACTCGGGTATATCCTTCTGTATTATGATTACAGACATACGCAATAGAGAAGCCATGTTAAAATATTTTTGGAATTAAAGAGCAAAACAAATTGTTAGCTCATTTGCATGTCTCTCTGGTTTACTGACTATTTTAGAGATGGAAATATACATACGTCTAATATTTAGCCTTATATAGTTTTGTTTGTGGTCTTGTTTGGTGTTGTTTGTGCATATAATATGTGCACTGTGTTTTTAAGGGTTCTCAAAGACTGCTGTTATATTTTTGTTGAGTAAGGTACATATTTTTTTCTTTGTATTAATTGCATGATGCACCTTGTTTGTTTTCATGGATCAACATGATAGGAAAAAGCAGGCGCCCAAAGGGAAACTGAACTAAATGGGCTGAGTCTGTCAGTCAAAATGAGTGTGTTACTATGACAACCGTGTCTATTAAGTGGAGCACGCTGCATTCTATGGGCCTCATTCAATTGCGATGTGGCCAATTGAATAGGGCCCTAAATAAGCACATAGCATATTTTTATTAAAGAAGTTTTTAGTTAGTGAAAACCTTTCTTTTGGATAGATGCTTGCTAACTAAAAACTTCTTTAAAAAATATATGTTATGTGCTTATTTAGGGCCCTATTCAATTTGCCAAATTGCAATTGAATGAGGGCCTATATCTGTGCCTTGGTTACTTACAGTTTAAAAGGTTTGTAAGTGTTGTTGATAAAGGAGCAGTTTTGAATACATTAAGATAAAATAATTAATATTACTGAATTGGTAAAATAGACATGTATAGGTGCGAAAAATTATTTTAATGGCATCTTCTTGCAGACTAATCTTCCCAAGGTCAAAAGGTTGAGCTAAATTTACCATGCTTCTAAGACATATCCTTTTGAAGCTTGCAGAAAGTATGTTCTTGTTAAGGCTATTATTTCAGATTTCATTCTCCTCTGCAAAGACTTGGCAATGTTTTGTGTTAGATGAATAAAGGCTTACTTTTACGCTTTTACCAATGCATTTAGTTTATTCCTTTAACAATAATAGCTCTTAGAGATCAGTAATTTCCACTACTTATTTCTGTTTGAAACTCATTAAAAATCGGTCCATCTGGAAGCTTTTTTTTTTTTTTTTTTTTCTGTAAGGCAGCAAAAAGAGAAATATGATCGTTCACACTTTTTCCAGAGGGAACAGGGCAGAGAAAAACTAAAATAACTTCATCATGGTTATGTCAATATATTTGCATATACCTTCTCACGTAAATGCAATTACATAAACACACATAAGCACACAAAAACATCTACACAGGTATAAATGTATGCATTTGCATATACTATTTTAATTACAAATACATTCGCACTCATATAATTTTATATTCCTAATATTAATACCCCTGACTCCTAAATATTTTTCAGAAGGATAACGTAACTATTAATTGAATCCCTGGCTTCTGGATGGTTTTCACTGACTCCTAGAAAATTGACCAAGCAGATCGTTCCTGTTTTGGCCACTTTAGAGACTGACAAGCAGACTGTAATCCTAATTAGCGATTTAAAGCAGCTAATTAATACGCATGAGTTTCTTATTTCCATATACATTTCCATATAAATAGAGCAACTATGACATGGAATTTCCTAGGATTGATTCACTTTAGAAAAAACTCAGTAACACAACATATAGCCAGTTTTCATGCTCTTTAAAAAAATAGAAAACAACAAAGTAAGAGGTGCTCATCAGAGAACGAACCAACCTTAATAGGTTAGTTCTATAGCCATGATAAGCTACTCTGAGAGCAACCTCTTTTAGCTCACTTGTGCCCTTCACAGGGAGAAATTTCCTGTAGTATATCAGTCTGGTCCCACTCAAAAGAGTGACCCAGCCCCAAAATACCAGGCAATTCTACCCTGAACAGGAGAAACAGCAAACCCCAGACGCGTTTCGGCCTTTATGGGCCTCGTCAGTGAGGTGCAGCTGAACTCCCTAAGGCGCAGTGAGCAAGGGGTCCACGTCTGGAGTCCCCTATTACCCTTAGGGAGACTAAACCCTAAAGGTAATTTGCATATAGAAAACAACAAAGTCAGAGGTGCTCATCAGAGAACGAACCAACCTTAATAGGTTAGTTCTATAGCCATGATAAGCTACTCTGAGAGCAACCTCTTTTAGCTCACTTGTGCCCTTCACAGGGAGAAATTTCCTGTAGTATATCAGTCTGGTCCCACTCAAAAGAGTGACCCAGCCCCGAAATACCAGGCAATTCTACCCTGAACAGGAGAAACAGCAAACCCCAGACGCGTTTCGGCCTTTATGGGCCTCGTCAGTGAGGTGCAGCTGAACTCCCTAAGGTGCAGTGAGCAAGGGGTCCACGTCTGGAGTCCCCTATTACCCTTAGGGAGACTAAACCCTAAAGGTAATTTGCATATAGAAAACAACAAAGTCAGAGGTGCTCATCAGAGAACGAACCAACCTTAATAGGTTAGTTCTATAGCCATGATAAGCTACTCTGAGAGCAACCTCTTTTAGCTCACTTGTGCCCTTCACAGGGAGAAATTTCCTGTAGTATATCAGTCTGGTCCCACTCAAAAAAGTGACCCAGCCCCGAAATACCAGGCAATTCTACCCTGAACAGGAGAAACAGCCAACCCCAGACGCGTTTCGGCCTTTATGGGCCTCGTCAGTGAGGTGCAGCTGAACTCCCTAAGGCGCAGTGAGCAAGGGGTCCACGTCTGGAGTCCCCTATTACCCTTAGGGAGACTAAACCCTAAAGGTAATTTGCATATAGAAAACAACAAAGTCAGAGGTGCTCATCAGAGAACGAACCAACCTTAATAGGTTAGTTCTATAGCCATGATAAGCTACTCTGAGAGCAACCTCTTTTAGCTCACTTGTGCCCTTCCCAGGGAGAAGTTTCCTGTAGTATATCAGTCTGGTCCCACTCAAAAGAGTGACCCAGCCCCGAAATACCAGGCAATTCTACCCTGAACAGGAGAAACAGCAAACCCCAGACGCGTTTCGGCCTTTATGGGCCTCGTCAGTGAGGTGCAGCTGAACTCCCTAAGGCGCAGTGAGCAAGGGGTCCACGTCTGGAGTCCCCTATTACCCTTAGGGAGACTAAACCCTAAAGGTAATTTGCATATAGAAAACAACAAAGTCAGAGGTGCTCATCAGAGAACGAACCAACCTTAATAGGTTAGTTCTATAGCCATGATAAGCTACTCTGAGAGCAACCTCTTTTAGCTCACTTGTGCCCTTCACAGGGAGAAATTTCCTGTAGTATATCAGTCTGGTCCCACTCAAAAGAGTGACCCAGCCCCGAAATACCAGGCAATTCTACCCTGAACAGGAGAAACAGCAAACCCCAGACGCGTTTCGGCCTTTATGGGCCTCGTCAGTGAGGTGCAGCTGAACTCCCTAAGGTGCAGTGAGCAAGGGGTCCACGTCTGGAGTCCCCTATTACCCTTAGGGAGACTAAACCCTAAAGGTAATTTGCATATAGAAAACAACAAAGTCAGAGGTGCTCATCAGAGAACGAACCAACCTTAATAGGTTAGTTCTATAGCCATGATAAGCTACTCTGAGAGCAACCTCTTTTAGCTCACTTGTGCCCTTCACAGGGAGAAATTTCCTGTAGTATATCAGTCTGGTCCCACTCAAAAGAGTGACCCAGCCCCGAAATACCAGGCAATTCTACCCTGAACAGGAGAAACAGCCAACCCCAGACGCGTTTCGGCCTTTATGGGCCTCGTCAGTGAGGTGCAGCTGAACTCCCTAAGGCGCAGTGAGCAAGGGGTCCACGTCTGGAGTCCCCTATTACCCTTAGGGAGACTAAACCCTAAAGGTAATTTGCATATAGAAAACAACAAAGTCAGAGGTGCTCATCAGAGAACGAACCAACCTTAATAGGTTAGTTCTATAGCCATGATAAGCTACTCTGAGAGCAACCTCTTTTAGCTCACTTGTGCCCTTCCCAGGGAGAAGTTTCCTGTAGTATATCAGTCTGGTCCCACTCAAAAGAGTGACCCAGCCCCGAAATACCAGGCAATTCTACCCTGAACAGGAGAAACAGCAAACCCCAGACGCGTTTCGGCCTTTATGGGCCTCGTCAGTGAGGTGCAGCTGAACTCCCTAAGGCGCAGTGAGCAAGGGGTCCACGTCTGGAGTCCCCTATTACCCTTAGGGAGACTAAACCCTAAAGGTAATTTGCATATAGAAACCAACAAAGTCAGAGGTGCTCATAAGAGAACGAACCAACCTTAATAGGTTAGTTCTATTGCCATGATAAGCTACTCTGAGAGCAACCTCTTTTAGCTCACTTGTGCCCTTCACAGGGAGAAATTTCCTGTAGTATATCAGTCTGGTCCCACTCAAAAGAGTGACCCAGCCCCGAAATACCAGGCAATTCTACCCTGAACAGGAGAAACAGCAAACCCCAGACGCGTTTCGGCCTTTATGGGCCTCGTCAGGGAGGTGCAGCTGAACTCCCTAAGGCGCAGTGAGCAAGGGGTCCACGTCTGGAGTCCCCTATTACCCTTAGGGAGACTAAACCCTAAAGGTAATTTGCATATAGAAAACAACAAAGTCAGAGGTGCTCATCAGAGAACGAACCAACCTTAATAGGTTAGTTCTATAGCCATGATAAGCTACTCTGAGAGCAACCTCTTTTAGCTCACTTGTGCCCTTCACAGGGAGAAATTTCCTGTAGTATATCAGTCTGGTCCCACTCAAAAGAGTGACCCAGCCCCGAAATACCAGGCAATTCTACCCTGAACAAGAGAAACAGCAAAACCCAGACGCGTTTCGGCCTTTATGGGCCTCGTCAGGGAGGTGCAGCTGAACTCCCTAAGGCGCAGTGAGCAAGGGGTCCACGTCTGGAGTCCCCTATTACCCTTAGGGAGACTAAACCCTAAAGGTAATTTGCATATAGAAAACAACAAAGTCAGAGGTGCTCATCAGAGAACGAACCAACCTTAATAGGTTAGTTCTATAGCCATGATAAGCTACTCTGAGAGCAACCTCTTTTAGCTCACTTGTGCCCTTCCCAGGGAGAAATTTCCTGTAGTATATCAGTCTGGTCCCACTCAAAAGAGTGACCCAGCCCCGAAATACCAGGCAATTCTACCCTGAACAGGAGAAACAGCAAACCCCAGACGCGTTTCGGCCTTTATGGGCCTCGTCAGTGAGGTGCAGCTGAACTCCCTAAGGTGCAGTGAGCAAGGGGTCCACGTCTGGAGTCCCCTATTACCCTTAGGGAGACTAAACCCTAAAGGTAATTTGCATATAGAAAACAACAAAGTCAGAGGTGCTCATCAGAGAACGAACCAACCTTAATAGGTTAGTTCTATAGCCATGATAAGCTACTCTGAGAGCAACCTCTTTTAGCTCACTTGTGCCCTTCACAGGGAGAAATTTCCTGTAGTATATCAGTCTGGTCCCACTCAAAAGAGTGACCCAGCCCCGAAATACCAGGCAATTCTACCCTGAACAGGAGAAACAGCCAACCCCAGACGCGTTTCGGCCTTTATGGACCTCGTCAGTGAGGTGCAGCTGAACTCCCTAAGGCGCAGTGAGCAAGGGGTCCACGTCTGGAGTCCCCTATTACCCTTAGGGAGACTAAACCCTAAAGGTAATTTGCATATAGAAAACAACAAAGTCAGAGGTGCTCATCAGAGAACGAACCAACCTTAATAGGTTAGTTCTATAGCCATGATAAGCTACTCTGAGAGCAACCTCTTTTAGCTCACTTGTGCCCTTCCCAGGGAGAAGTTTCCTGTAGTATATCAGTCTGGTCCCACTCAAAAGAGTGACCCAGCCCCGAAATACCAGGCAATTCTACCCTGAACAGGAGAAACAGCAAACCCCAGACGCGTTTCGGCCTTTATGGGCCTCGTCAGTGAGGTGCAGCTGAACTCCCTAAGGCGCAGTGAGCAAGGGGTCCACGTCTGGAGTCCCCTATTACCCTTAGGGAGACTAAACCCTAAAGGTAATTTGCATATAGAAACCAACAAAGTCAGAGGTGCTCATAAGAGAACGAACCAACCTTAATAGGTTAGTTCTATTGCCATGATAAGCTACTCTGAGAGCAACCTCTTTTAGCTCACTTGTGCCCTTCACAGGGAGAAATTTCCTGTAGTATATCAGTCTGGTCCCACTCAAAAGAGTGACCCAGCCCCGAAATAACAGGCAATTCTACCCTGAACAGGAGAAACAGCAAACCCCAGACGCGTTTCGGCCTTTATGGGCCTCGTCAGGGAGGTGCAGCTGAACTCCCTAAGGCGCAGTGAGCAAGGGGTCCACGTCTGGAGTCCCCTATTACCCTTAGGGAGACTAAACCCTAAAGGTAATTTGCATATAGAAAACAACAAAGTCAGAGGTGCTCATCAGAGAACGAACCAACCTTAATAGGTTAGTTCTATAGCCATGATAAGCTACTCTGAGAGCAACCTCTTTTAGCTCACTTGTGCCCTTCCCAGGGAGAAATTTCCTGTAGTATATCAGTCTGGTCCCACTCAAAAGAGTGACCCAGCCCCGAAATACCAGGCAATTCTACCCTGAACAAGAGAAACAGCAAAACCCAGACGCGTTTCGGCCTTTATGGGCCTCGTCAGGGAGGTGCAGCTGAACTCCCTAAGGCGCAGTGAGCAAGGGGTCCACGTCTGGAGTCCCCTATTACCCTTAGGGAGACTAAACCCTAAAGGTAATTTGCATATAGAAAACAACAAAGTCAGAGGTGCTCATCAGAGAACGAACCAACCTTAATAGGTTAGTTCTATAGCCACGATAAGCTACTCTGAGAGCAACCTCTTTTAGCTCACTTGTGCCCTTCACAGGGAGAAATTTCCTGTAGTATATCAGTCTGGTCCCACTCAAAAGAGTGACCCAGCCCCGAAATACCAGGCAATTCTACCCTGAACAAGAGAAACAGCAAAACCCAGACGCGTTTCGGCCTTTATGGGCCTCGTCAGTGAGGTGCAGCTGAACTCCCTAAGGCGCAGTGAGCAAGGGGTCCACGTCTGGAGTCCCCTATTACCCTTAGGGAGACTAAACCCTAAAGGTAATTTGCATATAGAAAACAACAAAGTCAGAGGTGCTCATCAGAGAACGAACCAACCTTAATAGGTTAGTTCTATAGCCATGATAAGCTACTCTGAGAGCAACCTCTTTTAGCTCACTTGTGCCCTTCACAGGGAGAAATTTCCTGTAGTATATCAGTCTGGTCCCACTCAAAAGAGTGACCCAGCCCCGAAATACCAGGCAATTCTACCCTGAACAGGAGAAACAGCAAACCCCAGACGCGTTTCGGCCTTTATGGGCCTCGTCAGTGAGGTGCAGCTGAACTCCCTAAGGCGTAGTGAGCAAGGGGTCCACGACTGGAGTCCCCTATTACCCTTAGGGAGACTAAACCCTAAAGGTAATTTGCATATAGAAAACAACAAAGTCAGAGGTGCTCATCAGAGAACGAACCAACCTTAATAGGTTAGTTCTATAGCCATGATAAGCTACTCTGAGAGCAACCTCTTTTAGCTCACTTGTGCCCTTCACAGGGAGAAATTTCCTGTAGTATATCAGTCTGGTCCCACTCAAAAGAGTGACCCAGCCCCGAAATACCAGGCAATTCTACCCTGAACAGGAGAAACAGCAAACCCCAGACGCGTTTCGGCCTTTATGGGCCTCGTCAGTGAGGTGCAGCTGAACTCCCTAAGGCGCAGTGAGCAAGGGGTCCACTTTGTTGTTTTCTATATGCAAATTACCTTTAGGGTTTAGTCTCCCTAAGGGTAATAGGGGACTCCAGACGTGGACCCCTTGCTCACTGTGCCTTAGGGAATTCAGCTGCACCTCACTGACGAGGCCCATAAAGGCCGAAACGCGTCTGGGGTTTGCTGTTTCTCCTGTTCAGGGTAGAATTGCCTGGTATTTCGGGGCTGGGTCACTCTTTTGAGTGGGACCAGACTGATATACTACAGGATATTTCTCCCTGGGAAGGGCACAAGTGAGCTAAAAGAGGTTGCTCTCAGAGTAGCTTATCATGGCTATAGAACTAACCTATTAAGGTTGGTTCGTTCTCTGATGAGCACCTCTGACTTTGTTGTTTTCTATATGCAAATTACCTTTAGGGTTTAGTCTCCCTAAGGGTAAAAAGGGAACTCCAGACGTGGACCCCTTGCTCACTGTGCCTTAGGGAATTCAGCTGCACCTCACTGACGAGGCCCATAAAGGCCGAAACGCGTCTGGGGTTTGCTGTTTCTCCTGTTCAGGGTAGAATTGCCTGGTATTTCGGGGCTGGGTCACTCTTTTGAGTGGGACCAGACTGATATACTACAGGATATTTCTCCCTGGGAAGGGCACAAGTGAGCTAAAAGAGGTTGCTCTCAGAGTAGCTTATCATGGCTTTAGAACTAACCTATTAAGGTTGGTTCGTTCTCTGATGAGCACCTCTGACTTTGTTGTTTTCTATATGCAAATTACCTTTAGGGTTTAGTCTCCCTAAGGGTAATAGGGGACTCCAGACGTGGACCCCTTGCTCACTGTGCCTTAGGGAATTCAGCTGCACCTCACTGACGAGGCCCATAAAGGCCGAAACGCGTCTGGGGTTTGCTGTTTCTCCTGTTCAGGGTAGAACTGCCTGGTATTTCGGGGCTGGGTCACTCTTTTGAGTGGGACCAGACTGATATACTACAGGATATTTCTCCCTGGGAAGGGCACAAGTGAGCTAAAAGAGGTTGCTCTCAGAGTAGCTTATCATGGCTATAGAACTAACCTATTAAGGTTGGTTCGTTCTCTGATGAGCACCTCTGACTTTGTTGTTTTCTATATGCAAATTACCTTTAGGGTTTAGTCTCCCTAAGGGTAATAGGGGACTCCAGACGTGGACCCCTTGCTCACTGTGCCTTAGGGAATTCAGCTGCACCTCACTGACGAGGCCCATAAAGGCCGAAACGCGTCTGGAGTTTGCTGTTTCTCCTGTTCAGGGTAGAATTGCCTGGTATTTCGGGGCTGGGTCACTCTTTTGAGTGGGACCAGACTGATATACTACAGGATATTTCTCCCTGTGAAGGGCACAAGTGAGCTAAAAGAGGTTGCTCTCAGAGTAGCTTATCATGGCTATAGAACTAACCTATTAATGTTGGTTCGTTCTCTGATGAGCACCTCTGACTTTGTTGTTTTCTATATGCAAATTACCTTTAGGGTTTAGTCTCCCTAAGGGTAATAGGGGACTCCAGACGTGGACCCCTTGCTCACTGCGCCTTAGGGAATTCAGCTGCACCTCACTGACGAGGCCCATAAAGGCCGAAACCCGTATGGGGTTTGCTGTTTCTCCTGTTCAGGGTAGAATTGCCTGGTATTTCGGGGCTGGGTCACTCTTTTGAGTGGGACCAGACTGATATACTACAGGATATTTCTCCCTGGGAAGGGCACAAGTGAGCTAAAAGAGGTTGCTCTCAGAGTAGCTTATCATGGCTATAGAACTAACCTATTAAGGTTGGTTCGTTCTCTGATGAGCACCTCTGACTTTGTTGTTTTCTTTAAAAAAATAACCTAAAAAACTTGATTTGGGGGTGACAGAGTGAATTTGTCTTGCTTGCATACAACCTTCTCCCTCTAAGCACATGCAGCATTCCATTGCACACATTTAAAATAGCTGCACATAGACCCACTCTTCCCATATAATGCAGATTATATCACCATAATTATGTTGTAGGTGGTCACTGGTCCATCACTTATTTCCTGCAGCTTTTATAAAATACCAACCTAAGAAAACAGTTGTATATTAAGATAACCTTTTATAATATGTGTGCCCCTTAAAAAAAACCTCACAAGCTATGCAAGGACAATCCACTGGTCATAAAGGCCTCAGTGGGTTATAGAAATGCGGACTGCTGCATTTGTTACAATTTTTCTGCTGAGTATAATAACACTGCATACAAGCAGAACCATGTATAGTTGCATTTATACTTTACAATTGCCCACAACATTTAGATATACAGTGGAATCTCAATAGCCGTCAGCCCCTATATCTGTCAAATCCCCCAAAATGCTCCGATATGCATTCAAAAATCTAATATTTATCCCAAAAAGTATACAATTACCAGTGAATTGAAAGGGCTGCTATTAATTGCAGCATTGCTGCCTCCAGTGTTTCCATATCTCTGATTCTCACTGAAGCGCTTGGGTGTGACTTCACCACTTGGACTTGGTGTGACTTCACCACTGGGACAGCTTAGGAGCAGCCACTTCTGCTCTCAGAGCTAATCTTTTCATACTACATGGGAATATACTGCCTAGCAGGATCACGTGACACACAGCAGGACTCGGGGAAAGCAGAGGGTAGGTCTTCTATAGCCGCTGCTCCTAAAAATCTTCTGCACTAAAATAGCTCCTCTACTGACTCCTTCTCTGGCCTTTCTGCATATGCTCCCAGTTCAGGGTACTTGACTCTTGTCTACTTTTTATTTATTTACTAGTCGTTTGCACGTCATAAATGGCGCTATAATATTGTCTTAAAATATTGTCATTCTGTTTGTGCATCCTGTCTCTGTGTACCCTGTCTCTCTCTGTGTGCCCTTTCTCTCTCTGCACCCTCTCCCTCTCTCTGTGTTCACTCTCTCTCTCTCTTTGTGCCCTTTCTCTCCTCTCTCTCCCTCCTTCCTTCTATCTCTTCCGCCCTCCTTCTATCTCTTCCTCCCTTCTTCTCTCTCTCCCTCCTTCTCTCTCGCCCTCCTATCTCTCTCTCCCTCCTTCCTTCTCTCTCTCCGTCTCTCTCACCCTTTCTCTCTCTCTCTGTTCCTCTCTCTCTCTCCTCCTCCATCTCCCTCCCTCTCTCTCCTTCTCACTCTCTCCCTCCCACCTCTCTCACTCTCTCTCTCTCATCTCCTTTCTTCTGTCTCCTTCCCTCCTCCTATCTTTCTCCCTCTCCTTCTCTCCACCCTCTCATTCTCTCTTCCTCCCCTCCTTCTCTCTCCCCCCAATGTCTCTTCCCTATCTCTCTCCCCCTGTGTTTCTTCCTCCCCCTCCCCTGTCTCTCTCACACCCTCTCTCCCACTGCTCCCCCCCCGCCACCCCGTGATGTGCGCACGTGCTAGACTATAGCACAACATGCATGCTCCATATTAGCCCCATTAATATGTTTTTTTAAGTATTGCGCATGCGTGGCAGCTACGTATTTGCGCACATACATAGCCTTCTATGCCCTTACCATTGCCCTAATACTGTTTCCGGAGTGAAAATGCGTTGGCCAGCGTTACACACAACGGAAACTATATTAGTGATGTATCAGGATCAGGGCTGGGAACAGATTATTCCAATTTTAGTTAATTCCTATGGAAAAAAATGATTCTATCTTCATCCGATTCAGTATTCGTCCGTCCCTCAGTAACAGAATAATAATGAATATAGAGGTTTCACTGTACTCTTAATAATGCTGTGATCAGATCTAACTCCTACTGTGTGTGTATGATTCTGTATCTCTCTTTGTCGTCCTCTCTGTCTGCTTCCTCTGAGTTTCTTGACAATTTCTCACCGCATCCTATTGTCACCCTACTTAGATTGTCACTCACAGCTTGGGGTTCTCTACCCCATTCTGTCACCAATATGCTACAAAAATAGAATCTAGAACAGTTTATATTAGCTATGAATAGTGTTTGCTACCCATATTCCACAAAATGAAGCCAAGCTTATAGCCAGAAAACAAAATATAAATTGAAATATGTATATTAGATATACTGGATATATTTTTTATGAGGTGGTGGCTGAGAGAAGAGAGCGTTCACAGCAGTTCTCACAGCACAGAGAATAATATCAAGTAGAAAATAAACTAAAAATACAAAGACTGATGTGTTACAATTTCCAATTTACAACTGTGGAGAACACCTAAGCAGCCCAGGGGCGGAGATATCGGTGGTGCAAGTGGTGAGTTGCACCAGGGCCCACTTTTCTATGGGGCAGTGCGCTGTCCCCTCACTACCAAACTGTCCCCCTGGGGTCTCTCCTCTCTGCTTCCAGTATATATATATATATATATATATATATATATATATATATATTTGGGACCAAAAGTTGTTTTTTGCACCATCCACTAGCTCCAGCACTAAGTCAGACCAAACTAAATTAGAAACTTTTGCTCTGAAATTTACAATTACCCTTTTCGGTTTTTTGTCTTTGTATACTGTATGTATGGTATGTTAATTCTTACCATCCATTTAATTAAAAAACATGTTTTCTATAATTAATTGTGACTTTATTCTTATTTACTTTAGCCAGATTGTGATTTGTACTATCTTTTCTGAAGTACAGCTAGCTAAGCAAATATAAATAAGGCCAGTGGGGATACCTTACCAAGGTTGTTGTGATGTATAAAATGTGTCCTTTTAAGTGCAAAACTGTAAGTTAAAGTTATTTTAAAACTGGCAATATATTGGAATAATGTATTGATCTCTGTGTGGTTCCTACTGCTAATTATTTGTATGGGTTGCTAATGTATTACTTTTGTGGCATAAGATATCTACCACTTTATTTTAGTTATACTCCCTCCAGTGCTCTAACTGAACACTTAGAAAATTACCATTTATTTTTACTTTAAATAAATCTTTCATAGAAACATGTAGGTGTGTTAAAGGCATATTTAATTTTCCTGCATTATGAATGCATCTGATAATCAGTAGTGTATGAAAACATTTTTTTTGCATGCAAAGTACTGTTGAAATACTTTTTGATTTTTTTAATTACATGCATTTTTCACAAAGAAATTGATAAATGAAATTGATAAATGTTTACATTTGTCACTGCCAAGTCCCCAGACAGACTCACAGCAACAGCTCTGTGCTGTGAGCAAAGGAAAAAAAAAAGGGTTAACCCTTTACAAATTCATCTGTAGAGAGAAATGAATGCTACATCCCTGCTGCATACTAGAGCTCAGGGGAAAAACTTAATTATTATGTTTACATTTTTAGCTGGTATTAGTGTAAGTAAAAAACAGATAGATCATTTTTACATACAATCTTATGCTCTTTTACACCATGAAGAGCACTTACAGTGAGGTAAATGGCCCTTTAAGTCCCCAACGGTACACTGAAGAAGGAAAACCTAGCTTCAATTTATGTTCACGTTCATATTTCTACGATGGCATAAACAGTAAGCATATTAATCCATCTATATTCTTCTCTTTGTTCCTATTAGCCAGAAAAAGATTTCAGCCACTGGGACATTTTGCAAGCCATAGAACAAATTGTGCCAAAAGCCTTTGAGAAGCAGCGAGTGAGTAGAATCCAGTTTGAGAACATGAACGTCATCTGCGGAACAGCCGGACGAAAAAACAGGTCAATACAAAGCCAAGGAAAAAGCAGCAAATAGTGTCTACTCTGTGCAAAATAAAAAGAAGCAATTTTGTACGAAAATAAAAAAAATGCATTAAGGCTATTACCAAGAGAACATCCAATGCTTCCTTTTATGTGTCTGGTAATTAAAATGTTGTGGCTCGAGACCAAATATTAATTTGATGTATTTTCATCTTGCTTCCATGGACATGTTATGAAATTAATGATTTTTAATGATTTGGCAAGAATCCCTTTTTACTCTTCCATCCTACATTCTCTTTTGCATTTACTGCTACACTGAACAACCATACACACATTCAGATAATTAAATCACACACTGAGGGTATTATATTTTTAAGTACATGGTATAACCTTAAAAGTAGGTTTCAGAAAGCGTAAGTGTGTTGTAAAATAACTGCAATGTCATTGCAGCTATCAATTAATCTGTCTATCAAGGTTGTCCAATATGACACAAATCATCACTGTATTTATTAACAGCCTTATTAAATTGGGATGTGGCCAATTGAATAGGGCTCTATACAGGGAGTGCAGAATTATTAGGCAAATTAGTATTTTGACCACATCATCCTCTTTATGCATGTTGTCTTACTCCAAGCTGTATAGGCTCGAAAGCCTACTACCAATTAAGCATATTAGGTGATGTGCATCTCTGTAATGAGAAGGGGTGTGGTCTAATGACATCAACACCCTATATCAGGTGTGCATAATTATTAGGCAACTTCTTTTCCTTTGGCAAAATGGGTCAAAAGAAGGACTTGACAGGCTCAGAAAAATAGTGAGATATCTTGCAGAGGGATGCAGCACTCTTAAAATTGCAAAGCTTCTGAAGCGTGATCATCGAACAATCAAGCGTTTCATTCAAAATAGTCAACAGGGTCGCAAGAAGCGTGTGGAAAAACCAAGGCGCAAAATAACTGCCCATGAACTGAGAAAAGTCAAGCGTGCAGCTGCCACGATGCCACTTGCCACCAGTTTGGCCATATTTCAGAGCTGCAACATCACTGGAGTGCCCAAAAGCACAAGGTGTGCAATAGTCAGAGACATGGCCAAGGTAAGAAAGGCTGAAAGACGACCACCACTGAACAAGACACACAAGCTGAAATGTCAAGACTGGGCCAAGAAATATCTCAAGACTGATTTTTCTAAGGTTTTATGGACTGATGAAATGAGAGTGAGTCTTGATGGGCCAGATGGATGGGCCCGTGGCTGGATTGGTAAAGGGCAGAGAGCTCCAGTCCGACTCAGACGCCAGCAAGGTGGAGGTGGAGTACTGGTTTGGGCTGGTATCATCAAAGATGAGCTTGTGGGGCCTTTTCGGGTTGAGGATGGAGTCAAGCTCAACTCCCAGTCCTACTGCCAGTTCCTGGAAGACACCTTCTTCAAGCAGTGGTACAGGAAGAAGTCTGCATCCTTCAAGAAAAACATGATTTTCATGCACGACAATGCTCCATCACACGCGTCCAAGTACTCCACAGCGTGGCTGGCAAGAAAGGGTATAAAAGAAGAAAATCTAATGACATGGCCTCCTTGTTCACCTGATCTGAACCCCATTGAGAACCTGTGGTCCATCATCAAATGTGAGATTTACAAGGAGGGAAAACAGTACACCTCTCTGAACAGTGTCTGGGTGGCTGTGGTTGCTGCTGCACGCAATGTTGATGGTGAACAGATCAAAACACTGACAGAATCCATGGATGGCAGGCTTTTGAGTGTCCTTGCAAAGAAAGGTGGCTATATTGGTCACTGATTTGTTTTTGTTTTGTTTTTGAATGTCAGAAATGTATATTTGTGAATGTTGAGATGTTATATTGGTTTCACTGGTAAAAATAAATAATTGAAATGGGTATATATTTGTTTTTTGTTAAGTTGCCTAATAATTATGCACAGTAATAGTCACCTGCACACACAGATATCCCCCTAAAATAGCTAAAACTAAAAACAAACTAAAAACTACTTCCAAAAATATTCAGCTTTGATATTAATGAGTTTTTTGGGTTCATTGAGAACATGGTTGTTGTTCAATAATAAAATTAATCCTCAAAAATACAACTTGCCTAATAATTCTGCACTCCCTGTATATGCACAGAGAATATTTTTTACAGATGTTTTTAGTTATTGATGACCTTGCTTTTGGATAGAATTTCAGTAACTAAAAACTTCTGTAAAAAAACAAATGCTGTGTGCTTATATAGAGCCCTATTCAATTGGCTGAATCGCAATTTAATAAGGCTGTAAGTAAAGATTACCATTTTTTGTAAAGGGGTCACTTCATACTGAATTTAAATGTGTGGAGTCTGTTGTGAAACTAAAATACACACGGTGCAGGCAAAATCAATGTACTTTCAGCTACTACTGAGAAATGTATTTTTATCTAGTTACAGTGAAGATCTTGCTTTTGTATAGTAGTTCACCAACTTAAAACTTCTAGAAAAAACATATGCTCTGTGGTTATAGAGCCCTATTCAATTGGCCAAATCCCAATTTAATAAGGCTGAGAGTGTTCACTTTTAAAAATTACACTACTTTATTTAAAGAGGGAGGGGAGGGGGAGACAGAAGGAGGGGGAGGGAGAGGGAGGGGAGAGAGAGCGAAGGATGGGGAGAGAGAGGAGGGAGAGAGAGAAAGAGGAGGCATAGAGTGAGAGAGAGGGAGTGGAGAGAGAGAGAACTGAGAGAGGAGACAGAAAGAGAAGGAGGGGGCGAGAGGAGGGGATAGAGTGAATGAGGGGGAGAGAGAGAGATAAAGAGGAGAGAGAGAAGGAGAGGAGAGAGAGCGAGAGAAAGAAAGAGTGGGAGAGAGATAAGGGGAGAGAGGAAGGGAGAGAGAGAGAGGAGGGGGAAAGAAAGGAGGTGGAGGGAGAGATAGAAAGTGAGGGAGAGAAAGGAGAGAGGAGGAGGAGGGAGAGAGGGAGGGAGGGAAGGAGGGAAGGGAGAGATACAGAGAGCACGCAGAGCGCAGAGAGACAGAACAGACAATTGAACATATGATACTGTCATTTATGACGGGCAAGTTACTTGTGTGTTAATAAAAGACAAAAAAAACTGTAATGCAAAAACTGCAATAAAATACAAAGCTATAGTATGTTGCATGCAGTGCAAGCCTTTATATAAAGAACATTAGGGATGCTGCAACAAAGTTAAGTGTATTAACACTTCATTTTGTTATTTCATACAATAAAATTAAATTATTCAGAAATTCACAGTGTGAGTGGTCACCAAATGTGGATTTGATGTGACAGGACAGCACTCAGGACATAGTAAAAAAACTATTTATTGCAGTGTCAGAGTTTCAATTCCAAACGCAAATTTCTCTGTCTCAAGATTATTTTTTTTAAAGACAATTTAGAGGTTGACAAAGTTATCACATTTCGGAAATATGCACGGGACTTAGGAGCCATGCAGCATCTTGTAGGAGTCAGTTACACTTTGAGATAAATCTTAAGCTATTTTCTATTTTTCAGGTGGCTGATATCTCTATATGACTTTCAAACTCGTAACCTATTCCTAAGAACAGGACTTGCGATAGGCGGGGACTGCTTTACACTTCGTCGGCATGATGACATCACTGTAGAAGACTATAAGTTGCACTTGAAGAGAGCACTTGCTAGAAAGAAGATATTAGACATGCTAAGTGAAACCAACAGCCTGGACAGCAACTAAGACGTGATATAATGCTATGCTCAGTAGCCAAGGAGAGGACTGGACATTAAATCACTTGCACTTAGCCTCTCACCTCCATATTTACAATTAAAATCTTTATCAAAAAAGTATGTTTCATGTATTTGATGTAGTCTATTATGGACATCTGTATACCTCTAAAAGAAAGACATTTTCTGTAATTGTATATCTTTTTCAACTACTCTGGGCATGATAAAAATTACTTTGATTATCCAGAGGCAACCAAAAAAGCAATAACATAAAAGTATATTGTTTAAAAGCCCAAATGTTTATTCTATAAGTGTTTACATGCTGTACTTCAAGGCTATTAGAGGAAGAAGAAAATAAGCAGAAAAATAATTTACCTAATAATTGTGTTATATGACACTGTCCATGTTACGTGCTAACATTCAGCTCACGTTTTCTTCGTATCTATATAGTGTCATTTGCATTTTATTTCCTAACAGCAAAATAAACGTGTCAAACAAAATTGTCGTGTTTATGTGACTCTAAAGTGGTGCATGCTCATAGTTTCACGAAATTTACAATTGTAAACGAATGACCACATTAAAGCTCCTTCTCTACATCAGTAATACCATCTTATTTTAGAAAAACAATTAATAATCAGCAGAAATGTATATTTTGTTGCACCACATCATAATTAAATAATATAAAGGCAAACTGTGTCAGACAGAATTGGGAAAACTTTAATCATTTTCATCAATGTTATATTCTCAGGACTTGGAAAACATAGAGAAGGGAATTTTATGTACTAATAGAATATAGGTCCCCCTTCAGTATTTGTATGTAATTAGTCTTCCTATTAATGTGCAAAACATTATAACATTTGAAAAAAAAGACTATATATACATTTTTGTGTTTTTAAACTTACAATTGAGCTCGTGGAGTTTTTGGGAATTGTTATCCAACATTTCTGGACTAAGCCTTTTATTCTTTTAGGCAAAATAAAACACTATGGATCTTTATTTGAATCGATTTACCAGAGCAGGACCATTGGTTTTATGGGCTTAATGTGGATTTTGGGGACAATTATATTTCAAGGAAAAAGGAACTTCTTTGTTATGCATGAAATTAACAATATTAGCAGGTTTGTAAGCCATAAAAAAACATTTTTCATTGTAAACCGGTATGTTTAAAGTGTCTGGGGTGGGGTGCAGGAATCCATTTTCTATGTGTTTCGTTTCCATAGAGCTAGATAATGGGTATGTGTGTTTGTAGTTATCGGTGGGGGGGAGGGAACAGGCGAAGCCCTTTTTTAATAACTGGATACAATTGAAATTGACACCACACCCTCCCCCTCACAGGCCCAGAAGTGTAAAGTGAATACATTAAGGGAGATAATTGAATCAGTTGATACAAGTACTGCTCTTAAAAATGGAAATGCCCCTCACACGCACACACGTGCATACTTTCATGGATACCAACAGGGTACAGCAGAGACATCAAACTATTGTTTATAGTTAAAATAAATAGCTTTAGGACCTTTTCTCTTCTTAATTATGTTTTTAGACAGACACAAGATTTATATACAAGTTTGGTCTGTGCTTCAGGTACGATGTTCTTATGATTGATTAATGTCTACCAACCCAGGCCCGGTGCCAGTCCTCAGGGATGAGAAGCGCTTAACACTTTATATATACTATCAACAATAGCCATAATTATAGCTAGATTATAGAATGTAAAAGCTAGTAAACTGCACTCCATTTAAATGAGTGTAAATCTAGATGGGAATTAAGTAAATCACATTAATTATCACCTTGTTAAATATGTTTTGGATCTTACAGCCAGTTCCCATGATCACCGGACCGAAAAAAAAGTTTTAGATCCACTGGTCTATAGGATCTATTTACAGTTGTTAAGATTCATCTACACATTAGAACATAATTAAAAGTTATGTTTGATGTGCTAAAAGAGTTTATAAGAGATATCATCTGCAGCTCTGTGGTACAAGTTTAAGAATTAGTAGTTGTTTAAGCTGTGAAAGGTGGTTGATTTGTGAATCCCCCAACCAGACATGTAGAAAGGACACCGAGCAGGGCTTGATGTCTGGTGATGTAGCTATAGATTTAAATAGTCATTTCTATACTAGCAAAACAGATATTGTAGTTCCTGAGTGCACTAGACAGACATTAAAGTCTAAGCATAATGCTAAAAATGTGCTTTGTGCCAAATGCACAAATACTTTCAGTCTTGGAAATAATAATCCAGGACTTAACTTCAATAATTACTGCAGACAATTTAGACTTGATGGCTATATCAGGGAATCCTGTTATAATCATTCACATGAATCGAGAAAGGAAAAAGCAACTGTATTTCAGAATACCAAAGAAAATATTGAGAGCATTTTGGTAACTGTAGAAAGAGAGTGACGTTTTCAGGAGTGGGGTAATATAGGAATGCAGGACAATATTGGGAATTGGACAGAGCACTAGTTAAAGAAATAACTAAAATGACAATGAAGAATGAGATAATAGTAATAGATTTGGCAGATGTGGACTGGAGGTTTCCTACTGCTGGATCTGCCAGGAGAATCGGCCTTGGGAGTTATTATATGAGGGAAATTCTTGTAAAATAGTTGTAAGGGACCCTGTAAATAGGCTACAAAATTGTTTGCAATAAATAAACGAAGAGTATTATTAATAGTAATAGTAACAAAACAACATCAATTGTGGACAATGACGTTTGATGTGGACCTTGAATTTCACATTTAAATTTGGATAAAATTTGGATAAAAAGGAGTGTAATGCTGGAAGACCTTAGAAAGGTATTGTCTTAAACTACATGACTGATGGGTATTGTTCTAGAAATTAATCTACCTCTACTCTACCACCACAGCTATCCTACCCTTTACAATTATTCTCGCTATTACCCTGACACTACACAAATCTAACCCATTTATTACTGTCAATCATTACATTAAATTAAATTATTTTATAACTAGAATATTGCCCATCAAAAAATTACGGCAATGAAATTGTAAGTGAGCTAATGCTATTTGGTGTATGGCAATCAAATAAACAATACATTAATAAAGGAATATACTTTACCTATTTGGAAGTAATATATGCAGGAAGCATTCTGTTGAAGAGCTGGCAATCTGTTTTCATGTTACTGTAGCATTCAATGTGTGTTGTCCCTGCTGTGGAGCTGCTGTGTAAGTGTCAGCAATGTGTGCAGTGTGTAGTGTAAATAGGCTGCGTGCCCGAGCGAAATCCGTTAGGGTAGCTGTGTACTTTCGCATTCAGGAAGTTAGTGTTGTAAAATTGCGGCTAATGTGTGGCTGCTTTTGCGTCCTTGTTCTTGGACCTCGTCCGGCTTTTTTGGAAAGTCTGTATGTGCTTGGTGGTGTTTTGCTTAGGGTCCAGTAGCCTCGTTTTTGTTTTTTTCGGCGGTCATTTTTTCTCTCGCTTAGGGGTTTTTCAGGTCTCTAAACTTTGGAAGTTGGATTTAAATCGAGGTGTAACTTCACTTGCAGAGGTCCTGGGTGCCCCCCCTTGCTGCGGGTATGTTTTTTATGTGTTTTTTGTCTGTATTTATTGAGTTTCTAATGTTTTCAGGTTCGCGCGGGTCGGCCGTCATAGTCGTATTTTTGAAAAGGTTGTAATGTTTTTTTTTCTAAGTACCGCGTCTCGTATTTGTTTGTCGTAAGTCCGTAAATGTTGCAAGGTCCGCAGTTGCTGGCAAGGAGCGCCTTCTGCGCTACTTGCCAGCAGCTGAGGACCTCGCTTTGATCAGACTCCAGCTTTATACTCTCTTTCTCAATGCTGATCAGACTCCACTATTTTTCCATATGCCTCGCAACAGCACTATTGCGCTAAAAGGAACATCAATTGTATCTATGAAAACCAGTGGTAAGGAGAAATTATGGTGCACGGTAATGCTTGCCGTTACAGCTGATGGAAGGAAGTTACCGGCTTACATCATTTTCACAATGAAAACAATACCTAAGGGAATACAATTTCACAGTGGAATTCATGTACGAGTGCAACTAAAGGGTTGGATGGACTTAGAACTCATGTTGAACTGGATCAAAACTGCTCATTTTAGATCATTTCCAAAGTCACATCGTGAATGAAGTGAAGCAGCTTCTCCATGAAAATAAGACACCACAGGTAGTCATTCCCAGTGGCCTAACCTCTATCTTGCAGCCACTGGATGTATGTGTAAAACCCTTTAAAGACTACTTGTGGCGTTTCTACAACGAGTGTATGATGAGTGGTGATCACCAGTTGATGCCCACTGGAAATATTAATTGAATGTCTTTGGAACTGATATGCACATGGGTAATTAAGAGTTGGGATCTTATACAACACAAGACAGTAGTCAAAAGCTTCAAAAAGACGGGAATATCGAATGCACTCTATGGATCTGAAGATGACACACTGTGGCAGAGCGACAACAAAGTAAGCACATCTGATATGAGTGGTGCTTAGGACAGCGCTTTAGATAAGAACAATGATAGCAGCGCAGAATCTTTGGACACAGAAGATTAAATTCCTTCTCATGCTCAAAGCTTACATTATTCTGTAGTGTTGTACGTATTTAAGATTCTTGAAAAAAATCAATGTTGAGAAAAACTCATAGGCCCCTATTCAGTTGAGCAATTGTTAGTTACTGGAGCCCGTAAACTAATTTGCTATTTAATTGTCAAAATCGTCACTCCAATCCATCTAAGCCTATGGCCTCTATTCAACTGGAAGCTTGATTGATTGAATCACTCTGTAACTGTTGCAACTTTCAACAGTTACAGAGCAATTCAATTGATCAAGCCCACAGCTAAAGCCTAAACCGTAAACCATGCACCCGTAAGTAGCATTTCAGAGAATGATCATGATCAATTAAGCAGGGCCATACCTATCGATTTAGAAACAGCCAATAGTAAATGAGGCCGTCATCATGACACCAGTAAAACATGGTGGTTAAATGTTAATCAATTAGTGTTTAGAAGTCCGATATGCGATCAGAGTCGCAATCTGCCAATGTAGAAAATAATAACAATGAATTAAGGAAATGTTATAGTCCATGTGGGTGGCCAGATTTGTATTAATTTCTTGATTACCGAGATTGCCGAGGTTGTGCAATTAATTCTAATATCTTACTTTATCTATCTTTTAAAGTGCATAATTGATTTATTATTTGCATTAACATTTGCATTTATCAGGTGTTTACCCTCTTGCGAGTCCTATCTGATACCTGTAGGATTTTCTTCTACATTTGCCATTTACGGGTGTGAAAATAAATGCAGGCTTAAGGAATTGTAGCAATTGAATAGCGATTTGCGACTGTAAACGCTTGAAAGATCAAACGCTTAGATAAGTTGGAGTTACGATTTTGACAACCACAAGAATTTTCAGTCTGTAACCCGCAGATCGTTTGTGGATAGCTAAAAGCAATTGAATAGCAAATTAGATTACGGGCTACATTACGGGCTGCAGTAACTTACAATTGCTCAACTGAATTGGGGCCATAGTTTATCTATTGCTTAAGTGTCATATTTATAGTGTGCTCATATGAAGAGTTTGTACAAAGTTTTCTTTAATAGCAGCTTTGACGTATTGCCTTTGTTATACAAAGAAAGAAACGCACACCATTCAAAAAAGCTCATATAATGGTCGCACCCCACTTTTTAAAAAAATAATTTGGCATAAAATCTGTGAGGATTATGCAGTGAAATACAGTGAACAGAAAGCAGAAAGTCTGCAAAGAAAAGTAATATGCTATATAAATTAGACAGTTCCTGTATTGGACCTTTGCTCTAGTAATAATTAAAGGAACACTGTGGACATATATTTAAAAAATACTCTACTACACTTGAAAATTAGCAAAAGGATCACAAGGATAAAGTAACAATAAAGTACTGGTAATCAATGTCTCCATTCAGTAGTTAATAATCAAAACCAAAATCAATCTTATCGATATAACATACCAGAATAATACAGCCTCTGATATATTTTATTTCTATACAATTCAGCTGATGTGGAATCTACCATAATGGTTTCTTCTGGTCAACTTCTTCAGATTCGAGGAGGATACCCAAGGATGTAATCAGAATCAACTGAGAAAATAAAACACAACCCTGCAGTAAGAATAGTTGGGCAAAGATAAAAATTAAAAGGCTGTGTTTATTTTATTTTGTGATGATAATTGATATGAGTCAATGAGATAAAGTCATTAGAATGACACCCAGATCATTTTAAAATGTACTGACCGGGATGCGTAGGAAACCAGCTCTAAATCTCCATCAATATGAGTAAACCAGTAAAGATGGGTCTACAGTATTTATTTATTTTCAGAGATTTTATTCCAGATGGCATGACTAGAGCTTCAGAACCAAGAAAAATGTAGAGTTTAACAATGATGAAGCTATCCAACTGCAACTTAGCTATTGATGGCATTATTGTTCATTTATATTATTGTTTACTTATATTATTACGGGCAGTTGCTCATCACATTTATGACCAACCAGAATTGGTTATTGAAAATCAGCCAGCCAGTAGACCACTAATTACATTTAATGTACGGTAGTTAACATCTCACCAACATGCAAGGGAAAAGATGGTCTGCCCAGTGGTCTTCATCTCCTGTCTGCCTAATAATCCAAACAGTAAATGTGTGTTGAAAAATCTGTTACAGTATGTAATGCCAGGCATGAGGAACCTGTTGCATCTTGCTTGATTCCATGTGGCCCTTAATATTTTTCAAGCCAATGCAAATAAAAATATATATATTTACATACCACATATGGTGTAATTACCATTATATCTCATGTTCCCTTAAGTATTAAGTATTAAGTATTGTACTCTGCACAAAGGGTGGAAAATGTGTTTAGGTTTTTAAAATAGATCAATAATTCACATATATATTGTCATTTTGAATTATCCCTTGAAGTCCCTTTCAAGAATCTGCATGAATTATAAGGCTGGAATCTGTAGCAGAGTGGTGGTGAAGTGATATTCACTCTATTTTAAAGATTTATTTTTATTAGTAAGCCATAAGTTTGATTCCCCTGTCTTCCACTTGTTTTTTGTTTTGTTTAACTAATGTACTTAATTGTTTATTTATTTATATATTTATATATCATTCATATGTGTGTTAATAAATACATTAGTCAATTTAAAAAGAAAAACAAGTGCGAGACATTGATTTAGAACCAATGACTCATACTAATGAAAACATTTTATGAAGCAACACCCTTTAAACTAAAGCAACACAATCTGCTATAAAAACGTATTTTTACAAGTTAGATTAATTTAATTTTTTGAACTATATATATTGTCCAGGTTAGTACCTGGGTTTGTGGGAGGGCCCTCTCTCGCTCTGCCTCTTCCTGTGGGAGGGTCCTTCTTCAGCCTTTATAAGCACTTGCTGTCAACATCCCCTTGCTCAGTTCATTCCTGAGCCCGTGTCTACAGGTTGTTTCTCTGCGCTCTCTTGTTTTTTAGCTTTCCAAGCCTGATATTGCTTTTGAAAGCCTCCTTTTGCAAATTTTGGCCTAAACCTGCAAACCTTCAGCCAACCTCCGGCTTTCCATAACTCCTAAACCAGCCTTCGCAAGTTTACCTCGTTCACGCTTTTCATATGAACCAAACCTATCTTCGCAGGCTTACCTCATTCACGTTTTCCATACGATCCAAACCAGCCTTCATAGGCTTACCTCGTTCATGCTCCCATATGAACCAAACCAGTCTTTGCAGGCTTACCTCGTTTACACTTTCCATACGACCCATATCAGCCTTCACAAGCATTACCTCGTTCACATTTTTCCATTAAGTCCATTATGTAATAATTATATAATTTTGTGAATTAGTTATTTCAAAATTATATATATAGTATACAGTATACAGTTACCTCATATTCACATATGTTTTATTATATAACAAAAAGAACATATTTCTGATTTTTTTAAACAGTAAAAAAATATCTATTTGGGTGGGGAATTGGACCCACAGACTAGAGCATTACTAAAAATAAAACACGTTTTCTGAATGCTTTCTCACCCTCTATCTAATGAGGACTTTTGCGGTCCTCCATTCCACGTGTTCTCTAGTTTAAAATAAAATGCTCCCTTATTCCTGTGGGCGTTTTTTTCCAGTAGGATAAAGAACCATTATATGGCTCCTTTCAAAAACAAGGGGAAGGGGTTAAATAATAAAAAAAAAACATATGCAAGGGGGTTTATGACTATTCCCTATGATTCCTCCTAAAACCTGTACAAACGCTATGAGCAGCAACTAAATTTAACCTTAATGCCACAGAGGACTCCGTGGCATCTATATTTCATGCCCCCCCCCGGTTATGGTTAATGGGGGTATGTTGAGGATCCCCATGATACAGAGGTTCATACTAGGTGCCATGGGGATCCATTAGAACCTGTATGGCACAATGTTAATGTTAGGTGTTATAGGGGTTAAAAGGCCTAGAGCTTTGGAATGGGGCATGCCTGGGGATCAACCGGCTAATAGCGGATATTGGGGGGAAATCCACAGGCTCAAAGATGGAAGGGAGGGATTAGTAAATAGGGGAGGCGGTATTAACCCCTTAATTGTATCAGATTTGGAGAAATCGAGCCTCAAATTCAACACAATTAAGGAGTTACTGTAGCTTGTTGGTAGCATTTTTATTGCCTCTATGGTTAGTTGAAAGTACACATAGGATTTTGTAATAATCTCAGCACTCGAAAGGATTTACGAGTAACCATAGATTTCACTACTGAGACAATGTGATGTCCCTTTAGGAAACATCTGCATTAGAGATGTCGCGAATAGTTCGCCGGCCGGCGAACATAGCATGTTTGCGTTCGCGGCGAACTGCGATCATATGCGATATTCAACCCGCCCCCTATACTTTATCATTGAGCAAACTTTGACCCTGCAACTCACAGTCAGCAGACATATTCCAGCCAATCAGCATCATACCTTGCCTTCCACACCCTTCTACCTCATGGACAGCAGCCATTTTGGAATCATAACTAACTTGCAGTCTTACTGAGAGGAGGCTGAGTGTAGGTGATACTGCATCAATAGGGAAAACCATAGCTAGGCTACTGTACACAGTGTGCAATACAGTCCTGAAGGACTCTTTTGATCTCTGCTGCAAGGACACCCCTGTGTCTCTTCCCCTCCTTATCATCATCCTCACCTTAGCACCCAACCCTAACACCCCTCACACTTATCCCTAACACCTAACCCTAACATCCCTCACCCTAACACCTAACCCCAACACCCCTTACACTTATCCCTAACACCCCTCACCCTAACACCTAACCCTAACACCCATCACACTTATCCCTAACACCCCTCACCCTAACACCTAACCCTAACACCCCTCACACTTATCTCTAACACCCCTCACCCTAACCCTAACACCCCTCACACTTATCCCTAACACCCCTCACCCTAACACCTAACCCTAACAACCCTCACACTTATCCATAACACCCCTCACCCTAACCCTAACACTCCTCACACTTATCCCTAACACCCCTTACCCTAACCCTAACACCCCTCACACTTATCCCTAACACCTAACCCTAACATCCCTCACCCTAACACCTAACCCTAACACCCCTTACAGTTATCCCTAACACCGCTCACCCTAACACCTATCCCTAATGCCCCTCACACTTATCACTAACACCCCTCACCCTAACACCTAACCCTAACACCCCTCACACTTATCCCTAACACCCATCACCCTAACACCCCTCATACTTATCCCTAACACCTAACCCTAACATCCCTCACCCTAACACCTAACCCTAACACCCCTTACACTTATCCCTAACACCCCTTACACTAACACCCCTCACACTTATCCCTAACACCCCTCACCCTAACACCTAACTCTAACACCCCTCACACTTATCCCTAACACCCATCACCCTAACACCCCTCATACTTATCCCTAACACCTAACCCTAACATCCCTCACCCTAACACCTAACCCTAACACCCCTTACACTTATCCCTAACACCCCTTACACTAACACCCCTCACACTTATCCCTAACACCCCTCACCCTAACACCTAACCCTAATACCCCCTTACACTTATCCCTAACATCCCTCACCCTAACACCTAACCCTAACACCCCTTACACTTATCCCTAACACCCCTTACACTAACACCCCTCACACGTATCCCTAACACCCCTCACCCTATAACCTAACCCTAATACCCCCTTACACGTATCCCTAACAGCCCTTACCCTAACACCTAACCTAAAATCCCTTACCCTAACACCCATCACACTTATCCCTAACACCCTTTACCCTAACCCTAACACCCCTCACACTTATCCCTAACACCTAACCCTAACATCCCTCACCTTAACACCTAACCCTAACACCCCTTACACTTATCCCTAACACCCCTCACCCTAACACCTAACCCTAACACCCCTCACACTTATCCCTAGCACCCATCACCCTAACCCTAACACCCCTCATACTTATCCCTAACACCTAACCCTAACATCCCTAACCCTAAAACCTAACCCTAACACCCCTTACACTTATCCCTAAAACCCCTTACACTAACACCCCTCACACTTATCCCTAACACCCCTCACCCTAACACCTAACCCTAATACCCCCTTACACTTATCCCTAACAGCCCTTACCCTAATACCTAAACCTAACATCCCTTACCATAACACCCAACACACTTATCCCTAACACCCCTTACCCTAACCCTAACACCCCTCACACTTATCCCTAACACCTAACCCTAACATCCCTCACCCTAACACCTAACACTAACACCCATTACACTTATCCCTAACACCCCTCAACCTAAAACCTAACCCTAACACCCCTCACACTTATCCCTAACACAACTCACCCTAACCCTAACACCCCTCACACTTATCCCTAACACTCCTTACCCTAACCCTAACACCCCTCACACTTATCCCTAACACCTAACCCTAACATCCCTCACTCTAACACCTAACCCTAACACCCCTTACAGTTATCCCTAACACCGCTCACCCTAACACCTATCCCTAATGCCCCTCACACTTATTACTAACACCCCTCACCCTAACACCTAACCCTAACACCCCTCACACTTATCCCTAACACCCATCACCCTAACACCCCTCATACTTATCCCTAACACCTAACCCTAACATCCCTCACCCTAACACCTAACCCTAACACCCCTTACACTTATCCCTAACACCCCTTACACTAACACCCCTCACACTTATCCCTAACACCCCTCACCCTAAAACCTAACCCTAATACCCCCTTACACGTATCCCTAACAGCCCTTACCCTAACACCTAACCTAACATCCCTTACCCTAACACCCATCACACTTATCCCTAACACCCTTTACCCTAACCCTAACACCCCTCACACTTATCCCTAACACCTAACCCTAACATCCCTCACCCTAACACCTAACACTAACACCCATTACACTTATCCCTAACACCCCTCACCCTAACACCTAACCCTAACACCCCTCACAATTATCCCTAGCACCCATCACCCTAACCCTAACACCCCTCATACTTATCCCTAACACCTAACCCTAACATCCCTAACCCTAAAACCTAACCCTAACACACCTTACACTTATCCCTAAAACCCCTTACACTAACACCCCTCACACTTATCCCTAACACCCCTCACCCTAACACCTAACCCTAATACCCCCTTACACTTATCCCTAACAGCCCTTACCCTAATACCTAACCCTAACATCCCTTACCATAACACCCAACACACTTATCCCTAACACCCCTTACCCTAACCCTAACACCCCTCACACTTATCCCTAACACCTAACCCTAACATCCCTCACCCTAACACCTAACACTAACACCCATTACACTTATCCCTAACACCCCTCAACCTAAAACCTAACCCTAACACCCCTCACACTTATCCCTAACACAACTCACCCTAACCCTAACACCCCTCACACTTATCCCTAACACTCCTTACCCTAACCCTAACACCACTCACACTTATCCCTAACACCTAACCCTAACATCCCTCACCCTAACACCTAACCCTAACACCCCTTACACTTATCCCTAACACCCCTCACCCTAACACCTAACCCTAACATCCCTTACCCTAACACCCATCACACTTATCCCTAACACCCCTTACCCTAACCCTAACACCCCTCACACTTATCCATAACACCCATCAACCTAACACCTAACCCTAACATTCTCACACTTATCCCTAAGACCTAACACCCCTCACACTTATTCGTAACATGCCTTACCCTAACACCTAACCCTAACATCCCTTACCCTAACACCCATCACACATATCCCTAACACCCCTTACCCTAACCTTAACACCCCTCACACTTATCCATAACACCCATCAACCTAACACCTAACCCTAACATTCTCACACTTATCCCTAAGACCTAACACCCCTCACACTTATTCGTAACATGCCTTACCCTAACACCTAACCCTAACATCCCTTACCCTAACACCCATCACACTTATCCCTAACACCCCTTACCCTAACCTTAACACCCCTCACACTTATCCATAACACCCATCAACATAACACCTAACATTCTCACACTTATCCCTTAAGACCTAACACCCCCCACACTTATTCCTAACACCCCTCACCCTAACACCTAACCCTAATACCCCCTTACACTTATCCCTAACAGCCCTTACCCTAACACCTAACCCTAACATCCCTTACCCTAACACCCATCACACTTATCCCTGTGTCTCTGTTCATTTATATTATTGTTTACTTATATTATTACGGGCAGTTGCTCATCACATTTATGACCAACCAGAATTGGTTATTGAAAATCAGCCAGCCAGTAGACCTCTAATTACATTTAATGTATGGTAGTTAACATCTCACCAACATGCAAGGGAAAAGATGGTCTGCCCAGTAGTCTTCATCTACTGTCTGCCTAATAATCCAAACAGTAAATGTGTGTTGAAAAATCTGTTACAGTATGTAATGCCAGGCATGAGGAACCTGTTGCATCTTGCTTGATTCCATGTGGCTCTTAATATTTTTCAAGCCAATGCAAATAAAAATATATATATTTACATACCACATATGGTGTAATCACCATTATATCTCATGTTCCCTTAAGTATTAAGTATTGTACTCTGCACAAAGGGTGGAAAATGTGTTTAGGTTTTTAAAATAGATCAAGAATTCACATATATATTGTCATTTTGAATTATCCCTTAAAGTCCCTTTCAAGAATCTGCATGAATTATAAGGCTGGAATCTGTAGCAGAGTGGTGGTGAAGTGATATTCACTCTATTTTAAAGATTTATTTTTATTAGTAAGCCATAAGTTTGATTCCCCTGTCTTCCACTTGTTTTTTGTTTTGTTTAACTAATGTACTTATTTGTTTATTTATTTATATATTTATATATCAATCATATGTGTGTTAATAAATACATTAGTCAATTTAAAAAGAAAAACAAGTGCGAGACATTGATTTAGAACCAATGACTCATACTAATGAAAACATTTTATGAAGCAACACACTTTAAACTAAAGCAACACAATCTGCTATAAAAACGTATTTTTACAAGTTAGATTAATTTAATTTTTTGAACTATATATATTGTCCAGGTTAGTACCTGGGTTTGTGGGAGGGCCCTCTCTCGCTCTGCCTCTTCCTGTGGGAGGGTCAATCTTCAGCCTTTATAAGCACTTGCTGTCAACATCCCCTTGCTCAGTTCATTCCTGAGCCCGTGTCTACAGGTTGTTTCTCTGCGCTCTCTTGTTTTTTAGCTTTCCAAGCCTGATATTGCTTTTGAAAGCCTCCTTTTGCAAATTTTGGCCTAAACCTGCAAACCTTCAGCCAACCTCCGGCTTTCCATAACTCCTAAACCAGCCTTCTCAAGTTTACCTCGTTCACGCTTTTCATATGAACCAAACCCATCTTCGCAGGCTTACCTCATTCACGTTTTCCATACGATCCAAACCAGCCTTCATAGGCTTACCTCGTTCATGCTCCCATATGAACCAAACCAGTCTTTGCAGGCTTACCTCGTTTACACTTTCCATACGACCCATATCAGCCTTCACAGGCATTACCTCGTTCACATTTTTCCATTAAGTCCATTATGTAATAATTATATAATTTTGTGAATTAGTTATTTCAAAATTATATATATAGTATACAGTATACAGTTACCTCATATTCACATATGCTTTATTATATAACAAAAAGAACATATTTCTGATTTTTTTAAACAGTAAAAAAATATCTATTTGGGTGGGGAATTGGACCCACAGACTAGAGCATTACTAAAAATAAAACACGTTTTCTGAATGCTTTCTCACCCTCTATCTAATGAGGACTTTTGCGGTCCTCCATTCCACGTGTTCTCTAGTTTAAAAGAAAATGCTCCCTTATTCCTGTGGGCGTTTTTTTTCCAGTAGGATAAAGAACCATTATATGGCTCCTTTCAAAAACAAGAGGAAAGGGTTAAATAATTAAAAAAACATATGCAGGGGGTTCATGACTATTCCCTATGATTCCTCCTAAAACCTGTACAAACGCTATGAGCGGCAACTAAATTTAACCTTAATGCCACAGAGGACTCCGTGGCATCTATATTTCATGCCCCTCCCCCCTCGGTTATGGTTAATGGGGGTATGTTGAGGATCCCCATGATACTAGGTGCCATGGGGATCCATTAGAACCTGTATGGCACAATGTTAATGTTAGGTGTTATAGGGGTTAAAAGGCCTAGAGCTTTGGAATGGGGCATGCCTGGGGATCAACCGGCTAATAGTGGATATTGGGGGGAAATCCACAGGCTCATAGAGGGAAGGGAGGGGTTAGTAAATAGGGGAGGCGGTATTAACCCTTTAATTGTATCAGATTTTGAGAAATCGAGCCTCAAATTCAACACACTTAAGGAGTTACTGTAGCTTGTTGGTAGCATTTTTATTGCCTCTATGGTTAGTTGAAAGTACACATAGGATTTTGTAATAATCTCAGCACTCGTAAGGATTTACGAGTAACCATAGATTTCACTACTGAGACAATGTGATGCCCCTTTAGAAAACATCAGCATTAGAAATGTCGCGAATAGTGATGTCGCGAACATAAAATTTTCGCTTTGCGAATCGCGAACGCGAACCGCCGCAAATGTTCGCGAACCAGCGAACATCGTTGAACCGCCATAGACTTCAATGGGCAGGCGAATTTTAAAACCCACAGGGACGCTTTCTGGCCACAATAGTGATGGGAAAGTTGTTTCAACGGGACTATCACCTGGACTGTGGCATGCCGGAGGGGGATCCATGGCAATACTCCCATGGAAAATTACATAGTTGATACAGAGTCTGGTTTTAAGCCATAAAGGGCATAAATTACCTAACATTCCTAAATTGTTTGGAATAACGTGTTTTAAAACATCAGGTATGATGTTGTATCGATCAGGTAGTGTAAGGGTTAGGCCCGCTTCACAGTGACAGACCAAACTCCCCATTTAACGCACCGCAAACAACCACAAACAGTCCATTTGCACAACCGCAAACTCCCCATTTGCACAAGGTTGGATACCAAGCTAGCCATGTCCCGTTCCTTGTCCTCACTGATGTCATTGAAGGTCTCTTCCTCCACCCAGCCACCAAGGGTCCCCGAAAGGTGACAACAAGCCCCCTGGGACGCCTGCTGTGTTTGGTCTTCCACCTCCTCAAAGCCACCTTCCTCCTCTGACTCCTCTTCTTCAGACTTCTCTCACTGCATTGCCTCTCTCTGCATTATTATAAGGTGTGTTAAGTAGTACTACTCTTATCAGTTTAAAACCTGTTACAGCACATATCAGGGGGCGTGTGTAAGGCCTGGATTTTTAGAACCAGGAGATGGAAAAAGATGCTTTGTTGGTCGTATCACTTCAATTTTGGGGCACGGCACGTGCAGTCAAAGGTGCCACCAGATAGGAGTGGCGTGTTTGTAAGTACTACTCTTATCAGTTTAATACTTATTACGTCATCTATCAGGGGGCGTGTATAAGGCCTGGATTTTTAGAACCAGGAGATGGAAAAAGATGCTTTGTTGGTCGTATCACTTCAATTTTGCGGCACGGCACGTGCAGTCAAAGGTGCCACCAGATAGGAGTGGCGTGTTTGTAAGTACTACTCTTATCAGTTTAATACTTGTTACGTCGCCTGTCAGGGGGCGTGTATAAGGCCTGGATTTTTAGAACCAGGAGATGGAAAAAGATGCTTTGTTGGTTGTATCACTTCAATTTTGGGGCACGGCACGTGCAATCAAAGGTGCCACCAGATAGGAGTGGCGTGTTTGTAAGTACTACTCTTATCAGTTTAATACTTGTTACGTCACCTATCAGGGGGCGTGTATAAGGCCTGGATTTTTAGAACCAGGAGATGGAAAAAGATGCTTTGTTGGTCGTATCACTTCAATTTTGGGGCACGGCACGTGCAGTCAAAGGTGCCACCAGTAAGGAGTGGCGTGTTTGTAAGTACTACTCTTATCAGTTTAATACTTGTTACGTCACCTATCAGGGGGCATGTATAAGGCCTGGATTTTTAGAACCAGGAGATGGAAAAAGATGCTTTGTTGGTCGTATCACTTCAATTTTGGGGCACGGCACGTGCAGTCAAAGGTGCCACCAGATAGGAGTGGCGTGTTTGTAAGTACTACTCTTATCAGTTTAATACTTGTTACGTCACCTATCAGGGGGCGTGTATAAGGCCTGGATTTTTAGAACCAGGAGATGGAAAAAGATGCTTTGTTGGTCGTATCACTTCAATTTTGGGGCACGGCACGTGCAATCAAAGTTGCTACCAGATAGGAGTGGCGTGTTTGTAAGTACTACTCTTATCAGTTTAATACTTGTTACGTCACCTATCAGGGGGCGTGTATAAGGCCTGGATTTTTAGAACCAGGAGATGGAAAAAGATGCTTTGTTGGTCGTATCACTTCAATTTTGGGGCACGGCACGTGCAATCAAAGGTGCCACCAGATAGGAGTGGCGTGTTTGTAAGTACTACTCTTATCAGTTTAATACTTGTTACCTCACCTATCAGGGGGCGTGTATAAGGCCTGGATTTTTAGAACCAGGAGATGGAAAAAGATGCTTTGTTGGTCGTATCACTTCAATTTTGGGGCACGGCATGTGCAGTCAAAGGTGCCACCAGTAAGGAGTGGCGTGTTTGTAAGTACTACTCTTATCAGTTTAATACTTGTTACGTCACCTATCAGGGGGCGTGTATAAGGCCTGGATTTTTAGAACCAGGAGATGGAAAAAGATACTTTGTTGGTCGTATCACTTCAGTTTTGGGACACGGCACGTGAAGTCAAAGGTGCCACCAGATAGGAGTGGCGTGTTTGTAAGTACTACTCTTATCAGTTTAATACTTGTTACGTCACCTATCAGGGAGCGTGTATAAGGCCTGGATTTTTAGAACCAGGAGATGGAAAAAGATGCTTTGTTGGTCGTATCACTTCAATTTTGGGGCACGGCATGTGCAATCAAAGGTGCCACCAGATAGGAGTGGCGTGTTTGTAAGTACTACTCTTATCAGTTTAATACTTGTTACGTCACCTATCAGGGGGCGTGTATAAGGCCTGGATTTTTAGAACCGGGAGATGGAAAAAGATGCTTTGTTGGTCGTATCACTTCAATTTTGGGGCACGGCACGTGCAGTCAAAGGTGCCACCAGATAGGAGTGGCGTGTTTGTAAGTACTACTCTTATCAGTTTAATACTTGTTACGTCACCTATCAGGGGGCGTGTATAAGGCCTGGATTTTTAGAACCAGGAGATGGAAAAAGATGCTTTGTTGGTCGTATCACTTCAATTTTGGGGCACGGCACGTGCAATCAAAGATTCTACCAGATAGGAGTGGCGTGTTTGTAAGTACTACTCTTATCAGTTTAATACTTGTTACGTCACCTATCAGGGGGCGTGTATAAGGCCTGGATTTTTAGAACCGGGAGATGGAAAAAGATGCTTTGTTGGTCGTATCACTTCAATTTTGGGGCACGGCACGTGCAGTCAAAGGTGCCACCAGATAGGAGTGGCGTGTTTGTAAGTACTACTCTTATCAGTTTAATACTTGTTACGTCACCTATCAGGGGGCGTGTATAAGGCCTGGATTTTTAGAACCGGGAGATGGAAAAAGATGCTTTGTTGGTCGTATCACTTCAATTTTGGGGCACGGCACGTGCAATCAAAGGTGCCACCAGATAGGAGTGGCGTGTTTGTAAGTACTACTCTTATCAGTTTAATACTTGTTACCTCACCTATCAGGGGGCGTGTATAAGGCCTGGATTTTTAGAACCAGGAGATGGAAAAAGATACTTTGTTGGTCGTATCACTTCAATTTTGGGGCACGGCATGTGCAGTCAAAGGTGCCACCAGTAAGGAGTGGCGTGTTTGTAAGTACTACTCTTATCAGTTTAATACTTGTTACGTCACCTATCAGGGGGCGTGTATAAGGCCTGGATTTTTAGAACCAGGAGATGGAAAAAGATACTTTGTTGGTCGTATCACTTCAATTTTGGGACACGGCACGTGAAGTCAAAGGTGCCACCAGATAGGAGTGGCGTGTTTGTAAGTACTACTCTTATCAGTTTAATACTTGTTACGTCACCTATCAGGGAGCGTGTATAAGGCCTGGATTTTTAGAACCAGGAGATGGAAAAAGATGCTTTGTTGGTCGTATCACTTCAATTTTGGGGCACGGCATGTGCAATCAAAGGTGCCACCAGATAGGAGTGGCGTGTTTGTAAGTACTACTCTTATCAGTTTAATACTTGTTACGTCACCTATCAGGGGGCGTGTATAAGGCCTGGATTTTTAGAACCGGGAGATGGAAAAAGATGCTTTGTTGGTCGTATCACTTCAATTTTGGGGCACGGCACGTGCAGTCAAAGGTGCCACCAGATAGGAGTGGCGTGTTTGTAAGTACTACTCTTATCAGTTTAATACTTGTTACGTCACCTATCAGGGGGCGTGTATAAGGCCTGGATTTTTAGAACCAGGAGATGGAAAAAGATGCTTTGTTGGTCGTATCACTTCAATTTTGGGGCACGGCACGTGCAATCAAAGATTCTACCAGATAGGAGTGGCGTGTTTGTAAGTACTACTCTTATCAGTTTAATACTTGTTACGTCACCTATCAGGGGGCGTGTATAAGGCCTGGATTTTTAGAACCGGGAGATGGAAAAAGATGCTTTGTTGGTCGTATCACTTCAATTTTGGGGCACGGCACGTGCAGTCAAAGGTGCCACCAGATAGGAGTGGCGTGTTTGTAAGTACTACTCTTATCAGTTTAATACTTGTTACGTCACCTATCAGGGGGCGTGTATAAGGCCTGGATTTTTAGAACCAGGAGATGGAAAAAGATGCTTTGTTGGTCGTATCACTTCAATTTTGGGGCACGGCACGTGCAATCAAAGTTGCTACCAGATAGGAGTGGCGTGTTTGTAAGTACTACTCTTATCAGTTTAATACTTGTTACGTCACCTATCAGGGGCCGTGTATAAGGCCTGGATTTTTAGAACCAGGAGATGGAAAAAGATGCTTTGTTGGTCGTATCACTTCAATTTTGGGACACGGCACGTGCAGTCAAAGGTGCCACCAGATAGGAGTGGCGTGTTTGTAAGTACTACTCTTATCAGTTTAATACTTGTTACGTCACCTATCAGGCGGCGTGTATAAGGCCTGGATTTTTAGAACCAGGAGATGGAAAAAGATGCTTTGTTGGTCGTATCACTTCAATTTTGGGTCACGGCATGTGCAATCAAAGGTGCCACCAGATAGGAGTGGCGTGTTTGTAAGTACTACTCTTATCAGTTTAATACTTGTTACGTCACCTATCAGGGGGCGTGTATAAGGCCTGGATTTTTAGAACCAGGAGATAGAAAAAGATGCTTTGTTGGTCGTATCACTTCAACTTTGGGGCACTTTGTGACATTAGCTTCTTACGCTCAAACATGTCCTTTACAGGCACCTGACTATGGGCAGATGAGCAGGAACTGTTTAAGGCGAGAGATGGAGTGGCGGATGGTTGAGAGGGGTCAAGGAGGACAGCAGTGGTTGATGTGGCTTATGATGCTGCAGCAGGAGGAGGATGGCGGCTTTGAGTTTGTGTGCTGCTTGTACTCATGTGTTGGTCTGGAGTCACCCAAACATTAGGTCTCAACCTGTAGAGGATAAGGGAACCAGGCTACTCTAGACCTCATTCATCATTATAGGTTTTGATAGATCGGTACTATGCGTGCAAGCTACTGTGACAACAGATATGAGTGGCACTGTGCACTTGCAGAAGTTGGTAGAGTAGACGCTGTAGGTCTGACACACACGCTTGCAGACAACTAACTGCTATGCAATCTATTACAGTATAATTATTTGTTTTTGTTTTAATTGTACACTACTGTTACACCAGATATGAGTGGTGTGTTAAGTAGTACTACTCCTATCAGTTTAATCCCTGTTATGTGCCTTTTTTGGGGGGTTTGGTTGTTGAAGCCACAGTGCAGCACCAGAGGCCAGAAAAATTAGGCATGTACACATGCCTGAAAAATTAGGTATTGTTGATCTTGCAGCGAGCAGAGAAGAAGGTAGGCCTGATTTAACGCCCCATCCCTGCATATCCACACTCAGAGATTGAGGGGGCGACCCTTACAAGGCCACGGGTCGGAGATATAAAGGGGGGCCATCCCAAATAAGCACACAAGCGGGGACAAAGGTAGTGAAGGGGACATAGAGGCCCATGGACTGACGGTCGCCATCTTGGCAGGAAAAGGGCCCAACAATTAAGCCAAACTGACCCCGCACAGGCAGCTACTTGAGTCAAACGCTGTACAATTACACCTTAATAAAGCTGAAACATGCAGCAGCAGGGATTCTAAACGGCCACACAGGGACAAGGTGGCTAACAGCCCCCACAGTCTCTGCACCACTCTTTTTAACAGATAACCCAAGGGGCTAACCAGGAACCTTGCCCACAAAAAAAAAAGCAGAATTTTATTGGAGGAATTATTAGTGTCTTTACCCCCCAAGAGAGGACATAATATACGGTATCTTTAGACTACCTGATGGCCAAACCTCCTTTAGCCCCAATGCTATCCAAGAAACATTTCAAAACTTCGATCAGACCATATATTCATCCCAATCCCGCTGCAGCGGATCTGACATAGAGTCCTTCCTACTACAGCAAGAAGTCCACAAAATACCTGTACCTCAATTGGACAGCTTGAACCTAGACATATCCCAAGAGGAAGTTAAATCTACAATCCAAGATCTTAAATTTGGCAAGTCCCCAGGGCCAGACGGTTTTACTCATCTGTACTATAAGAAATTTGAGCCCTTGCTTACCCCCGCAGCTAACATCTTTGTTTAACGCTATACTAAATGGAGAACCTATGCCCCCTTAATTGAATCAGGCCGACCTCATAGTCTTTCCAAAAGAGGGTAGGGACCCGAATCTCAAACTGTATTACAAGGCAGCGCAGCTGGCTTTCATTCCTCTGGCGCATTCTCCAAAACACATCAGCAGCTCTGGGTATTTATGGAAAATGTAAGCATGTCACCTTATACATGGGATACAGTAATATGGATTCCAGGCCTGTATACTTTTTTGAGAAACTTGAAAAAACCATTGATTAAGCACTCATTAAAAATCTGGACGGAGATGAACTGGACACAAAAACTGGACACTCGGGTATCAGATCTTATCCCTATCGTACCCAATCCCCACTTTAAGATACATCTTCTGGAAAGCTCTCTCAGTTGGTGGAAGTCTCAGAACCTACTAAGGGTTGGTCCATGGTGGCATGACGACAAA
The DNA here is from genome assembly GCA_027410445.1 of Discoglossus pictus. Lineage (NCBI taxonomy): Eukaryota > Metazoa > Chordata > Amphibia > Anura > Alytidae > Discoglossus > Discoglossus pictus. The sequence continues at coordinate 199,928,044 of CM050169.1, read as the reverse complement.
ATACTGACCTTTGAGTGGGTGAGAGATAGATACAATTTACCCCTGGCTGAACACTATAATTTTTGCAGGATACATCATTTTATATATATGATAAGTGGTAGGGGAACCCCCCAAAGAAACACCTGGCTACTCAAAAAATGTAGGGATTCCCCCTTTCAGCCTGGTATTATTAGCCTCATGTATGAACTATTTAATGAAAACTCATGGGCAAACAAACCAGACTATACCAAAGCCTGGGAGAGGGATTTGGGCACCGAGTTGGCAGATAGCACATGGGATAAAAGTTGGCAAGGCTTAAGTAGGGGATCTTTAAATTATAGTCTGCTTGAGACTTCAATAAAGGTCCTACACAGGACATATATTACTCCTTTTAAGCTAATAAATGGGATCCAAAACGGAGCAGCTCATGTTTTAGGAACAGTGGTAATGAGGCTACATTTATTCATGTCTGGTGGGAGTGTTCGGCAGTCATAAGACTATGGGAAGAAACATGCTTACTAGCTTCTAAAATGTTTAAGATTGACCTAATAAAATATTTTTTGAAAGAAAAAATACACATAGCTAGTAGTTGGAAAACCCCAAATTAAAACTTTCAGGAATAATAAAAAAAATCAACTATTTACTGCTCAACGAGAGATTTAACCATGTAGTCTTGGATAGAATCACCCAGTTCCAGACAATTTGGGATCTGTGGATAACATCCCCATTTAGTGCCCCCCTAATATAATAAAACATTTGTTAATGGTTGAAGTGACTCGGGGGGAAGGACCGGAGTGGGGAAGCCCTGGAGGAGACCCTTCAGAAGCAACCGGCGGCAAAATCATCCGAGGAAAGGAGAGGTCGCCTACTGAAGCCTGCCCTAGGGTAACCCAAGGGCGATTGAGCAGGTTAGATATTGTAAATAATAAGCTACTGCTGGAGTGATGATAGATAATAGGACTTTACTATTGTCTGTTTTACCATGTCTTAGGTTTCTCTTAAAAATTGCAATCACAGTAAAAAAAAAGAAAATGTATTAACCAAAAAAATAAAAAAAAGAAGGCCTAGCCACCTAATTTTAACAAAATGTCTTCATTGTAAATATGTATTTTTGCACAACTGTTGTGTTATGCAAGACTGTTCAATATGCTTTCTTTTCCATTACATGCCGTACGCCTTCTGGCATAAAAATTTAAATTCAAAAATTAGATATTGTTGCAGCCGCTGCTGTTGCAGCGGCCAGAAAAATTGATCTTTGTTCCCCAGGCAGAAAGTGCCATAAAACATTGCCTCTTCTTGAACCCTAGTTGGTGGCGGATAATTCACGCAAGTCCTCCGGCATTCACAGATAACATACAGCAGCGTGTGGACCATTTATAGCCGAAGGCAGTTCATCTCATCAGGCCTTTTTCAGTCGAATGTATCGCCCAGTGTCAGTCCCTTCGGGATCCATCCCTCATTCATCTTTATAAAGGTGAGGCAATCTAGACTTTTTTGCCCTAGGCGACTTCTCTTCTTCTGGGATAGCTCAGGCCACAGGTCTAGCCTGCATACCCAGTAGTCAAGGGGTTCATCGCTCCTCAGAGTGTCGATATCTGCAGTTAAGGCGAGGTAGTCTGCTACCTGTCAGTCAAGTCGTTCTCTGAGGGTTGTTCCCGAAGGGCTGATGCGATGCGTAGGACTGAAAAAGGTCTGCATGTCCTCCATCAACAACACGTCTTTTAAACGTCCTGTCCTTGCCGGCGTGGTCGTGGGTGGTGGATTACTTTCACCTCTTCCCCTGTTATATTGCCCTTGTGCTGTGACATCACCCTTATATGTTGTGTATAGCATACTTGTTAATTTGTTTTGGACCTGCTGCATCCTTTCTGACTTGCGGTAATTTGGTAACAAATCAGGCACTTCTGCTTATACCGGGGGTCTAGTAGCGTGCACACCCAGTACAGGTCGTTCCCCTTCAGCCTTTTTATACGAGGGTCCTGCGACAGGCACGACAGCATGAAAGACCCCATTTGCACAAGGTTGGATGCCGAGCTAGTCATGTCCCGTTCCTCATCCTCAGTGATCTCGCTGAAGATATGTTCTTCCCCCCAGCCACGTACAACACCACGGGTACTAGATAGGTGTCAACGAGCACCCTGGGATGCCTGTTGTGATTGGTCTTCCTCCTCCCCCTCAAAGCCACATTCCTCCTCTGACTCCTCTTCCTCACAATCCTCTTCCAGCGTTGCCGCAGGTCCAGCAAGCGATGCTGATAAGGCTGTTTCTGGTGGTGATGGTGACCACAGCTCTTCCTCTTCCTCGTCACGCTCATCTACGGCCTGATCCAGCACTCTTCGCAGGGCACGCTCCAGGAATAAAACAAATGGTATGATGTCGCTGATGGTGCCTTCGGTGCGACTGACAAGGTTTGTCACCTCCTCAAAAGGACGCATGAGCCTACAGGCATTGCGCATGAGCGTCCAGTAACGTGGCAAAAAAATCCCCAGCTCCGCAGAGGCTGTCCTAGCACCCCGGTCATACAGGGCCCTCTCTCGCTCTGCCTCTTCCTGTGGGAGGGTCCTTCTTCAGCCTTTATAAGCACTTGCTGTCAACATCCCCTTGCTCAGTTCATTCCTGAGCCCGTGTCTACAGGTTGTTTCTCTGCGCTCTCTTGTTTTTTAGCTTTCCAAGCCTGATATTGCTTTTGAAAGCCTCCTTTTGCAAATTTTGGCCTAAACCTGCAAACCTTCAGCCAACCTCCGGCTTTCCATAACTCCTAAACCAGCCTTCGCAAGTTTACCTCGTTCACGCTTTTCATATGAACCAAACCCATCTTCGCAGGCTTACCTCATTCACGTTTTCCATACAATCCAAACCAGCCTTCATAGGCTTACCTCGTTCATGCTCCCATATGAACCAAACCAGTCTTTGCAGGCTTACCTCGTTTACACTTTCCATACGACCCATATCAGCCTTCACAGGCATTACCTCGTTCACATTTTTCCATTAAGTCCATTATGTAATAATTATATAATTTTGTGAACTAGTTATTTCAAAATTATATATATAGTATACAGTATACAGTTACCTCATATTCACATATGCTTTATTATATAACAAAAAGAACATATTTCTGATTTTTTTAAACAGTAAAAAAATATCTATTTGGGTGGGGAATTGGACCCACAGACTAGAGCATTACAAAAAATAAAACACGTTTTCTGAATGCTTTTTCACCCTCTATCTAATGAGGACTTTTGCGGTCCTCCATTCCACGTGTTCTCTAGTTTAAAAGAAAATGCTCCCTTATACCTGTGGGTGTTTTTTTCCAGTAGGATAAAGAACCATTATATGGCTCCTTTCAAAAACAAGGGGAAGGGGTTAAATAATAAAAAAAACATATGCAGGGGGTTTATGACTATTCCCTATGATTCCTCCTAAAACCTGTACAAACGCTATGAGCGGCAACTAAATTTAACCTTAATGCCACAGAGGACTCCATGGCATCTATATTTCATGCCCCCCCCCCCTGGTTATGGTTAATGGGGGTATGTTGAGGATCCCCATGATACAGAGGTTCATACTAGGTGCCATGGTGTCATAGGGGTTAAAAGGCCTAGAGCTTTGGAATGGGGCATGCCTGGGGATCAACCGGCTAATAGCGGATATTGGGGGGAAATCCACAGGCTCATAGAGGGAAGGGAGGGGTTAGTAAATAGGGGAGGCGGTATTAACCCTTTAATTGTATCAGATTTTGAGAAATCGAGCCTCAAATTCAACACAATTAAGGAGTTACTGTAGCTTGTTGGTAGCATTTTTATTGCCTCTATGGTTAGTTGAAAGTACACATAGGATTTTGTAATAATCTCAGCACTAGTAAGGATTTACGAGTAACCATAGATTTCACTACTGAGACAATGTGACGCCCCTTTAGGAAACATCAGCATTAGAGATGTCGCGAATAGTTCGCCGGCGGACTGTTCCCGGCGAACATAGCATGCCCCCTATACTTTATCATTGAGCAAACTTTGACCCTGCAACTCACAGTCAGCAGACAAATTTCAGCCAATCAGCATCATACCCTGCCTTCCACACCCTTCTACCTCATGGACAGCAGCCATTTTGGAATCATAACTAACTTGCAGTCTTACTGAGAGGAGGCTGAGTGTAGGTGATACTGCATCAATAGGGAAAACCATAGCTAGGCTACTGTACACAGTGTGCAATACAGTCCTGAAGGACTCTTTTGATCTCTGCTGCAAGGACACCCCTGTGTTTCTTCACCCCGCTTATCATCATCCTCCCCTCACCTTAGCACCCAACCCTAACACCCCTCACACTTATCCCTAACACCTAACCCTAAAATCCCTCACCCTAACACCTAACCCTAACACCCCTTACAATTATCCCTAACACCCCTTACCCTAACACCTAACCCTAATACCCCTCACACTTATCCCTAACACCCCTCACCCTAACAACTAACCCTAACACCCCTCACACTTATCTCTAACACCCCTCACCCTAACCCTAACACCCCTCACACTTATCCCTAACACCCCTCACCAAAACACCTAACCCTAACACCCCTTACACTTATCCAAAACACCTCTCACCCTAACTCTAACACCCCTCACACTTATCCCTAACATCCCTTACCCTAACCCTAACACCCCTCACACTTATCCCTAACAACTAATCCTAACATCCCTCACCCTAACACCTAACCCTAACACCCCTTACACTTATCCCTTACACCCCTCACCCTAACACCTAACCCTAATGCCCCTCACACTTATCCCTAACACCCCTCACCCTAACACCTAACCCTAACACCCCTCACACTTATCCCTAACACCCATCACCCTAACCCTAACACCCCTCATACTTATCCCTAACACCTAACCCTAACATCCCTCACCCTAACACCTAACCCTTACACCCCTTACACTTATCCCTAACACCCCTTACACTAACACCCCTCACACTTATCCCTAACACCCCTCACCCTAACACCTAACCCTAATACCCCCTTACACTTATCCCTAACAGCCCTTACCCTAACACCTAACCCTAACATCCCTTACCCTAACACCCATCACACTTTTCCCTAACACCCCTTACACTTATCCCTAACACCCCTCCCACTTATTCCTAACACCTAACCCTAACATCCCTCACCCTAACACCTAACCCTAACACCCCTTACACTTATCCCTAACACCCCTCACCCTAACACCTAACCCTAACACCCCTCACACTTATCCCTAGCACCCATCACCCTAACCCTAACACCCCTCATACTTATCCCTAACACCTAACCCTAACATCCCTCACCCTAACACCTAACCCCTTACAATTATCCCTAACACCCCTTACACTAACACCCCTCACACTTATCCCTAACACCGCTCACCCTAACACCTAACCCTAATACCCCCTTACACTTATCCCTAACAGCCCTTACCCTAACACCTAACCCTAACATCCCTTACCCTAACACCCATCACACTTATCCCTAACACCCCTTACCCTAACCCTAACACCCCTCACACTTATCCCTATCACCTAACCCTAACATCCCTCACCCTAACACCTAACCCTAACACCCCTCACACTTATCCATAACACCCATCAACCTAACACCTAACCCTAACATCCTCACACTTATCCCTAAGACCTAACACCCCTCACACTTATACGTAACATGCCTCACCCTAACACCTAACCCTAATACCCCCTTACACTTATCCCTAACAGCCCTTACCCTAACACCTAACCCTAACATCCCTTACCCTAACACCCATCACACTTATCCCTAACACCCCTTACCCTAACCTTAACACCCCTCACACTTATCCATAACACCCATCAACATAACACCTAACCCTAACATTCTCACACTTATCCCTTAAGACCTAACACCCCCCACACTTATCTTTAACACCCCTCAACCTAACACCTAACCCTAATACCCCCTTACACTTATCCCTAACAGCCCTTACCCTAACACCTAACCCTAACATCCCTTAATATAACACCCATCACACTTATCCCTAACACCCCTTACCCTAACCCTAACACCCCTCACACTTATCCCTAACACCTAACCCTAACATCCCTCACCCTAACACCTATCCCTAACACCCCTTACACTTATCCCTAACACCCCTCAACCTTAAACCTAACCCTAACACCCCTCACACTTATCCCTAACACCCCTTACCCTAACCCTAACACCCCTCACACTTATCCCTAACACCCCTTACCCTAACCCTAACACCCCTCACACTTATCCCTAACACCTAACCCTAACATCCCTCACCCTAACACCTAACCCTAACACCCCTTACACTTATCCCTAACACCCCTTACACTAACACCCCTCACACTTATCCCTAACACCCCTCACCCTAACACCTAACCCTAATACCCCCTTACACTTATCCCTAACAGCCCTTACCCTAACACCTAACCCTAACATCCCTTACCCTAACACCCATCACACTTATCCCTAACACCCCTTACCCTAACCCTAACACCCCTCACACTTATCCCTAACACCTAACCCTAACATCCCTCACCCTAACACCTAACCCTAACACCCCTTACACTTATCCATAACACCCATCAACCTAACACCTAACCCTAACATTCTCACACTTATCCCTAAGACCTAACACCCCTCACACTTATTCGTAACATGCCTCACCCTCACCCTAACCCTAATACCCCCTTACACTTATCCCTAACAGCCCTTACCCTAACACCTAACCCTAACATCCCTTACCCTAACACCCATCACACTTATCCCTAACACCCCTTACCCTAACCTTAACACCCCTCACACTTATCCATAACACCCATCAACATAACACCTAACCCTAACATTCTCACACTTATCCCTTAAGACCTAACACCCCCACACTTATCTCTAACACCCCTCACCCTAACACCTAACCCTAATACCCCCCCTTACAATTATCCCTAACAGCCCTTACCTTAACACCTAACCCTAAAATCCCTTACCCTAACACCCATCACACTAATCCCTGTGTCTCTTCCCCCCCTTATCATCAAGGGAGGGGGGGAGGATGATGAGGGAGGGGGGAAGAGACACAGGGGAGTATGAGGAGGGAGGGGGGAAACAGACACAGGGGAGGATGATGAGGGAGGGGGTAAAGAGATACAGGGGAGGGTGATGAGAAAGGGGGGAAAGAGACACAGGGGAGGATGATGAGGGAGGGGGGGAAGATACATATTGGAAGATGATGAGGGAGGGGGAAAAGAGACACAGGGGAGGATGATGGGGGAGGGGGGAAAGAGACACAAGGGAGGATAATGATGGAGGGGGGAAGAGACACAGGGGAGGATGATGAGGGAGGGGGTAAAGAGATACAGGGGAGGATGATGAGGGAGGTGGGAGGATGATGAGGGAGGGGGGAAGAGACACAGGGGAGGATGATTAGGGAGGGGGTAAAGAGATACAGGGGAGGGTGATGAGGAAGGGGGGAAAGAGACACAGGGGAGGATGATGAGGGAGGGGGGAAGAGACACAGGGGAAGATGATGAGGGAGGGGGAAAAGAGACACAGGGGAGGATGATGAGGGAGGGGGAAAGAGACACAGGGGAGGTTGATGATGGAGGGGGGAAGAGACACCGGGGAGGATGATGAGGGAGGGGGTAATGAGATACAGGGGAGGATGATGAGGGAGGTGGGAGGATGATGAGGGAGTGGGGATGAGACACAGGGGAGGGTGATGAGGAAGGGGCAAAGAGACACAGGGGAGGATGATGAGGGAGGGGGTAAAGAGATACAGGGGAGGATGATGATGGAGGGGGATGTTAGGTTATTTATGCCCTTTATGGATTAAAACCAGACTCTGCATCAACTATTTAATTTTCCGTGGGAGTTTTGACATGGATCCCCCTCCGGCATGCCACAGTCCAGGTGTTAGTCCCCTTAAAACAACTTTTCCATCACTATTGTGGCCAGAAAGAGTCCCTGGGGTTTTTAAAATTCGCCTGCCCATTGAAGTCTATGGCGGTTTGCCGGGTTCGCCGGTTCGCAAACATTTGCGGCGGTTCGCGTTCGCGGTTTGCGAACCGAAAATGTTATGTTCTCGACATCACTAATCAGCATGCATTCGGAGGGCATTTCTTGTAGTTTGATTTTTTTTTTTTTTATGATGTGTGATGGCTAGTATCTGATTTACAAGTACACTTGACTTTTTAATTTTTACAATGTAGGCCAGGGAATGATGACCACAGACAGTAGGCAGCTTAGAGATGACCATTATAGGGATTTATCTTATCAAATATTAAAGGATTGCTTCAAAAAAAAAAAACACATTTATGAAGAATGTAGCAAATTAGCAAAAATAGCAGCTTTGTGAGCCATGATCATAAAAGCATTTTTTACAAAAACTCATGATTTTAGCAGTCTCTATATGTGGTCTGTCTACAGCACTACCAGAAAGCTTGTAACCTGAGAGTGTTTTTTTTTGTCCTGAGCAGTGAAGAGAGAGATGGGGGAGGAAGGAGGAGGGATTTGATTTCTCATTGGAGCATGAGTGAAGCTTTTACTACTTGACAACTGACACCTTTTTCCCTTCACATACTCATAGATGCAAGGTAAACTGCAAACCATGTAAATCAGGTGCTCTAAGTTAGGTCCATAAATCAGCTGCGGAAGCTTTTTTTTCCTAAGTTCTAGACTAATGTAACTGTTTTGCTCCCCCAGGTTAGGGCACGCAGCCCACAGACATAAATCCTGCCTTAGACGCAACAGATTTCTGTGCAGGGAGTAGCCAAACCAAGCTTTACAGATAAGACAGGGCTCTAGGAGCCAATAGGAAATGCAAACATCATGAATGTTATAATAAGTAGGAAGTGCTGTAACAAATGCTGTGACTGCTGCAGCAAGGAAATATTAAAGATATATACAAAGTCATTGTTTTTTTTTATTAATATATTTTGATATAAAATAGAATCAACATTTGTATTTATAGCATCAATAAATAAAAATGTGTTTATTTTGTGTTAAAATACAGGGGCTGAGCTACTACTGGTGCAGGCAGTGTAATGCACCAGGAGGACCCTGATTTAAAGATGCCCCAGTGCAGCACTGGGGCCCGCACAGAGAAGGGTAGCTCTGCCCCTGTGGTGCTCTTATCCATGTGACCCCTCGGCACATCCAGTATCCACTCTGCCTGTGGTGCATGGGAACTGGGAACAGTGTAAAGGAGATGGGGAAGTGACAATAGAAGGTAAGAGAGTGGTAGACAATGGGCCAGTCAGAAGGCTATAAACACTGAAAGTTGTGGCTGTGTCCAACAGTGACTTCCAATATTCAATATTTTTGCGTTTTTCACATGCTGTGGGTGAATTTGACTCAGTAAAGAATGGCACAGCTCATATCTAATCAAGCAGGAGGTATCTACTTGCATTTCCCTCATTTTGAAACTAATGACCAAGGGGATAACCACGATGGCAGACAGAGCGAGTATGCAAAGTCTCACGAGAGACAACATGAGCTTCCAGGAAACCATACACAAGGTGAGGTCCAGTCCACCTAGGAGATAAAGAAACCTTTTTTAAAGGGACTTCACAAGGACTCTCCCAGTTCAATATTATGCATTGGTGGTTTATCAGACATTTGAGGCAGTTTTTCTGCTACCTGTTTATGATGCTTACAGAGATGGGGAGGCCAGTTAAGTTGGTGTCGGCTACACAGGGGAATCGCCACTGTTCCCACAAAGCTGATGACCAAGAGGATAAACACAATGGCAGAATGTGAGTATATATAGAGAGTCACACAAGAGATCTGTGAAGAGTTTTTTTTTTTCCTGGTGACGGGCTTGAAACCTTGTGACATGAGCTTCCATGAAACTTTTCTGACTTTCCTTGACCTTGACAGCAGTTCAGTTGGTGAGGAGGACAAGGTGAGGTCCAGTCCACCTAGGAGATAAAGAACCCTTATTAAGTACTTTATTAAGAGACTTCACAAGGACATAATCTCCCAGTTCAATATCATGCATTGGTTTATCAGACATTTGAGGCAGTCTTTCTGCTACCTGCTTATGATGCTTAAGGAGAGGCTGCTTAAGTTGGTGTCGGCTACACAGGTAAATTGCCACTGTTCCCACATTTCAAAACTGATGACCAAGGGAATAACCATGATGGCAGACATAGTGAGTATGCAGAGTCTCCTGAGAGAGCTGTAAAGAGTCTGTTTTTTGAGCTTTCATGAAACCATTCTGACCTTTCCTTAAACCTTGACAGCAGTTCAAATGGTGAGGAGCACAATGTGAGGTTCTCTCCACCTAGGAGATAAAGAAGCCTTATTAAGAAACTTGACAGGGACATAATCTCACAGCTCGATTTCATGCATTGGGGTTTATCAGACATTTGAGGCAGTCTTTCTGCTACCTGCTTATGATGCTTAGCAATTGTTTGTGTGTGCTATAATATAATCTGCCATGGTCTCAGTTATGACCCAGATTTGGAGGACCAGGCGCAACCAAACGTTCTCCCTCTAGGCTGTTCCTTTTTGTGTTCAAGATCTCAGCACCCAGCAAAAACACTTCTCTGGCGAATTCAAGACATCAGAGGATCCAAACTCAGTCCAAAAGTTATTGCTTATTAAAAATAAAAACTCTGTTATATCCCATTGATTAGGAATAAAGCATAGCAGCAGACACAGACATGCATTCCTTTTTGTTAGAATGTCCAGCTCAGACTGACTAGTTTTTTTTTTTGCTTGCATAGAAATATCACAAACACAAAAGACTTCCACTCCACACCCGATCATCAAAATTATGGACTCCCATCTCTAGTTGCAAGATCTAATTTTACAAAGGGCCAGCCATAAACTAACTTCCCCCTTTATGACTATCTGAGGCTAGGGAGGATGCATGTCCGGGTGCTCTCAGTACTCATATATCCACATAAATTCTTGTAGAAACTTAACCCTTTGTCCCAATGATGACGGAAGTACCTTTATATAATATTAGCATACTAGCATAAATACATTATTTAAACTTTATACAATTACCCAAATCCCCTTATTACATCAAATCATCATTTTAAACATTATAGCATTACTTGTAAATGGTACTTTGAAAAGGGACTTGGCATTACAGTGTCATGTACTAACCACAACCTGAACACTAAACATTATAACCAATTCCTATTAGGCCTGAATACTCACAAGCCATGCTCCTTGAGGATCCGGAGTACCGGATTAGACCCCGAGACCTAACATTATACTGGTTATTACATTCATAACAATGTAGTCCTTGAGTTCAGGGCGGTGATAGTTCGATCCTGGGCCATACATGCCCTTGCTGGTGGGGTTCAGGGGTCCCCCATCCTGGCCCCCATAAGTCAGTCATAACAGTCTCCTCAGCTAAAATCTTTGCAGCTCCTCCCATTATTAAGGAAGGCTTGGGCCCATATGGTGTATAAACAGTCCCTGTCAGCGAGTTGTAATCATCATTGTAATTATCATTGTAATCATCTGTCTGCCCTTTGAGATTTTCAAATACAGTTTTTTATTTAACAACACACATTTCCTGCAAAGTCTGGCACCCTTTTAGCTAGATACTTAAGGGCTACCAAAGAATTAACTTTGTGAATTTCATCTTGTTTTATTAGGTCACCCAGCTGTTTTCTAATATTTTTAGTCAAACAAACCTATATTTACTCATGGTTCATTGTCACAATGTTTTCTTTATCTGAAAAAAAACAACACAGTGAAAATACACTATTGCACAACTTCCTAATTATCACAAACACAGTCGCTTGCACATATGTGTCCTGCAAGTTTTAGACTTTTGAAAATGTTAATTTCCTCTGCAGAGTTCAAATAGGGATGTACAATATCAGTACAAATGTTAAAATATATTTTACCATCAGGCTATTCTGAAGGAGTTCAGTAGTAGATGGGGAGGCACCTAATGTTGGTGTCGGCTACACAAGTTAATTGCCACAGTGGCAGACAGATCAAGTATGCAAAGAGTCTCACAAGAGGGCTGTATAAAGTGTCCTTTTTTTCATGGTAATGGCTTGAAACCTTGCGTCATGAGCTTCCATGAAACCATTCTGACCTTTCCTTCATGTTTGACAGCAGTTTGATTGGTGAGGAGCACAAGGTGAGCGGTCCAGTCCACCTAGGAGATTAAGAAACCTTATTAAGAGAATTTGCAAGGATATAATCTCCCAGTTTAATATCATGCATTGGTTTATCAGCCATTTGAGGCAGTCTCTCTTCGACCTGCTTATCTGGCATTTGAGACAGTCTCTCTGCTACCTGTTTATGATGCTTATAGCAAGTCTTTTTTAGTGAGTGCTATAATATAATTTGCCATGGTCTCCTCAGCTAAAATATTTGAAACTCCTCCCATGGTTAAGGGAGGCTTGGATCTTGTGGCTTGTACCCTCCCATGGTTAATGGAGGTTTGGATCTTGTGGCTTGTACCCTCCCGTGGTTAAGGGAGGCTTGGACCGAGTGGACAGGGGTTTTGCCATGAGTCTCTCAAATGAAGTGAGGCCCTATAGTGTAATTAGGTGCATTCCTAATGTTGTATAGTACCAAAAGTAAAGGGACAGCCCCTTTAGAAAACATCTCCACTGGGGACTTGAAAAGGGGTTGCACATATTAAAGTTCAGGGTTATGGGGTTGTGTATCTCCTCCAGGGCAGTATTTATTTTTACTTGGGTAGTTACATTACACAGTTTCTCAGAGATTGTATGCTACACACATGCTGCCTTCAATTTCTACTTACACAGCTAAGATCAAGCTAGTAATTTAAGTTATCTACTTTGATAAAGAGATGCAGTTGCAAGAAGAACTTGAAGATATACATCTATGTATTAATTAGTCTTTGTGATATTATCTACTTTGTGGTACTCTAGTTAGTGAAAACCTTACTTTTGGATAGATGCTTACTAACTAAAAACTTCTTTAAAAAAAACATGTTATTATTATTATTATCCTTATTTATATTGCGCCAACATATTCCGTAGCGCTGTACAGGGGTTTAGTACATGGCAAAAAACAAACTTAACACCTTATAAAGAATGGAGGTCCCTGTTTTTGAGCTTATAATCAAAATGTACATAGTGCTTGTTTCCAAGGCACGGACACAAGATTGAAAACTCGCAAACTTATAATCTAATGTTATGTGCTTATTTAGAGCCCTATTCAATCAGCCAAATCACAATTGAATGAGGCCCATAATAATTACTCAGAAGGGATTACATACAAAGAAAAAAAAGCAAAACTCACACATACATTAAGGTGACAAAACTTACTATTTAATGGGAAAAAATACACATTGCAGAGCAGCTTTAAAACACAGTGCATTCCTGCCATAAATTAATGGTGAGGTCTATATAGTCAAGAAAAATAAACTAAAGAAACTCCTTTACTCACCTGACAGATTTATTCTCCTCACATATATAATTATACTAGTGACTTGCCCATCAAAAAATGACGGCAATAAAATTTGATGCCATGGCAATGTTGTTTGCCACAGAATGTAAGGCTTTTTGCCTTTGGCTCATTGTGAGTCTCTCCCCTCGTGTACTTTTGCTCCTCTGAGCACCTTCGGCGCTCATTGCGAGCCTCTCCCCTCGTGTACTTTTGCTCCTCTGAGCACCTTCGGCGCTTATTGCAAACCTCTCCCCTTGTGTACTTTTGCCCCTCTGAGCACCTTCAGCGCTCATTGCGAGCCTTTCCCCTCACGTACTTCAAGGTTCGTGCTTTGCAACGATCATCTTCACCGCTCATCGCAAAGACAGATATATATGTACAGTGTTAAATATACAATTTTTTTTAGTGCAGTGTAAATTAGAAAATGTTTTCAGGTCTCAGAGCATAATAAAGTAATTTAAATATGTAACTGCTTTGCGAGTCCTATCGCTGTCAGCCAATGAGCAGTAATCCAGATATATAAGTGCAGTGTAAAATGTAAAAAAAATGTTTGTGCAGTGGAAATTATACATTTTTATTTTCCATTACTATTTAATAATTATTAATGTACATTAATAATTAATTAGTAATAAATGTATTAGGAAGTGTAAAGCATTAATGTATTCATAAAGTAATGGCAGTGTAAAATATGCTATTTAGCATATTTTTATTTTTTATATATATATTTATTTTTTATAATAATGAATTAATTAATACATTTATATACTTTACCTATTTCTAATTAATATATCCAGCAATCAATATCCTGAAGAGCTAACAATCTATATTGATTTTCCTGCAGCATACAATGTACATTTGGACTGTTGCTGACCTGAGGAGAAAGTGTCAGCAATGTGCCAAGTGTGCAGTGTAAATAGGCTGTTTGCGCGAGGCTAAACTGTTTGTTTAGTCAGGTAAAGCGCCATTTTAGAATCGTAATGTTATTAGTTGCAAGTTAGTGTAAAATGGCGGTGATTGTCAATGTGTTATGCAGCTCACAAGCATTTTCCGTCCTTCCTAATAGTGTATTTTGTACCTCGTACGTTCCTGGGTAAAAAGTCGTACGTGAGGGGTCATGTAGCCTTGGCCTTGTTTTCGTTTTTTTTCAGCCGCCATTTTTTTTCTCAATTAGGTGATTTTCGAGTGCCAAAACTTGACAAATTCGGCTTAAATTTGTGTGCAACCTCACTCACAGATGTCCTGGCTGTCCCTCCGTGCTGTGTATGAGTTTTTTTCTTTTCTCTTTTGTTGTGTTTTTTTCCTTTCGTGTTTTTCGATTTCGCGGTTCGGCCGTTTAAATTTGAATTTTTCTTTGGTCCTGATTTTTGCAAAGTGTTATAGGACGTAATTTTTTTAACACAATTTTTTCAAACTGCTAGCGTGCTCGCACTGTGAATTGGATAATTGAGATTTCTGTTGATCTGTAGTCCCTGCAGTGCTCATCTCCACTAGCGCAGGGAGCGCCTTTGGCGCACATTGCCTGCAACTACGGCTCTCGCTTTGCGAGGGCCGCAGTTGCGGCGGGCTTGCTGTACGAAAGCTTAAAAAACAACCCAGAATCCTCACAACTATATATGTGATCATTTATTGCATGCCACCATTTTCTGCAGAAATATACAAGGGATACAGTAAATACATAATAGCTGTGATTATACACAATCCACATAGTAGAAAGTTGCATGAGTTATGGTGTGCATTTACGCTTTTAAAAAAAAATAGTGTTACCCCAATTGTTATACTGTACTTTTTTGTCTGTGCAATCCACCTAATTACCCAATTATTAAGCCTTACCTTTATCTAGACAATCTCTCCGTTTCCATGTGCAAGGTAAAGTTTGCTCCTTTACGGCTTTCTATATTCATCTTTAAAAGGCCATGGGCACACAGTTATTGAGCCGTTCATCTGTTGATATTCCAGATACAAAGGTGTTTGCTTCCCAACCCAGTCCATTATATAGTGCCTGGGCTCTGTGACATCATCTATTATGACACATCTCTGATGTAAATAGTGTTTGTTACCCGGAGGGACCAGCTCAACCTTATGATATCAGCCATTAGACAACTCATCGTGCTTTAGAAATATCCAAGTTTTCTCCAAAATATAATGTCCAACAGAAATTCCTTTGTACACATTGACACATACACTTAAGGGGTGGAGGGGCAAACATTTTTTCTGCAGTGGGGCCCTCCATACACTATCGCTGCCACTATTAATATATGATATATTTATAGACAATGCATTAGAGTATGCGTTCTTAGGCAATATTGTTTTGTGACATGTTTTAACTGGTTACCCTGCATTTTGTATCATAAAAAGGGCTTAATACAAACATATCACATTTTTTAATTACACATGTTCATATTGGATTGTTAAGTGTCCAATAATGTTGACATTTAAAGGGGAGATTTGGTTTTAATTAATGTTTGGGTTTCTAAAGTCTGGGGTAAGTTTTTTTCATGTTAAATTGATTTTTTATTGTACCATTAATATTAAAAAGAAATATGTAAAACAGCAGCAAAGCTTTAGCTAGAAAATATCATTTTAAAACACAGTTTACCTCATTAATGGTACCTTTTTCAACTACTATAGCATTCATTAGGTTGGTGGATAACCTGGAATATGCTCAGTGGTATAAGGGGGTAAAGCTACCATCATATCACTCCCTGCATTTCCAAAGTTAGATGTATATGACAAACACCTAATCAAATTTTATTTAACCTCCACATAGAATATTAATATGAACAGCTGATTGCAGAAGGGGCTCAATTTTATGAATTTACAGGATCCTGCGAGATCAGTAAGAGACAATTAAATGTCCTAGAGCCTTTAAATAATTTTTCTTAATCAAGCATTGTTGGAGATAGTGAAGTATTTACAACTGTGAATACCTGCAAAGTATGGCTTTTTGTAATTTAGGGATTCTTTTTTTACCTATTAAAATGTATAAATACTATAAATTAAGCAATATGATCTATTCTTGCAGCCCAACATACGCTATTAATTTATTTTAATAAATTATCTTCCAAATTTCTGACTAGCTATTAAAAATAAAAAAATTAAAAACAATCACATTTGTTAAAACACTTACTGCATCAAATTGATTTTGATTGCCCTGCTACAGTGCATTATTAACCCTCCGAGTGACTAAGACAAGCCTAGCTCATCCCTGAGAGGCCACTTCTCTCTGGCAAAGACAATCTAAGCTCATCTTCATTACTTTGAAGGGTAGGAGGGGGGGTTGCGCTCATTCATCCATTATATATTATATATATAATTTTTTTTATTACTATTCTATTTCTGATGTCTAGTGATAATTGATCCCTGGTGTCTAGTGGAATGAAGGGATCACATTGTGCTCCTGCTGTGATCACTTGACCAGGACTCCACCAGTGCTGATAAGCCATCTTGATGCACTTGGTTGTTTGTTCGTTTTTTCCGACAGCCAGTCTCAAGTGACGTCACATTACGCCATTCAAAAAGTCTTGTCGTGATAGGAAGCTGAAGAACTGGATTTGAGTGGTAAAAAACAGAAACAAGGAAATGAAAGAAGCAGTCACTGCTATAAATTCGCAGATGAAGAAATCTAATTGACTCAAAATCAAAAAGGTAACCTAGATCTTCGTAGATGCTGCTCCTTTAATGGCCGGTCATAACCACATTTAATGAAGACAGAAGTTTCACATTTGATGGCTATCCGAATGCAGTCAATGATCGATGTTATCACACAATATTTTAAGAATATATTTTCTTAAAATTGATTAAAGGTGTGTGAAAAACTAACACAATCGGTTTCATTTTCTGTGCTCACATAGAGTAATGGCTCTGGGTTTTGACAAATGTAGACAGAAAAAGTTGTTCTAGAACCATAACTTGCTGACCACATGACCCTGTTTTATTATAAATACCGAGGAGCTAAGTATCAACAGAGACGCAAGTAGAAAATCCTATTTCATGATATAAAATGAGTATGTAACAAAAACACAGATTGTGGAATATTTCCTATACTGTATCTAGTTTTTTAAAACCAAATCTCATTCTCCTTTCTAGTTGGAGAAGTGTCCAGGCTTCATTGTCAGCTCTAGTTTCTCTCTCTGTTGATACTGCCTAAATGCTTTTTAATTCTATTTTGAGACTGCACTTTCATTCAGCCCTCCTGTCGTTATTTTGCTGCCTCCAGCATAGAATAAAAATAACATTAGCTTTTCGCTCCCCTTGCAGGAAAAGCCCAGGATTACAGCGAGAAAACAATAATAGTCATATCTAATGCTAAAGTGTGGATGTTTAATTAACAACAATTTAATAACCACTAAGCACCCAGTAAAACTGAAGATTATACACGACAGGATTTGTTCATAAATATTGTTTTAAAAATGAAAAGACAAAGATAAAAACTGAAGTAAAACTGAATATTTCTCACATTTAAAATAAAAATAAGAAAAAATTTACAATGTGGAAGATTCCAAGTGCTGCAGGCAAGTAGAGATAAGAGGGTGTTTAGTGGCAAAGCAGGTGATGACATGGATTATGATGGGGATTGGTGGATTGCACAATGTACAGGGATCAGGGGGTGACGTTATTTTCCTGGCCTAAGTAATTGGAGAGGGCTACTAAATGGCTGCACCATTATTAACGTTTATTTGTAGCGTGCCAACATATTCCGTAGAGGTGTGGTAAAGTTTGCAGACAGTAGGGCTTGGTAAAGCTTGTTTTTATTAGTTTACCATTGTTAAGGTACTAAAAATCCATAAAAAGCAAAAAATATCAAGTTAAAGTTCATAAATCTCTAAAATACTTTTTCAGTCAGTTGAAACCACTTGGACTGTGAAATCTCTGAATTTAAAGGGACTCTTCAGATATTTGTTTTTTTTGGGAGGTTTTCTCTAAATATTTTAACTAGGTTTTTAAATGTATCCTGTTAATTGTAATATTATATTATTTCTCGGGGACCCCTGCCAACCCCCTTTTCCCACCCCAACACATAAAGCCTGAGTAATTCTTCCTATTTGCCTACGCCATTTTATAATCCATTCTCAACAAATTTGGAGGTGTCCTAGCATTAGTTTTCTCCATCCTAATTCTTGCCCTAATACCTCTTCTACACACAGCCAAGCAACGAAGCCTAATATTCCAAACTTTTACCCAAACTCTGTTCTGAGATACTCTCCTCCTAACCTGAATCGGAGGCCAACCCGTAGAAGACCTAATCCTCATAATTACTTTATTTTTGTTTTTCTTCTATTTATTGCTGTTTATTTTATGTAATTAGTTTAGTGTAGGTAGTTTAGGGGATAGTGTTATGGACTAAGGAGGTCCTTATAAAACCCCATGGGGTATTGGGCCCATAGTGTCCTGTATATCGGTTAAATAGGTGTTAATAGGACCCTCAAAGCACAGGGAAAGGGTGGAGGGATGTGCTCATGGCCCCCCAGTTATATGATCCTGGGGTATACCCAGACTCATAGGGGTTAGCCGAGCATAGGCAGGGGGGTATTTAAACCATTTATTCATCATTTTTATTGTATAAAACCCATTGTGGCACTGAAGAATATAGCTTTAAATATAGTGACAGCTCTTACATGTCATGTAACCGGTTTCAGTAGTGGCATAGTTGGTGCTACGGAGGGTTGAGTTTACAGGTAAGGATGTATAACACTGCAAGCACTCATAGAGCCTTACAAGAACATGTAGGATGTTCAGTAACTCTTACAGGAACCATCTAATAACACTTTAGGTGAAATCTCCTGTGGCAGCAGGAACAGTTCATGCATAGCAATCACTTGATATGATTATTCTTCTAAGGTTTTACAGAAGGTAAATGTAATAGCTATGTAGCTCCCTACTTGGGAAGATCACTCACAAGATTCCTTATGTGAGTCATGTAAATTAACCCTTTTCACAATCAGTTCATCAAAGACCCCTATCTACAGTACTGCAAGAGTTTCCGATTTTATTTGAGAAGTGGCTTTGCGAAGTGGACTATGAATAATAAATGTAAGAAACTATATTGAAATGTAACCAAATTATATTCAAAGACTTGTATTAACATTATACATTACTGTGATTATGTTGTATTTCAAAATGTGTCTGCATTATAGTTTCCATTTAATATCATTTCTTTCTAGGCAACAAAACATGCTAGTGCTTGGAATTAATTTTGGGACTACATTGGCACTTACGTACTATAATTTTGTCACACTAAGAAAGCTTAAACTAACTAGAATTAATTACCGTATTTATTGGCGTATAACACGCACTTTTTCTCCCTGAAAATAGAGGGCAAATGATGTGTGCGTGTTATACGCCGATATTCCCTCCCCCCTCCTCATCCTCAACCCCTCCTCCTCATTCTAAACACCCCTCCGCATTCTAACCCCCCCTCAACCTAAACCCCCCTCCGCAACCTAAACCCCCCTAAATACCTCCCCCTCACTTACCTGCTTCTGCAGCCGGTATATGCTAATGATGCGGCGCGCATGTGATGTCACATGCGCGCCGGGTCAAGGAGCGGAGCGGAGGCCGGAGCAGAAGCAGGTAAGTGAGGGCGGGTGAGGAAGGGGGATGAGGATGGGGGGGTTGAGGGGGGGTTTGAGGATTGGGGCTGAGGTTGAGGAGGGGGTTGAGGATAGGGGGGTTGAGGAAGGAGGATGAGGATGGGGGTTGAGGAGGGGGGTTGAGGGGGGGTTTGAGGATGGGGGTTTGAGGATGGGGGGTTGAGGAGGGAGGATGAGGAGGGGTTTGAGGATGAGGAGGGAGGTTGAGGATGAGGAGGGAGGTTGAGGATGAGGAGGGGGGTTGAGGATGAGGGGGGTTGAGGATAGGGGGGTTGAGGATGAGGAGGGGGGGTTGAGGATAGGGGGGTTGAGGAAGGAGGATGAGGATGGGGGTTTGAGGGGGGGTTTGAGGATGGGGGGTTGAGGTTGAGGAGGGGGGTTGAGGATAGGGGGGTTGAGGAAGGAGGATGAGGATGGGGGTTGAGGAGGGGGGTTGAGGGGGGGTTTGAGGATGCGGGTTGAGGTTGAGGAGGGGGGTTGAGGATAGGGGGGTTGAGGAAGGAGGATGAGGATGGGGGGTTGAGGAGGGTGTTGAGGGGGGTTTGAGGATGGGGGGTTGAGGAGGGGGTTAAGGATGGGGGGGTTGAGGAGGGAGGATGAGGAGGGAGGTTGAGGAGGGGATTGAGGATGAGGAGGGAGGTTGAGGATGAGGAGGGGGTTGAGGATGAGGAGGGGGGTTGAGGATAGGGGGGCTGAGGATGAGGAAGGAGGATGAGGATGGGGGGTTGAGGAGGTGAGTGGAGGAGGGGGTTTGAGGGGGGGGTTTGAGGATGGGGGGGTTGAGGAGGGAGAATGAGGAGGGGGGTTGAGGTTGAGGATTTTGCTTCAAAGTTCTGTATTTTAATTTTTTTTTCCCTGAAATTTCCTTCTTAAAATGAGGTGCGTGTGATACGCCGGTGCGTGTTATATGCCGATAAATACTGTACAAACTCTGCATCTGACTAAGAGCATAATTAAACAGAAAAAAGCTCATTAGGCTACTTTTAATTTAAGAAAAAATACATTCTGTTGGACCCTGGAGGCATCCATAATATGTTGGCAGAAGATGTGTCTGTAATAGAGATGTTTACAATTTTGTAGAGCAATGCTTGCATTCCTGATGGAAGCAGCCGGCTTCTTGCCATGTCAGGTGGAAGGGTGCGGTGTCAACATCAGTCAGATCCAATTATATAACAAGGCCTTTTGACAGCTCCCTGCTCCCTTTTCCCCCACCTCTATGTCCTCTAAAAGATTTTACAAAAATAAAACACAACCTCATGTTTATACTCTCAGAAAGTGATGTAGTAAACACAAAATGGATTCCTCTACTCAGGAACAGAGGCTTCAAAAATTTTAATTTTCCTGAAAAAAAGTTTTTTGTACATGGCTTACACAGTATCTAATGTTATTAATGTGATCCATACTTGACAAACAAGTAATTGTTTCTTGAACTACAGTGTTTTTTTAAGAAATGGAACAGAAAAAGACAATATATTCATTGATAACTCATTAGTAAACCAAAGAAATATACTGTAGGTGTGCAAAAAATGTTTTAATGTCATCTTCTGTCAGACAGACTAATCTTTGCAAGGTCAAAAGGTTGTGCTACATTTTCCATGCTTCCAAGGCACATCCTTTTTAAAATTGCAGAAACTATGTCCTAGTTAAAGCTATTATTTCATAATGCATTCTCCTCTGCAAAGACTTGGCAGTGTTTTGTGTTAGATAAAAATACTTACTTTCATGTGTTTACTGCTGCTCTGGGTTGCATTAGTACTTAAACAATAATAATACTTAGAGATCAGTAATTTTCAATACTCATTATAGATGGAATCTCATTAAAAGAATAAAAAAATGTAACCATCAGCCCAAGACTGAACTGACTGACAAAGTATTCTGCAAGGATGTTTTGCAAAAAGGAGTGCAAGGTAACAATAAAACAGCACAGTTTATAAAATATATACAATGTACATTTTGACTACTATTTTCTCATTGTGTAGATACAATATGTTGATTTTACTGTACTAATGCTTCCTTCTAGTGCACATATTCTATTCTGCATTTTCGTCTGTGAAATAAAAAATGTACTCATTAAAATGTGAAGTTTTTTGTGAGGTTTTAAACTACAAGATTAGCAGCTATGTACATCATAAGCATAACGGCATTATTTATTTTTAAATCTTTGTCTAAGACATTTGTTTTAGAAAACAAAGTTGTAAGGGGCGAACAAAAATGTATTAATTTTAAAATGGCACATTTAAATGGTCTAAGGGCAGCAATACAACATATAGGGCCATATTAAATTCCATCCTTGTAACTCCAACGTGAAGCACGTAACGGCTGCAGGGTCGAAATTTGCCATAATTACATTGCTATTAAATTAGAAAGGGCTGCGAGTTACGAGTGAGAGAGGCTATTTCGTAAACTAGTTTGCGGCCGTCAGGCTTGCGTGCTCGAACGCAAATAATTAAGCAATCACATAGTTACGGGTTCAGATGGAGCCAATGGAAAAAGAGAATGTAAGTGTTACGTCACTGAAAAAGGGGATGGTAGATTTCGAAGTCCACAGGCCAGATATAATGCAATATTAATAAAGTCGTAAATATGATATTCTATTACATGCGAGTTACAGTATATGTCGTAACACATTAATTGCAGGGATCGATATAACACAAAATATAAACATGAAATAAAGTATTTTTGGGGGCTGATTTGCGGGCTTGAGAATGTTGTGCTATTAATTCTAAGGTCTAACATCACTTATCGTGTTAATAAAGGTACAGTAGTGTGTTTTGTACTTTACCCCCCTTGCGGGTACTCTAGAGCACAAGTTGGCCTTTGGGCTTCATATGCGTGTTACGTGCTTGCTCGCGAGTGACCACATTGGAATTTAATAGCTGAATGAAACAATTAGCGGTTACAAGCATGACAGATCAAAGGATTTACATGCGTGAAATTCAATGGTGCTCAGCACGTAGCCTATTCTCACCCGTCTTGCGTGTTAAAATGCAAAGTCCACTGCGAGCAAAGCTACAGGGAATCTTAGCATGCAAATAGCCCTCAATTGACAGCTACAGGCTATGTTTTAAAACGTAACCCCAATTTAATACGGCTGATTGACTGGGACAAAGAACTGACAATAAATGAACAACATTCAAATCCTTACTAAATATACAAACTTCTCACCATATACCATGTAAAATAAAACTAAAAGGAGTAAATTACATCTATTGTGGCTTAATAATGATTTAAATATCAAGATACAGAGTGAAAAACAGGCATTTAAATGATACAACAAAAAAGAGAGAACAGAGGCAGCTGTACCTGAGTACAAGGAATTAAACAAGGCTTACAAAAGAGCTATTAGATTGGCTAAAACAGAAAATTAAATGTTAATTGCAAAAGAGTTTAAAAATAACCCCCAAAAATATATTTTAATGGAAACAAGGCCAGGAAGAAAGCCATATAAACATAACAATGCGAAACAAGCCAGTAGTAAATAGTGACCAGGAAAAAAACAGATGAGCTGAATAAATATTTTTTTCTTCTGTATACATCAGTGGTTGGGACACTGCAACAATATAGGGCTGTATTACCTTCACCAAATAATTGGTTAACGCAGGAAGAAATCCAAAAGAGGTTGGAAAAATAAATGTTAATAAAGCCCCAGGTCTGATGGAATACATCCAACAGCCCTATTAAATTCCCTCAACGTGTAAAACCGTAGCCCGTAACGTAGCCCGCAAGACTTACGGCTATTAAATTGTTTCTTTGTTTATCTTACCTTAGAAGTTTTACGGTCACTGGATTCCCTGAAATGGGTTCAGAAAGTCAGACTGTACAAAAAAGTCCTAAATTCAAAAGCAGAACAGAGTTTAATATTTTTGTTACTCATGCCCAAACTGTCACGACCCAGAGACAAGGGGCTCAGTACACCCCTAATTATCCTGCCTTTAGATTACAGGAGCAATCTGCAGGTTGTGACTTTATATTCATCTCAGCACCCAGCAATTCAGATCAGTATATAATTCATGGAGAAGCAGGAAAGTCAAATCCCTTTAGTTAGGATGCAAGAAATTCAAATGCACATTTCCTTCGTGCAGGCAGACTGACCAATATATTTTTCTTACACAAATATTTAACAAACACAAAAATACTTCCCCCACATGGTTTCCCTCTATGAGGAGTCTGAATTCTTAGTGTGACCTCTTCACCCCGTCACTAGGCCATAAACACCAGAGCCTGGGGGTTTTCTGGCCAGGTCCCTTCATATCCAGGGCCTGTGTTTTGCTGTTAGGGGAAATCTATGACTATCTGAGGCCAGAGAGTGGATGTCTGACCACTCTGAGGGTGCATATTAATTCTTGCAGAAACCTTGGTTTTAACCCTATGCTGTCCCACTAACACAATATTGCAGAAAGTGTATCTCTGTTGGTTACCGGTAAAATAACATTATTACAGTGCATATAACATTATATAGTTACCCCAACATTCATTTTTGTAGTCTACACTACACTAAATAGTATAAGAAAATGGTGGCTCAGGTATACAGTTATGATACCTATATCTAAATAATAAGGGTGATCCTAAGGATAAGTGTATAACACAATAATATGAAGGAAAGAGAATTAGATCCTCTTATAGGGCACACCTTCTATACCAATCTCCAAAACTTAGCTTTTAATAATAGTGTTAAAACATATATCAACGTAGGTTACTGCAGATTCCTTAATGAAATTAATGTGATATCCAATCCAAACTTATTATATAAGGCCCCAAAATGATCTTAGCAATAAGGTATATTAAAGTGCTTGTGCTGAAATATCAGTACATAAAGTGCTTAATAATAATATAAATACTTGGTTACTAATGTGCTGATTAGAAAATATAATATATGAATGACAATTCTGTGAACAAGATTGATAATTGTAAATCGCCTTGAATATTGCGAATTATACAAATAAGGGATGCTGTAACTTCACAATAAAGAATACTGCAATTAATCCCTTATTAGAAGAATTGTACTAGAATTAGCCTTGGTTATACTGTGGTGGATATCAACAAGATGGAAGTCTAAATATCCTCCAATATAATAACAACTTATCTGGTTGCCATTACCAGTACTAATATCAGATATATTTAGGAAGGGACTTTATCTAGGGGCCTACAGAGTGTGGGTAATCCCCTTCTTCCTCTGCCAAGGTAAGTTTATTATGCACTGAATCTCACTCTTAGACTCCTTGTTCCCTAGTCTCCTCTAAATGCTTTCTCTAAATAGTTTCTGTATGACTTATTTTGGAGCTGGATTACAGCCTAAATGGACAAGGGGGATCCTCTGCTTATTGGTATAGAAGGTGTGCCCTATAAGAGGATCTAATTCTCTTTCCTACACTACACTACACACAAATAACAACATATCACAGTCCTTACAAGTATCATGTCCATTTTGATAGACTTTGATATTAGCCACCCAGTGTGCCAAATAACAGGGTTGCTTGTGTGGTTCAGGGGAGCTCCAAAATCAGTCATGACACAAACCCCCACAGCAGCACCTCACAAACAAAAACTTTATAAAAAAAATAACACTTAATTGGTAAATGAGAGATTATGTCTCTGCATTTCTAATGATATCCCCATCCACTAATCATAGCTGAATCCTTTGCCCATCCATCAAGGATGTCATCCACAGCAGTCACTGCAATGTTTGAAACATGACAAAATGTCTTCTATGGTATAGTTATTGTTTTTCTATGAATTGTTATTTAACAATTGCAGTGCATCTGTCAGCTGCTGAAGAGTGTTTGGTAGAGAATCCATACAGCAAACATGGAGATTGAAATGGTTCCACAGGTGCTTGATGAAGTTCAATTCTAGCGAGTTACAGTATGAGACCAGGGAATTACTTTGAAGTCTTCTTTGTGCTCCTTCAAGCATTCCTGGACAATTATGGCTGTATGACATGTTACATTGTCCTGCTGGAAGATCCCATTCGCTCCAGGGAAAACAGTCAAAATGTATGGATGTACTTGATCTGCAAGGAAGGATAGATAACCCAATTGAGAGTGCCTTCCAGAGGTATGAGTGGACCCAGACAATGCCAAGAAAAAATTCCCTAGCCTATAACACTGCCACCACCAACTTGTGTTCTTCCAACAATGGTTGCACAGTTTTTGTTCTCTGAGGTTTCACACCTGAAACACTAACGTCCATCTAGTCAATGGAGCAGAAAACGTGACTCATCAGAGAAGACAACCTTTTGCCAATCAGAAGAGGTCTATTTCAGTACTGTCATGCAAATTAAAGTCGTTTCTGATGATGAACCCTCGCCAGCATGGGTGCAGTGACTAGTGACCAGCCGTTTGCTTTGGAGCCCCATACGCAACAGGGTTGGCTGTGCTTGTGTCATTTTAGACATAGGTCTGGTAGCCCCATGGTTCGTTTGGATGGTGAGTTGCTCAACTGTGGCTCTCATGCACCTTCACAACCGATGTTCACTTCTGACATCAACAGTACACTTTAACCATAGCAGCATACGAACAGTTCACACACTGCGCTGAAGAAATACTGCCAACGGCTATCCTCATTTCAATGTGGGATAAATCTCACGTTTGACCCAAAACAGCGATGGCTGATATGTTTGCAGAATGCGTTATGCTTATCCCAGAAATAAATAGCGTTACTTTACTGTGTTTGTTCCTACTACCTTCTCTGGAACTCAGTTTCTCTTTTCTAACTAGCATCCCTATGAGATATATGGTGGCCAGATGTCCCTGTTTTCAGGGGACAGTGCCTTATTGAGTCCTTTGTCCTGGTTAATTTGTGTCTGGACAGTGTCCTTGGATGCTAAGTAGTCAAGCCAAAGCATATTTATGAAGGATTGTTAATAAATAGGGGTGAGCTACTATTTTCTCCTCCTG
This sequence comes from Discoglossus pictus, assembly GCA_027410445.1. Taxonomy (NCBI): domain Eukaryota; kingdom Metazoa; phylum Chordata; class Amphibia; order Anura; family Alytidae; genus Discoglossus; species Discoglossus pictus. The sequence continues at coordinate 199,901,159 of CM050169.1, read as the reverse complement.
CTGTGTGGTAATGTGCTCTCACCATTTCAAGGCAACCACACACAGTCACGTTTTCTGTGTGTCCTTCTCGCTCTGCTTATGTACTGTAGTCTTGCACTATCTATAATATATTTGGCTGAAGTGAAGGCAAGTGTGGGCCGGTTCAGCCAAATATATTATAGATCCATCAATATGAAGCATTTATTTCTTTGTTGTATTGGAAAGATGTCATTTGATAATGTAACACTGGGTTTTTATTATTCAAATTATGTTCTAAAAGTGGAAAAACTTTTAACTGTATAACTGCTCTGGAGCTTGCCCCTGTCGAGTCATACTTGTCTGGCAATGACATCTACATAAATATGTTCATGCCTTACATATGTCCTGTGCAATTTCAATGATGTTTAATATTATGTTACATGTCTCTTTTAAGTTTAATATATTTTTGTCTTCCCCGCACTTAAAACAATATCCCAGTGAATCATCCTTCTGATCAGCTAAGCAAAATGACATTACATTAGGCCAAAATTAATATTTTCCATACTTTTATAAACATTTTACTGAAACATGTGAAATACTTTGGATTTGCTTTATTTTACCACTCATATTACACAGTATAGAGGCTGCCATTTTCCCCCTCACCTTTTACCTAAATGGTATCACCCTATATTTTTTTAGCTGGTGATTGCAGTAGAATATGCACAGATGATGTCACTGTTGGGGGTGGAGCCATCCACATAGCTGGGGAGGCTCTACTTACAAAATTACAGGGGGAGACACTCTACAGTTAGTTGTTTGTGTAATTCATTCCCCTACCAGGGCCCTCATTACGATTTGGCCAATTGAATAGGGCTCTAAATAAGCACATAGCATATGTTTTTTTTAAGTTTTTAGTTAGTTGCTTTTGGATAGATGCTTACTAACTAAAAACTTCTTTAAAAAAATATGTTATGTGCTTATTTAGAGCCCTATTCAATTGGCCAAATTGCAATTGAATGAGGGCTCAGGAAAGTAGGACTAATTAAATAAAGTGTAATACATATTAGTGTACGGCACACAAACTAATGACATCATCTCTTCAGCTAAACAAGATGGAGGGATGTCAGTGAGGGAGAATGTGAGAGGTAAAATGGCGGCTCTAATACTGAGCAATATGAGGTGCAAAATAAGGCAAATAAGCCCAAAATAATTCATTGTATTTCACTAAAATGTTTAGTAAACCATAGAAGAGATTCATTTTGATTCAAGTCAAAAAAAATCCCAGAGTTCAGTGGTCATTTTAGTATTTTAGTCATTACACTGAAACTGGTTTACCAGAAATCTCTTTTCTGTTGATATCATTTGCAGAATATACAAATAATGCAGGACTGATTTGTAAAAAAGTGTTTACTAAGCTAAGGCAACACAGGTGAATACATTATAAACTAAATTACTGTATGATAAATACCATTGGTATTTCAGGCACACATTTGCTAAGAAACATAGAAAAAAAATAATTTGCAGTTATGTAATACACAAAATGAATGTTCTTACAACCCTATCGTGTATTATTACCCTGCAATTTACCTACTAAGAACAAAACAAAATGTCTTGGTAACCTTTATAGATTTATACATTTCCTAATGTCATGAGACCTGATTTGTTGTGAGTTGTTTTACTCTATAATTTGCGCTTCTATTCCTCATGGCTAATGGAACGTATATTTGCACTTTTAAGCTTAAGTGTATAGCTGGAAACTTAATAAACTAAAAAAAGTTCCTGTCAGAACATTATGCCAAACTAGCAGCCTCCATTTTGTGGTAATTTAAGGAAGGTTTCACGTGACCTAGTCTATCCAATATGGCAGACAGTTTTAAGGAAATGGAGGGCAGAGATGAGCAAAATTAACAGTGGGGAGCGGAGTCAAATAATTTCTAATTTCAATGAGAGATCCGGTATTTGCTGGTAGCACAATTCATGGTGATGCTTGAAGGGAATCATGTGTTTGCATTACCAGGTGCTACAAATTAACTGCATGTGTTCTTCTTATAAAGTAGCTGGCAGTGGCCAATCGGTAGCGTGATGGTGGCACAAAGAGACTCTGTTTAATTTGTTCTTAGAGTGAGGGCTAGCCTTAGGGTTTAGGGTTAGGGTTATGTCAAATACTTTGCAACAAAGTCAGAGGTGCTCAATCAGAGAACCAACTTACCTTAATAGGTTAGTTCTATGGACATGATAACCCACTCTGAGAGCAGCCTCTTAGCTCACTTATGCCCGTCACAGGGAGAAATATTTTGTAGTATATAAGTCTGGTCTCACCCAATAGAGTGATCCAGCCCCATAATAACAGGCAATTCTACCTTGGACATGAAACACAGCAAACCCCAGATGTACATTTCAGCCTTCATTGGGCCTCGTCAGTGAGGTGTAGCTGGACTCCCAAAGGCATAGTGAGCAAGGGGTCCACGTCTGGAGTCCCCCACCACCCTTAGAGAGACTAATCATTGACGAGGCAAACAGAGGCCGAAAAGTACGTCTGGGGTTTGCTGTTTCTCCTGTTCATGGTAGAATTGCTTGATATTTAGGGGCTGGATCACTCTTTTGAGTGAGATAAGACTGAGTAAGTAACCAGACCTAGAGAACAAACCTACTTAGGTATTGTTCGTTATCAGATGAGCACCTCTACTCTATTTGCATATATTTTCCTCACCCTAAGGGTGATTGGGGGTACCAGACATAGACTCCTTGCCCTCTGTGCCCTAGGGAGTACAATTGCCCCTCACTGACTAGGCCCACCGAGGCCAAAACGCATCTGGGTTTTGTTGTTTCTACTATTCGGGGTAGAATTGCCTGGTATTTCGGGGCTAGGTTACTCTTTTGAGTGAGACCAGAATTATATACTACACGATATTTCTCCCTGTGAAGGGCACAAGTGAGATAAAAGAGGTTGCTCTCTGAGTAGGTAACCAGGCCTATAGAGCAATCTTACGAAGATATTGTTTGTTCTCAGATGAGCACCTCTACTCTTTTTGCTAGATTTTCCTCACCTTATGGGTGATAGGGTGAAACAGATGTGGACTCATTGCTCACTGTGCCTTAGGGAATACAGCTGCACCTCATTGACGAGGCCCACAGAGGCCAAAACATGCGTCTGGAGCTTCCTGTTTCTTCTTTTCATTGTAGACTTGCCTGGTATTTCAGGGCTAGATCCCTCTTTTGAGTGAGACCAGACTGATATACTACAGGATATTTCTCCATGTGAAAGGCACACATGGTTTAAAGAGGCTGCTTTCTGAGTAGGTAACCAGACCTACAGAACAAACCTACTAAGATCTTATTAGTATAGGGTTTTGGTGTAAAAGTCTAACAGAGTAACTCTTAATCTTTTGTCAGTGCAAAAAAGCATTAGAAAAGTTTGCTGCAGTAACTCGTAGCAGTTCTCTCACAATGTTTCAGAGGTGGTGATTAGCATAGCTGGGTAGTTTTATTTTGCTCTTAAAAATGGTGTAATCTGTGATATTAGGTATTAGAATAGGGTCCCAAAATGGTAATTTACTCACTTATCGGTTCCAGCATTAACTACTCGCAACTAACTGGCCTTCTACACTGTTTAACTCTCTGAAAATTCATGTTATAAGAGAAGCCTGTCAACTAGTTCCCTATTTTCAATCCCTCAAACAAGTCAGTGAACGCATCCTGCACTTGGATGCTGCTGTTACACCTAAAGACCAAAAAACAATCCCCTGACCTTTTGTCTAACTAGCTTATATTGCAAGCTTTTACAAGAGAAGGGCCTTCTACTTCTTTTTGCCAGTATGTAAACTTTTGTTACATTTGTATTCACTTTATACCTTGTATTGAAAATGCTTCAGCTTTATAAATACATTTTAATATGGATAACAATAAATATGTTTCATCTGCTGCTCCACCATTGTTGAAAAACTATCTAGATCTCAATACCAGCTGTAGAATTTGTCATCTATTTAGAACTGGAGTAGAATGTGTTATTGCTACATATCATTGATATGTACAATAAAAGGACATGGAAATATTTTGTTTTCTTTATTCCATCACAAACAGGTGTGACAGAGTCATGCAATGCGTATGTGAGTAACAAAATTTGTAAAGCTCTGTTCCCTCAGCCGGACTGCAGGGGTTAACATTCATGCACAGTTAATTAGCTATACCTGGGTACACCTGATTTAAGACTGCTCCTGGAATATGGGCGGGACTGCTTGTGGAGCGAATGTTTGCAGTTTGTCTGAGCTTTAGAAAGACACACACAGTGAGGCAGCAGATTACAGTTTATGATAGCTTGGAGCAGAATGGAGACCTGTGATTGGCTAGTACATCTAATATTTTTTTAAGAATTGCAGCCATGACTAAAGGAATTCATTTTACCGATCCCCTCCGAATCCCCTCCAAATTGCTAAAAGATAAATTCCCAGCATTTGGTTGCATAATAAAGAATAAAACACTAAACTGGATGTTTATTTACACGGCATGGCCAACAATCCTTCATTTGAGGTCTAACCCCAGTTGAGCTATCTGTGTGCCTGATAAAGAGATATGCTGATAAACTATTGTACTCTATCTTTTTTCTTCTTAACACATTATAACCCAATTGTGTCATGTTGTTTAATTTTAAAACGCTGTGTTTAAATATAATTATCTCTTGTTGCTATAAAATGTTTAAACAGATGGACGAATCGGTTCCAACAGATGGATTCTCCACTGCCCATATATTAAAGGAAGAAAAAAATGTCACTGTAACATTTTAGTCCTATCATTGCTGTTTTGCTAGGTTTAGTTATATAAAGTGAGGTTTCTTATTTGTTCTTTGAAAAGGCACATTAAAATCTGGAAAATATACATAACAAATGTGCTTAAATGTTAAGATTATGAACATATGAAATATATTATTGTTGTGTGCATTTTTACATTTTTTAATTTTCTTGACCTAGAAATGTTCTCTACTTACATGCATTTATTATGTTTTTATAATAGATAATGCATCTTCATGTATATTCATCATTCCAAACTGAATAATTCATGAAGAAATACCATTCACTATAATTCCTTACTTTAACCAGCAAAACATTTAACATTTGCATGTTATAGCTTTTAATTGTCCCTCTTTCAAGTGAGAAACCCCAAATCCATATATTTTAGAACCATCAAATGCTTTTCAATTCTGCTATAATGTTTGCCAATTTTACAATATATAACAAAACAAAAACATAAACTAAACAGGCCTAGCTCTGTCAGAGCACTAACTGTAACTGCATAGTTTCCTCACTTTCAGAGCTACTCTGGATGCAGTATAGCAAACAGTCCAATTTACTTTATATTACGTTTACTGGCCTTATCCTCTGAAGTCCATGATTCCCAGTCTCTGGTCTTGATAGTCAGCTTCCATATTTTAGTCTCTCTCTGAGTCTCCCTCTCCATCTTCATACACCCCACAGTTCCAATATAGTTCCAGCAACTTCTCTGAGTAAATCTCTTTTTGATGTGTCCTTATCCCAGCTTTGATATCCACCGCTCTTTCTTTCTCTCAGAAGCTGTTTCTTTCAGCTTTTCAAACTGCAAGCCCTTCCAAAACTAGCCAGCCTTCACTGGTCACTCAGCAGTGGTTAATTGAGGGTCATTCCTATCTTTCCACTTCTGTGTTTAAAAAGCAATACGCAGGCATTTCTGATTACAAGTCCAGGGGTTAATTATTATCACTTCTAGAGAGAAATCTTCAAAGCTCTGCAGCTCACCCTGAGCTCTGGGGGGGGGGGGGGGGGGGGGGAACACACTGTGATATATATATATATATATATATATATAAATATATATATATATATATATTGTAATATTTTGACATTTGTACCAATGACTGCCATTGTTACTCAGTTTTAGTGGGGATTAATACAATCAAGATATATATAGCAGGTATAATATTGTCACAGATTATATGGAATTACAGCCTTTGTAAAAGTCATAATTTTGAAAGACCTGTAAGGTCCTGGTCAACACTCATTTTGTCACACTTTAATTATCAACTTAAATAAACATTGTCAGATACATCCCACAGAAGTGCCTGCAGCTTTCTAGACCCCATCGCAGGCATAGATGCTGCTCATCTCACTATGTGGAGGATATGCTTTGCAAAGTGAGGCAAGCAGCTATAGAAACCTGCCTGCCTGGGGTCAAGAACTCTTGTGTGAAGGCTTAACCAGAAAGAGGAAACAGAGTGAAACAAAATATCAATCGTGACACAAAGGCCACTATCCAAAAACCACATCCTTGAAAGAACTAGGAGCTACTTGTATTGAGCTCATACATACCTCATAGTGAGTACATGATCTATCCTGCATGCACTGCTGTTTATTACCAGTATCTGAGTATAATAATCTAGGGGCTAGTACATGTGGAATTCCCAAACACATGACTTGCTTCTGAAGATTTGAGGAATATCCCTTAATTTCATATATACATGAGGAAGATCAGTTATTGACATATAGAGGTTGGAATATTTTAAGGGTTCCAACTTAATGATATACAGTGGATATAAAAAAGTCTACACACCCCTGTTAAAATGTCAGGTTTCTGTGCTGTAAAAAAATGAGACAAAGATAAATCATTTCAGAACTTTTTCCACCTTTAATGTGACCTATAAACTATACAACTCAATTGAAAAACAAACTGAAATCTTTTAGGTAGAGGGAAGAAAAATATAAAAATATAAAAATAAAATAATATGGTTGCATAAGTATGCACACCCTTAAACTAATAACTAACTCAACTAACTTTGTTGAAGCACCTTTTGATTTTATTACAACACTCAGTCTTTTTGGGTATGAGTCTATCAGCATGGCACATTTTGACTTGGCAAGATTTGCCCACTCTTCTTTGCAAAAACACTCCAAATCTGTCAGATTGCGAGGGCATCTCCTGTGCAAAGCCCTCTTCAGATCACCCCACAGATTTTCAATCAGATTCAGGTCTGGACTCTGGCTGGGCCATTCCAAAACATTAGTCTTCTTCTGGTGAAGCCATTCTTTTGTTGATTTGGATGTATGTTTTGGGTCGTTGTCATGCTGAAAGATGAAGTTCCTCTTCATGTTCAGCTTTCTAGCAGAAGCCTGAAGGTTTTGTGCCAATATTGACTGGTATTTGGAACTGTTCATAATACCCTCTATCTTAACTAAGGCCCCAGTTCCAGCTGAAGAAAAACAGCCCCAAAGCATGATACTGCCACCACCATTCTTCACTGTGGGTATGGTGTTCTTTTGGTGATGTGCAGTGTTGTTTTTGCACCAAACATATCTTTTGTAATTATGGCCAAAAAGTTCAACCTTGGTTTCATCAGACCTTAACACCTTTTCCCACATGCTTTTGGGAGACTTCAGATGTGTTTTTGCAAAATGTAGCCTGGCTTGGATGTTTTTCTTCATAAGAAAAGGCTTTCGTCTTGCCACTCTACCCCATAGCCCAGACATATGAAGAATACAGGAGATTGTTGTCACATGTACCACACAGCCAGTACTTGCCAGATATTCCTGAAGCTCCTTTGATGTTGCTGTAGGCCTCTTGGTGGCCTCACAGACCAGTTTTCTTCTCGTCTTTTCATCAATTTTGGAGGGAGCTCCAGTTCTCGGTAATGTCACTGTTGTGCCATATTTTCTCCACTTGATGATGACTGTCTTCACTGTGTTCCATGGTATATCTAATGCCTTGAAAATTCTTTTGTACCCTTCTCCTGACTGATAGCTTTTAACAATGAGATCCCTCTGATGCTTTGGAAGCTCTCTGTGGACCATGGCTTTTGCTGTGGGATGCGACTAAGAACATTTCAGGAAAGACCAACTAGAGCAGCTAAACTTTATTTGGGGTTAATCAGAGGCACTTTAAATGATGGCAGGTGTATGCTGACTCCTTTTTAACACGATTTGAATGTGATTGCTTAATTCTGAACACAGCTACATCCCCAGTTATAGGAGGGTGTGCAGACTTATGCAAACATATTATTTTTCTTTATGTTTTTCCTTCCCTCTACCTAAAAGATTTCAGTTTGTTTTTCAATTGAGTTGTACAGTTTATAGGTAACATTAAAGGTGGAAAAAGTTCTGAAATAATTTATCTTTGTCTCATTTTTTTAAAGCACAGAAACTTGACATTTTAACAGGGGTGTGTAGACTTTTTATATCCACTGTAGTTAGCCCCAGAAGAAGGAGAATTATATTGTCATTGATCGTACTGATTATAAACCTCTGAGGCACTTCCACATTAAAGTAGATTGTACTGCCATGTGTTAGAGGGCCCACAGTGTGTCACTAAAAGTGGGATCCAAAACATGTTGTGTAAAAAAACACTACCCCAAACAGCCAAGTAATATACTTATCCATTATGGCTGACACAATATTCTTTGATACTCAATACTGTTTTTATCCATGCACGTTGGTATATTTGTCTAAACTGCAAAAGAAAGAATTGGAAACTCTCTGGTTAAGATATAATACGGATTGGCAAGATTAGCCCCTCAGACTTTAAGACATCTAAGCGATGCTCACTATTTTAACAAAACCATTAAGGCGGAGGGCCAGAAAAACCACAGCTGCTGGTAAACCACAGAAAATACAGAGGACAAGCCAATATACATTATAATGGCATTTCATTATCCATCTTCCAAAGTAGCAAAACTGAAAGCGGACAAAGAATGCGTCACACTTCAATTTGAGAACTTTAAGATCTAGTTCTTCCAAGACTTGTTCCTATTTAACATTTTCATGTCATTCCCTATGCATGGGGCTTTGCAGGAGAGGAAAATAAAATAATTTAGGTAAAAATATTATTTAAATGCCTCTTATTGTATTATGTGTCATTCCATTTTGGACAACTAATCTGAATAAGTGGGTTATCCTATGAGGCCTTACCCTGCCAAGCTATTTTATTGTCAATATGTTATTTAAAGAGGACTTCTTAACATAAGTGAATATAGATTGTACTGTTCCTCCCACTCCCGCAGGTTTCTAATCCTTTTAGTAACAAAGACAAAATACTCATCATCATTGAAGTAACATTGAATACAATAGTAAATATTAAAGGCAGTATTTGTTTTTAATCTGTGTAAAACATTCTGTCCATTGTTGAGGAAAGTTCTTCACAGAAACAAACTATAAATATTACACTTCAGTGCTCCTTTAGTTTATAAGTTAAACCCACAGGGCCTCATTCTATTATCGGCCGTAAATCGGCCACAAGGCTGCGATTCCTTGCGGGGCTCCCATTACCTTGCAATTCAATTATACGGCGCCGCAAGGCTATCCCCTTACGGCCAGCCATATATCTTGCAATCGGCCGTAAGCTCAGAAATCTTTAAATGCAAAATTAAATTCAAGACGGCACTGTAAAGCTCTGTAAATGCTAGGGATCATAATGGGGGACATGAGGATTAATAGTAACCCCCTCTCAAGCTTGCACATCAGCCCAAATCCGAGATTACATTACCGGTTTATTTTCCGGCCGCAGCGTGGGCGGGTCTGAGGTGCTCCAAGCCCTCTGGACTTTTTACTTGGATATGTGACATAAATTAAAAAAAAAATTATTTACGGATTTGAGTGTAGGGGAATGTTGTGCTATGAATGCTAACACCTACAATCACTTTATAGTCTCATAAAAGTGCAGGATGGCTTTATTATGGCTTTAAAATGTGCTTAATTGTGTGCCTGCGGGACCTTTTTGCTGCAAGTAAGCTGCGGCTCGGTTTTAGCCTTGCAGAGAGGTTTCCCGGAGCAATTGAATAGCAACCAGGATTTTCTTACGGCAAGGGATAGCAAGGCGCCGGCCGCAAGCCTGCCGGAATCCCCGGCCGGAAGGGAATAGAATAGGCGAATAGCTTGCGGCCGGTCCTTGCGGCCCCGCATCTCCTACGGCCGATAATAGAATGAGGCCCACAGACTTTACTGACCTTACTTAAATATCTAGATGCTTCATGTTTTACTAGGAGTCTCATTTAGGAGACAATCTATCCACAAATTAGATGCCAGAAATTATTATCTTGAGTTCATTGTTATTTATCACACAAAAAGAAGGATGTTTCCTACTCCACCCTTGTCCCCTTAAGGTAATTGAGACATGTCACAGTAAGACTGGGTAAATTCAATATTTCAGAGGGGGGTATAGGCCACTCTTCATATACAATAGGTAATCTGTTTTGTGGTGCCTAAATGGATTCTCTAAACTCCCTCACAACTTACATGAACAGAGTAAGAAATACAAAGCATTGTGGGTGACTTTAACATGGTTGTGAATCCCACAATTCATAGCAGCAAACTGCAAAAAATGAAAATATCACCATTGTATCTATATTACTGTGGAAAGTCTAATGCATATAAAACACATATATGTACACAGAAACACCTTTGTGCAAACACTGTGCACATACAAATACTTAGACACCAAATAATAACTGCGTGGATTGGAAGAGAGAAATATAAAAGCAGAGATATAAAAACAAAGAGGTAGAGAGAGACAGAAACAGAAAGTCAAAGAGAGAAAGAGAGAGAGAGCTACAGAAAGAGAGCAAGAAAGAGAGTGTGACCAATTTCATCCTCCACTGCCTTATGTCTTCCTCTCAAGACAGGAAAAGACCAATGATTCAGATCGAGACTATGGGAGTTTGTGTACTGGGGAGAAGATGTAAGCAGGTGGGGGAGTTTTTAAACTAGTAGGTAGGGGTGAGGGAATAGATGTAAGCGACGGAATAGAAAGTGTAAAGCTGTTAAGGAAGGAGTTAACTATTCATGGTAGAGGGGAACAGAAAGGGTTATTAAAGTGAAGATTTAAGTCATGGTAAGTAACTTAAATACAGTAGCAAGTGCTTTTAATTTGCAGAGACATAGCAACCTAATGAGTATGCTTGCTAATGCAAGAAGTGTATCACTAAAAATGGGAGAGCTACAATTATTAACAATAAATGAGAAATATGATTAGATTTTTATTACCGAAACATGGTGGTGGTTTCTTATAACTAGACAGTTAATTTGGAGAGTTATAATCTATATAGGAGGGTAGCACGTCATTTGTGCGCTGGAGAACAGTGTGCCGTCATCAGCACGCCGTCATCAGCTACTAATCTTCCCACCCTCTACTACAGGTTCCACTCCTCAAATATCTCTCACTGTTGAAAGACATCATCATCATCACTCTAACCTCCCGGGCCCATTGTCTTGGGGTCCTTTTGAACCTTGTCTTCTCATTTATTCCTCACATACAAGTCATTTTTACATAAAAACATCTCAAAAATACATCACTATCTTACAGAAGATACAACTAAAATTTGAAATCATTCTTTCATCATATCTCTTCGCAACTACTGCAACTCACTCCTTTCTGGCATTCCTATCACCCTTCTGTCTCCACTCCACATCATCCATATTGAACTGACTGACTCATCCACTTCATCAATATTCAGCATCTTCAGCACCTCTCTCAATCACTCCACTGGATCCCCACAGCATCCAGGATAAAATTTAAAATCATGACCAGTTCCCATTATATCTCTACTCTCATCTCAAAATTCTCCCTCAAACCACCTTCTCCTCCTCTCTTATTGCCACTTTTCTTGTACTGCCCCAACTCTATGAAACTCCTTGCCTCACTCCACTAGACTAGATCTTGTTTACCTCAAAACCTTCAAAAACTCACTAAAAATACATTTGATTAAAGAAGCTAATCACCTTCTGCCTTAATATGCACAATTTCTTACTCTACATTATACTATTACTCACACCCACAGCATAAAGTGCAAAACACAACCACCTCCACTTGCTTGAGCCTGCCATTTTGCATCTAGTACCGAGTATCACAGCCAAACCCCTTAGAATATAAGAGCCAGATTCAACTGCACTGAGCAAATGTAAGTTACTGGAGCCCATAATGGAGCCCATAAGCTAATTTCCTATTCAAATTGCTGTTTTTTTTGTGAGCCAAAAACGGCTTATGTGTTTCGGGTGCTGGAAAACTCTGCAGTTGTTAAACCCGGAACTTACAGCCTCCCGAAGCCTTTGATCTTTTAAGTCCGCAAGAGTTACAATCGCAAAACACTATTCAATTGCTTCAATTCCTCAAGCCGGTAAATGTTTTCACACCCGTAAATGGCAAATGTAGAAGAAAATCCTACGAGTACTAGAGAGGACCGGCAAAGGGGTTAAACACCTGATCGTAGCACTATAAAAGCATATATAATTTTATTATAATATAAAATATAATTGTATTTTATGTAATTTCGCGGTTATATCGATCTCAGGAATCAATGAGTTAATACATATCAGGCCACTCATATGGACTAAACAGTATTGGCATTCATTTCTATTATTTTTTGTGAGTTCCATCGCATATCGGACCTCCAAACGCTAACTATATTAATTGTATATAGAAATTCAATATGGTAGCTTGCAGATATATAATAGTCACTTTTTTATATAATTATTGATATGGAAAATCAACATTTGATTAAGTATAATAATATCAAACTCACTTTCAGTCCTCATTTCTATCCTACCTCTCAAAATCTACCTAAAAAAACAGTACATGAATGAGTGATGAATAAAGCATCTAAATGAGTCTGGGTAGCCATTAAAAGCTACTTTCTACAGGTAGATATTTATTGAACAGTGCTGCAGCCAGTTCCATGCAGATTTAATTTAGCAATATATATTTTTTTTTTATCTAATATTCCTGTACTTATTTTCACCTTTTAATGAATTAAAGCAAACCTGAGATGAAAGCCCATTTAAAATATATTTTAATGCTGAAATATATAATCTCCTTCAATTGTTACTAGATTGTTGTACATCATAAATAAATTGATGAAGATGTGTACCCACCCTCTCCTTGTTCTCAGTCCCTTATTATGCCTCCTCACCCCAGAATCCTTCCTCAAACAGATAATCCACTTAGTGTCTTTACTCAGAAAGGTAAGATGTTTATATTTTAGAGAAAAGAGTTCATGCAGCTACCAGTCAGGCAGATAGGAATATGCAGCATTGTTACCATTGCCAGGTGCTGGCCTAAGCTATTGTCCCTGATTAAAAAAAACTATGAGGGATTCCCGCAAACGAATATTCCATGAAGCCATATTGTCTCTTTTTGACCTAGCAATCATTATACATATTTATGAACATTTAGATCATTGCAGCCAATTAAATCTTTGAAATGTGGCTTGTTTTAATCTCCTCAATTATTATAAAGACCTTATCCTAGAATTGTAGAATTATGGGATATGACTACTGTGTATATGCAAATGAAATTATTTCACCTTATCCCCTCTAACAAGAGGTGTTGCTTTAATATCCATTTAAATTAGTTCTTGGATGTAATACCACAGTTAAAACTTGTTCATATTGAGTTTTCTTAAAATATTGTACCAAATTCTATCCAATGCTTGGCAGTAAATTGTAAACATGACAGGTCCACCCATATTCTGTGATGTATATTTAAAATATGTTGCTTCTCTTCTTTTAGTAGATTATGTATAGATGATATTAATCCTCTAGTACTCCCACCTGTTCTTGCATTTATGCACATTTTTAAATGGTATTAGAGGCTCTCTATTTTGATCATTACATTAATAATAAGTGGTAATGATCACAACTGTTTAACTCTATAATTTACTAAATACAATGAATATAGAATGAATTCCATTATATTTCTAGGAGAATGGAAGTCTTCTATTGAAAGGAGGTCCTAATAATGGGCAATTAAACTTAGATTTGGATGTGTCTTATATCTTCCCACATAAATAGAGAGTTCTGAAAAATGTCATTATCCATAATAGGTCACAACCCATTTAATGTATCCACATTTTCTAAGTGTATCCAGTTACCTGCAGCCTTATTAAATTGTGATTCGGCCAATTGTATAGGGCTCTATATAAGCACATAGCATATTTGTTTTACAGAAGGTTTTAGTTAGTGAAGACCTTGATTTTGGATAGAAGTTCACTAACTAAAAACTTCTGTAAAATAAATATGCTATGTGCTTATATAGAGCCCTTTTTAATTGGCCGATTTGCAATTTGATAAGGTTGTTAATTGGCAAGGTTACAACCACTTACTAACTAGCAGCCTTAATAAATTGTGATTCGGAAAATTTAAAAGGGCTCTATTTAAGCACACAGCATATTTTTTTTACAGAAGTTTTTAGTAAGTGAACTTCTATCCAAAAGCAAGGTCTCCACTAACTAAAAAGTTCTGTAAAAAAATATGCTGTGTGCTTAAATAGAGCCCTTTTAAATTTGCCAAATCACAATTTAATAAGGCTGTAGATATGAGAAGGTAGAATCCAAGTTGGTCATTCTGGGGACTCATAAATATCAGGAGCTTGCAGTGGAGATAAGTTGTACATGAGCAAATCCTAAGAATATATTAGTAGACATATGCTATAAATCCCCAAATATAGTTGAAAGTGAAGAAATGCGATTATTGATACAGATTGGAAACCTGCAGTAACCTGCAAATGGAGCCAAAAAGCCAACGGGTACCAGAGAGAACCTGTCTGTAAGTTAAAGTCCTATTCATAGCGCTGTAAATGCAAATATAAACACACTACTTTTCTTATAGGTAAAGGGAAAGTGATGTCAGGTATTAAAATAAATAGCACAACATTCTCAAGCTCGCAAATCTGCAATATAAAATACTTTATTTTCAGTTTAATTTCCGTTGTTAACCGATCTTAGTAATCAATGTGTTAATACATATAATGGAACTCGCATGGACTTGAATATCATATTTACTGATTTATTAATATTGCATTATTTCTGGAATGCGGGTCTGATCGAAACTGTAATTGAAGCCTGTAAGGCTTTGAAATCTGACCTCCATTTTTCAGTGACATAATGATGACGATCTCTGTTGCCATTGGCTCCGTCTAAACACTTAACTACATGTTTGACTTGTTGATCATGTTCACGGCCGCACATGCAACGTGCAACAAATAGTATTTGGGTTTGCTGCTAAGCGCTTCCAATTTAATTTAGGGCTAATAGTATCAAATGTTAAATAGGGAAACCTTTGGAGAATAGTGATCACACACAGTCTAATTTGAGGTAGGGCTCAAAGAACAGTGATAAGGGGTCAGCAAAACTTTTAATATTAAAAGGGCAGACGTTAATGGTCCAAGGGCAGCAATACAAGGTATAGACTGGGACAAAGAACTGATGGGTAAAAATACTGAACACAAATGGACAATATGTAAAACCTTACCAAAGAATAACCCTAAAAAAATAATATTTTAATGGTAAGAAGGCCAGGAAGGAAGACATAGGAACATTGCAATCAGAAACAGGCTGTCTGATAAACAGTTACCATGAAATGCAGATGAGCTGAGTAAATAATTTTCTTCTATATAAACAAGGGAGGTACCAGTGGTTGGGACACTGCAAAAAATGAGGCTACACTACCTTCAACAAATAATTGGTTAACACACAAAGAAATCCAAAAGACGCTGGAAAAAATGAATACGGGGAATGGATGGACTAAGCTTTTAAAAAAGGCACCTAAGAAGGGATATGATTACCTTATATAAATACATCCAGGGTCAATATAAGGCTTTGTCAAGTACATTTTTTTTGTCAAGTGTTTTACAACTGACAAGAGGACATCCCTTGAGATCTCACCTTAAAGAAAGAAACTGTTTCTTCGCAGTAAGAGCGGTTAAACTGTGGAATTCTCTACCAAAGGAGGTTGTGACAGCAGATTCAAAAGATTATTTTGAAAAGGTGTTAGATATAAACATTAAAAAGGGCATTAAGGCATTCAGGGTTATTGTGGATAACTAGAGGAGGAGTATTGATCTATGGAGTTATCTGACTGCCAGTATCTGGGGTCAGGAAGAATCCCCCCCCCCCATGAGACAATTGGCAATGTTTCAATTAGTTTTTTTTTGGGGGGGGGATCAATTAACAATTCACATATTACAAGGATCAGAGGAAATCTAAAAAGGCTGAACTTGATGGACATAAAGTTTTTTTTTGTTTTAACTTTAATTAGTATGCTGTGTTTTTGAAGGAAGCCAGTAATTGAACTGATTATGGTGAGGTGCCCTTCGTCAGCTGCCTTGTTTACCTAGTTAGAAACCCAGCCATGGATATGATATAACAAACACAAAATGTATTCCTGTATGGTCAGAAATTTGATTCAAAAACATTGGCTGAATTTCAGATGTTAGAGAGTCATAGATAACAATACAGAGGATCTACTAGTTGTCAGCAGAGTGCCTTTGATACCTATGCTGTGGTCTGTTTACTAGAGATATTACTAATGGTCATCAAGGGAAGATTTGCCTCTCACGAAGACACAAAATATGTAATAGGGTCTATGTTTCAGGGCTGTAAATAAATGTGTAATGCTTCAAAAAACTGGAGGAATAGTGAGGTTTGTGGGATCTAATTATAAATGTTAATGCTTTTAAAATTTAGCCCTTACATCACAAAAAAAAACAAGGAATTTAGTGGTTATTTTATTGGATATTTTAAAAGTATACAAATAATGCAACAATACTATAGAAAGACAGTATGATAATTGATTGTAAAATAATATATTATAGATACAAAAAGAGTTGCTTGTCTGCTTTGGAAAATCAGTACACTGTCCATGAATACATACTACACTCATTTGTTGGAAACTGTGAGCTCCCATTCTCTCATTAAAAGAAAAACCATGCCTAAAACACATGAAATACACTACATTATTAGATCAGAATTTACATGTCTCATCACTATGTGCAACAACAAGGCCTCTATTCAAATTTCTAGTTGCTGGAGTCCGTAATGGAGCCTGTAAAATAATTTGCGATTCAATTGGCTTCTTTAAGCTACTCGCAATCGGTTTGTGGCTTAGAAGCTAAAAATCCCTGCGGTTGTCAAATTGGAACTCCGACCCATCTAAGCCTTTGATCTTTAGAGCCCGTAAAGATTACAAACGCAAATCGCTATTCGATTGCTACAATTCCTCAAATCCGCAATTCCTTTCAAACCCGTAATTGGCAAATGTAAAAGGAAGGACTCGCAAGGGGGTTAAACACCTATTCGTAACACTGTAAATGCAAATAAAAAATCAATAATACACTATAAAGTATGGGGAAAGTGATGAAAGACATTAGAATTAACTGCACAACCGTCTCAAGCTCGCAAATCTGCAATCAAAAATATATTTTTTTACGTTTTATTTCCATGTTATATAAATTTTGGTAATCATGAGGTTAATACATATCAGGCCACCCACATGGATTAGAACAGTATCGTCATTCATTTGTATTGTTTTGTACATTGCTGGATTGCGAGACTGATCGCATATCCGACTTCTAAACGCTAATTGATTGTGGTTTAACCTCCATGTTTTACTGACGTCAATTTGACGGTCTCATTTACTATTGGCTGTTTCTAAATCGGTATTTACGGCCTTGCTTAATTGATCATGATCATGCTCTGAAATGCTACTTACGGATGCATGGTTTATGGATTAGGCTTTCGGCCATGTACTTGCGGGCTTCATCAATTGAATAGCTCTTTAACTGTTGCAATTGAATGGAGTCCCAAGTCTCTGATTTTTTTTTAACTTTGACATACTGTGTTAAAACTGTGTATACATTTACAATCCGCACACAAAATGTGTAAGTAGCAGAGCATATGCAATAACTACAAAGTCTTTGAGACTAAAAACACATTTCTGTACATTAGGATAAAAAATTATTAAAAAACGCTGTATATATTTAATAATAATAATAATAATAATAATAATAATATTAGTTCTAATATATTTTACATTTGGATTCCAGTTTGGTAATACTATTCAATAATGTGGATTTATCTAATAATTACTACAAAGTATCAGACTTGTGACCTTTTTAGCTAATACTAAAGTCTCAATAGAATACAAAGCCTGGACAATCTCTCTTTCAGTGTAATCACAGACCTAATTATAGCTTACCATATAGGGTCAGCAAATGCTGACTATAGGCATCTAGGTGCCTACAAGTTTGTATGGTGTCTCTTGTGGTTACACCCCATGTGGTCCTCTTACCTACTGAAAAATAAAATGTAAATACTTTGTAACTGTGCTTTAAAACACTTTGTTAGAGCAAAAATATGCTATTCTGCAAACAACAAATAGGATCTTTGTAGAAAATAAAATTCAGTGTACTATGCTAAATATTAAAAAACTAGAAACACCCAACCTGCCATCATAGATTGGCCCAGTAGTGTTTAGAAGAAAAATACATGTTTTAATTTTCATTAACTATGCATTTCTTATTGTTGACACATAACATTTTCCCAGTTTGACATGATTGTAGTGACTAAATGGGTTGACCTTTTTATCTAGACTATAGGAAGGACTCTTGCCCTTTCTAAGATTTTACTAATGAGAAGGAAGGACTGTTCTTTAGGAATTCAAATATTTCTAAGTTTATGTGTAAGTGAAGTAATCCAAAAAACTGGCATTTTCAGACAGAAAATTAACTCTGAGCCTAGAAAAATGACTTGTCTTTACAAACATAGTAATCCAGACAGGAAATACCATGTTGTATCCAGACTAGCACTATTGAGGTCCAAAGACCCTACCAGAATGGAAGATTATGAAAAAGTAAAAAAATGTCTTGACAACCTTCTCTTGAGCCAATAAGTTGAGGAGCATGTCTCCACACCTGTTTTTTCACTTAATTTATTTAGTGCATAGGTAGACAGCATCTGGTCCCTAAACATTTGTGTATATTTGGAGTATATTTAT
This sequence comes from Discoglossus pictus, assembly GCA_027410445.1. Classification (NCBI taxonomy): domain Eukaryota; kingdom Metazoa; phylum Chordata; class Amphibia; order Anura; family Alytidae; genus Discoglossus; species Discoglossus pictus. The sequence continues at coordinate 199,882,425 of CM050169.1, read as the reverse complement.
CAATTAATAAGCTATATTTTTGAGAAAATTTGCCTTTTGTGTGATCTGTTGCAGTGCAATGTGTGATGTCATGGACCATAGTGAGGTTTCCTAACTGCCATTTCTCCATATATCTATAACACTGTATATTAATTTCCTTTACCTATGCATGAGCTAGTGACTGTTCCTGTAATCTGCCAAATGCCAAAATGGCATGAAGGTGCAGCTTGACTACATCAATTTGCTATTTTTAGCTACTGAATTTGTTTGTGTTATGATGTAGTTGCTTGTTTCTTTAGACATCCATAATGCTCTATGAGATGGTAAGTCCCGTAGAAATGCACTCTCCAGATCCACCTATCTAATATTCAAGTGTAGTAGATTGTTTCTTTACACATCCAAAATGCTCTATGAGATGGTAAGTCATGTAGAAATGCACTCTCCAAATCCACCTACACTGTATCTAATATTCAAGTACAGTGACTTGCAAAATTATTCACCCCTCTTGACTTTACCTATTTTGTTACATTACAGCCGTTAGTTCAATGTTTTGTTAGTCTGAATTTTATGTGATGGATCAGAACACAATAGTCTAAGTTGGTGAAGTGAAATGAGAAAAATATATACATACATTTTTTTTAGAAACAGAAAATTGGCATGTGCGTATGTATTCACCCCCTTTGTTATGAAGCTCTGGAGCAACCCATTACTTTCAGAAGTCCCATAATTAGTGAAATGATGTCCATCTGTGTGCAATATAAGTGTCTATCATTACATATACACAACTTTTTTGAAAGGCTCAAGAGGCTGCAACACCTAAGCAAGAGGCACCACTAACCAAACACTGCCATGAAGACCAAGGAACTCTCCAAACAAGTAAGGGACAATATAGTTGAGAAGTACAAGTCAGGGTTAGGTTAGAAAAAAATATCCATAGCTTTGATGATCCCCAGGAGCACCATCAAATCTATCATAACCAAATGGAAAGAACATGGCACAACAGCAAACCTGCCAAGAGAAGGCCGCCCACCAAAACTCAACGACTGGGCAAGGAGGGCATTAATCAGGGAGGCAGCACAGAGACCTAAGGTAACCCTGGAGGAGCTGCAGAGTTCCACAGCAGAGACTGGAGTATCTGTACATAGGACGACAATAAGCCGTACGCTCCATAGAGTTGGGTTTTATGGCAGAGTGGCCCGAAGAAAGCCATTACTTTCAGCAAAAAACAAAATGTCACGTTTTGAGTTTGCGAAAAGGCATGTGGGAGACTCCCAAAATGTATGGAGGAAGATGCTCTGGCCTGATGAGTCTAAACTTTAACTTTTCGGCCATCAAAGAAAACACCATGTCTGGCGCAAACCCAACACATCACATCACCCAAAGAACACCATCCCCACGGTAAAGCATGGCGGTGGCAGCATCATGCTGTTGGGATGTTTTTCAGCAGCCGGGACTGGGAAACTGGTCAGAGTTGAGGGAAAGATGCTAAATACAGTTATATTCTTCAGCAAAAATTGTACCACTCTGTGCGTGATTTGAAGCTAGGACGGAAGTTCACCTTCCAGCTGGACAATGACCCCAAACACACTGCTAAAGCAACACTTGAGTGGTTTAAGGGGAAACATGTAAATGTGTTGGAATGGCCTAGTCAAAGCCCAGACCTCAATCCAATAGAAAATTTGTATTCAGACTTAAAGATTGCTGTTCACAAGCGCAAACCATCCAACTTGAAGGAGCTGGAGCATTTTTGCAAGGAGGAATGAGCAAAGATCCCAGTGGTAAGATGTGACAAGATCATAAAGACTTATCCAAAGCGACTTAGAGCTGTGATTGCCACAAAAGGTGGCTCTATAAAGTATTGACTTTAAGGGGATGAATAGTTATTCACATTGACTTTTTCTGTTATTTTGTCCTATTTGTTGCTTGCTTCAAAATAAAAAATAAAAAAACATCTTCAAAGTTGTGGGCATGTTCTGTAAATTAAATTATGCAAATCCTCAAACAATCCATGTTAATTCCACGTTGTGAGGCAACAAAAAACGAAAAATGCCAAGGGGGGTGAATACTTTTGCAAGGCACTGTATAGTAGATTGTTTCTTTAGACATCCATAATACTCTATGAGATGGCAAGTCCTGTAGAAATGCACTCTCCAGATCCACTTATCTAATATTCAGATTTGGGATTTTGGTCATTTAAAAAGGTTACAATTGATAAGTGGTCTCTTACCCTGCCAAATTAATTGCTGGATCACAGTCTCCATCTTGTTGTGTGCCAGCATAGTCTGAGTTTAGAGTTATTTGGATGTCATTTGAAAATTTCACTAGTGAATATAACCCCTAGACCTTTTAAAGTTAAGGTCACAAACCACTATGTACCAATAAGGGATGTGTGAAGTATTGTCTGAAGGCTAAATGTTTAGCTCTGCTTATATTCACTATATACTGTACTATACCATAGAGTTGGTTATTTCACTGTACTGTAATACAAAAGCTGACTATAGTGATTACATTCATGATAAATATGCATGATATTTCTCTGTATTGTTTTATAAATAGTGTTGTAGTAACTCAAGATCTACTGTGTAACCTGGTCTAGGAGGTGTAATCAAATTATTGTTTAAGAGGTCCTTTGTGAATCTGACACAATGCCTGAATTACCTTTTTAACAATGGCACAGTTTATAATTTAAGGCTTAGTGTAGAAATATGAAAACAACCAGGTTTCAAAACCATTCACATATTAATTAGATTGATTTGGCCTTCTGATCCTAATTATGTCACCAAGTACCGTAATAGTGTTTTAGTGACACCACTTTTCAATTACATTTCATTAATGTGTTTTGTTACCATTATTCCTATAAATATGCTGTACCCTGTTCAATAAAACATCTTCTGGTTAAGACATAGGTAGTAGGACTAAATTCTCTTCCTGGATGCTAGGATTTCCATGCTCTGTTTGTATCTGTCTGATTTGAGGAAAGGCTACAAAAAGTCTGCTCCAGCAGGTGAGGTGTAGCAAGAAGCCTTGTCCATGGATGGAGAGTTAATCCTGTATTGTGACAGTCAACATTCAATGTAAGCAGCTTTTCAGCGTGATGTGGAATGGTGGAAGTTCTGAGAACTTCCCATTTTATCTTATTTAGAGAACATCCTGAGAAGTTTGCATACTTTGAAATGACCTTGTAGAGATTCTGTAGGGATGTCATTGGTGATAGGGAAATAAAAATAATATCTGTAAGCAGGCTTTTTTTTGCTAATATACGGTTTATCTACTAATATACCATCCTCACTGATTAGTAATAGTCTGCATCAGTGCCATATCCCATTGGTATACTGCTAAATATGTTTGAGCACCTTTAAAATCTCTGTGTCCTCATGGACAACACACCATGCGGATCCACTTGGTTTTCATGGCAGAGATACTAGAGTGGGTTGCCAGTTCCTTCTCCAGTTGGCCACAGCATACAGCTTTTGGTATTCCCAAGTTGTCTCCCATCCAAGTACTGACCAGTGTAACCTTTTGGTTCCCTGGCTTGTTGATTTTTAACCCTAATAGGGAATGTAGATATAACTAAAAATATATATATTTTCAACATCTAAAGATAAGAGAACTGAGATGTTATGGTATTTTGCATGAGCTATCAGGTCAATATTTTTTTTAACTTTGTCTAATGCCTCTTTGTTTGTTATAAACCCAACTTTATCTAGGTGGATAATTTTATGAAAATACTTGTTGAGCTAGAATTTTAGTAAAAAGTAAAAGTCACGATTAATCAAGGGTATCCGACTATAGTTTTAACATTTGGATTTACATTTCCCCTGTTTGGGAAGCACAACTGTATTTTCTGATCCTGTTTCATCAAGTCGGTCATGTACTTTGAAGTGAACATTACAGGTGTTCCTATAATATTTTATAATACCGTAAGGGAAAGCAGTCCGGTCTGGGAGCTTTATTAGCTTGAGCAATTTAAGTACCTATATCTTCACATGTAATGTTGGCATTTAAATGTGCCAGCTTTTGGTTAGTGTAGGTTTAGATTTGCTTTGTGGAGCATAGGAACTAATTATTATTCTCTCTTGTTCGAATATGGTGGTAGTGTGTTCTGACGATGCAATGGGCAATATTTCTCCATTTTACAAATTGGAGTTCAAGCACTGGCTTACTAAAATCAACTCTACTCTGGAGTATGTCTAATGCATTTCTAAATAATAAGTGCAATATCTCGTTGTACAGTTTAAGGATCATCAGGCTTTTATTAAATTATATGTAGAAAGTATTAAAGTATATAAGTAAAGTATAAGGCAACTGCCTCTATTGACATATAAAACCTGTTCCCAAAAAAAACTCCTTGTGTCTTTTTACAAGTGGATTAGAATGCTTGTGAGAGTTACTTCTCCCAATACGTAGGTCATTTTTGTGTTTTAAAGTATATTTCCTGAAACATTGGGATATCAGGATATAGATTTTTATAGTATTGCATTGCCAGCTTTCATTTTAGAGGAAATTTGAGCTTGTAAATTATTCACTGATTTAGAGAGAACAGCAACTCAGAGGGAGGGAGCCCTGGTGTAGGAGTTCTGGTGGCCCATTTGCAGAGAAAGTACAAAAACACAAGATTAAAACAACAAAAACAACTATTTCAGGCTGAAAGTGTGTAATATGTTTAGTATACAAAATTACTCATTATTAATGAGCAAAATACTTTTAACTTATATGATTCAGAAAGTCTATTATGTTAAGGATTATGGAGGAGGCATATTTGTATTTGAAAGTAGTATTTGCTCTTCCTGGGGATCTCTTTCTTAGCCCATGTAATCTCAATATAGTTTTCCCAAAGACATATCTGTCCTTTGGTTTGGCTCACTGTGCCTCAGTAGCAGATAGCTATTTCAAGGTAAATATTATCCCATCAATTTTGAGTAGGCTAAGCACTCAAGTGTCATGTGATAATTGTGCTAAAGATAACGTGAAAAAGTCCAAACTAGAATAATCTAGTTGGTAGATGGGTGGGGTTCTCTATTTGTGCCTGCAACTGGAAGTGGAATCCTGTAATTAGTGGTTGAGTCCAGTGAGTCCACACCCTGGAATAAAACTGCTCCAAGATATTCATCAACCTTGGGGCTTGTCAGCTGTCCTGAGTAGAAGAGTGGGGTTAATGCACACAATGTTTGCTACGGGTGAAATGTAATGCACAATAACATGTGAGTTCTTCTATTGTTGTACCACTCTGCTATTATGAATACAAACTGATATGCTTAGGTGGTCTGTTGTCTCGTTTTCCATTTTATGTAACTGAGCAACGCAGAAGAGTGTTTGGAGGAAATTCACCGGGATAAAAAACACAAAAATTTGAGAGATATATATATATTTATTGCACATGTTGTATTGGTTAATATTAATTACATGCACTTTGAAATATATATATATATTAGCAACTTGCCTGTCAAAAATTACGGGAGTAAAAGTGTAAGCCAGACAATGCTGTTTGCCACACAATGCGAGGATATGGGCCCTCTGAGCCCCTACGGCGCTCATCGCGAGCCTCTTCCCCCATGTACTACCTTGGGTTAAGAGTTAGTGCTTTGGGTTAAGTGTTACTGCCTTGGGTTAAGTCTTATTGGCTTGAGTTAAATGTTACTGCCTTGTATTAAGTGTTACTGGTTTGCGTTAAGTCTTAGTCCTTAGGGCTCGTATCTACGTCCTTCGGTCTCTTTTTACATCCTTCGGCCTCATTTTCGTTGTTTTTAAGTTTTGTCGGCAGCCATTTTTTTTCTTGCTTCAGCGATCTCGAAAAAATGCAAAATATGCCTCAAATTAACTTGCAACCTCACTCACAGGCTCCCTGGCTCTCCCCCTGTGCTGTGTGTGAGTGTGTAAGTGAATTTAAGGCATATTTGTGTGTTTTTGCACGTATTTTCATTTTGCTGGTTCAGTCCATCTACGTGCTTTGGGTTCTAAGTCATATGGGCCGTCATTTTGTGGCCGTCACTAAGTCATTGCAGCTAAGTCCATCGTTTTTCAACTGTTTGTGCGCAAAGTCCTTCTGGCCTCGCGATGAGTGCCTTTGGCTCTCATTGCAGCCTAAGTCCTGCGTGCCTCAACTGCTCGCCTCGCTTTGTGAGGCTCACAGTGCAATGAGCACCTTCAGCGAAACTCGCAAAGCGTGACCAGCCGCCCGTATATCCACTACTATTATATGTGATATATATAGTTCACCACAACAATCATTTAACATATGGTGGGCAAAAGAGAGATAGAAGCCCTCCACCATACAGCAGTACAGGAAGCAGATTTTTTTTTTAACTTGTTTTAGACATTCAAATGTGAACAAAAATGTACTATTTATTACTATATATATATATATATATATATATATATATATATATATATATATACTTATAGGATAAATATAAAAATACATATAAACTCACACAACCATGGGATGCCTTAATAACCATAGTTCAAAATAAAAATGTTGGCCCAGGAGTGGTAATTAGCCCCAATATAAGATGGCTAGAAAAGGAGATTTCATGCTTGTTTCATATCATGAGTAATTATGAAATAATGATTTTTCAATAAGTCAAGACACATTGTGATTTATACGATTCTCACATATGGCAACACCTTCACGTACAACATAATTACAAACATATTTGAAAAATAAAGCTTCTTACAATCTTACCATTTTTGTAAGCTAATTTTTCCATTGAAGAGATGATGATGGCAATATATTGCAGCTATGTAACCTGCTTAACAACCTAACAGTGCATTAATACATATACACAAATGGAACTTTTTTCTAAATACAGAAATAGATTATTAAACATGGCAAAAAATCTAGCATCAGAACAACAGAGCATCAAAAAATCAAGCTATAAAATGTTTTACTTTTGGTCCAGGATTCAAATAATAATAATAAAAAGGCACGTATATCACAAATATGTTTCAGAGGATGTAAATAATTAGGCATATCCATTTATATACTGGTATATGGTGGGAATGCTGTAAATGCAAACATTCTAGAGAACAGTACAAGAAATTATAAAAAATATGTTAGCTAATTAATTAAAGTTAGCTAGACCCAGTATTAATGCTACTAAATGGGCCTTTGGAAGGTAGAACGACAAAAACTAATTATACAAATATTAAATGGAGTAAAAATCACTGGCTGCCACAACAAACATAAAAAAAAAGGAAAAAGGGGTTTTTCAAATATTGAAAAACAAATAATCACATGACATTTTGATAATGTGCTAGAAAATAAAATAAAAATGTAGTCCTGTTACTTTTGTGAATGTGATCATCTTCAATTCAAATGTTTTTCTTTCCTGGGTGTTTCTGAAATTACCCCTGAGCAAGGGTGTAGGAACTTGTGGAGACGAGGGGGACAAATCCAACCCCAGAATTTTCAGTGTGTTTGTTTATGCCCTGCACCCATGTCTAATGTGAGTATTTTGATTTTCATTTTTTTGGTGGAATGATCTATCAAATCTTTCTAATCAGCTTTAGATGAAATATGCAACATCATCAAAGATATACAGCCACTAATAATAGAGTATGAGCAATTAAATAATACATTCCTAAAACCTTCCATCCTTAACTTAGACAGCCACCAATCCTAAAACAAAAGCTGGCTAGAAGAAGAATGGCAAGTGAATGGCTAAACAGAGAAAATGGAACCAATAGATAGAGATAATAGAACCCTTTGCATACTCTGTCAGAACATCTGGATGACGAACAAACACTACAATAAGACTTAGAACGTTGTTTTTATGTTCATTACCTTTCAAACAATTCTATCCCCCCCCCCCCCCAGCCAATAAAGTGCCCTTCCTCAAAGTTCCACCCTGCATCTCAACAGCATAACACCCATACAGCATGTGCAAAAATAAACAGCCAGTGCTTTCTATATAATCCAGCATGAGCATAATGGTTCTTCAGGACCAGCTCCAAAATTCATTATGTGTGATTTAATTCCTATCACTTAAATAAAAAGCTAAACGGGGGAACACAATGTATCTCTATTATGTAGCCACCTTAATTATACAAATACAACTAATAGACATATACATGTATATGTTAAAGCTCTCTTTAATGTACAGCAATGTCACCACAACCATATTTAAGTTCACTTGGCCCATGGTGTGTATTTCTCTTCTTGGGTTTCATAGCTGGCACTTGTATTACACAATGGAAATAAATTCAATTTCCAAGAAGAAAAACAAGGTCTTCTGGAAAACTAAAGCAGGAATTATTCACTTTCATCTTTCACTCATATCATGCTCATCTCGTGATGGGGTACAAGCTGAGTACTAGCAAAATTAAATCATTTTTGCTGTTAGCAAAATGATTCAGTTTTATTTATTGCTAGTCTGGTTACGGAAGAGCAGAAATAACATTACTGAAAAACAATCAGACGTGGGATAAACATATAGCTTACGGTACACACGTGAGACCAAGTAATGTTCAATTTTCCTGGAATCTAGGATTAACTAAACCACTTGAAATCAGCCATCCTTACAAGAGGTGACCATTTTGGCATCTCCATTTCTAGTCAGTGCTGTCACGTGCTGTTACAGTTGCAAGGTTTATAGTTTTTCTGCTTCTCTTACACTTTATCTCCATCAAGTGGATTCAATCTGTGTTGCATCTCATGCTAGAAATTGATTTTTTCTTAACCTTAATTCACAGCAGTATTAACAGCTCACTCAGATGGTCAAATCGTTTGGTAACGGAGTGAAATTCATTGCAGTTTGGAGCATCATCAGTGACACTATGCTCTGAGCGACATTAACTATTTCAGCACTAAATAGAATAGCCTGAAATAAACAGGAAAATATTTTTTAGAGCAAATAAGCACAAATGCCATTAAGACATAAATCACATAACATGCTCTTAAAAACAGGTGCATTAGTGCATTCATTACTAGTCCATGTGGTTTCCTGATATGTATTAACTCTTGATTACTTGGATGTGTTTTACCATTGATGTTATATAATGAAACGAATATAATAATACAATATCATATTTTTAATTACACATATGTTTATATTGGACTTTTAAATGTCAAATAATGTTATGTTATCTATTTATGGTGCTATAATGTTTCTTTAACTGCTGCTGCGTCGCTCTGCAATGGTTTTAAATCCATTTACAAGTGGTCTGTGGTACCCATAATATTTTCTTCTGCTTTTTTGTAGTTATGACACTGCCCTATTTTGCGAGTGATCCATGAAATCTTATTAGCATAAGGTGTTGGTGTAAATGTGTAACAGAGTAACTTGTAATCTTTTGTCAATGCAAAAATCAATGGAAAAGTTTGTTGTACCTTTAAGGTCTGGCTTGCAGCAGTCACTCGTAGCAGTTCTCTGGCGATGTTTTCGGGATGGGTGATTAACATGGCATTTACTTTGGCCTTAAACATGGTGTAAACTGAGATATAGTGGACTAGCATGGTGGCCTCAGATACTTCTTTGATGGTGTTGCCATTTTCTGAGGATATTGCTAGATATTTATTTGTTTTTGTCAAGTCTCGATCACAACATATTGCATATACTTTTGCTTTAATTGAAGCTGACTCCCTGAAGACAATTTGGCTTTATTTTGAACTGTTCTTGGGTTATAAACCTAAATTGCTTTCTTTTTGATGAGTTACATATTGTGAAAATCGGACAACATGCTGATTCAGTAATGGTAATACTTTATCAACCCTGCCTACAATCTACAGTCCAGACCCTAAGTGTGATTTTTATCTATAAAAAAATAAGTTGCATTTTTAGGGTTACAGTCCTAATGTCATTATGGGCATATTTTACTAAAATCTGTATCCTTGCATCCGATATGTTGCTTTCTATCTCTGGAGACGTCTTCTGTGGTATCCAATATATTGTTGCCTTATTGATTATACTGGATAAAAATCATATGCAGTCTACTGTTACATGTTCTTATTAATATTTATGTGTAAAATGCAAAATTGTCTTGGTGCTTGAGGTACTTTTATTCTCAGCTTAGACATATTTTACAATTGATAGTGTACAGAGGTAGCTTGTTTTTCATTCAAATTTTAAAAAACAGCATCTACTACCGTCCTTATGAAAAGTTAATATAAATATATAAAATACATGTGTTTTTCTTTCTTTCCTCGTCATTTTAATTACCTCTTCTTTGAGGTTTTGTGTCCAGCAGGGTTCCTTTATTAAATTAATATTAGCACCATTTGTATATAAGATAATAGTCATACCGGCTGTATGTAATTAGGATGTGTCTGACAATAAAACATTAGACACTATTTTGTTCCATTATATGTAATGCAATTATACTTTATTCACCAAATATAACTAGAAATTAAACATAAACAAAAATACATATATAATCTAGAAATTCCCTTTAGTAAAAACAATTATCGTATATATCTAAAAGAAGCTCCACTGAGACATTCAGCTGCAATAATGTTGGTTAAAAGAAGTATTTCTCTTGAGATGGCAATAAAAATCAGGGTGCTGAAAATGATTGTTTTCATATAGCTCAAACGGATCTCAGTATTATACAATACTAGCGACTTGCCCGTCAAAAAATGACGGCAATGTTATTGTAAGTGAGTTAATGTTGTTTGGTGTGTAATAGTAAAGATATAATACATTAATAAATTAATATACTTTACCTATTTGGAAGCATTGTGTTGAAGAGCTGTGAATGTGTTTTGACATTGCTGCAGCATTAGTGTTGTGGAGCTGCTCTATAAGCGTGGTGAATGTGTGCAGTGTAATACTGTGCGTGCGCAAGGCGAAACCGTTCGCGTACTGTCGTACTTCCGCATTTGCGTTTTCGAGTTTCGTGTGCTGTTTTGCAAGTGTGGTGTTTTACGTGTGGAGAGTGCTGTAGCCTCGTTTTCGTTTTGTCCGTCGGCCATTTTTTCTCTCGCTTAGCGATTTTATTAGTGTCTAAAGTGTTTTATTTTTATTTAAATGAAGGTGTAACTTGTCTTTTTGAGGTGCTGGATGCTTCCTCTTGCTGTAGGTAAGCTTTTTATGTGTGTGTTGTGTGTATTTATTGTGTTTTAAATGTTTGTATGTCGGCGTGTTGCGTCCGATGTTTGCGAGGTCGTAATGTGTGGTAACGTGTTTTGTAGGTTGTTTGCGTTCCTCGTAAAATTTAGCGAGTGTCGGAATTTGTGTGTCGTGTTTTTTGAGTAGCGACGTGAACTTTGCGAGGGTTTGAGGCCCTTGCCCAGTGACCTCGCCAGCAACTGAGGCCCACAACTATATATGTGATCATGTGATGAAAAATATGCTGTTACATAGTTACATAGTAATTGAGGTTGAAAAAAGACTTTTAGCCCATCAAGTTCAACCTTTTAAGATCTCCTCTGATCTGCAATATGCAGATTAATTCTTAATTAATCCAGAGGATGGCAAACAGAAAACAACCCAAGAGAAACCAATCGTCTCAAAACTCAAAAGGGGAAAAAAAATAATTCCTTCCTGACCCCGGATACTGGCGATTGGATTCCTCCCTGCATCAATACTATCTCTCTAATTAACCAGGATAACCCTGAATACCCTTTTTAATTAAACATATATTCAGTGTCTATCAAATACGCTGTCACCACCTCCTTTGGTAGAGAATTCCACAGATTAACCACCCTTACTGTGAAGAACCCTTTTCTTTCTTTAGGGTGGAATCTTTTTACTTCTAACCTCAAAGGATGTCCTCTTGTCAGCTGAAAACCTCTTGGCACAAATTCTCACTTGACAAAGCCTTGTATTGACCCTGGATGTATTTAAATAAGGTAATCATATCCCCTCATAGATGTCTTTTTTTTCTAGAGAAATTAAGTTTAGTTTGTTTAGTCTTTCTTCATAACTTAGCCCCTCCATTCCCCTTATTAGTTTGGTGACCCTTCTCTGTACTTTTTCTAGCTCTATAATGTCCTTTTTATGAAGTGGTGCCCAAAATTGTACTCCATATTCCAAATGAGGGCGTACTAGAGATATTGAAAGATATTTGGGAGTACTTGTGGAAAACCACCTAGGTAACAGTCCTTAATGCCAAGCAGAAGCTGCAAAGGCAAATAAAATATTAGCATGTATTAAGAAAGTTTGTACTAGAGATTTGTATAGTAGCAGAATTATATTTGCTTCCCTTGCTTCTATACCCTTCTTAATATATGCTAATATTTTATTTGCCATTGCAACTGATGCCTGGCATTGAGCACTGTTACCTAGGTGGTTGTCCACAAGTACTCACATATCCCTTTCAATATCAGATACCTTGCACAACTTCGTGTCATCAGCGAAAAATGACACTACTTTCTCACTACTTTCCAATCCCACTTCTAAGTCATTAATAAATATGTTAAAAAGGAGAGGACCTAATACTGAACCCTGAGGAACCCCACTTACCACATTAGTCCAATCTGAGTATGTTTCATTTACCACAACCCTTTGCTTCCTGTTCTTTTACTTCTACTTACAATCCTTTTCAAATAGACATATTTGTGTATATTATCCCTTATTAATCCCTCTAAAAGCTTTCCCACTACAGATGTGAGGCTCACTGGTCTATAATTCCCCGGATTTGCTCTTGTGGTGTATCCAAGTGAAAAAGACAGTGTGGCATATATACATACTGGTGCATACATAGATCAGGATCTAACATTATGCATAATATACTTATAATTCATAGATGCAAGAAATACTTTTAAAAATTGCCTAAACTGTATAATATTTTTCTTTATTAACCAATGATTGTCCAGGTTTGTCTCTCTATAGATCTAGTAATATTAGATGAATGTGAGTAGTATTATGCTTCTTGTCATTAAAATCTATAAATAGTGTAATAGGCACATAATAGGCAGCTCATTGGCTGCAGACAGCTAGGTTGGTGCTGAACTGCTAAGGCCCATCTCTCCTCAGAGTTTCTTAACTCTCTTCCTGCTGTATTCAAATTTGAGTGAGGTAAACAAACAACATGGTAAAGTATAGGTTAAGGTAAAGTAAGAAAAGCTAGAACAGGAGGACTTTCTGTAAAATTAGACAGAGAGTATGGCTTTACTAAAGCATGGATATATGGAATAGCCTTTCACAATAAGTGGTAGTAAGTAACACAGTAAGGGAACAAAAACATGCTTGGAGTGGACATATGCCTTTCCTGAACGTATGCTAACCCAAAATGTTAAAACAATTTGTAAAATGACGACAAAATTGCCTAGCAGTGTGTTTAATTGTCACGGTCTGCCATGTCATGGTTCTAAATGACTGGTCCTAGTCCTATCCCTCTAGATCAATGGTGGCCAACAGGCAAGTAATATGAAACATTATCATTTTATTATGATTATTATGATTATTATATTTTACTAGCGACTTTGCCGCTCCTTGTGAGGTGTGCGGTGAAGGCCTTTGTAGTTTAGTGCGATAAGGTTTTTTTTTGTTGTTGTTCTGTATATGTATTTTTTCATGATAATTGATTAATTAATGAAATCATAAATTAATATACTTTACCTATTTGTATTAATATATGCAGCAAGCAATGTGCTGAAGAGCTAACAATCTGTTTTGATGTTCCTACAGAATACAATGTAGATTTGCACTGTTGTTGAGCTGAGGTATCTGTGTAGTTCTGCATTCTGTAAGTTAGTGTTGTAAAATGGCAGCGATTGTGTATGTGGTACGCGGATGTGGATAATTTTGCATCCTTGCTAATAGTGTATTTTGTGCCTCGTATGCGTTTTTGTAAAAGCCGTATGTGCTTGGTGGTGTTTTGCGGCTTTAGGGGTCGTGTAGCCTCGCTTTTGTTTTCTTCGGCGGCCATTTTTTCTCTCGCTTAGGGTATTTTCGAGTGTCTAAACTCTGTAAATTGGACTTAAATTGAGGTGTAACCTCACTTCCAGATGTCCTGGGTGTCCCCCCTTGCTGTGTGTGATATTTTTATTTTATTTTTGTGTGTATTTTGTGTTTTTTTATGTTTTCCGCTGTGCGCGGTTCGGCCGTTAAGTTTGTATTTTTTTTTTCAAAGTCCCGTTTCTGTGGCTGTTTGTAACCACTTGTAAGGCGCCATAGAGCCTCCACCTCCGCAAATGCGGCACTTCGCAGTTCTTGCGAGCTCGCAATGCGTGACGATGTTTCGTAGTTTGACAACTATTATATGTGATTTGAAGAAAGCTGGAGATAAAATAACACATCAATAAAATGTTACATATATTTGAAACCAATTATACAGACACAATACAAGTACATTTAAAAATACATGGTGTGACTTTATAACTGACTTTTCAGTTGTCTTACACTGTAATTTTTCTTCTACTTTCTCCTTCCCTAGCATAACTTATTTAGCCAATCACTAGTGAGATAGTTTCCGATGATGGAAAATGGCAGTTGCTTGAGGAAAAATTATGTTCTGGGATGTCTTCTATGATTGCCTAGATTGGCTGGCAAACTTACTATATGATTAGGGGTATAAATATGACATGCTGAGTGAGGAGAATGCAAGGCATCCATGACATAGTGTCATCTACAAAGAAAGCTATCAAGCTTTTGCAATATTTTTTTCTTTTGTATGCAATGATCCTTAAATTTAATCTAGAATTACAGAAAAAAAAATGCCCCCTTTAACTCTCACTTTCTCGTTGGTAAGAATTCCCAGGATGGAAATACCACTTGATTCCAACAGCTCATATTATGTATCACTATAAAACAATGTTATCTTGAATTGTCTATGCTGTCTCTCTCTGTCCTCTCTCTGTCATGTCTCTCTTTGACCTGTCTCTCCTTTCTCTCTCCTCTCTTGCTCTTTCTCCTATCTCTCTCTCTCTCCTGTCTCTCCCTCTCTCTTTCTGTCTTCTCTCTCTCTGTCCTGTCTCTCTCTCTTTATTTTTTGCACAACAGTCTCAAGCTTGCAAAACTGCAGGAAATAAGTTTAATTTTTATGTAACATTTTGGGGTTAAATGATCTTGGGTATCGATGAGTTAATACATATCAGGTCATCCATATGGACTAGAACAGTATTGGAATTCATTTTTATAATTCTTAATTTTCAAAGTTGTACGAGTCTGATCGCATATCAGACCCCCGAACCTGATTGATTGGCACGTAACCTCCATGTTTTACTGTCGTAATTACGACAGTCTCATTTTCTTTTGACCGATTCAAATGGGCGGTTACGGGCTTGGTGAATTGATACGGTTCCTGCCCACAACTGCTCCGAACCAGTGCGTGGTTTACAAAACTGGCTTCAAGATCACAACTCGTGACCTGGAGCAATTGAATAGCCTCGCAAATGGAGACCAACGGGAGCCCGCAACTCTCGGACATGCAGCTATCTGCGATGGAGTTACGGGCTTGGAATTTAATGGACTTGACATGTACAGTCATATTCATATCCTAAGAGACCAATGTATAAAAATAAACAGTTTCATCTGGAGTGGCATTTAAAAAAATATGAATTATACAGTAAAGGAGATGCATTAATTGCCTATTGTTATATTATTGTAAGATATTGTGTTTATCTGTTACTGGGGCTGCCTGACTATTTAATCTTATATTCACAGTAAATACACAGTTGTGTAGAAGATTCTACATTATTTCCTATTTTGACATATAAGTGTACCCGGAGGAGCTAACTTTAGCTCCATTGTATATTTGGTAATTTGGAAAGAAGTTATTTTTTAAGTTTGTTACATATGGAGGGATTTTGAATATGTGTGGCTTTTAATATGCAAGGATAAATAATGTTTTATTCATTGTTTTTTATTTGTTATGCACTGTATATGCCTCTATAAAATATGTATACATGCAATAAGTGTTCTAGTTACAATTATATTGAGTTATTTCTGTATGCAATACACTTCTTGCAGCACAGTATTTTGGATTGCTTACACTTACCAGTATCCTTAAGGAACCAACAAATCAATGGTTTCTTAAATCTCTTCTTATATTTTTAATGTGGTGACAAGTAGCAGTGTTAGGAACATTGATTTCATCTTTTTCTAGGGACATTGAGCAGGAGTTTGAAAACTTCTTATCACAAAGTTAACCCATTGGAGCACAGAATGTTATTTGGTCCAGAAAGGAGTTGGGGGCTATAGATCAAAGAGGGGATCAACAGTTCTCTTGTAGAAATATTGTTTCCAGGTAGTATTGTTTACCAAGGTGATAGTTTTCTTAGTTGATTATTTACTAGATGTCTATCCAATATTCCTTTTGGGGGCTGGCACCAGGATCCTTCACATTGATCCATCCACAAACTACTTAGTGCCTTGTGAGCAAGAATAGCAAACCTCCTTTCTGATTGGCTGAATTGTGCTGCTCATCAATACACTTCCTCCCTTACCTATATAGCATGCTGGGAGTTTTAGGCTTGTTTTGGTAACAATAATGTTAACCGCAGAAAAAATAACCACAACTCATACATGTCCTAGGACATCGGGGCAAATTAAAGTTAGATGTGATTTACTGCTTAGAACAGCATTGTATAGCAGAAGTAGGAAGTTGGGTTAAAAACAATTTGGGATTATCCACAGATCATATTTAAGAAGATACTGATATGCTTTGTAAATTGTGACAGTGCCGAAAATCATCTGCAAGAGAATTTTGTTCGTTACGTTCCTTGCGTTACGTTCCTTACGTTACACGTTGATGCATTAGGGCAGTCAGGCCACATACGTAAACCATGCTTTTGTTGGTAGCATTGAAGGGTCTGGATGGTGGCGCCCGCTCAACAATTCTCCAATCAATTAACTGTTACGGATATTCCATATCAGTCAATAGAAAATTGCGAGTTTCCCACACAAACACTGACTATGTTGTAGATTTTCACAAATTAGCACTCAGGTCCCGAGAGTTGGAGGTGTTGGTCTAGAGAGAGCGATAGAGGGAATGAGAAGTGGAAGATTGGAGAGTTTTTATTTACTTTTATAGATAATTATTCAATACTGTACATTTAATTTCACATTACACATAGGATACAAATACAAAAAAATACAATAGTTAGGACACACCATCAACACACACCCACCCCCACCCTATACCCAACACATTAAAAAAAGATATAGAACATAAAAAAATATTTAAATTCATAAACATATACACTACCTAATATACACTTTGTTTTATTTATTCTGTTTTGGGACAGTGATAGAGGGACGAGAGAGGATGGGAGAGTAGGGTAATGTAGGGGAGGAGAGGAGAAAGAGATGGGGCCTGGGGAGTACAGGAGGAGGGCAGAGCAGCCACAACGCTGAGTGATGGCCCCCCAGAGTCACTGTCCGCTACAAGCAGTGGGAGAGGATGCTGAAGGAGATGATAGAAGCTAGGACTGTCCCCAAAATGTTTTACTAGGGATAGATTATTTGTTTGTCCCTCCTCAAATCCAAGAACCTCACAGATCACTTGCATTGGTGGGCAGCATCAGACATGTGACAAACAGAAAATACCAGATAGATATAAGTTTATTCAACATCCAACTGAAAACACAGTTGTGGGTGTGACCACTGCACTATTTGCAGATACAAACAGTGTGCAGTGTAGTGTACTAGCCCATCAGGGAACACCTCTAAGCAGCATGTTAACAACTATTGCTGGGAGAAGATCATTGATTGGTTAGTCTGTAGCACTTCTGCAGAGGATCTATATGCATGTGATACAGAGGCCACACATCAGTTAGAATAAAGATATTGATGAGCTAGTAACAAACAAGCGCATAATATAAAGAAATGATCACATCCAGCAAACGATGGCTTCACACATTAACTGATTAGTGAACAATCCAGGTGCAAGATAACTGCATGTCAGATAGATAGGAAAACACATCAATCAAAAGATCATAGTGTTGTTAACTATATACCATTCTTCTCTCATTACAGCTCACAGGTCTGGGTCCACCACAGAGGCAGGGGCATTGGCTTAATTTGAGCCTGAGGCTGCAGGCAGTGCTCCAGTGCTGCAGAAGAGGAGGAGGGAGGAGAAACCCAGGAGAGCATCCCAGGGCCCGGGGGGGGGGGGGGGGGGGTTAAAAATTATGTGGTATTTGACCCCACTGGTCCCTTCCACACATAGTTTGATTCCCCACCCAGACCAGCTATTGGATAGATGACAGGGTCTGGACACCATCAGCTTCTCTTCCCACCACAGTCAGGTCATGGCAACCACCAGCACCTTTTTTACGCTCCTGAGCACCTCCCTACTTGTCCACCACAGCTGCCGACCCACAGCCATGGCCAACAGAGACCTCCATCCCCAGGCCCACCTTTGGAGGTCATCATGGGGGAGATTCTGAGGCTGTAGACACAGTATCCAGGAGATCCAGGTCAGTGTCTCCTCCCACCAGGCAGCGGTTGGTCCCAGCCTACGGAGGCTGCACAGGGGGGAGAGGAGGCACTAATGAAACAAGTATGGTTTACAAGTGATCACATGTCTTAATCAATCCAATGGGTTCACACACTTATTTTAATGTTCTCATCCCTATTTTGTAAAGCATTGGTAAACAAAATCATTAATGAATATTGTGAGTTAATACTTTGATACATATAAATTGTGACACTGATGGCCCTCACCATTCCACTGAACGGTTGTTAAGCATCAGACATGTGTAATAAATGATAGTTGATTAAGACTATCACTAATTGGCACATGCTCATTATTGTAATACATGTTGCCACTTGCACAGCAGCAATGGTGTGGGACTTTCCAGGACAGGTATTGGCAAATATATTGAGGAGAAACATTATAATGTATTTCATTTTTTACATTTGTGTCTCTGTGACTATAATATATAATTTGTAATGGAGTTCTCTGATTTCTTAAGCTATTTATTAATGTGCTGTCTGTTTAAAAGATGTATCCATCTGTGAGCAGATATTTCATTTTTCCATATGTCTGATAAGTCACAGGTGACAATTAAATCATTTTAGATTGCGAATATGTGCCAATCCTTCATTTGTGACGATTTAGCAAGATTTTATTTTATTTTAGAGCAGTTTCCTGTCCCTCAAAAAGGTGCTGCAGCAGTCCGCCATGGTTTTAAAAGCCACTGGGAGTAGTCTTTGGTACCCGTAATGATTTGTTCATTTGTTTGCAGTTACGGCATAGGGTTTGGGTGTCAAGGGAGTGTAAGGGAGTAACTTGTAATCTATAGTCAGTGTCAAAAGTCAATGGAAAAGTGTGCCGTAATTTCCAACTCCAGCTTACTACAGTGATTCATAGCAGTTCTCTTGCAATGTTTTTGGGGTGAGTGATTAACATAGCTAGGTAAAATTGTTTGTACCAATATGGCACTGGTAATTGATTTTGCCGGCATTAGCACAGAGGCCTATAGGTTGCACCAATTATGGCCACGGTACTTTTTGGCTAGAACAAAATTGTTTTTATTTTTAGCTGCTAATCATTAACTGCAAAGTGTTAAATGCATTTACATGGTACACAGAAAAAAAATTGGCCCTTCTCAATGTCACATAAGTAAAAGGAAGTTAATCAGAAGCTCACATTTTTCATTTTCACATAACGTTAAGCTCCTTTTATCCACATTGTTTGAGTTAAATTAATATTGAGAAATACTAAGTCACTCTAGACTTTAATGGAAAAAAGGACTCGGAGACAGGGAAAATTTGCTATTGGCTCTTCAATTGGATTTTCAAGGCAACAAGCCAAGAATAGTGAATTATAGATATTAAAAGGAAGCATATTCTGCATTTTTCCAATGCCAAAGAGAGCAATCAAGAAATCAAAGACTGTTTTGCAATTCTGGACATCTACAGTTTTTTGATTAATAGGTAGTACAAGGCTCTAACTTTTTATATGGTAACTTAGCTAACTTGAAAGGCTGTGTATGGAGCATGCAAGTATTCATAAAATCTGTACAATAGGTTAAACCATTTATAAAACATACATTAACACAAATGGTTAAAATCAATGTGTGAGAAAAGGGAGATGATTGAAGGAAAATTATTTATGGAATAGCCTTTAGGAACTGGGAGTAACATATACTGTTTATGGGGTAAGAGATACTGAGATGCTAGTTGAGAGGGAAAAGATCATAATTTGTCACTTGTTTCTGAGATGTCACATTGCCCACCAATAGTATAAATACTATGCTTGAGCATGATAATATGTCCATTTAAAAAGAAGGCAGTGATATTATGCCATTGTCACTCATTGTCCAACCCACCCATTATCTCTTTATCTGCAATAGGACATTTTCAATCAAGAGTTTGTTTAGATGAACAACAATAATAGGAATCTCCTTATGTAGGGCTGGATTTGCTATATCATAGCTTCAATACCCACACATAAACATACATAAGGAATAACTGATCCTGGAGGAAGCAGAAAGACGCGAAACGTGCGCGTCGATCAGCTGTTTTTGCGGGTCGCCCGTTGATGACGTCAGAGCAACGGCTGTACGCTGCCGTGGACACAGCACTGTTTGTGCAGGGAATAGGAAGCCTGAAAGTGGGACTGACAGGTAAGTGGAGCAGAGGGGACTAGTCTTAGGGTCCCCATAGATTTAATCACAGGGCCATCCACTATATAACTTTAGACAGGGCCACAGAGGTAGTATATTGTGTCCCCTCTGTCTCCACTTAAGTCCTTTCTTGCATATATATATAGATTCTCTGTACTTTTTCAGTTGACCACTATACTATTTTGTATTCACTGATAATTATTTCAACTGGGGCGACCTTTATCCAATGGTATATATCAATAGCAATGGGTAGTAGACTATAGGATATTTTTTCCAGATATACTCATAATTTTGGTTTATCCATCAATTGATGCTATTGCGAGTTTGATATACCATTTGGACACTATTCTTTTAATTTATATTGTATATACATATTTTTTATCTTTGTAAATATAATAAAAGTTATATTTTAACATATACAGTATGGGTTTCTTTTTTGCAGAATATGCTAATATATATGGCTGTGGGGGTCTATAACTTGTGATTGGAATTTAAAGGTGTCTGTTCTTTCCTCTACATATTATTTCTAATAGGACATTTTCAACTTCCTTATGCTTTGACACAGAAGGCAGAATGAGGTGTGGATATACAGAAAACATGGCCTGACTGATTTTTTTGGTTTTTTTGTACCCGTATTTAATACATTTAATATGATAGCTAAATATGCTTGTTTTAAGGATAGTTTGAGTGCATAATACCAAACAATTTTAACATCACTTCTTTTCAGTCAAGTTAGGTGAGTGAAATCAAATGGGTTAGATAAGTACATACGAGAACGGACAATACTAATGTGCCATATGAGATAATGCACTAATGTACCATATGAGATTATAATTACAATTTTTTATTTACTGTAGCCTATCAGACCGACTCCACTCCTGAGGACATTCAAGGAGAGCAAGCAATCATCAGGCATAGGATCTCCTCAAGGGTCAAACATAGAAACCTTACTCATTGTTCATAGGAAGATCAGCAGTGACTAACTGCTGAAATGTACATCTGGGGTCTTGCTGTTTCTGGCATATAGGGTGGAATTGCGTGGAGTTTCTGAACTGCTGTTTTCTGAGGAGCAGAATCAGACTCATTTGTCTCAGAAGACTTTTCCTCTTTAATGGTACAAATGATCTAAATTCTGTAAACTGTTCGTTCAATGTATACCATGCCATGGGACACTAGTGTTGCCAGTTCTCATTTATGTTTAGAGTAGGGTGCTATGCCCTGAATTGACAGGAATTAACAAGTTGCTTGAGGGACTGTTTATATAATGTGGGCTTCCTTCTGCAGATGTACGTTGTAAGTCCAGGTACGAGAAACAGAGAAGAGTTAAACACACATTCTTTGTACTTCAGCAAATAAAAAACCCTCTTCAGCATGATTTATTTACCAAGATAATGACATCCTCCCAAAAGGCACTTTATGTTTGGTAAAATATATATATATTTAACAAGAAGGTTTATTTGCCTGAGGATTAAATATGTTCCCATCGGATCAGTGCGGTAATCGTCGAAAAACAATATTTCCTTTCATATAGTGAGTAGAGTAGAATAGCCAAGGGAAGGCAACCACGGCTATCTTATCACTCAGATACTTATTACTACCTTGTTTGCTCCTATTCAAAGAGGAAAGGGCGAAGGCTGGTTGATCAGAACTTACCATGGTAAAGGATAAGAATGTCATGAATTGGAGAGGTATTTATTGAACAATTTGTTTTTGTATTTCGGACACAGTGGGCACAATATGCTATTTGCTCTCCTCCCTGTATGCTGTCCTCTCCCCTCTGTCATATATATACATGGTACTTATATATAATATAGCGCTGCAGAATATGTTGGCCCATTATAAATGCTAGATAATAATATTACCCTTATTATTATTATTATTATTATTATTATTATTATTATGATTATGTAAGTCACCACCTCCTATATTTATGTATTTTCTATATATTGCTTTGGTGCTCATCCAGGTAAATATCCTGCCACCAGCCATTTCAACAGTCAAATGTTTTCACTGCAGTTGCCAGCCCAGGTGACATAAATAACTCAAGCTCGGCCACCGAAGAGACAGTGAGAATTGCAGTGTGGTACAGATCTCATGAGACAGTGTATTGGATATTCTGTGTAGGTTACTTCATCTTATGGCTAACCTAGTATCATCTGATCTCTGCATCCTATACACATGTCCCGTCTTCTTAGGCTCCCTAAAATTATTTTTCAGAAATCAAATTCATTACGACATTCCTACCAAGTTCAACAATATTTAGTCTGAATATATAACCTAAGTCATCCAATGCAACTGCCTGTTTTTCCTTCCCTCTCCTCTCTGTATATTTACTGACTGTAACTGACTATAACAAATTGACAGTATATATTATGCATATTATTCTATGTTGTAGCACCCCATACTGGTTAAAGGTGGCATGGTTCATTTAATTTATGAATGTTTAAGTGCAAGGTCAATTTTTGAATGTCAATTTCATCTATCTAAAAAATAAGTTTTGTCTCTTATGAAATCAATTTTGTTAAGCACAATGCTCACCTCTTACCATGCCCTACTCCCTCACTCACTTCTTCTGTACACTAGAACTTACAACCATACCGGTTCCTATGGACCCCCATGGCACTTAAATTATCCCCTTTACCATGAGGTCAAATCATGATAGCATAAGGGTATTCCACCTCTGGGAGAATGAGGTTATACTGTTCATTAATGGGGTAATATTCAAACTAATTGGTCTTAAGTGAGTACATCTGCTCCAAAATTGAGGCTACGGGATTCTGACTTCTGCATATTTTTTTGGTAATTTGATAGACAATCATATATTTTTACATTTAACTATTTAACTCTTGTTAGCAAGAGATGAGCAACCACAAACCTTTCCACCTTGTCACTACCCAAGCCATGTATTGAGGTATTCAGGTACATATGTTGGAGAAGGGGCTCCAAAACATAGAGATGTAGGGACAAGGGTACCCCTGCCCCATCCCATTCCTGCTCTGTATCAGCTTGGAAAAGGTACTGTTAATCCTGAAACAAAAGGGCCGGTAAAAAGAGCCTTTATAAAGGTGTCTGTTCCCAGAAGCATTACAGATTCAGTGGAAGCTTCATGCTTTGGGACAATCCCACCTTGTCTTTATCCAATCAAAAATGGTAAAAGGTGTTGCAGCTTGTTGCTAAAACATTTGCTTAATAGTTTAAATTCAGATTAAGGATAACTGCTGCACAATGTGCGATCTTTGCCTCCTTTGGTATAACGGCTATGTTGGCTAACATAGTTTGTGGAAATAACTGAGTTTTTTTAATATCATTTAGATCTCTGACAATAAGTGGAGACATCTGAAGAAAAAAATAGAATAATGTTTTGTAAGCTTACCTGGTCTAAGGGCTTTCCTACCATGGTGTCTGAGAAAGAGCTGTTTGTAATTCTTGGATGGTAATTGTATCTCCCAAATGTGTGGCTCTATCTGGGTTTATTTTTATTAGATATGGTTTCTCTAGGTCAGGGGTGTCCAAACTCGGTCCTGGAGGGCCACACCTGGGCCTGGATTTGAAGATATCCTTTCTGTGCACAGGTGAGTCAATCAGGATGACTGAAGAAGTGATTGACTTACCTGTGCACAGCAGGGTTATCATCAAATCCAGGCCTGGGTGTGGCTCTCCAGGACCGTAGTAGTCTCTAGTGGTTGGGTTGAGGTATTTCTCCAAATATCTATTAATTGATGCTCATTGAGATAGCTCCAGCTTTTACCTGATATGGCTGTGTTACCAACACTTGTTTTCAGTTATTTTTTAAATAAGATGCTCCTCAGTATGAGTACTGAAAGCAATTGAATTCTGGAGTACGTTGCTGAGATGTTGGCTTGGTAAAAATAGTACAATAATTAAGTCATTTTAAAATGTACTTTAATCCTATAGATGTAAAGCAAACTACAAGGGAGCAACAGATCCCACTTAACAAGGAGCTGGCCATCATCCCAGAGAATAAAAGCACCATGTCTGCATCACGTGGCATACTTAGCATCTGTTTATGGTGCACAAATAGCTTACATTTACAGCAGTTACCTTTTCAATGTTTTTACATTGCCAGCTTTGTGCAGTTTATTGACTTATCACAGTGCACTATTATTTGCCTTGGATTATAGCAGCAGGTAATGGCACAGGCAATTTTCAAAAAAACTAACCTGATGTAGTATAAAGCAGGAAGGAGCCTTATGCTGCCATATGTATACTATATACACTAGTTTGTTTATTCATTAGCAATGTCTGCCAATACATGTACTGTATTATATTGGGTTCACTTTTTTTTTATGATAAGGGATGGTTGGTTTCCTTAAAGGACCACTGAGGTCAATTATTTTCTATATTGTTTTTTTGTGTAGCTAGACATCATAGTGGGCAAAATGTCATTAGAAAGTACAATAAAAATAAGTGCAACTTTTACATTTTGTAACTTTTGTATGCAATTATTCTTTCTTTCAAGTTTTCATTTTATTTTCTTCCCTGCTACTGCCTGTTACTTCCTGAGATCGTCCTGTTCTTATAAATTAATAAAACTATTAGTGCTGTTGGGAGCACTGGCAGTATAGACAGAAAGTTTGTGAAAATACCAATTTCCTGTAAATTCAAATATCCCTCCCATCTGAGGAAATTCAATTATTCAAAAAAAAATAAAAGATTCCACATCATCTTAAATTCAAATAAAAAGTAATATATTAGAGAACATATTTTTCTTTATATTCTAAAAATAGGTTGCATATTTTCAAGTGTAGTTCTTCAAAATAGTTATTTTTGTTAAAAAAAATAATGACCAAAGTGGTCCTTTCATCATCAAGCAAACTGGTGCTGTGTTGGATTGTATGCTTTTTAATCACTATATTCTATATTTACTATCATCTATTTTACAACTTTTAAGTTTGGCTGCTATCCATTCATTTTGGGACAGTGGAGTGATGTTCATTTATTATTTTACAGTTTATCTTTTTGTAAATTAATTTCATACAGGTGGTCCATGGGTTACAGACGAACCGAATTACAGACGGACTGTACTTAAGAACGGGCTCCCAAAACTATACTTTTGTATGAATTTGTTGTTTGAATTAAAAGACACAGCACAATTGTTTCTGTAACTTATTATTACAGTACATGGGTATTATTATTATTATTACTAGCCACTTGCCGTTACAAATGACGGGATAATATTTTATATTTCTAATTCCCCCCTCCTTCTCTTCCCCCTCTCCATTTTCTCCCCGACTCTCCCCCTCACTCCCCTGTTTCTTTTCCCCCCTCTCCCTCCCCTGTCTGTTCCCGCCTCTCCCACCCCTGTGTCTGTTCCCCCCTCCCCTTTGTCTCTTCCCCCCACTCCCTCCCCTGTGTCTCTCCCCCTTCCCCCTCACTCCCATGTCGCTTTTCCCTCCTCTCCATTCCCTGTGTCTGTTTCGCTCTTCTCCCTCCCCTGTGTCTCCCCCCCACCCCTGTCTGTTTCCCCCTCTCCCTCCCATGTGTCTCTCCCCCTTTCCCCCTCTCACTCCCCTGTGTCTCTTTCCCCCTTCTCCCTCCCCTGTGTCTGTTTCTGCCCTCTACCTCCCCTGTGTCTCTTCCCCTTCTCCTTTGTCTCTTCCCCCCTTTCCCTCCCATGTGTTTCCCCCATTCTCCCCTGTGTCTATTCCCCTATCTTCCTCCCCTGTGTTTCTCCCCCTCTCCCTCCTGTCTCTTTCCCCCTCTCTCTCCCTTGTGTCTCCTTTCCCTCTCTGTCCCTCCCCATGTCTCTTTTCCCCTCTCCATACCCTGTGTCTTTTCCCCCTATCCCTCCCCTGTGCCTCTTCCCCCTCTCCCTTTCTTGTGTCTCTTTCCCCCTCTCCCCCCTGTCTCTTTGCCCCTTCTCCCTCTCCTGTGTCTGTTTCCCCCTCTCCCTCTCCTGTGTCTCTTAAACCCTCTCCTTTTTGTCTCTCCCCCTCTCCTGTGTCTCTTTCTCCTTCACACTCCCCTGTGTCTGTTCCCCCTCTCCCTCCCCTGTCTCTCCCCTTTCCCTCCCCTGTATTTGTTCCGCCTCTCCCTCCCCTCTGTCCCTCCCCCTCTCCCTCCCCTGTGTCTCTCCCCCTCTCTCTCCCCTGTGTCTCTTTCCCCCTCTCCTTTGTCTCTTCCCATTCACTCCCCTGTTTCTCTACCCTTCCCCTCTCCTTTTTCTCTTTCCCTCCCTCTCCCTACCCTCTGTCTCTTCCCCCTCTTTTGTCTCTTCCCCCCTCTCCCTCCCTTGTGTCTCTCCCCTTCTCACTCCCCTGTGTCTCCCCCTCTCCCCTGTGCCTCTTGCCCCCTCTCCCTCCCCTGTGTTTCCTTTCCCCCTCTCCCTTCCCTGTGTCTTCTTTCCCCCTCTCTCCCTCCCCTGTATCTCTCCCCCTCCCTCACCTGTGTCTCTGTCCCCCTCTCCCTACCCTCTGCCTCTTTCCCCCTCTCCCTTCCTTGTGTCTCTTTCCTCCCTCTCCGTCTCCCTCCCCTGTCTCTTTGACCCCACTCCCTCCCCTGTGCCTCTTAACCCCTCTCATTTGTGTCTCTCCCCTTCTCCTGTGCCTCTTCACCCTCACCCTCCACTGTGTCTGTTCCCCCCTCTCCCTCCCCTGTGTTTATTCGCCAATCTCCCCCCCCATGTCTCTCCTCCCCCTCTCCCTCCCCTGTGTCTCTTCCCTCTCTCCTTTGTCTCTTCCCCATCCCTCCCCTGTGTCTCACCCCTCTCCTTTTTCTCTTACCACCCATCTCCCTCCCCTCTGTCTCTTTCCCTTCTACTTTGTCTCTTCCCACCCTCACCCTCCCCTGTCGGTTTCCCCCTCTCCCTCCCCTGTGTCTCACCCCCTTTCCCCCCTCTCCCTCCCCTGTGTCTGTTTCTCCCCTCCCCTCCCCTGTGTCTCTTCCCCCCCCCTCTCTCCCCTGTGTCTGTTCCCACCCTCTCCCACCGCTATGTCTCTTCCCCCTCTCCTTTGTCTCTTGCCCTCTCCCCATGCCCTGTGTCTCTCCCCCCCCCTCTCCCATGTGTTTCTTCCAACTCCCCTGTGTCTCTCCCCCTTCCTCTTCTCTCATGCCCCTTTGTCTCTTTCCCCCCCTCTCCCTCCCCTGTGTCTGTTTCTCCCATCTCCCTCCCCTGTATCTCCTTCCCCCTGTCCCTCCCATGTGTCTCTTTCCCCCCTCTCCCTCTTCTGTGTCTTTTTCCTACCCTCCCTCCCATGTGTCTCTTTTGCCCCTGTCCCTCCTTTGTGTCTCTTTCTCCCCCTCTCCCTCCCCTGTGTCTCTTTCCCCCTCTCCTGTGGTTCTTAACCCCTCTCCTTTATCTCTCTCCCCCTCTCCTGTGTCTCTTTCCCCCCTATTCCTCCCCTGTGTCTCTTCCTGCCTCTCTCCCCTGTGTTTCTCCCAACTCCCCTGTGTCTCTCCCCCTTCCTCGCCTCTCACGCCCCCTCCTCTGTGCCTGTTTCTCCCATCTCCCTCCCCTGTGTCTGTTTCTCCCATCTCCCTCCCCTGTGTCTGTTTCTCCCCTGTTCCTCCCATTTGTCTCTTTCCCCCCTCTTCTGTGTCTTTTTCCCACCCTCCCTCCCATGTGTCACTTTCGCCCCTCTCACTCCTTTGTGTCTCTTTCTCCCCCTCTCCCTCCCCTGTGTCTCTTTCCCCCCTCTCCTGTGGTTCTTAACCCCCGCAATTACCACAACTATATATGTAAATTATGACAGTGTTACACTGTATTATTATTACCACATATGAACCATTATAGTATTATTATTATTATTATTATTATAATTCATTAGGGATCCAAGTTACATACAAATTCAGGTTAAAGACATCTTCAGGAACAGATCTTGTTCTTAACCTAGGAACCACCTGTATAGTGAAACCAGATGACTAATAAATGGTTTCTTAAATTAAACTTTATATTATTTTTTACCTTCTATACAGATTTTTTCATTTTTTTCAATAGAACATTATAAATATGACACAGCTTTTTGTTTCATCTTACAATGTAAAATGTGTTTTACTGGAAACGGGTTGGGTTCATAAATTTACTACCATGACTTTGCAGTGACTTTGCAGTGATGCAGCTGTAAGAGTAGATGTGTACAGATGGTAACTGTCAGGATAAATGTGATTTATGTTCCCATCCTCTATAAAGTCTACATTAACAGATCACAGAAACAAATAATTATTGTTTGCATTGACATGGTAGTTAGAGGCAGCAAAGAGTAATAAGATATTTAAATAACACAGTGGCCCACATGTAGATGCATGAGAAGGTAGACACTGTAAAACATCTTGAGTATGGTGTAGTTTTGTGCATCATTGTTTTACAAAATCCTATTCTTTGACTAAAAATGCTTTAGATAAAGGAAATGAAATTTTCAAAGAGTGTGGCAGTGTATGGATAAAGGCACAATGATTTAGGCTTATATTTCTACAAAAACACACTTTCACTGGTATGAAATTTAGTGAGGATATCCCTATATAAATCAGTCATTCAGTCTCGTCCGATTCTCTGTGACCCTATGGACCACAGCACACTAGGCATAATCCTTACAGTGTCTTGCAAAAGTATTCAACCCCCTTGGCATTTTTCGTGTTTTGTTGCCTAACAACCTGAAATTAACATGGATTGTTTGAGGATTTGCATAATTTAATTTACATAACTTGCCCACAACCTTGAAGATTTATTTTTATTTTTTTTATTGTGACTCAAACAACAAATAGGACAAAATAACAGAAAAAGTCAATGTGCATAACTATTCACCCCCCTAAAGTCAATACTTTGTAGAGCCACCTTTTGCGGCAATGACAGCTCCAAGTCACTTTGGATAAGTCTCTATGAGCTTGCCACATCTTACCACTGGGATTTTTTGCCCATTCCTCCTTGCAAAACTGCTCCAGCTCCTTCAAGTTGGATGGTTTGCGCTTGTGAACAGCTATCTTTAAGTCTGACCACAGATTTTCTATTAGATTGAGGTCTGGGCTTTGGCTAGGCCATTCCTACACATTTACATGCTTCCCCTTAAACCACTCAAGTGTTTCTTTTTGCAGTGTCTTTGGGGCCATTGTCCTGCTGCAAGGTGAAACCCCGTCCTAGCCTCAAATCCCGCACAGGGTGGTACAGGTTTTGCTCAAGAATATCCCTGTATTTAGCACCATCCATCTTTCCCTCAACTCTGACTAGTTTCCCAATCCCGGCTGCTGAAAAACATTCCCACAGCATGATGCTACCACCACCATGTTTCACTGTGGGCATGGTGTTCTTTGGGTGATGTAATGTTTTGGGTTTGCGCCAGACATAGCATTTTCTTTGATGGCCGAAAAGTTTAATTTTAGTCTCATCAGACCAGAGCACCTTCCTCCATACATTTTGGGTGTTTCCCATATGCCTTTTCGCGAACTCAAAACGTGCCATTTAGTTTTTTGCTGAAAGTAATAGCTTTCTTCGGGCCACTCTGCCATAAAGCCCAACTCTATGGAGCGTATGGCTTATTGTCGTCCTATGTACAGATACTCCAGTCTCTGCTGTGGAACTGTGCAGCTCCTCCAGGGTTACCTTAAGTCTCTGTGCTGCCTCTCTGATTAATGCCCTCCTTGCCCGGTCCTTGAGTTTTGGTGGGCGTCTGTCTTTTGGCAGGTTTGCTGTTGTGCCATGTTCTTTCCATTTGGCTATGATAGATTTGATGGTGCTCCTAGGGATCATCAAAGATTTGGATATTTTTTTATAACCTAACCCTGACTTGTACTTCTCAACAACGTTGTGGCTTATTTGTTTGGAGAGTTCCTTGGTCTTCATGGCAGTGTTTGGTGAGTGGTGCCTCTTGTTTAGGTGTTGCAGCCTCTGGGGCCTTTCAAAAAAGGTGTGTATATGTAATGACCGATCATATGACACTTAGATTGCACACAGGTGGACATCATTTCACTAATTATGTGACTTCTGAAGGTAATTGGTGGCACCAGAGCTTTTTATGGGCTTCATAACAAAGAGGGTGAATACATACGCACACGCCAATTTTCTGTTTTCTATTTCTAAAAAATAGTTTTATTTATATATTTTTCTCATTTCACTTCACCAACTTAGATTATTGTGTTCTGATCCATCACATAAAATTCAGATTAACAAAACATTGAACTTAAGGCTGTAATGTAACAAAATAGGTAAAAAGTCAAGGGGGTGAATACTTTTGCAAGGCACTGTATGTCTCTGGTCCTGCTTATCTATAAGGTTATAATGGCAAATATACTTGAGTGGTTGCCTGTTCCTTTTCCAGTGAACAGAGATGTGTCTGACCTCTCTATGCTATGACCTACCCATCTTGGGTGACCTTACATGCTATAGCTCACAACTTCATTGTAGTACACAAGCTCCTTCCTCAAGACAAGGTAAGGGGCTCCAGGGATCCTCTTTTTAAAGTTGGGAAGTCTGCTTCACATACTAGAACAAATAGCATAATGTATGGTCAGTAGAGGTCTTATCACAACATTAAAATAACCCACCTGTTAATTAATATAACCCAAATATATATATATATATATATATATATATATATATATATATATATATATATATTTTTTTGTTTAAAAGAACAGAATAAACACAAAATATCATCCTCTATATGAAATTGGGAGAGGTTTATTTACAGCAAGGGGAAACAAATGATGTGGTTCACTTCCAAGTGATGTTGTAATAGCAGATTCAGCAAATCAGATTGGGAAAAATGTGTTTCCCTACAGTAGAAAAGTGGAAAATCTATCACATGAATGTTTTTCTCTTTATCTGTAGATACATATAGTTTAGTATTGCAGTATAGGGTGGACTAACATACAATATTTAAGAGACAGGCTTTCAAATAGTACTCCTTCCTTTTATAGGGTCGAGCAAGCTTGTGGGCAGGAATGTCAAATATTTGGCCAAGTAGATATTAAAACATTGCTGACAAAAATTATTTAGCTTTGTTTATACCGTATATATACAGTATTTATCGGCGTATAACACGCACCGGCGTATAACACGCACCTCATTTTAAGAAGGAAATTTCAGGAAAAAATAAATAAATTTTAAATAAAGAACTTTGAAGCAATATCCTCATCCTCCCTCCTCATCCTCAACCTCCCTCGTCAACTCCCCCATCCTCAACCCCCTCCTCAAACCCCCCATCCTCAACCCCCTCCTCATTCTAACCCCCCCTTCTCAACCTAAACCCCCCTCCTCAACCTAAACCCCCCTAAATACCTCCCCCTCACTTACCTGCTTCTGCTCCGGCCTCCGCTCCGCTCCTTGACCCGGCGCGCATGTGACGTCACATGCGCGCCAAGTCATTAGCATATACTGGGTTCCAAGGGGGAGGTATTTAGGGGGGGAGGTATTTAGGGGGGTTTAGGTTGAGGAGGGGGGGGTTTAGAATACGGAGGGGGGTTAGAATACGGAGGGCGGTTTAGAATGAGGAGGGAGGTTGAGGATGAGGAGGGGGGAGGGAATATCGGAGTATAACACGCACCTATCATTTGCCCCCTATTTTCAGGGAGAAAAAGTGCGTGTTATACGCCGATAAATACGGTATATATCACATATATAATTGTGAGCGTACGGGCCGTTGCTCACGGTTGCGGGCTCGCGAAGCGTAGTGAGGGCTGCGGGCAAAGGCCTCAGTTGCTGGGATGGAGCGCCGAAGGCGCTCCATCCCAGCAACTGAGGCCCTTGCCCGCAGCCCTTGCCCGCAGCCCTCGCGTAGCGAGGGATGCGTGCAAGGGCCCTCAGTTGTTGGGATGGAGCAGCCACCTCCTCCCCACAATGCCCCGGTTCGCCGCCACTGCCAGTAGCCGCACCATCCCGGGGCCCGGCAATCCAGTTGTTGGGATGGAGCAGCCAGCTCCTCCCCACAATGCCGCCACTGCCACTAGCCGAACCCGCACCATCCCGGGGCCCGGCAATCCAGTTGTTGGGATGGAGCAGCCACCTCCTCCCCACAATGCCGCCACTGCCACTAGCCGAACCCGCCAGACGCCGCCACTGCCAGTAGCCGCACCATCCCGGGGCCCGGCAATCCAGTTGTTGGGATGGAGCAGCCACCTCCTCCCCACAATGCCCCGCGCAGGGCCGATGCCGCCACTGCCAGTAGCCGCACCATCCCGGGGCCCGGCAATCCAGTTGTTGGGATGGAGCAGACACCTCCTCCCCACAATGCCCCGCGCAGGGCCGGCCTGGGGAACAGGAAACACCGTGGATCCGCGGACTGGAGCAGGCCTCAGAGCTGGAGGAGCCGGGCCTGGGTAGCTGACTGTGAGTGACAGGGAGATAATGGGGTCTGAGGAACATGTGCAATCACTGAGAACTGCCATTTAAACTAATTATACACTGATCATTAACACCATGTGTATGTATATAATGTGTGTGTGTATTGTGTGTGTGTATAGATATTGTGTGTGTGTGTATTGTGTGTATATATTGTGTGTGTGTGTATTGTGTGTGTGTGTATAGATATTGTGTGTGTGTGTATTGTGTGTATATATTGTGTGTGTGTGTATGTATAATGTGTGTGTGTGTGTATATATATAATGTGTGTGTATATTGTGTGTGTGTATTGTTTGTGTATATATAATGTGTGTGTATATTGTGTGTGTATATATAATGTGTGTGTATATTGTGTGTGTATCAACTGCGGCCCTCGCGAAGCAACTGCAACCCTCGCAAACTTTACGGCGCAACGCAAACAACATACGAGACACGTTAACACACATTACGGACTCGCAAAAATCGTCCGCAACCCGCGGACATGAAAAAATCAATAAATACACACAACACATACATAAAAAGCTTACCTACAGCAAGAGGGAGCATCCAGGACCTCAAAAAATGAAGTTACACCTTCATTTAACTCATAATAAAAGAGTTTAGACACTAAAAAATTCTCTAAGCGAGAGAAAAAATGGCCGACGAACAAAACGAAAACGAGGCTACAGCACTCTAAACAAGCAAAACACCACAAGAAACACGCAAAACACCAAAAAACACCTACGGATATTCCACTACAGACGCATACCACACATTAGCCGGCATTTTAGAACAATGCGGAACTACACAACTTCGCTAACGGTTTCGTCTCGCGGACGCACACTATTACACTGCACAAATTCACCACGCTTACACAGCAGCTCCACACCACTAATGCTGCAGCAACATCAAAACAGATTGCAGCTCTTCAACACAATGCTTCAAAATAGGTAAAGTATATTCATTTATTCATTTGGATTATATATTTCAGTAGTACACACAAAACAACATTAGCTACCTTACAATTCCATTGCCGTCATTTTGTGACGGGCAATTCGCTAGTATATAATATTTTCTAGATACTGCTGCTATGAAAATATACAGAAATGGTCCTATCAAGGTTTTTTTTCACTATGGTGAGAGTTATATAAGTAGGTTAGTTCTATAGGTCTATAGGTTTGGTCACCTACTCAGACAGAGGCATTTTTTGCTCACTTGTGCCCTTCATAGGGATAAATATAGTGTAGTATATCAATCTAGTCTCACTCAAAGTGATCCAATGCCCCAAAAAACAGGTAATTCTACCCTGAACAGGAGAAACAGCAAACCCCAGATGTATGTTACGGCCTCTATAATTGAGCACCTCTGTTTTTGTTTCTTACAAATTACCTTTAGGGCTTAGTCTCCCTAAGAGTGATAGGGGCTCCAGACTCACTGCGCCTTAGGGAGTTATGAGCTACAGCCTACTGATGAGGCCAATAAAGGCTGAATCATACATCTGGGGTTTGCTGTTGAATGCCCTTTTTATTCCAAATACATCTAATCCATTTTTAAAGTTATCTATTAACTCCGCTGTCACCACCTCTTTTGGTAGACAATTCCACAGATTAACCACCTGTACTGTGAAGTACTCTTTTTCTTTCTTTAAGGTGGAATCATTTTCCTTCAAACATCAAGTGATGTCTTCTTGTCAGCCCGAATACCTCTTGGCACAAAAAGTTCACGCTGGATGTATTTATATAAGGTAACCATATTCCCTCTTAGACGCCTATTTTCTACAGAAAATGTTTGTTTGGTTAGTCTTTCTTCATAACTTAGCCCCTCCATTACCATTAGTAGTTTTGTTGCCATTCTCTAAACCTTTTCCAGCCATAAAATGTCATGAAGTGGTGCCCAAAATTGTACTCCATATTCCAAATGGGGGAGTACTAGGGATTTGTAGAGTGGCAAAATTATATTTTCTTCCCTTGCTTCTATACCCCTCTTAATATATGCTATGATTTTACTTACCTTTGCAGGAGCTGCTTGGCTTTGAATACTGTTACCTAGGTGGTTGTTCACTATATTTGATAGCCCTAGATTTGCACCATTAAGATTATAAATTGAATTTGTAGTTTTCCTTCTGAATTGCATAACTTTACATTTATTCATATTAAATCTTATCTGCTATTTAGTATCCCATTTCTCTTTGGATGGAAAGTAGAGAATTGTCTGATTTAATTACCTTTCACAACTTAGTGGCAGAAAATGGAGACAATATTTTCCAATCCTGCTTCTAAGTCATTAATAAATATTTTGAAAAAGAGAGGACCTAATACTGAACCCAGAGGAACCCCACTTCCACATTAGTCCAATCTGAGTATGTTCCATTTACAACAACTCCTTACTCCCTGTCTTTTAGCCAACTCTCAATCCATGAGCAGATATTTACTGCAATTCCTGAATCCCTTAGTTTGCGCAATAGTCTCCCATGTGGCACTGTATAAAAAGCCATTGCAAAATCCAAAAAGAAATCCACTCAGTTGCCTTGATCCAAGTTCCCACTAACCTCCTCATAGAAATGAATTAGCTTGGTTTGACATGACCTATCCCTCATAAATCAGTTTTGACTCCTACTTGTAATCTTGTTCAAATATACATATTCTTGGTTATGTTCTGGCTGGCTGAATTGTCTTGTTCATCAAGACAACCCCTCTCTGTATTACATAGAATTCGGGAGATGTAGTATTTTGTTTATTCGATGCTAAAATAACCACAGAAAAAAGAACTACAACTGCCAAAATTAACCATGAATTACTCGGGGGCCTCATTCAGTTCGGGGCTGTTACTTGCAAGTCACTTTGAGATTTGCTACTTTTGGCTTACTTGCTAAAGTAGCTCTACTTTTACTTACCTTTTATTCAATTGGCCGGGGGCAAGTTAGTCCCGATTGCAAACCATGCTATCGGCAGTAAGCATTTGCGTGCTTGAACATGATCGTGGCCACAAGCCAGTAACTTGTGTTTCAAGCTTGCAAACTCAGAGAACTGTAAATGCAAATATAAATTCAACCCAGCACTGTAAAGCACTGTAAATGATGGGGAACACAATGGGTGACATTAGGATTAAAAGCACTACATTCTCAAGCTTGCACATCTCAAGCCCGTTGTCTTGGAGTTCTACTGGACCCTGCCCTGTCTTTCATCCCTCACATACAATCACTAACTAAATCTTGTCTTCTCCATCTAAAAAAACTTTTCCAGAATTTGTCACTATCTTACACAAGACTCAACTAAAATCCTTATACCCTCTCTGATCATCTCACGACTAGACTACAGCAACTTGCTACTTGTTGCCCTACCTACCACCGACTACCTCCACTTCAATCCATTATGAATGCGTCTGCTAGACTCATCTTCCGTACACAACGTTCAGTGTCGGCATCACCTCTTTGTCAATCACTCCACTGGCGTCCCTTAGCCTCAAGAATAAAATTTAATATCATGACCCTAACTTACAAAGCCCTCAACAATAATGCTCCCCCTTACATCTCTGCTCTCATCTCCAAATACTCCACCACCCGTCCTCTTCATTCTGCTACTAACCTTCTTCTTTCTACAACTCTTGTCACCTCCTCTCACTCCTGCCTCCAGGACTTTTCACGTGCTGCCCCTAGTCTCTGGAACTCCTTGCCTCGCTCCACCAGATCCTCTTGCCTCAAAACATTTAAAACCTCACTTAAAACGCATCTCTTTAAAGAAGCGTATCACCTTCCACCCTAACACGCTTATCACCTCTCTATCCCTCTTTTACCACTCACTATCCCTTAGATTTTAAGTCTGCGAGTTTCTATCCTATGTAATTTGGGAAATCACCATGGACATTGGATTCCTAGCTCAAAGACAGGGCCCTCCTTCCTTTGCTAAATGTTAATTTTATCTTTGTCTGAACTTAATTTATGTACAGCGCTATGTCGGCGCGTTATAAATGAACTATAATAATAATAATCTCAAAAATCAAATACTTTATTTCATGTTTAATTTCTGTCCTTAGTCCTACGGGGGTTGATTGACCTCCAAGCCCGTAACTCATTATTCAAGCCCGTAGGAGGTTGGATGCCAAAGTCCTACGGGCTTGGAGGTTGAAGCTTGTAGGACTTTATGATGAAAATTGAACATGAAATAAAGTATTTATTTTTGCCAATTCGCAGAAATATGTGCTATTAATTCTCAGGCCAAACATCACTTTCACTTCTAATAAAAGCACAGATTTGCTTTTTCATTTGCTTACTTAGTGCTACTATTTGTAAGTAAGAGCTTTGTGGAACATCCTTGGTATCAGTAACCTGTTGTTGCTGTTTAGCCATTTACGGGCTTGATTGAAGGGTCAATAGTAGCAATTGAATAGCGCTTTCAGTTTTTTGCCCCCCCCCCCCCCCCCCAACTCTCGCAGCCGTTAAAGATCAAAGGCTTTGATGGAAGTAAATTGCGATCATGAGTAAGTAAGGGATAGTAGCTCTCAGTAAGTAACCTGAACGGGGCAAGTAGGAGGCAATTGAATTGGGGAAGTACTGTAACTTGCGATCTCCATTTTCTGCTACTTTTTGCAGTAAGTAGCAATTGAATGAGGCCATCTGAAAGCAGTGTTAAAGGGAGGCCACAGAGCTGAAATTCTCCATGCAACAGTGACATTAAAGTATTTCTGAAATACTGATTGTCTTTAAATTAGTCTCTGCTCTTGCAACTAACAGATCTGCTTTGTAATTAGAGAGTATTGATCCAAGAAGACATCCGATCGCCAGTAACTGGGGTCAGGAAGGAATATTTTTTTTTCCCTTTGAGACGATTGGCTAAGTTTGCCTTCCTCTCGATTAATTGATAATAAAAAAAAATAGTTGATTAATGATTAATTAACAATTAATTAACAACTAATTAATTAATAATTGCATGTTGCAGATCAGAGAAGATCTTAAAAGGTTGAACTTGATGGACTGAAAGTCTTTTTTCAACCTTAATTACTATGTAACTATGTAAAAGCGGAACTGAACAGCAGACTCTTCTGTAGTCCAAACTGTGATTACCATGTGACATGTGACCTTGGCTTTCTGAAAAATATGATGAATGCTATAGGTCATTGATAAGTCCAATTAGTTTTCTAAAAAAGGTAAGTCAGATGTGCGCATCAGATAACGAACCAACCTTAATTGGTTAGTTCTATGGCCATGATAAGCCACTCTGAGAGCAACCTCTTTTAGCTCACTTGTGCCCTTCACAGGGAGAAATATCCTGTAGTATATCAGTCTGGTCCCACTCAAAAGAGTGACCCAGCCCCGAAATACAAGGCAATTCTACCCTGAACAGGAGAAACAGCAAACCCCAGATGCGTTTCGGCCTTTATGGGCCTCGTCAGTGAGGTGCAGCTGAACTCACTCACTGACGAGGCCCATAAAGGCCGAAATGCGTCTGGGGTTTGCTGTTACTCCTGTTCAGGGTAGAATTGCCTGGTATTTCGGGGCTGGTTTATCTGTTTAGGTCACTAATAAACCAGGCCTGTGTTTTTGTTCCCCTTTTAAAGAGCCATAAAACTAGCTTCCCCCTTCATGACTAAAGCCAGAGGATTTGTGCGAGGCTTACTCTCAAAGCCATATACAATCTTTAGAATCTTTAACCCTTTGCAAAACCCTTTGTATTTCATGTAACTGGTGTTTTTTTTTTGTGTTTTTTTTTGGGGGGGGGGGGGTTGAAGAAGCCTGCTGTTAATAATTGGTGCTTGCAATTGTCCTTATTATATTTTAGTTTTAACTACAATTCTCCTTTTGTAAGTTGGTGACTACCAGCAAGTTTCACTGTACTATTAACCAAGCCCATCGACTGAGTGGACATGGATTGAGCCAACATCAAGAAAATGTGAAGATAGTGGTTCCAGAACAATCTAGAAGAGATATTCTTTGCTGTACTACATTCTAAATTCCATTTACTGTCTCAAAGTGTCATCATAGTTTTGAGTGGTTTACCTTGTGCTTGAATGTAAAGCAATTTGTTACTAGATAATGTATCTGCCTATTAAGCTATATTATTTTGGGGAAACACTGGAAAAGATAGAGGAAAGGAAAAGATTCTGCCTCAAATGTGTGATATTTCTGTTAAGATGTTATTCTCGTGTCATCTCATCTTAACAGCATTCACAGGAGAGATGAGGTAGGTTAGAAGAAGACCATCCAGAATAAAAGTACATCGCATGCATAGCTTACGCAGTGTTTGTTGGCCTCTTTAGGACATTTTAGAAGGAGTCACGGCATGATGAATCAAGTAGATGAGTCGCCTATGAGCAGCTTCCTTAAGCACGGCATTCAAAGGCATTGCTCGATCAAATTTTCACAAGATGTCTTTCGTCTCTCATGATTTCCCTTGAAAAGTGGCGAGAGATTTGTTTTCTGTACCCTACTCCCATGCAAAAATGAAGTTTGATCCCAATCTCCTCTTCCATTTACTGTATAGGTGTTTTTTGGGGATCATTTCTGGATCCTTAATAGTCTTTCTGTGCTATCAATGGATTGGGCCAAATTGTTCCAGTATGTTCCAGTATAAGCAGAATGTTGCTGTGGATATATATTACATTTGCATTCAATGTCACCATTTGTTTTATATATATTTATTTGGCAATGATATAGAACTGTTCCCAAACCTCTCCTCAAGACCCATTAGACAGGCCATGATCTAGGTCAAACACTGTGAATACACAGATGAAGCAATTGAATACCACCTATTGAATACCAGTAACCTCACCTTTGTTCATAGTGTTTCCCCTAAAACATGGCCTTTCTGGTGGGTCTTGAGGAGGGGGTTGGGTACCACTGATATAGTCCACTGGTGAGCAACAGGTTGCCAGCTTGTTCTCTGGAGTAGGAAAGCATGTCCCAATTCAACACACAGTCCATTATTTCTCTCTAAAACAGGCAACTAATGTCCAATTGTACTCCTAAACTAACTACTCATTATCTATTCTAATGTTATTTATTAATTATTTTTTCTACAATGATGTGTTGGGTAAAAAAAAATATTTACAGCACTTTGAGGCCCTTTTAAGGACTCACATATGAAGTGAAATAGGTGACCAGTCACTGATATAGAAGTTTTGTGTGTGTGTGTGTCGTTCAGTCGTGTCCGACTCTCCAGGACCTCCTGGAACGCAACACACCAGGCAAATATTTATGTCCATGGCCATTCCGATCCATTTGGTTTTCAGGTCAGAGATACTGGGGTGGGTTGTCAGTTCCTTCTCCAGTGGGCCACAGACCCTGGTATTCCTAGGTGGTCTCCCATACAAGTATCGACAACGCCCAACCCTACATGCAGGGTGGTGTGAGCTCTTGGTTCCCTGGCTGGAATTGAACCCAGATCACAGCAGTGAAAGCACCAAATCTTAACCACTGGGCCACCATGAAGTGCGTTCTATAAATCAATTGCTTACCTCCAAAACTAAAATATAAATGCCAGTAAACGCTACATATTGAGAAGCATAACACAATATAAAGAATGCTAATTCTGCATAATGAAACCTGCTATTAGATTATATTAAATTGATGCAAGGTGCCAAAATGTGACTGCAGTATATCTTGTGAAAATAAATGGTTGCCTTTGCACGCTAAGTGAAAGCCATTTTTCAGAATCATCTCTCTAGTCTGAGAAGCTAATTCTGATGCAGCATATCAATCGAAAAATCTGTACTAAAACTAAGAATTATAATTATTACACAAATTTAACAGGAAGGTGATGTCATCTTGGTGTATACTGCACTGCAGTATCATCATCATCATCTTCTTTACGTGAAATTAATCTCTCAATTAGCTTATCCTGCAATTCTAACAATTACAGCCTACTCGTAAACGTACTGCTCCCCCTTGTGGCCCATTCTGTGAATGCAA
This sequence comes from Discoglossus pictus, assembly GCA_027410445.1. Lineage (NCBI taxonomy): Eukaryota > Metazoa > Chordata > Amphibia > Anura > Alytidae > Discoglossus > Discoglossus pictus. The sequence continues at coordinate 199,841,820 of CM050169.1, read as the reverse complement.
TTTTCAGCATGCTTTATTTCTTTTTTCTCTGTTTCTAAACTATCTGATATTGTATGTGGAAGATGAGATAAGCAAGGAGACGCATTTCTGTAAACCATGATTATATCCTTTAGAACATTATTTAATATTGAAATATAATTTTGAACAACTCTTGAAATTAGGATACATTATTTTAGACTTTTAAAAAAATATATATATAATACAGCCTCTGATTTATTACTTTTGTATACAATTATGCTACAGTTTGCGTTTTTTAATTGGTTTCTGCTGATCAATTTCCTGGGGTGGGAGGGTACTTTGTGCAGATAGAAGTTTCCTCTGCATTCAATGTGAATGTGGCAGCCAAAACCGCCAGTGCTTTCAGCATGGCTAATGAAAGCACATTAGTTTATAAGGATACAAACATCTGACAAAATTACAGACAAGATTAGGTAAGAAATGAAAATGGAAACCTGCAATAAACAAATATTGCTCATAAAAGAAAAAAAATAACGTTTTTTTGCTTTCTAATAATAGTTTGCCCATTACCAAATTTAGTTATTTAAAATACCATAAAAAAAATGACCACAGTGGTTCTTTAAAGATACATTTTACAAAAATATGTTGGTAGTTTGTAATTACAATTAACTGCAGATGCAATTGAAGTTACTGTTGGTGCAACAGGTGCAAAGCTATAGGCATTTCTCTTTATTTATTTGGGGAGAGCACACCTCCAAGATGACCATTGCTTTGCTAAAGAAGCTGAACTTAAAAGTGATGGACTGGCCAAGCATGTCTCCAGACAGAAACCCTTTTGAGCATCTGTGGGGCATCCTCAAACGGAAGGTGGGGAAGCGCAAGGTCTCTAACATCCACCAGCTCCATGATATCATCATGGAGGAGTGGAAGAGGACTCCAGTGGCAACCTGTGACACTCTTGTGAACTCCATGCCCATGATGGTTAAGGCAGTGCTGGAAAATAATGGTGGCCACACAAAATATTGACACTTTGGGCCCAATTTGGACATTTCCACTTAGGAGTGTACTCACTTTTGTTGCCAACGAATTAGACATTAATAGTGGTTCAAAAAAGACTTTCAGCCCATCAAGTTCAACCTTTTAAGATCTCCTCTGATCTGCAATATGCGGATTAGTTGTTAATTAATTATTTGTTCATTAATTAATTAATCCAGAGGAAGGCAAACAGAAAAGAAAAAAGGGAAACTTAGCCAATCGTTTCAAATGGAAAAAAAAAATGAATTCCTTCCTGACCCCAGATACTGGTGATCGGATTCCTCCCTGGATCAATACTCCCTCTCTAATTATCCAGGATAACCCTGAATGCCCTTTTTAATGAGAAATAAATCCAATCCCCTTTTAACCTCCTTAGCGGTAATCCAGAGCCACGCTCGGAGTTACTGCAGGAGTGCAGGGCGGATCTGGAGGGGGCCCAGTGCTGCCTGGGCCCCCTCAGCACACAATTCCTCCTAATCCTCCTCCTCCTTAACCCCTTATCCTCCTCCATCTCTTTCCCCCTTATCATTCTCTTCCTTCCCCTATAACCTCCTCCTCACTTTCCCCCTCTTCAATCCCTACCCTCCTCTCTCCTTACTTGTTATTATGCTCCAATTAGCTGATGATGATGATGCTGACGCCGCAGCACGTCTTCCGGTTGTGACTGGACCAGCATATGCTAATGACATCACATGTGACATCACTTCATTAGCATATGCCGGTACGTTCATAACCGGAAGACATGCTGCGGGAAGAGATGAGCATTGGCAGCTCATCAGAGCATAATAACAAGTAAGGAGAGAGGGGGATAGGGATTGGAGAGGGGGGAAGTGGGGAGGAGGTTATGGGGGAAGGAAGAGAATGATAAGGGGTTAAGGAGGAGGATAAGGGATTAAGGAGCAGAAGGATGAGGGGGTAAGGAGGGAGGAGGATTATAAGGGGAGGAGGATGATAAGGGGGGAAGGAGGGAGGAGGAGGATAAGGTGGAAAAGGAGGAGGGTAAGGGGGAAAGAGAGGTGATTGAAAAGGGGGGAAGTGAGGAGGAGGATAAGGGGGGAGGGAAGGGGGAAAGGGAGGAGGAGGATGGTAATGGGAAAGGGAGGAGGAGGGGGGTGGGGGGAAGGGAGGAGGATAAAGGTGAAAGGACGGTATGATTATGTCATTTTTTTTAATTTACATTCTAAATACTGAAATAATCATACCGCCAGGAAGGTTAAAGCTATCTATCGAATTCGATGTCACCACCTCCTTTAGTAGAAAATTCCACAGATTAACCACCCTTGCTGTAAAGAACCCTTTTTTTTAAGGTGGAATCTTTTTACTTCTAACCTTGAGGGATGTCCTCTTGTCAGTTGAAAATCTCTTGGCACAAAAAGCTCACTTGACAAATTTTTATACTCACCCTGGATGTATTTATATAAGGTAATTATATACTCTCTTAGACGCCTTTTTTCTAGAGAAAATAAGTTTAATTTGGTTAGACTTTCCTAATAACGTAGTCCCTTCATTCCCCTTATTAGTTTTGTAGCCCTTCTCTATATCGTTTCCAGCTCTAAAATGTCAATTTTATGAAGTAGTACCCAAAATTGTACTCCATTTTCCAAATGAGGACGCACTAGGGATTTGTATAGTGGCAGCATTATATTTGCTTCCCTTGATTCTATGCCCTTCTTAATACATGCTAATATTTTATTTGCCTTTGCAGCTGCTGCTTGGCAATGAGAACTGATACGTAGGTGGTTGTCTACAAGTACTCCCAAATCCCTTTCAATATCTGATACACCTAGATTTGCTCCATTAAGATTATAAATTGCATGGCTAATTTTCCTTCTCAAATGCATAACTTTACATTTATTTGTATTAAATATCATCTGCCCATTCCTCTATTTTATGTAAATCTCTTTGGAGGGAAAGTAAATCATTATCTGATTTAATTACCTTGCACAACTTTGTGTCATCAGCAAAAATGAGACACAATATGTTAAAAAGGAGAGGACCTAATACTGAGCCCTGAGGAACCCCACTTACTACATTAGTCCAATCGGAGTATGTTCCATTTACCACAAGCCTTTGCTTCCTGTCTTTTAGCCAGCTCTCAATCCATGAGCCGATATTTACTGCAATTCCTGTATCCCTTAGTTTGCACAATAGTCTCCCATGTGGCACTGTATTAAAAGCCTTTGCAAAATCCAAAACAACTACATCCACTGAGTTGCCTTGATACAAGTTCCTACTAACCTCCTCATAGAAACTAATTAGATTGGTTTGATAAATCCATGTTGACTCCTACTTACAAAATAACCTATTTAGCTCATCTGCTTTTTCCTGGTCACTAATTATCAGATGGCCTCTGTCAAATTGTAATGCTCCTATAGCTTCCTTACTGGCCTTCTTCCCATTAATATATTTAAAAAATAATTTAGGGTTAGTCTTACTTTCCTTTGTAACTAACTTTACATTTTCTATTTTAGCCAGTCTAATAGCCCTTTTGCAAGCCTTGTTGACTTCCTTGTACTTACGTAAAGCAGTCTCTGTCCCCTCTTGTTTGTATAATTTAAATGCCTTTATTTTACTCTGTATCTTGATCTTTAAATCATTGTTAAGCCACATGGGTTGTGATTTACCCCTTTTGCTTTTATTCCCACATGGTATATGGTGATAAGTATGTATATTTAGTAAAAATTTAAATGTTGTCCATTTATGTTCAGTATTTTTACCTGTCAGTTCTCTGTCCCAGTCTATACTTTATATTGCTGCGCATCTCAAATGAGACTGTGTTGTGATCACTGTTTCCCAAAGGTTGCCCTATTTCAACATTTGATACCATATCGATAATATTTGTGATAACGAAATTCAAGATAGCCTCATTTCTAGTAGGTTCTTGTATAACCTGGGCCAGATAATGATCCCAGAGTGTACTCAAGAACCTGCTCCCCTTAGCTGAACTGCTGGTCTCATTTATCCAGTTTATTTCAGAGTAATTAAAGTCTCCCATTATTAGAACTTGCCCATGCTTAGCTGCATTTCCAATCTGTAACAATAATTGCATTTCCTCGCTTTCAGTTATATTTGGGGATTTATAGCATACTCCAACTAATATTATTTTGGAACTTACTGCTCTGCTATTTAACCTACTCACGGACATTCAACATTAAAGCTAGTTCAAGCATAAATATCTTCTCTGACTATAGGCTTAAATTCAGGCTTAACATAAGGACAAATCACTCGTCCTCTTTTACCATTGCCCCTATATTTCCTAAATATGTTATAACCATCCAGATTAACAATCCAGGGATGAGATTCATCCCACCATGTTTCGGTAATGCCTATTAAATCCCATTTTTCATTAATTGCCAATTATTCTAGCTCTCGCACTTTTCCTGGCAAGCCTTTGGCATTAGCAAGCATACACCTTATGTTATGAGTTCTAGTCCCTCCCCCCACCTACTAGTTTAAAAACTCCTCCAGCTTTTCTACCATCCCTTCCCCTAGCACAAAAGCTCCCTCATCATTAAGGTGAAATCCATCCCTGCTATAGAGATTGTACCCAAGTGAGAAGTCTGCCCAGTGCTCTAAAAACCCAAACCCTCCATAGTGCACCACAATTGTAGCCATGCTTTAACCTCCCTAAGCTCCTTCTATCTCCCTGGGCTCGCACGTGGAACAGTAAGCAACTCAGAAAATACTACCTTGGAGGTCATTGCTTTAAGCTTATTCCCTAGTTCTCTAAAATCATTATTTAGGACACTCCATCTCTCCGTAACTTTGTCACTGGTACCAATATATACCAAGACCGCCGGTTTATTTCCAGCCCTTCCCAATAATTTATCTATCAGATCCACAACATGACGAACCCGAGCACCAGGGAGACAGCAAACTGTTTGATAGCTGGGACTTGGGTGACAACCCACCCAATCTACCTTCCTAATAATAAAGTCCCCTACCACCAAAACCTTTATGTTGCTCTGCCTATGCTGCCCTCCCTCTCCTCCAGTAGAACTGTTCTCCCGGATGTTAGAGGGAAAAGCTCTATCTGGCATTGTCATTCCTAAATGGACATCCCCAACAGTTTCACTCAATCTGGCAAATCTGTTGGTGTTTGCGAAGTCAGAACTGGCCTCCCTCCTCCTCCTGATCCCCCTGCTTTCCCTTCTAACTTTAACCCAGCTACCTCCCTGGACATCTTCACTAGCCACAGCTCCACCCTCCATGCTAGGCCCAGCTAAACTGTGCTCCCTTTCCAGTGGAATATCATTAAGTGCTGCAAATGGACCCTGGATCATCTGGTCCAGTAGTGCATACATATGACAGGATATACACTGAGTAAGGCTGCCACTGGACTGACTCATAATTATTGTCTACAAAATATTCATGGGAAAATAAACAAACAATAAAATGTTTTTATATATATACTGTATATATATATATATATATATATATATATATTCCCCCCCCCTTTTCTTTGAACTCCCTCCTTTTATTTAAATTCCTACACTTTTACTAGAACTGCACTCCCTCCTTTTACTTAAACGCCTACACTTTTACTAGAACTGCACTTATACTAGAAGTGTTGGCAAGCTCACAAGTTCGCCCCTTCTCCTGTTTACATTAACTTCTGCCTACTCACCTGGACACATTTAGTGCACTCAGCAAATAATCAGACTTTACTTGCAAGAAGCAAATTCCAGTTGCAAATAGCCCCAGACAACTCACAAACCTTTATGCAAGTTTAACACAGTCAAACCACACCCTTCTGACCTGCACACAATGTGTGCACTCAGCAAATAATCACTATCAAGATGGCCTGCGTATGCCAACAAACACCAAATGCGCATTTTGCAACACCGTGCTTCTACTGTGGCTAACTACCTGCTAACAGTGTCACCTATTTATAGTAAAAAGTAAAATTAACCCTAAACAGGGCTCCATATATTGAAGTAACACTGAGCCAATACATACTGTATATACAAATAAAAACAATTCCTTGTAAAACCAATAATAAACAGGCTACATTAGCAAGGTAACCAATGATGACAACACTAAAGATTAAAATAACAATGTGTGTGATGGCCAAAAAGAATGTTAATTTATTTATTTAAGGACAGTCATGTCAGAAAAAGGAAAGAAGGGGCAAACCTATGAGAGAAAAAGAGAGAGAGATGTATTGGAATGAGAGCATTTCATGTAAAAACAAATATATATAGATCAAATGATGGTATGGGGAAAGAAGGACTATTATGTCCACCTGGTGAGCCTACTAAGAGGGTTATAAAAAAAACTGTATAATGGATGGAGCCATTGTATTTAACAAAAATATCCACTTGCTTTACGCTTTCAGAAGTGCACTCTCCAGATTGCCACCTCTGATACCTAAATTGACCTGCTGGATCATCCAGCACTTCAATTTTGAGGGATCAGATCTATGATATTTCCAAAAGTGTCTTGCAACCGATGTCAATTTCTTTTGAATCTCCAAATCTCTTCAACTGTTACTAATATTTCGGATGTGTTCACCCAAACGTATACGCATTTCTCGTGAGGTCATACCCACGTATCTCTTGGATGAAGAACAGGGACATTCCAGGACATATATGACTTGTTTGGAACTGCAATTAAACAGTTATTGCTTTTGTCCCAAACTGTCCTCAAATGTTTTCATGTTCTTAATGTGCGGACAGACCCTACAGTGTGCACACTGATAATTACCTTTTATGTCTGTTTTCTTGCCTATGTTACCTCTTTTAATAAAGTGACTAGGCACCAAGACATATTTCAAGGATGGGGATCTCCTCCAGCTTGCTTTGATCCCTTCTTTTAACCACAGTTTGAGATCATCATCAGTTCTCAAAATATGTAGGTGTTTATTAAGTATATTCAGGATTTGCCTCCATTGAGCATTGTAGGATCCAATAAATCTGATGTTCTCCTCAGATGATCTCTTGGATTTAGGGGTTAGTAGTGTGTCTCTCTCAATATATAGGGCACAGTGATAGGCCCTCTTTGTTTGGCTATTACTGTAACACCTCTGTTTAAGGCGATTGTGTAGTTCTTGCGCCCTCATTTTAAACATGTCAATTTGGGAACAATTGCATCTCAGGCATATAAACTCTCCAAAGGGGGTAGCTCTTTTAGTATATGGTAAATGTGAGCTAGTGTTATGAAGTTAACTGTTTGTAGCAGTCTCCTTCCGGAATAAGACAGTACAGATCTGTCCATTAACCTCCCTGTATATAGTTATATCCAAAAAATCAATGCTGTTAAGATGCAGATGATATGTTAACTTTAAGTTGAGATCATTATAATTGAGTTGTTGTATATACTCTTCCAAAAGTTCCTCAGAGTTGTCACAAAGTATGAAGAGATCATCTATGTATCTTAACCAAATCAAAATATGCTCCTTATATTTATTCATCTTGTCTGTGAGGGCCACCTCGCACTCCCACCACCCCATGTAGAGGTTAGCATAAGTGGGAGCGCAAGAGTTACCCATTGCTGTTCCCATGATTTGTAAAAAAAATGTATCATCAAAAGCGAAAAAATTATTAGTAAGAATGAAGTGCAGCAACTGAATGATAAATTAATTTCTGTCATGAGAATCCCCTGATTTCATTCCAAGAAAAAATCTTACCGCTGCCTCTCCCTCATTGTGTTTGATGGACGTATACAAGGATTCCACATTGCAGGTTACAAGATATGTGGAATCATTGAGGACTATGCCTTCAAGCTTTTTCAAAATATCCATCGTATCCGAATGATGGATGGCAGACCAATGACAAAAGGTTTGATACAAACATCAACAAATTTACTAGCTTGTTCTTTCATAATTCCTCTGCCGGAGACAATAGGTCTCTCTGGTGGATTATTCTTTTGTTTATGGATTTTCGGAAGTAGATACAGCGTAACTGTTCTTGGTTTAACAACCTCCAGGAATTCATATTCACGTTTTGATATCACACAACTCTGTAGATCATCCAAAATTTAACTATATTGTTTAAGAAATTAATATGTGGAGTCACCCAACAGTTTCTTATAACAATCCAGGTCTGACAATTGTCTCATAGCATCTCCAATGTATTGATCACGAGGCCATAACACCACATTTCTGCCTTTATCAGATGGGTTAATAATCACATTGTTCCATGATTTCATGTCTTGTATACATCTGCGTTCTTGGGCGTTAAGATTCGGAGCATAAACTGTAGAGAGTTTCCTGAGATCATCGATTACCAGTTTAGTATAGATGTCTATTTGTGGACAAATATGCATATGGGGGTACAAACTTAGATCTTTCTTCAGCTGGACAGTTCCAACCTCAGTTGGAAATCCGGTTTCTTCATTTTCTGATAATAGGTCACATAGATCTTAAAACACATCAAATAACTTGAAAGAGTATGTAGGTGAAAAAGATAATCCCTTCTGGAGAACACTGTTTTGGTCAGCCGTCAATATCCTATCTGAAAGGTTGACAATTTGTAGTTGATATATGATCAGTTTTGTTTCTTCCCCATGTCCGTCTATTGGTGGAGACAGTTGGGCGATAGCCCCATGTCTCTCTGTTTCTAAGTGTTCTGTGTTGACTCAGAGATGTCCCGTAGTCTGGTTCCTCTGTCCTGTTGGCTGGTACTGTTCTGTTCCATGTTGGATTGGGGGGATGTCCTCTTTTGCGAACCACGTCTAAAAAAGACACCTGGGTACGGTCTCTTTTTCTTGTCAAGTTGCTATTGGAGCCATCGGACTCCTCAGGGGCAGAGGACTCATACTCTGATGGAGACATTCAAGGTGCAGTGTGCGTCCTTGTCTGTCTAGATCGATGATTGAATCGACGTTCCTTGTGGTCCCAATTAAATACATGACCTTTCTGAAAGTCCTTCACATCTCTGTTCATTTTCTAGTGCTTGTTCTGAATAAGATCTTTCTCCTTTCTATCTATGTCTTGTTTAATGATGTTGTATCCTTCTAAAAATTCTGGTTTTGTTTCAAATTTCTTCAGATCGGCATGTAATTCTTTAATTTCACCTAATTTAATCTAAATTAACCAAAATTTCATTTTCATAATCCGATAAAATGGTAATTAGTGTCTCAGAGCATGATATCAGGGCTTGCTCCCACCTCTCTTTATATAATTCTAAATGAAAGGCATATGAGGGAAATACTCTCACTCTTAATCCCCGGGGTATTATGTGTCTTACTTATCAAATGTGCTCTTATTCCAAAATGAGCGAACATGTGCAAATAGCAATTGAGACAATTCTTTGCCAATCAGACTCATCTCAACTAAGACTCATCTATGTATATATATATATATAGATATATATATATGTGTGTGTGTGTGTGTGTGTGAAGGAGCAGAATTAGAAATATATGCTAATTAATCACTCAAATATGTTTTTTGCAACTTCATATATGTAAAGGCAGCCCATAACCTGAATAAAAAAATATTTTTAAAAATATTTTTTACAAACATATATATTTATTCGAATGTATTTGTTAAAGATAATAATGTTTAAAATGGAGGGAGAAACGAAACAGTACAGAGTCATGCAGAACCAACTTTGGGTGCAACTTTCTGGTTGTGGTCTATTGTTGGTGAATTATCACCCTGTCCTTCTGTAGGTGCAAGATGTTCCTCCCACGTGTTGTTTAGTCTCTATTTGTTTAATTAATCTATTTGCTCATTTAATACATTATTTATTTATGCAGTTTTACTCTCTCAGTATATTTGCTGCTATCATAGTATCTGGTTGTATCATTATTGGCTCAGACGTAAAATACCTGACCTAGGCACAGAGTGATAGATAGAGAGGTATGGAGATGGGTGGGGGAGCTATTGAAGGAGTGAGGGAGGGCGGAGAGGGGGGGAAGGAGAGATAGATAGAGCGGGAGAGAGAAGAAGAGATGGATAGCATACAGTATATCTCTCTAACTTTCTATCTCCCTCTCTCTCTTCCTCTTTCTGTCTATCCCTTCCTCTTTCTCTCTCTATCCCTTCCTCTCTCTATATCTCTTCTTCTCTCTATATCTCTTTACCTCTCTATCAGTCTCTCTAACTCCCCCCCCCCCTCTCTCTATCCGTGTCTTTCTCTATGGGATCACTTTTGTGGGTGGAGACTGTGTCACTAGGCAGGGGCTATACGTGTTGTGGTAACATGTTGTGAAGGGGAGGGGTTTATACTGTTGGGTGGAGTCAATGTAAGGGGAGGAGCCAGGTCTCTGTTTTCCGCCCCAAGTTGGAAGTCACCAGCCGTCACTGCATCTCTGCAGTGATCTATGAGTGAACTTCACTTGTTTTCTTACAGGAGCCAAGGAATGGAAGCCCATAAGGCCACTTAATAAGCTAGAAGGTATGCAAGACTGCTGTTTGCAAATATTGTTAAAAGAGAGACCTTATTTTTTTAGATCATACGTGTACTCTATTAGTAACAAAATAGTGATATACCATGACTGAAGTGTGACACAGGCTGCTAATTACTGTTAATTAAGACTACAAGCATGTTCTTGCTGAATGAATTCCTGTAGTCTTAGGAGAATATTCAAAATGTGTCTATGTCCACTGGGAATGTGACATTTACAATTGGCAGGGCTTTCATTGGATCTACTGAAATGCATTTTTTAACAAGGACACACTCCTGAGAAAGTAATAAACAGAATCAGCTGACAAGAGATAATGGATAACTACAGTAAAGAGTAATTTGGTTTTACATTGTAAACACATTTTGCTCAAATTCAGTTATTCAAAAGACCATATAAAAAACAATTGACCACATTGGTCTTTTAATGAATATTTAATGAGATTAAACAGCATCGAATTTTAGGTTTATATGGATTTTTAGGTTTCTAGACAGAGGGCTAAGTATTAGTGAATTTAGCATGCCAGTTTCATTACATTTGATATTCATACATTATATCAGTGGTTCCAAAACAGGCCATGATTTAGATCAAACACTGTGTGAACAAGGAAGAGACAACTAGAGCTTCATTCAATTGAGCTTTTGGGAGATCCGGGCTTTGGAAATGTAACCCGCAAGTTATTTTGCTATTTAATTGTCGTCTTTTTGCGGTTCACATTGCAAGTTAATGACCCTCCAAGCCTTTGAGTTTTGAACGCTGAAATCATAAATCACTATTCAATTGATCCTATTCCCCCTCGCAAAGCAAGCCATCAAGCCTGCAAATGGCAAAAGTCAAACCACAAGTCACGGTTACCAAGGAGAACTCACAAAGGGCTTAATGACCTACCCAGAGCACTTTAAATGCACATATACACACACTACTGTACTTTTATTAAAAGGGAAAGTGATGTTAGGTCTTAGAATTAATAGCACAACATTTTTAAGCCCGCAAATTGGTCAGAAAAACTACTTTATTTCATGTTTAATTTCTGGCAATCAATGTGTTAATACATATAACAGAACTCCCGTAGGACTTTGGAATACAACCTCCAGTTTTCAATGCCGTGATGATGACGATCTCCGTTTCCATTGGCTGTTTCTAATCTGGAGTTACGGCCTTGCGTAATTGATCATGTTTAAGATCGCAAATGCCGTATGTAGCATGGTTTGCGATGTGCGCTATCGAGGCGAGACTTGTGGGCTCGGCCAATTGAATAGCACCATAAGTTGCGGACGCTGCGGCCCCTCAGGCTTACGGCCTACATCCTGCGACTTGCGGACTTGCAATTGAATGAGACTCCTAGTATTTAGTGAAGCTGTGTATTCACACAGTGGACAGAAATCCTGGCCTGTCTGGTGGGTCTTGAGGAACTACTGCATTATATAACTTTATCACATGGTGATTCAATATTGATTTGTACAGAGACACAATATTTTGGATTCTGGAATCATTTCATTGTGCATATGAAAAGACCAGGGTGGACTCCCTGAGAACATTGAGAACTAAACTTCATCTTTATACAAACTTCAAAAGGAATACATATTGGTCAAACTAACCAAAACAACTGAGAAAGAGTCTTTAAAAATGTTGCTGAGATGAAGTTTCAGAATTATGCGTAATAATGTATTTAAGTTATTTTGAAAGATAAAATATTAAACTATTTTAGCACATTGTGATTGTAAACAGAATTCTTTTTTTTTTTAAATTAATACTTTGAAACAGTGTTTTGTAAACTAGATCAAAAATGGAAACCTTTTTGAGTTCCAAGAATGTAAAAAGAACCCTTGTCCAATGTAACCCCTCAACTAGATGCCCCTAGATCAAACACAAAGGTATCATAACTCCTTTCAAGGATAATATCATCCCCACCAAAAGAAGTGGCTCCCTGTATAGAGAAATTTAGGGGTAATAATAGAAACAATTGATGGCACATATGAATCAAAAAGGCACAACTGGTCTGTCCATTCTATCCTAAAAGTTAAACTTAATTCTCAGGATAGCTTATGTTTATTCCAGGCATGCTTAAATGTCTTAACTAAGTTTGATCCTACCATAAGCTCCCTGCTTATTATTATGGAAACCCTGATCACGCCCATTGGAAACCCATGGTCCCAGGAACACGGTTTGGAAAAACACTGCTAGAGAAGATATCGCTATAATTAATAATTGGATAATTAATATAATTGGATGGCATTTATATGTATACTTTAATTATTAATTTGTAAAACTCACAGGATATATTTGTTTTTAAAAGTGACAATGTCACTTTCAAAGTATACTGTTCTCCTAAAATAACTTATAGCTGTCCTAGTTGAACAGCTTTTGTTCTATACATCAATATGCAGAAGTTGAATTTAAATTATATTTGCCACTTTAGGGCTAGCTCACAGTGGCACCATTAAAATAACCATTAATGTTATACTTTACAGCCAAGGGCAAAGGCTAAAACAATTCTAAATAGTGAGCAATCAATTTTAAGCAGACTGCTTGTTTCATCTCCTTATCAACATTCAGTAAGTCAAAGATGTTTTCTGCAGTTCAGAATATACTTAGGTAAGGATTGTCCATAGACACTTATGACTAACAAGCACTTTCAACTTTGGATAGATAATAATGACTAACCAAAATGATCCATTAGAGACAGTTTGTTCAAAACTCCCAATAAGAAGCAATGCGTTAGTTTGCTAACAGTACCCATTTTACCTTTTACCTCTTTATTTACTAGTACTAATGCTATTTAGAGCTTAGATAATACCAAGCTTTATCTTGTGGTTTTTGCATTTACTAAGAATACTATTACAGAGATAGACAATGTTTAACAGAATATAATATTAAACCGCGGTAGCCAGGTATCTGTAGTTGTTTCAAAAGAGCATTGCAACTACAGTACACAATTATGATTAGACTAGCTTTATGTATGTCAAATGTGCAGTGAATGTGATATATTTCCACTCTCAATATGATCAATCGTAATTGGTATCTGTGGGAATTAAGCTAAAATATTTTATGTTAAAATAAGAAAATATATTTTACAGACAATCCACACATTTTTTGTTTGTACTTGGCTTTGTCTCTTAAGTTTTTTTTTTGTGTGGCAAGCAGTTAAGTCTATTCCACATTGTAGACTCTCTGGGCCTCATTCTATTATCGGCCGCAGCCGCTGCGGGGCCGCAAGGACCGGCCGCAAGCTATTCTGCTATTCTATTCCCTTACGGCCGTAGGCTCCGGCAGGCTTGCGGCCGGTGCCTTGCTATCTCTTGCGGCCGATCGCGCCGGAGGAAAGCCTTTGATCTAAAACGGCCGCAAGAGATTTGCAATTCAATTGCTCCGGGAAACCTCTCTGCAAGGCTAAAAACGAGCCGCAGTTACTTGCAGGAAAAAGGTCTCGCTAGCACCAATTAAGCACATAAAATAGCTCAAATAAAGCCATCCTGCACTTTGAGAAGACTATAAAGGGATTTTAGGTGTTAGAAAAAATAGCACATAATTATCCTGTACTCAAATCCGTAAAATATTTCATTTTTAATATCCGTAAAATATACATGTAAAAAGTCCAGAGTGCTTGGAGCACCTCAGACACGCCCACGCCGCAGCCGGAAAATAAACAGTTAATTTGAACTCGGGTTTGGGCAGATGTGCAAGCTTGAGAGTGGGTTCCTTTTATTCCTCATGTCCCCCAATATGATCCCTAGCATTTACAGAGCTGTACAGTGCAGGCTTGAATTTATTTTTGAGTTTTTATATTTCACAGTTTACGGCCGGTTCCAAGATATGCGGCCGGCCGTAAGAGGAGATCCTTGCGGGGCCGTATAATAGAATCGCGAGTTAACTGAACCCTCGCAAGGAATCGCAGCCTTACGGCCGATTTACGGCCGATAATAGAATGAGGCCCTCTGTGAGCAGATCAGGGCGAGTTAGTTGGTCTTATGGCTTTATATTCCACAGTGATTTTGAGAAGTCTGTTTTAATTATATAGTAAATGATCCAATATTTACATATTTACATATTAAAAAGAACATTACTAAAAAAAAATCATGTTTTTAAATGTAATCAATGCAAGGTTTCATTTTAACAATAATGTAAGGCAGTTGATAATGTTTAGCTTTGTGGTTAGGATTTTTAACCATATTGTTATAATTTAATACAATATGAATTAAATTATACCGTAAGGTAGGCAATAATTGGCTTAGTTAGTTGAGTTTTTGAATGTTGCTATAGTTTTGATCCAGAAGAATGTAGAAAACAACAATTAAACAATTTAGAATTTGCGGCCTTACTCCAATGGTCACAAGAATTTTGAGTTTTCTAACTATAAATGTTGTCATTTTTCGTAAAATGTGGCTCTATTTCAAGTTTTCATAGTCTTGATTAGGCAGTAACTAAATATTAAAGACATTGTACCAAACCCTCCACAGGTAATAACATTAAATTGTGTAAAATCCCTGAACAGTAGTTTTCAACATTTTTCATATAATCTTAATAACACAATATAAGCCAGTAAGCAGAAAATATATGTATTTTAAGAATGTAATATTTTACACAACAGATGTAATGAATTAGTCTAACAATGTAGTTATTTTACATTTTATTTAAAACTTTTCTTACTTCTTACCAAAGTGATTTTTTTTTTAAATAAGTTCACAAAAACAGAGAAAACTGAAAAAGCAGAAGGCTCATTTCTATCCTTAAATTGTTTTGAATAGAGAATAATATACCCATTTTTATATGTCCAGTCTTAGGCTACAATCTATATATCCTACAAACTACATATTTTCCATAATTGTAAGTTATTGCTAGTTTTTGGGCTATCAATTTACTTTCTCTACTTCAAGAGAGTATTTACGTCAGCATTATTTAACAACATTCCTATTTTTAACAGCTGGTTGGCAATTTCTCCGACTTAAAATGTGGCCAAGCTTTTAAGTAAGTATCATGTTGTACCTTGTCTAATATTGAACTATTCTTATCTTTTTTAATGATCTCCTCCTCAACTCTTAATGCAAGTTGTAATGTACAACTTCACGATTGCAGTAGAAGAAAAAGACCTTATGGTCCCACAGATCATGTTCATTGTAAGATTCCACTTTTCCTCTTTCAATGCTTAAATGTACATTTTTTAAGCCTTTTATCACTGGTGAAGCCTTATTTTTCATGGTGAAGCACGTTTGATGTGCTTTTTATCATTTATTGCTAGAGCTATTTACTTTGCTTTTATTGTTCTATTTTTATGCATTGTTTTATAGCCTCCTTGTAATTTTAACAGTATTATTTGATGATCTAGAGGCCAGGTTTTGGGCCTTTTAGGTTATATTAACTGTTATATCTACCATTATATCTATTTATACTTACACTCCAATAACTTATTTATAATACTACTTATGAGTGTAAGTGTGTGTGTGTTAACTGGGGCTACTTGTATATGTACTCACTAATATGTCTCTGTAGAGATACTGTATTATATATAGGAGTGGAGGATCACTCCAAGTAGCCATACACACTAGTACTTTATTACTACAGAAACACGCATATCATCTGAAAATACCACATATCGTGAAGTGGAAAAATGTAAGTTGATTGGTAGACATCATTATATATTCCACGTTGGTTTATCTGCACTAGGAAGTGGTGCGCTTCTCTACCTCTGCCCTTTTTTTCTCTTTCTTTAAGTGTATATTTTTGAATATGTCATTTTTGTGTTTCTAATACTCAAAGTCAAGAGCATCGAAAACGTTTGGCTTTTAGAATTGTATTACATAAACTGTTTGCACACTTGAGCTTTTGTTGTGTGTTTTTTCTGTTTATCAGATAAATTAGTAAAAAATTTCAAATTGCATGTAGAAACAACCTTTTACTGCAACACTAAAAAACATGTGTGTGAGCAATGCTACATGGTTAATGTTTGTATTTCATTTACCTGCAACAGTATCCTGGTTATTGGAGTGGATGGGTATCTTTTTACTTTGTAGTAAATAAGTGAAAAAATTAGTAAATTAGTAGTGAGTTTTGTGCATTAAATAAATAAGGACACATTAAAATGATTGGCACATTTTTTTATTACAATCAGAGAACACAGGCACCCAGTGCGGTCCTATCAAGGTGCAGACAAACTCTACTTACCAACCGTCCCTGGGAATATGTGAGTCATACTCAATAGCCCTTCCCAAAAACAGAAACATCTTCCTCACCTATTCTGGAGGATTTACATTCACCCAGCATTTCTCCCTATGCAACAGTGCATTAAGAATCAACATTCATTTGCAGGCACACAGGGACTTAATTCATCCTATACAGTATCTTCATAATAATATTTAGGCCATACTACCCATCCCTGCTTTACAGAAACCCTTTCAAAGCTGCACCAAGTTCTTCCACCATCTATCTCAACAAACACTGTTGAGGATGATGAGGGAAACCAATGGTCGAGCTTGTTAATGAAAAGAGAACAGTCTTTTCAATTTAAACATGTATGCGCCTACGTCCTCAGTTTCCTACTTCCTTTAAAAAAACTAGAAGTCAACTCTTGGCAGATATGGCTTTAAATGAATATATTACCTTTGTACACAGATCTGAAAGCTCTGAATCCGTGTTCTGATGGACTCATAGTGGCATCTCTTGTCAGGCATTTAATGGAAGGGGCATATTTAGAAGACAAACTACTGATTAAGCACAGGGAGGCAGCAGTTTATACACTTCTCAGTGATAAATCATGATCACTGCCCATATAAGAAATGCATATCAATATATAATAATCATAAGATAGATTTCTATATTGGTCTATAAGGACAGCATGCCACTTTGGGGAAGCTAAACCCATAAAAATCACAGGAGGATCATCTCTCAATATACCCGTTACATACAATAGTATTATAAAATCTCCAATAGATAGTAATAATTTGGAACTTTTTCTATAAAAATAATGTTAATTACACCATGCTCTTAAATTTCTTTTCCATTTTCTACTGTACTCAACCTACTACAAGAAAAATTATATACTGAACCCCCAGCAAAATATTTTTGGCAATGGAAGCCTCAAGAACCTTCTTCACACTTCAGTAGATATGTACTCATACAATGAAGTAATGTCTAAATGCCCAAGGTGATGATGGTATTTAGCTCATTTGTCACTGAAAAGTACTTGAAATGCTTTACAAAATGAAGGAAGAAATACCACGTGGACCAATATAACCAATCCAACAACAGCCAAGAGAGTCTGCACTTGGCAAAATAATTTTCAAATATTCATATTGACACAGAAAATTACATTTCACTGATAAAGAGATCAGACTCTTTCGATACATTACTGCCTGTTCACTATCTGGTCCGAATCTATCTCTTTTATGCTCTGGGCTTGCTTTGTAATGCATTAGTGGCTTTTACAGTCACAAATGAGTTAAAAGAA
This sequence comes from Discoglossus pictus, assembly GCA_027410445.1. Lineage (NCBI taxonomy): Eukaryota > Metazoa > Chordata > Amphibia > Anura > Alytidae > Discoglossus > Discoglossus pictus. The sequence continues at coordinate 199,824,038 of CM050169.1, read as the reverse complement.
TGCATCACACAAATGGAAAAATTTACAATAGTGAGAAAAATTCCCACCTTTTTGTGTATAAAGAAAAACGAAATTCAACGCATATGGGATTTGGGCTCTATATAGCTTGCTACATTTCCTAAGCTTGCTTTAAACTCATAGAAAAACCCAAACCATTGTACATGGTTAGAACCAGTTACCCCGATCCACCTAGATAAAACATATAATTAAAATCTCGCCAAAAATAAGTTGCAAATATTATTTTCTACTATGAGCTGAAAACATTGATACAATGCTTTAGATACGTGGCATGGCTGCCAACCATTTGAGCTCTTAGCTACAGTTCTTCCAGTTTATACTTTAATAAGATCCTACAACCACATTGAAAAAGGACCCAACAGGCTTTGGTCTACCATTCCAAGCTGCATTGTATCGAGGTTGGATTGTTCTTGCCTAATGCAACTACTTCATTGCCTGGTTATAAACACAGTGCAGTGTAGATCATTTCAAGGCTAAACTTTAGGCCCCATTTTGCATTGCTTAAGATTCATTTTTTTATGAAACTCTCTACACTGTTTTTGTATAAAGTTCCTCTAATGAGCACTTCACTTTGTACACAGTGTTAAAATCAGAGAAAAATGTACAATCCAATAAAAAAGTATCACTCATATCATAATGATAGTCTTGGCACAATCACACGGTTTTCTTTTTTTTTTTTTTCTAAACATTTTTATATGTACATTTCATTATGTTGGCACTATTTAGTAAGTGCTGTGATTTGGCAAACATGAAACATATACAGCGATATGGTGAAGGCTGCAGGATAGTAATGTCAGTTTTAATGGATTGTTAACCACACTGTGGTGCTATACCATAACATACCTTCCAGTTATGGAAGACATGCCCATTCACTTGAATGAACTGTAAGGTGTCTTCTGGCTTTAGAAGGTGTCATGGGTGGCATAAAGTAGGTGTGGGCCTTTGTCTACATAAATACTTCTCCATTTTCATAGATGTTCTCAACCTGGGAATAAAGAGGAGAATGTACTTATATAACTAACTTCTGCTCTTTCATTGTCGTCTTAAATTTTATAAAATTATTCCCATATGAACACAATCGACTATAACAACAGAATGTTAATAAGAAAATTGAGGTTGAAAGTAATGATGTCCTATATTTAGCATTAAAAGCTATGGTAATCTTGACAGTGTTTCGAGCCACCATCAACAACATGTCAACTTCTTGACCAAATAAGTTAATTAATCTTAAAATACACATACAGTGTGTATGTGTGATAAAAGCGAATCCACAATTCATGTTTTGTTTTCTTGATGTTTCCTTTGTAAATGAGTAAGAAAACAAATGCATGTTTTAATAAAACCATATAACCTCTCTTTCCTTAGCTCAACATTAAAATAATTATGACTTCAAAAGCTAAATCAAGATTGACAAACCATTTACAGTTATCGTATAGAAGAACAAAGATTTAAGAAATTAAATCACAAAACATTTAGAACAGCTGCTTAGTTGATGAGATTTTAAGTATAATGTATGATTGGACCCTTCCTTCTCCATCTTACCTTTATATTCAAAAACAAATATGTATGTGTGGCTTTTATAGCTCTTCTACACTACATAGCAGTCCTAAGGAATCTTTGGAAATATTTCTGATATATGTATTTTGTTGGATAGATATTCAGACAACAGTAGTTGTCAAAGTGCACACAGTAGCAAGACATTCCATTTAGTTCACATGTTTTTTAAGATTGAAGAAGGAACACTAATTCGAAACAACTCATTAGAAGAAAAAACTCTCAGTCAAAGGTCCTTGTGATCTACTTTTATCTTCTGGCTAGAAGTATCCACATGTTAATTACATTTTCTTGGACTACTGTATAAAAATATTTCCACATGCAAAAAAGTTTCTTTTTTAAAATAAGTTTTAATAAATGATTTGCTAAGCACTGAGATTGATCAATGGCCACAAAAGAAATTTAGTAATATAGTAATGATCAATCAATAACGTCAAATTGGCAAATGTTGATGACGAGCTAGTGTAACAATATATGAGCATAATTTAATTATAAATGTGGATTTGATCTCCATGAAATCAGAAATCGCATCACTTTTTCACTTTGTATATAACTTTAGCTTGAGTTGGTTCTAGATTTTCTTTGTGCCTGTCAGGTAATTTACTTTGACTTGGGTGAACTTGGTAGACTATGTGGACAATCCCTCACCATACAGTATCAATTTTGGTTACACTAGTACAATTTGTTATTATACTGGAAATTCAGTCTGCTAAATGTTCATGTGAAACTGTGGGAAAATGCCTTAACAGAAAATGAGTACTGTTGAGTACCTCGATGTTCAAACAGATGGTTACTCAATCACATCAGAAACTCATTTGTTCAAGACTGGCAAATACAGTAGCCATTCAACAGAACTGTAAATTACATTTTGTAAATTAAGTTGCAATTAAATAAACATGTATATGGACCTATGCAGTGGTATATAACTTTCTGGCAAACTCATGTCCATATATTTTTTTCCCACATATTGAGGTTGGGGGTGGCAAAATACATTACTAAGTTAAACCTGTACTAGATAAATAATCAGTGTATTTCAGTATATAGTGATACCTTTTTAATTGGACAAACATTTTAGCTAGAGTGACAAGCTTCTGAGAAATACACCTCTCTCTTGGCAACAGCTTTGTAAAACAGAGAAGAGATTCTGAGTGGGACAGAACACAGACATCGTAAATTATGTATTGATCAGTCAAATGTACACAAGGTTAGAGATGAGAGAAAAGGCAATGTTATTAGTTGGGGCTGTAAATATCTTCCCATGTTAATGAGTAGAAAAACAACAATACAATATGACAAAGAATGTGGTAGGGTCACAAGGAATTTTGATAAAGTGCTTGATAACCATGTTAAGTCATATGGACAGAATAAGGGAAAACCTCAGGTACTTCCACAATTCTTTCAATGTCTTCCACCCATCTATTAAACCTAAAATGGAATACTCTGCAGAACAGCTGAACTTTATGGACACTACCATAACCATCACAAATGGCACACTCCACTCATCTATATATCGGAAGCCCACAGACAGATGCAGCCACCTTCACAGCTCCAGTCCATCCCTCTCACACCAAGCCATCCATCATCCATAACCAAGCCAAAAGATACCACTGCATATACTGGATCACAGGGCTCATGGCAAACATTTATTAACACTGCCTGGATCTTTCAGACAGAAGGGTTACAAACCCCACAACATTACTCAGAAAGTACTGTAGAAAACTAAGGAAACGACTTCATGTACACAACTGGTAACCACATACCATCCAACTCTAGAAGAAATATGCAACATATTTAAAGAGGATGCAGAACAAAAATATATATTGTCCAAGCCTCCCACTCTTGTATTTAAACACACACCAAACATTTGTCAACAGAAGCCAATAAACAGCCTAACAGACAAAATGGTACCAAACCTTGCAAATTATGGGCCTGATCAATATCCACTCCATAATTGCTCAAAAATGGCTGCTTGTAACTGGGGCAGCATTTTTTGTGCTGATTACATATGGATCAAATTCCCAGGCACATCAAATTCCATAATGTGGGGATGATGCATCAGGGCTGATTAATTGCAGTCCTGTTGCTGCTACAGTCCCTACAACAGCATTGCTGATCAGAGTACAGTGATATCAGCTCTGTAGTCTGTGCACAGTGCTACCAAGTTTAAGAACTACCTCTCCCCATATATCTTCATAAACCCCTTCCCATGGTGAAAATCCCACTGCCAATCACCTCTACAAGCACCGAAAACCCTCCTCTCGCTCTGAGAATGGAGCCCCTGAGATTCCCTCCTCCTACGCTGTGTTGAAGGGAAACACAGAAATTATTTTCCCCACTCACACCAATTGGGTTATCCATCTTGATAGTATTAGGGAAGGTCCAGGGCATCCCCCAAGTTAGTGTACGGTTTAGGGAACATTTTAACCCTGTAATAGTGTTGGATATAAGGAATCAAGATGATTACATTATTTAAAACTAAAGATACAGGGCTTAGGCTTAGGTTTTTCAGCACGTTATCACATTTTCTTGTAACCCTACCACATTCTTTTATTGTTGTTTTTCTACTCTTTAATATGAGGAGATATTTCTATCCCCAACTAATAACACTGTCTTTCCTCTTATATCAAACCTTGTGTACACTTGATCAATCAATACATCATTTAATGTGTGCATTCTGTCCCAATCAGAATCTCTGCTCTGTTTTACATTGCTCTTGCTAAACCTTGTTCAGTATTGCTTCTGACTTGATAAAGAGATGGACAACTCTCAAAAGCTTGTCACTATAACTAAAATATTTGTCCAATAACAAAGGTATCACTATACACTGCAATGCTCCGATTATACATCTAGATTACTGGACACTCACAACTATCCCACTCTTCAAACCTGTACTCTGAAACACGGATAACTGATACAAAACTGTAGTTATGCTATCTGCATAGGACACACAATTGTAAGTTGATTACAAAACGTTAATTGGGTGCCCTATTCTGAGAGAGTTGGCATCTGCTAATCATATGAGGTTGGTATCAAATACAAGGATGAGTGAGATTGCCCAAAAGGGAATTTGAGAACAAGTGCTATTATTATCCAATTATGAGCCTAGCAAAGCAGTAAAGCTGAATGTAAAATATTTTGAAGTATAAATATGCTATTGACGTAGGGACACACGCTCTCTTCTTGGAAGAACCATATAATATACAGGATGGTAAGCAGACTAGAACATTTTTTTAAAGTGTACAATATATAAGAAGTGTGAAGGCAGTGGTATTTAGCCTGCTAAAATAATTGAAAAAAAATCTTCTACTAAATCAATTTTAGCTTAGTAAAAAAAGTTACAGGTGATAATATATTCATAGATCACTTCTGAAAAAGGCCACTTAGCCCATAAAAACGAATTGACAATATTTCTCCTTAGACTTAGAGTATTGCTTTGAAATGCCAACTTCCGAGCCAGAAGGACTAGGACCCTCACACTATTAACTGGCTGGATAGAACAACAATCTCAAGGTAGATTAAACAATAGATATTTAGATGAATTTCCTTTCTTGTAAATAAATGTGAACATATAGAAAATAAGACTGAAATATCTCAAATTTCTTCAATATAAGAAACTAAAAGTTATGTTGGAAAAACATTATGGGTGTCCTTATATAGTCAAAAGATAGTAAAATTATGTCTTTTCTTGAACACACAGATTAAGAGTTTAAATCAATCAATAAATCAATAAATAACCAATAGCGGATGCAGCGAGTTGACAAGCTATCCAAACAAGAAACAATACACTAATGCAAAACAAAACTAGTGGCTGGATACATAATGAGAGAACTATTTGAAAATTCATTAACGAGACAAATTTAATAAGCATGCAATATATTATCAGCCTTATTAAATTGTGTGTTTGGCCAATTGAATAGAGCTCTATATAAGCATATAGCATATTTATTTACAGAAGTTTTTAGTTAGTGAACTTCTATCCAAAAGCAAGGTCTTCACTAACTAAAAACGTCTGTAAAAAAAAAGAAAAGAAAAAAAAAGAGATATGTACTTATATAGAGCCCTTTTCAAATGGCCGAATCACAATTTAATAAGGCTGTATGACTGTGGGAAACAACATCAGCAAGTATACCACATTGATATATTAATCCCAAAGAATATTATTGATGGCTTTTTTATTCATCCAGTAACTATAGGGGCAGATGTAGGACTAAGAGAGAAAAATATACACATACAAATATAAAAAAGTGCTAGTAACTATAAGCTTAGTTAAATAAAAAAGTAAATGCTTTAACTAATAGGAATTACATTTTAGATGAACAATATACTTTATAAATAACAAAATATACTGGTTGCTAATAAATATAAAATGTTTCATGTAGGATATAGTCTTACAAAAAAAAGTTATCTTCAGAGCCATAGATTTTCTTGAACTTCAAAAATATATACCGTAAATATATTTATATATTGGAAAAACAAAATTAAGCTAAAATACTAAAATACTACAGATCATCAAAGTGTAATTGGCTTAATTCTGTTTTTTGGAATATTCTCATGCTAGATTTACTAATATTTCCATAGGTTACATATTATGAGATATGTGATATATTCCAAATGTTTAACTATAGTGTATTATATATTAACAAAATAATAATGTTCATAAACTTTAGCAAATAGAACACCACACAAATTAAATTAAGAGACTGAACTACTAAATGTGTTGAATTGTGTTTATACAGTGACCTTATTTTATAGAAGCAATATGTAACAATAATTTAAATATAAGCCTCTCTCATTTATTTGTTGAAAATATTGTATATTGTTCAGCATTTTAGATCCGTAAGATCCATACAAGACATCAAAATTTGTATTTGGAGCAAATCATTGAATCACGCACTATAACATTGTGTTATCTGCAACAAGAAATCTGACCTCTTCTAATACATAAGGGTTTTCTTAAGAGAGCACATATCTCAAAAAGTTCATAGCTATTACATTTCACTGACTGCCACTCACTTGAAAGGCTGTTAAAAAGCATAAACAAGTCTCATGTGGATATACTAAATAATTTCAAATTATAAACCTAAAAACTAAAACCTCTTCATGCAACACAAAAAAGGGCTTATATTAAATCCTTGTGCTGGTGATGCTGGCAGCCCTTACACTAAAGTTTTTTTTTTTAGCATGTGAAGGTAAGCTCTAAACATCATTTGTTGTCATCTACACATTCCCTTCTGCATTATTTTTATATATAAATATATTTCAACATTTTACTTTTCATTTGGAGGTTTAATAAATTAACGCATTAAAGGGTTGGTTCGTGAATTTATATGAGGCGCCATATTTATTTTTTCCCTAAATCCCTACAAACATATTAAGTACAACAATCCTCCAGTCTTGTATTTGTCAAGATTATTTTGGTAAATTTAAAATATCTATATTCAGGTTGAAAACATACAAATATATGTAATGTAAATCTATCTATCATACATAATGTTGCCACCTTCCCTGCAAAAAAATAAATGCCTGTAAAATTTAAAATGTTGACAAAGTGACTCGCTTCACCATAAATAACAATCCTAATTTACTCTCTATGTTTAAAACTGTAATAGTGAAGCACCATGTTATATTCACTATACCAGAAACGAACAGCCTTACCAAATAGCTTTAGAATATTATTGGTAGCAATGTGTGGTTATTTTAATGATAACTAATATTAAATAAATGTATACACAGTGTATTATAATCTAAATATTAATTTCATTTTCCATTGATCCCATATCCCATATATTATAATAAAAGCTGTGAGTTAACAAATCTGATACTACCTTTAGATGGTAAGTTTGCCAGTTTTCAATCTTGCACGATGCTTTAGGTAAAGCACTATGGACACCAGATTGTAAGCTCAAAGACAGGGGCCCTCCATCCTTTGCAATGTGTTAATATTGCTATTGTTTTTTGCCTTGATCTTAACCCTGTAAAGCGCTACGGAATATGTTGGCGCATTAAAAAAAAAATAATAATAATAATAATACTTTTCACTGCAGGGCTAGTCAACTCCACAGTAACGTGCCAGCATGTCTTGATGGCCATCATAGACATAATTATATGAGGAAATATTAATGAATACTGTGACACTCTCTGTCTCAATGGCAAAGAAGGTTTGTATACCATTCATTTGGGATTTTGTATCCGTTTATATGTATGGGATGGGAAGAAGGGAGAGTAGATTATTGATGTTGTAAATTAAGAAAATAATGTCAAAAAGCATATATCCTATGAGATTTTTTTTTTACAATTTATACACCATGTAACTCTCAACAACTCTTAAAAAATATTTAGGAAAATAAATTTAGGGGTTGAAATACCAACTTCTTTTACAAAAATTGTAGTGTGAATTCCGTTAAAAATGAGGCTAAAAATATAATCTAAAAACAATCTGCTGCATGTAAATTTATATGGAGACCTTCCCATTTGTACAGCTAAATATGTATCTAATGTTTGGTCAGAGGATATTTTCCTCACAGCAAATTATTAGATTTAGCAACGATTTTATTTATAGCAAGCCCCAGTTTATAAATAATCACATTAATATCTATGAACATCCCTTGTTAGAGAACTTTGGTTACCTATTCGGTAATGCCACAAAGTGGAAACAAACAGCCTACATTTTCTTATCTTTTATCATGTGGTTACTTGGTAAATTTATTAACACCTTCTTTTCTGGTTGCCTTTAGCTCTAAAATTTAACTTTATGAAACCATGAAATTAAGTATGATTTTTAACAGTTAAAGTTTCATGTAAAGCTGAATTAAACAGACCAATTAAAATTCTCAGTAGAGAAATCAATATCATGGATATTTTAAAGTATCTAATGTGACCGATTCATTATATGGTTGAATACTGAATCAGTGGCACAAAGGCCTCTATTTGCTCTTATATATTATTTCAATAAAGGACAATGGTAACAAAGAACATTCAATCTGTAAATACTGGGAAAATCATATTACACTTTGACTGCAGCGTTTGTGAGGCTCTTATAGTATTTCAGCACCTAATGGAGTATAGTATATAATTAAGTACATTGTTATTTTCATTTTAGATAAGCACAGAAGAAATACATTGCACAAAAAATCCCTTGGCTTTTGTATACAAGTTTTAGGAAATCGGGTGGATTGCCCCCTTCTAGAAATAAATACCAGCCACAACCAGTCTACATTCTAAATTATGCTCATAAAATATGGTGGGATAAGCAATCACAAATAAAAAATAAAAAAATATTTGCAATAAAATTCAAATGGATACAGCTAAGTCCACCTACACACGTTGTGTTCATTGAGAGAATAGTCTGGAACTGGTTTGCCTGAATTAAACATACTTTTTCTAATGAGGTTTCTTTATGAAATTCTTCGGACTGCAATGTAGTTGAGGGAAATCACTGCACAATGTTTATCAAATAAGAATACATTTAATTCATAAATTTGGTGCAGTTTTACAGCCAGAAGGTTTTGATAAATAACCACCAAAGTTTGGTACTTACAGATGGCTCCTCTTCCTGAACGATTGTATGAAATGCTTTGTCTGTCTTTTGAGAAGACATAGAGCAGACAGTATTTCTCTCTTCCCTTTTATACAAGTGCATGACATAAAAACAAATTCACCTCATTGAAATCTCTATGCTTTGTCAACATCATTTAGGTCATGTTAGGTAATTGCTACCATAAAGTTGAAACATGTCTTGCATTTTTATAAAATTCAAAGCACAAACAAAAAAAGAACATTTCTATGCCCTCTATCATCTGGAAGACAGTCTTTTTTTATTTTATTTTGTTATAGAATAGTTTATTCTTTTGTAACATATCAACTTTCCCCTCTCCTACTGGTAACTGAGGAAAGTGTAAAAATAGTAAGAGATAAAATTCTGAGCCCTTAAGACAGGATATTGGGCTATTGGGGAAAAAAGAGAGCAGCACGTTTTAATAGCTACAAGGTGTCAACATGAATCAAATCCCTGACATCTTGAATGGTGGGAGAATCATGAAAGTGAAACTTTCATACCTCCTTTCACAAGAGCAAATCCGAGACATCCAAGGAGGCAAAAATTTGACACCATACAAATATCTGAATCAAAGAATTGAAAGAGCAGCTTGAGGGCTGTTCCTACACATCCACTAGGCCGGTGGGATTGATGAGCAGATGATTTGCAGAACAATTTTCCAAAGCTAAGACATCCCATAAGAAAGTTATGTCACGCAATTCTCACTTTTGTTTCAGTCATTTTGTAGTCCCTTTCATCAAACCAACACATACGAAAATGAACATTGAACTCAGAACCGCTGCTGTTATGACTACTGTTTCTTCTTGTTCCAAAGTAGAATGAACTCATATTTTATGGAGGCGTTGACCGGAAGTCTAGATATCCCATAAATGTCTTTGATTTGAGTATTTGTTTTAATACTGATTATATTGTTTTTGAATATTGTATAAAATCCTTTTGTTCTCAACCTGGGGTTTTACTCAACTTTGTAAACCTGTCAACGTCAATATATTCGCCCGTCTCTTCCCATGCAACGGTCCTATCACCACGATTTTCTTCTATAGCCAAAATGTCACTTCATTGCTTTGGTCCTGTCTTTGTGGGACACATTTTTGAGAATTAAATAGGAGAGATATATCTTTTACTTGATTTCTTGCAAGAATTATGTATGCAAGTATAATGTGCAGAAAACCTGTGTATGAGTGCCTCAAGATGGAATCATCTCTGGTTTCTGTAATCAGTGATGTGTAATCTTACTTGGCTGCCCTCCAATTTTTTTCTTTGTCACCTTTGTTATAGATATACCCAGAGAAGATTGAGGGTTAATTTACCAAGTGGTTCAAATATGTAAGTCGTAAAGGAGATGAATGGGCTATATCATGTCTTACAGGTTTGCCTCTCTTAGCAAATGTCCCTGAACATTTAAACAATGTCTATGGAAATGGAATGGGCAATAAGGTGATGTATTACAGTACATCCTTGGTGCAACAATATTTATGCCGTATCTTATTTCTGCCTGGCTGCAATATCTCCTATAAGTCACATGTCCAGAGATAAAAAATGTATAAACTAAAAAATAAAATAAATAAAACGTAAGGCTAAAAAGCTGAGATATTAACTTACAGCTGATTATCTCAAGTATATTGTCCCTCAGAAATATTTCTTACAGGATGTCAGTGGGTCCCACATTATAAACTTAGGTTTTAAGCCTGACCACAGACCTTTCCAAGTGAAAATGTATGGATGTCAGTCAAAATAAAACAATGATAATGTTGTGTCTGAGTTTAGAAGACCCTTGTGATCTCAGTCACAACAGCACAGTGGTCATTCGGCTTTGGCTAAAGAGGAGAGAGTGCAGTCCATACTTATACAAGTAAAGAAATAACCATCAAGATTGTGGCTAATCTAAGATGATTGGGCATTCCTGGAATTTACACAGTATGGTAATCATTCTCACTGCTTCCTGGCAACATGAGCTTCAATATTGTTGGCTATTGGCCCCAAGCCTCTATATAATGAATCCCATATAAGGAAACATACTGTGGCTCAGAGGTCCATACCAATTAAAAAAACGACTTTCTTAGCTATAGTTCCTCAGTCATTTAGTACTAATAGCTCAATCAATTGTATTTTGCAACATTTACTCCCATATGGCCATACCTGTTTACAGTTCCAAAGAAACTGCAGTTCTAATTTAAGAAGATTGAACAGTTGCTTATCTCATGTTGATTAATTTGTGGTGCTACTCTATAAGACATCTTTGACTCAGTCACAAGACATCTTATGGAATATATATTGTTAGCAAATTTGGGTAAGAATGAACAACATATCTTAGCAGTATTATAAGAAAAATATCCTACATGTCCTTCATCACAGATGGTAGTTATTAAATGGCAGTTATTTTAAAATGTTAGGAACTTATAATGATGGCTAATCCTTTGGTCACATATTGGCATTAATTAATTTCTTGATTACTATTTGTATTGATTGTACCTGTCTGCTCACAGTTCAAGGGAAGTTCCAGTTATGGAAAGACAGTCTACCTGTGCCATTCTACTATGTTGCAATTACAATGTTTATACCATTTCCTTAAATAATGGAGTTTGATCTTCTATGTTTCTCGAATTTTTATCTGCATATACTTATTCACTAGAACATTACAACATTCTATGTTTACTGGAAATATGCAGAATCAGAGGTACTGGGGCATGGTGAAAAAGGAAAACTGCTGTGCTAGCGTGATTTCCATTCCCATCAGTGCCTCCAACTACTGAGTGTTTGTCATGGCTCACAAAGAAGCCTTCATTGCCCACACTGGTAAAGAAGCAGCTGGTGAATCAATCATTTCATGAAAATGCTGTGCATTGTTGGTTATATATATATATATATATATATATATATATATATATATATATATATATATATATATATATATATATATTATAATACATATAGTTTTGTTCATTTTGTCTCAGAGTACATTCAAATATGCCTCCCTTGGGATTTTGTAAGAAACTTATTTAGGTTTGTGAAAATGAATGGTTGCTGAGATTTAAGAACTACAAATCAATGACTTTTCAGATCACCTCTCCAAGAAGAATTTGAGAGCACGGTCAATGTTCATTCGATGACCAACTCTTGTCACACCCAGGTCAATATAATCCTCCTTAGTTAGAGAAGGTAAATGGCTACCATCAATCTCATTATCTAGGAAGTGTTCTCGATGCTCCCCAAGATTTAAATAGTCCAACCAGTCAGCCACATCATATTTTGTCCAGAAGTGGAGAGGCTTAGAGGCAAAGGGTTTTTCTGTTGGGGGTAGAATGAAATGTGTGGGGGAGAGGGACCGACTGCCCGTAGGGAAGCTGGGAAAGGAATCACCTCCAGCTGTGGGGGAGCCCCTTAGGTCAAAGACCCCAGTGTAAACAGGGGCAGAAGGCAGAATGGGGAGAGAAGAAGGACGTGGAGTCGGGCTTATTTTGTGCTCCGTGGGTAAAGCTGAAGGGCTTGGTGCTCGTCTCAGGGCTGGGCGGATGTCAAAGTCCACGCTTTTAGGATGCTTTGGAGCAGGCTGGGGAGACTTGGGCCAGTTATGAAACAAACTGCTCACTGGTTTAGAAGAAATCAAGGAAGCAGCAGAATCATCAACTATCCTATAAAAAAAAGACAAAGGCAGATGAAGCATAATGTAAATGTTTTAACGTCCCCTTCCCCACACACATACAAGAAATTAACAATAAAGTCATATAAAACACTGTTTAGTTGGATGTTTTTCAAGTTAGAAACACTGCTCACTTATTTGCAATACATGAACTAACAAAGCACTGTTCACAAAATGTGAATGAATATTGAAAAAATGGCATCCACTACATTACAGATGAGAGAAACACAACTAAACCAACACAATATTTTGTAACCATTTTTAAGATGGGCAGTACCTATGTGCAGTTTTATTTAATATTGGAAGTTCTAGCATCATTCACACTGGCAAAACTAACAGATGGGTATAACAGAAAAAAAATTAGGAGTGTGTTATTAATCACACTAACTCTACATAGTCTTACAATATCATACATTACTTTAAATAATCATAAATGCAGAACATCTTGGTCTTTTTGGACTGACATGATTACAGCTCTTAAATATACATTTCACTGACACAAATATTAAATAGTATTTTCCTGTCTCCTGTAACATGCAGACTGATTTGATCAATAAATGGAAATGTATTATTATCTTTTATTTGTATTTTTTAGCACCAAAATATGTCATAGCGCTGATTTTTGTGTATATATATATATATATATATATATATATATATATATATATATAGTCACTTTTTTTTTATAAAAGAGCAACTAATATGTATGTACCACTTCTCCTTTAGGGATCAATGTACATTCATACATTCTTTTAGCATTTAAACAAATTGGTTGAGGTTGAGAATACCTTTTAGTGGATCAACATAAAATGTTATACACTATGTACAATGCACTAGTATTCCTATAATATGAAATAAACATTTTCACCTATAATATCTGTTTAGTTATAATTATATCCCTTGTAACCCCATTGCAATACCTGTGCCTTTGAAGAGAGGTCGGTCTCTCTGGTGTAAAAGACACAGATGTTTCTGGAGGCCTGGACCATGAAACACCACTCATATGCTGGAGTTTTGAGCTCAGTTCAGTGATCATGTTGGCCTTAACTGTAGAGACAGGAGAGGTTTTTTCCTGGGAGTAATCCTCCCATGGAAGAGTGGGAGATTTCCTCTGAGCATCCTTGGCTGACTCTGAGGGAGCACTTAGAGAAGGCCCTTGTGATGGAGTCAGACTAAAGACATTTTCTGTGCATGGGGCAATGGAAATTGTGGTACTTGTGGCAGTAATGGGATCCCTGAGTAGTCCAGGGGTTCTACTTGGGAATGTCCGAGATCGAATCTTATTTTGAAGCACTGCCTTATCAGCACAAAATGCTTGCCCATCCAAGTAAGTTATGTAAGTATCCAAAAGCTCTGTGCCTTCTGTTGATAAACCAGACATGCTAGACAAAGTTGAGACACTACTAATAGTTTCCAAATGGTGATCACTGCTGCTTCGACTGTCAATCTCTTCAATTCCAGAATCAGTCACAGTCTCTATAGTGTCTGAAGGTGGTATTTGGATAGATGACACAACAGAGGAAAAATTGACATGAGGTTCTTTTAGTTCTGGCGTCCCCTGGGTTAGATTTGCTACTTCACTGTCATAAGAAGTGAGACTAGAGGTTGTAGAGTCTATAGCAGGAGTATTACCAGAGTCAGGAGGAGGTGGGGGGACAGGAGGAGGGAGTGTGGGGGCTCCACCTGTTGCACCAGGGGGAGAGTCTGGCTTGTCAAAACTGTTTGAAAACTCTAATGGTGGAGGAAGAGGCTCAGTAAAAAGGAAATCATCATCAACATCAATTGAAGGAGCTGGGGGAGGTAAAACTAATAGAGGGAGTCCATTTTCTTTGGAACTTGATTCATTTGATTCAGAATTAGAATTTGTGCTAGCCATTGGAGGATTGTTATATACTCTGTTTGCTAATGGCCTTTCATGCTTTATTTCCTTTCCCAAAGAGATTTTGTTATTTTCTTCCTCTTCTTTATGTGTAGAGTTCTCCATGAAACGCACATGTAATTCTATCTTTTCCTGGCCCTCTGTTCTTTTTTCCCAGGCTTTACCTTGTTCTACTCCTTGCAGCAGCAACAGCGCTGGTGACCTGTGACCTGAGCTCTCCTCTGATTTTCTATCACTGCTTCCAGACACCATACAAGACTTGTAATCCATTTCTTTTTTCTTTCCTGGCCCTGAATCCCAAAGTCTGTGCTGGGAACCACTCGGTGATTGTAGTGGAGATTTCTGTTGCTCTGGAAACCGGGGTGATGATGGACGAGATTTTCTCTCTTCCATCTCATTTCGGTTATGCTGCTGAGACTCCTTTAAAGCTCTTTCTCTTGCTGCCAAAGCAAGACCTAGAGGAGAGCTTGGATCGAGGATTTTTCCAGTCAATGGATGTATGAGTGGGGTGGCAACTCCTCCAACTGGATTAACACTGGACATTGTCAATGGACTAGAACATGATTGGAACTGTGGTATAAAAGTGGAACACACAGTACTAAAAGCGCTAGTTGTACTAGAACCATATGTTTTTCCCGTCTTGGGCTGGTAGGAGTACCCACTAGCTACACTTCTATTTACAGGGTTTCCAAAATTTGCAGGAACATTAAGGTGCATGTACGGCTCACTAGCAAACATGCCCTCATCAATTGACTTGGAATGTTTTAGTCGTGGAGCAGGTGTGGGTTCAGTATCCTCATCTGTAGATAAAAAGAGAGCTGATTTTCGACGTGCTTCATTAAACCATTCACGGTCCCGCCGTGCTGCTCCAACAATGGCTGCCCCAAACTGACTTGTAAAATCAATATTATCACGCAGTTGTAGTGAAGGAATAGGGTCTGGTTGGCTTTCAGCTTCCATGCTGCTCCCTTGGCTGCTTCTTCCACTACTACTTGTTGATGGGGCTTTGATAATGATAGTAGGAATTGGGATAGAACTTTTTTCATGGGTCTTTGTAGCCTGTTGTTGCTGGTGATGAGATTGATATTGCTGCTGTTGCATCTGCTTTTGTAGCTGCTGCTGTTGCTCTAGTTGTTCATTTTCTACTTTAACCTGTTTCACCAATTGTCCTTTTCTGCGCACTGCTTTTGCTGGAACATACATTGCAGTGCTGGCTGCTCTAGCAGGTATCTTAAAGTACTGGATTTCCTGTGCCTGTGACCTCCAGCCTCTCATATTTGCCTGAGCAGACATTCCCATACGAATCTGTTCATCTGCTCCTTGCTCAGAATCTTGGTGGTAGTGCTGCATTTTTTCTCGTCTTTGGGATGCCTCCATCATTTGCTGATCAAAGATACCAGTTTCCTGTCGGAGTGAAGGGGAGTACAGCTTCGGATCACTACTCTGATTAAAGTTAGGCCTCATAACTGGGCTAACTCTTGCTGATGACGAGGGAGCAGTGTTATATGGAGGATCTGGGGGAGAAGTGGTAGGAGGAGGAGGAATATCTTCTGAGCTGGGGACTGACAAACTGCGGTTGAACTTCATTGGCGGTGCAGACAAGAATGGCTTTTCATCATCACCGGTTCCTAAAGGAGACAAAAGTTATTTTGATATATATATATGAATACATATTGTTTTACATCAAACATCTTATCATACAATCTCAAATTATATAATAATTTATCAAGAAAAAAGTGAATATACTTACAAAGTTAGTTTGGTACTAAGGTAATCAGAGCTGTTATCTCAATCACTACAGAACAGTCTATCTAAAGCATAAATATACTAATAAATGTTTAGAACAGAAAAATAGGTTAAGAGATCACCTAATTTGAAGACTATTGTTGGGAAGTGACCTGGTAACCACATAACCTCAACACTTTTTAAATGACTCAAAACATAAACTGTAAGTTAAAATATTAATCAAAAGTCTATTGCTTCCATCATATACCCCTTATTGGTTGACACTGTAAAACAGACTTTATAAATTATTCTCAAAAATGTAGAAAATATATAGAATTACTTTTCAACTTTCCGTGTTACATAGACAAAACCAGTGCCTTGGTTTCTCAATGTAAATGTTGTTAACTGAACTTACCTTTGTAGACACTATAGTAAGTAAACCATACAATTAAGCACCGTATGATTGTTTAGGCAAACACATATAGTGATATACTTTCATTTAGTTGTAGTCGTTGGTGGACGTAATGTGAAGTATTAACTGCAATGCAATACTTCTCTAGATTGCCCTTACCAATTGACTTCTGTCGCAATATCATACTCTGGGATGGTGTAGAAGATAGGTAGGAAGGCCTCTCATAGACGGATTGTGCACTTGGGACTCGATGCTGACCAAAACTTGACTAAAGAAACAAAAAAAACAAAAATAATAATAGATATACAAGAAACGATGCTTGATGTTCCTGGATCTATAAACTGGAAGGCAGGAATGCAATAATGAAATTACAGCATGCAAATGCATTATATTTTAAACAAAACACATTAGTATTCTTACACAAAATCTTATTGTTGAAAAAAGCTAAAAACAGATTAGTACTCAAATCTATCCAGTCTTCTATTCAAACAAAACAGTATCCTATACTTGCTAATGCTAACTAAAAGAAATGTATAAACAGTAGACTTATATGAATTACAGTATAATTTTGAAACACATATATGAAAATTGTTCAAAACAATGTGAAACTTTCTGTCATTTAAATATGTTTTTAGATAATATGCCTTGACTATGGAAGTGGTTAATTTGCAGCTTGAGTGTATTGGGTGAGTTTCATTTTAATTATGGACCAAGAGAGAACCCAACGAGAGATAATTGTTAATAATTTCTTATAAGGTGCTCAATGGAAGCAGACGCATGAGGTGTATGCCTCAAAGGCAAGTCTAAGAGATATCTGAGACAATAAGAAAAACTGACATGGCAAATGAAATAAAAATAGAACATTTGGAAAAGAGATGCAGAGCAAAAAAATGGAAATGTGCAATGTGTTTTATATAAACAAAACACCCAATACATTTAACATGCAATTCAGATGTCAAATTTGCCTGTCTTCATTAACTGATAATATGGAAGAATAATAAAGAACACTATCTATTTTGCAGTCAAAACAAGTATCATTCCATCTGCTATTGAAATGAGAAAATTAATCAATATGGCTTGTAGAGTTCTAAAAAAAATAATGCTATATTTTCATTACTGGATACCTGCTCTTGTTTGGTGGACACAATTTTGAATATCCGGTGATCTACTAATATTTGTCTATCATAGAGTTTAGGTAAATAGAAAGAGATGGTACTTAAATAAAGCATTTTTATATAACTTACCTTTAGTGATATAAACAAGCAGAGACAGTCAGTGCTAGAGTTTACACAATAAAACCAAGCAAATAATATAACTATTGTGGTACCTCAGAGGAGAAAAATCCTTTTCCCCCAGTCCGTGATGTGCCCATTGAGGCCAATGTACTTGGATTGGAACTCTCATTGACGCTGATTGTTTGTTGGGCTGCAGCCAGAATCTCGTCTAGTTTATCTGCAAGTAGAAAAAGCAAAGGAGTGGTGACGTCATATGACATAGGGAAGGTCATACTGGGTGCTGCAACTGCTATTTAGGGAATAATGCAATGTTGTATGTTCTCGGAGTTCTGCTGGTTCTTACTTAGTGCCATTTGATACACCGTCCTTTTCTTCTCCGTGTTCTGAACAGGTTCATATTCTAAAAGAAATGAAACTCAGATTACAATATACAGATACATATATCATTAATAGTCATGGATATTCTGTGTATTATCAAATGGGGTGCATCCATCACATGGTTTCACTTGCTCTACCGATCTTATTTGTTGAAGAACATGGTATCATAGCTAAGTAAATTGATAAGCTCCCTAGAATAACACAGAAAATAGTATTTTTATGTCATGTGAGACAAATAAGGATATAGTTTTATAAATCATTACAGCCACCTAAAGAATAGCGCAATTCTTCTCCTGCTACTTTTTATAAATGTTCTTTCCTATTTGTTTTAATTTCATGATGCGAAAATAATATTGTTTACTAATACATCTTTCAGCTTGATGCAATTTCAGTTATACCTTTTTAAATAAATACTATTTTTGGGGTAATTTCTGTCTGTTCCTGAGCAAGATATTTTAGTATATACAACAAAGACAGGCCACTAACAAAATGTGTGTTAGTGGTCTGTCTTTATTGCCAGCAGAGCTTACTGTTGGAGGCCCAAGAGCCTTAGCACTTCTGTACACAGCACCCATAAGCGCTCTCCTTGGGGACAGTAGACACAAAACTATCTACTCCTGCACTATGTAAATGTCCCACATTGGGGAAAGGAGAGCAAATTAATCCATTTAGCCACTTATGCATTTAATAACAAATTTGAATCTGAATGAAATATATCTGTACAGACTATTCTACATAACACATATGTTAATCCAGTGAAGAGCAATGATAGACAACATTTTAAACTTATTTGGGAAAATGCAAAGTTAATGAAACAAACCCAAAGGAATAAGAGCATTATTTAAAAATTTTGAAAACCACCATTTCACCATTTACTGACATTGCTGAGTCTGGCATGACACTTTTATGAAATGACTTGATGTTCATGTGCTGTTTTTTTTTTTTTTTAGAAGGCCATCATTTCTCAAAGTTCAGCATTAGTTTATGGATAACAATGGCCTAAAAGAAAATGAATATTAAGAATGTAACACAAGATTTCTTTTTTGATAATGTTTATAATAATCCGCAGCATCTTTTTGTTTTCTACAACCATCTTTATAGTAGTAGATTTAGAATCTATTTAATTTTCCACATTGATAGCTCTAGACATGTTATTGAAAAATAGAAGGGAATTACTGAGCTCCATCTAGCACATGAAGAACAAAATTAATAGAGTACCAAAAAGTACCATCTTATCAGTGCTCTGTAATAATTGTGAGGATCCTCAGACAATGATCGTGAATTTATGACACTCACAAACAAGAGCTTTGTGATAAGAATGAGGAGCCTGGGAAACCATTTGCAGAAAGTGGAAGATTGTGGAGTACATGGGGTAATTGTCCCAACCCTAGGAGCCATCTATAAGTCCTTTGTATCCAGAGGGCGAAACCTATTTTTTTTTTTTATATCACGAACACAGATTTTATTATTTCACATAATTAAACTTCAAGAGTAATACAGGTGGCATTC
Organism: Discoglossus pictus; assembly: GCA_027410445.1. Lineage (NCBI taxonomy): Eukaryota > Metazoa > Chordata > Amphibia > Anura > Alytidae > Discoglossus > Discoglossus pictus. The sequence goes on along the minus strand of CM050169.1, from coordinate 199,804,133 downwards.
TTATTTTAAATCCAAGTTAAATACTAATCCTAACCACTGTGTCTTTGTGTAGGACACTACCCACCATTTGCAGTCCTCACTAATAGCCAACACTCAACACTTATCAATCTGTACTACATACTATAAACCAGTTAGCTAGTCCGAAGACTGGTGCAGTCCTTAATACCATATCTGCCGATTCTCAGGAACAGAGAGGAATGAGCAGAGCGTAAGAATTTTAAACATACCACCACAGTTAGTCACAGTTATAGATAGATTACTGAATAATTTATCTGCAGTTAAAATGTACTCTATTACAATCAGTGCAAAACTAACTTAAATTATAGTGAGCCACATGTAGTATCAACCTGTTCAAAATGTTCTGCGTCTCAAAAGCAGTCCCATAAGCATTGGGAGGTAAAAGTCGGTCTCCAGATCAAAATGTTTGAGAGCCACTGTTCGAAACAATATGACCCTAATTAATAACACTTTTTTTTGTTGTAAAACACATGATTTCAAATGAACACATATAATAAATGAAGAGTTCATGTCTAATTTTCATGGCTCGGGGATAACAAAAGAAGTAATATCTTACAGAAAGGGTAATTAACATGTAATATTTAGGAACACATACAGTATATAGAGGGTAAATGGTCAGGTGATGCTATTTGTTTTTCTGTAGTGCATGTGTTCTCTCGGTCAAGAGCAATAAGCCAAAAATGGCAATAAGCACAATTATGAGTATGCTTATATAGTCCATATGCAATAAATATCCATGTCCATAACCTCTTTAATTGTATGGGCATAATGCATGTTCTTGTACCAAATTACCTTTATGTTATAGCTGCTTTAGCATATATAAGACATTACCATATTATGTCATCTAAAAAATGTTTTCCAAACTATTTTCAAACCCAGTGCCAAATTAGAGGTCTAAAGCAATGCTTTAGGCTTCTGCTAGAGAGTTACATAAATATTTTTTCCTAAAACCTAGAGTGAAATTATGAACATAACATACAGTAAAAGAAGAGAGAGTCCAAAGATGTAGGAGTGAATACTGGCAGAGTTCATTACATGACACAGAATTTCTGGGAACCAAGTTTATAGAGATATTCAAATTGTGATTTTAACTCTTTCAGGCAATAAATATGCAAATTAAAGCCTTTATTATGTAAAATTGAAATTAAAAACAAATTTAAAACTATTATCATGCTCAGGGAGATCTCTGCAACTATAGGAAATTAACTCATAGGTTGTAACATTTAGGAAGGGCTATTATTGTCCCTTTTCTTAATGCCTCTCAGGTAGCCTCACAAGTGATCTGATTATTGTTGATATGATAAAGTATTCCCCCTGCATGAAGTCTAACGGCCATTACAAGCTTGAACACAAAGCCTCTGAGAAAGCTGTGATAGTGACGAAACAGCAGTTATGCTTCATGCAAGAGAAAACTTTATCACATCAACAATAATCAGATCACTTGTGAGGCTCCCAGGAGCATTAGGAAAAGGGACAATAATAGCTCTTCCCAAATGTTACAGCCTATACAGTGGACATACAAAGTCTACACACCCCTGCTTAAATGTCAGGTTTCTGTGCTGTAAAAAAATTAGACAAAGATAAATCATTTCAGAACTTTTTCCACCTTTAATGTGACCTATAAACTGTACAACTCAATTGAAAAACAAACTGAAATATTTTAGGTAGAGGGAAGAAAAAATATCAAAATAAAATAATATGGTTGCATAAGTATGCACACACTTAAACTAATACTTTGCTGAAGCACCTTTTGATTTTATTACAGCACTCAGTCTTTTTGGGTATGAGTCTATCAGCATGGCACATTTTGACTTGGCAAGATTTGCCCACTCTTCTTTGCAAAAACACTCCAAATCTGTCAGATTGCGAGGGCATCTCCTGTGTACAGCCCTCTTCAGATCAACCCACAGATTTTCAATTAGATTCAGATCTGGGCTCTGGCTAGGCCATTCCAAAACTTTAATCTTCTTCTGGTGAAGCCATTCCTTTGTTGATTTGGATTTATGCTTTGGGTCGTTGTCATGCTGAAAGATGAAGTTCCTCTTAATGTTCAGCTTTCTAGCAGAAGCCTGAAGGTTTTGTGCCAATATTGACTGGTATTTGGAACTGTTCATAATTCCCTCTATCTTAACTAAGGCCCCAGTTCCAGCTGAAGAAAAACAGCATGATGCTGCCACCACCATGCTTCACTGTGGGATTTGGTGTTCTTTTGGTGATGTGCAGTGTTGTTTTTGCACCAAACATATCTTTTGGAATTATGGCCAAAAAGTTCAACCTTGGTTTCATCAGACCATAACACCTTTTCCCACATGCTTTTGGGAGACTTCAGATGTGTTTTTGCAAAATGTAGCCTGGCTTGGATGTTTTGCTTCGTAAGAAAAGGCTTTCGTCTTGCCACTCTACCCCATAGCCCAGACATATGAAGAATACAGGAGATTGTTGTCACATGTACCACACAGCCAGTACTTGCCAGATATTCCTGCAGCTCCTTTAATGTTGCTGTAGGCCTCTTGATAGCCTCCCAGACCAGTTTTCTTCTCGTCTTTTCATCAATTTTGGAGGGAGCTCCAGTTCTTGGTAATGTCACTGTTGTGCCATATTTTCTCCACTTGATGATGACTGTCTTCACTGTGTTCCATGGTATATCTAATGCCTTGGAAATTCTTTTGTACCGTTCTCCTGACTTGACACCTTTTAACAATGAGATTCCTCTGATGCTTTGGAAGCTCTCTGTGGACCATGGCTTTTGCTAAGAAAATTTCAGGAAAGACCAAGCAGCTGAACTTTATTTGGGATTAATCAGAGGCACTTTAAATGATGGTAGGTGTATGCTGACTCCTATTTAACAAAATTTGGAATGTGATTGCTTAATTCTGAACACAGCTACATCTCCAGTTATAAGAGGGTGTGCAGACTTATGCAACCACATTATTTTTCTTTTTTTTTTCTTCCCTTCACCTAAAATATTTCAGTTTGTTTTTCAATTGAGTTGTACAGTTTATAGGTCACATTAAAGGTGGAAAAAGTTCTGAAATGATTTATCTTTGTCTCATTTTTTTACAGCACAGAAACCTGACATTTTAACAGGGGTGTGTAGACTTTTTATATCCACTGTCTATTAATTACCTATTGTTGCAGATATCTCTCTGTGCATGATAATAATGTGTAGCTTTTAATTTGCAATAGCAAAGGTTCTTCTAGCTAAAATAGCAACATTTAGCAAGCTTTAGGGCATCTAATAGAGAGCCTTCCAGGTAGGAGGATCAACTGAGATCATAGGAGTAATCTTCCATGCTATCCCTTCCTACATTTTTTTCACTATTTTGATGTCATAAATTCACTATTTCTCTAAATTTAACAATTTTATAGCAGTGTGATTTTAACAAGAATAAAGGTAAAATTTTATGGTTTCTATAGATTTTTTTTATTTGTGGAATTTATTCAAGCACCACATAATTCTGAACACTACAAAATAAATCAACTTAAAATGTGTTATTCCCCGAAAACAGACCATCAAGTTTAACTAAATAAAGATATTGTTCCCAGGAAATAGACCACCAAGTTAACATATAAAATATATTATTCAATGAAAATACACCCCCAAGTTTACATTAAATATATATTATACGATTAAAATAGATCACCAAGTTTACATAAAATATATTATTCCCAGAAAATAAACCACCAAGTTGACATAAACAAATTACATTACTCCATGAAGTTAGATCACCAAGTTTACATATACTAAGCTGAGGTCTCTCATAGAATAATACAATATGAAAGCACACACTCCATCCAGGAATGTCTTAAACTTAAAAGGGATATACAGGTACAATTTTATTTACTTACATATGTTATATAACATTTCTAATACTTCCTGTTGTGGGCATATATCAAAGAGGACGCACTAAATGTGCACCAGTTCGAAAGCACAATGTTTAGCACCAGCTCTAATTGACAATATGAACTCATTAAGACTTAAGTGTTGAACAAAGACAGAGGTGCAAGATTACAATTTGTGAAATATGCATTGTACTCCTATTTGTATCACCTCTTTAGGACTTTCCCTTATATAGCTAATAAACAGGCCCATTGCATTCACTTCTAATGCCCATTAACTGACACTTCATCTTCATAAAATCTATTAACACCATACCTTGCACACTTCTAAAACACAATGAAAATTGTTTGCTAGTAAACATTTGCTGTGAAATATAAAGAAAACCAGTAAGAATTTGTATGCTCACCATTTTTCTTTTTCCATGGGGACACTAAAGGAAGAATTCAATAAAGTGTTAGCCTCTGTCCATTATAAATCATACATGCTTACCCACGTACCCCCAACAAGCACCATCTGTCTCCCAACCTTGGCACGAACTGAAATGAATGTCAACGGAACTTACACACTCAAGTTGAGGCTCCTCTTGTCAGTTTCCATTCTCTCTGTAATGGTTCCGTGCAGCCAAAAACTACCTTACCGGCAAAATATGGGGTGGTGGTGGCTGGTGGTTTAGGGTGGTGATGTATGGCTGGTTGGTTTACCTAACGGTCCCCAGCAGCCAGTTTTGTGATAGGTATAACTGTGAATTGTTTATAGCCATGATCTCCTATTTCATGAACAGGATTTTAAATGTAGATGTTCTTTGTGCCCTTCTACTGCTACTTTACCAACTGATTTACTCACTTGCCAGTGATGTACATTAACTCGGTAAGGTTGATTAATCCAACCAACAAGGGTCAAAGCTGCAGTAATATGCCTACTATGTGCACTTTGCATCTGCTTTCTGTTACTGGTCAGCAATCTTTATCACTGCCAAAACAGCTATCAAATTCTTTGGAGATGAAATAATGTGGATATGTTTCGATCAAAGACATTGTAGTAATATCTGAAGGCATGTGTAGCTAATGTTCTCTCCTCCTGTATTCCAGTTGAAGCCTTGTGTAATAATAATATCTATTATAATAATATAAGAATTATATATGTACTCGCCAAAAGTACTAAAATGCCAGAAATCAATCATTACCAGACATTATCTATGTCCAGATAGATATTACTAACTATTGCTAAACACATTGAGCCTCATTCAATTCGAAGCCCGCATCTCGCTGTATACAGGCCATATGTCTGCAGGCCAGCTGTGGGCTCGCGGTCTGCTACAATTCCGGTGCTGTTCAATTGAACAAGCCCGCAAGTTATGGGCCTAAAGCCGAAACCTTAAACTATGCATTCATTGGTAGCATTTCAGGGCGGAAACATGATCAATTAAGCAAAGCCGTAACTACCCATTTAGAAACAGCCAATAGAAAATGAGACCGTCATCATTACGGCAGGAAAACATGGACATTACATGTCAATCAATTAGGGTTTAGAGGTCCGATATGTGATCAGACTCGCAAAACCGCAAAACACAAAATAATAAAAATGAATGCCGATATTGTTCTAGTCCATGTGGGTGGCCTGATATGTATTATACTCAGATTTAAAGCCCGTAACACGTAGCCAGATTTCGGCTTATAAAAAAACGCCAATTGAACAGCAAAAAAAATTGCAGCATTACGGGCTACAGTAACTTACAATTGCTCAATTGAATGAGGCTCATTGTATCCTGGCAGAATACTAAGCTCACTAACAGGCTGTATACAAAACAAAAATAAATGCTAAAGATATGATTTGGGGAGGGAAACTGAAAACGTGAAGAAGAGAGAAAGAGGAGGGAGAAATGAATGGGCAGATGAAAAAGAGAAGATAAATAGTACACAAATGGAGAAAGATATCTAAGAGAAGAGAAATGAGAACAAAAAGTGATAAACAAGGTGTGTGAAAGAGTGAAATTTGACAGGGAAATTGGGAAAGAAGAGAGAAGGATAATAGTGGAGTTATAGGAGAAATAATAGAGGAAGTGAAAAATAAACGAGGAAAGAGACAAGATGAGAATAGAAATAAGAGAATATGTTTTCCAGCCTTCATTTGATTTCCTGCCACCATACACCTGTGTATTTTAAAACTGAGATCTTATCCAAGGGGAAATAAAACCTCAGTAAATACCCCATTGTACCCCATGTACATGTACAGTATACTGTTGATGTGGCGTATACAATCACTTTTATGGAGCATATACCTTTTTCCACTTATTTTGTCCAGAATGGAGTTGCAAGTGACATAGAAACAATCAAATCAGAGGATAAAAAATAATAAACATAATAATAAAAAAGGAGGAATGAATATGTTTATAGGAATATGAGAAGATACAAATCATAGAAGGAAAGAAAAAGAAAGGGGAAAAGAAATTGACCCATCATTAACACCTCTGTTGTCAACATATAAATCACACGTTTGCAGATAAGCATGAGCTGAATAATCCATGATGTGCAATTCCAAGCAGAACATGCTTTTTTCCTGTTTAATGAGGACAATGAGGACAATTCAAGACAGATTTTTACTGGAGGCGGCAGTAGAACATAGTATTCTAAAGAGTACTCAACTATGTCCTGGAGAGCAGGCATGACACATGCAGGGGCTACACGTCATCTCCATTCTCACAGCTAAGGCAAAATACAGATGCTGATTTTTTTTTACTATTGCAAAGCCATCTGTGGGGCTGATTTACTGAACTGCCACATTGTTTTTAAAGGACCACTGTACTCTAAAAATAAATGCTGTTAAAATTAAAGTGAATGCATAAGTATACTTGATCTATAATGTTTAAACTTTACAATGTTATATTTTAAAAATCTTACCTTTATATGTTTTTGCCTGTTGCTCTTTGCTGCTTAGCTCTGTCTCTTTTGCATAATTAGGGGTGGAGCAGCCGTAGCAGACTTCCTGCAGTGTGCTCTGTGCATAGATCAGGCTTCAGATTTACTCCAATCAGAGCACACAGCAGCAAGTCTGCAATTATAAGTACTAAAAGTAGTTTAGTAGTTATACAGTACTATTCAAGTATAACTACTAACATTACAAAGTTTAAACATTATAAAGTATACTTATGTATGTAATTTAGAATTTAAAATTTCAGTCATCAAACCTGCTCTTATACTGCAAAATATACACAACCAATTGCTGGATTTAAGAGTAAGGAAACATTTTTTTAGAGTTTTATTTTTTCTGATATGATTCCGTATATTAAGACAGCTCTGTTTTATGGTTGGGTTTCTAAAACTATTCATGCACTTCTGAAGACATGTTATTGGACAGTTTGAAATATACATATTCATGCCACTGGATTTTATGACATGCCAATGTATGAAAATATTGGAACACTCACCCATTTCCTCTAGTTCCGATGTCATAGATTTTGATCGAAGTGAAATTGCAGGTGGAGTAACACGCTTTGTCTGTTGTGGCACTAAAATAAGAGATTTTATTATTGATCTCTTAAATTCAATGCAATCCCGCTCATGTGCAATGTGAAGCATATTTATTGTATGGGACTTGGAATCAAGCCCTACCAACACAACACTCTTCATTGCTGTTCATATGATTATTCTCTCTGCTGAAAGAACCTTAGCATTCCTACATCAGCCATATGTTTATCGGATATCCCAGGTGTCAATGTATTACTACAGTAAAATAACATCACTACTATACTGTAAGTCCTACATTAGAATAACCATTGGTGCATGGATAATCTGTGGTCTATAGAGTAGAAAGCTTACATTAACGTACTTTCACTTTCCCTTGCCCTGATGTGCTGCATGATAAAGCGTGCCAGTGTCGCTATTGGACTATGCCAAGCATATCATTTATCCCTATCAACTAGATAAAAATACACAGATGAGTGACATGTTGGAAACACGGGATAGTATTTCCTCGCAGGTTTGTTTAAAGGCAGTCAAATCAAACACAACTGATTTTGTACAATAAAAACATGCACTTTTCATTAGATGATCGATAATTTGGGACTACAGAGTCCCTTTAATGCATACGGACACTATAATGATTAGCTCAAGAATGGTTGAGATTAGAACAATGACAAGTATAATATATCACCAGAGATCTAAAAATATAAAATTGAAAAGGTTTTTTCGGCACTCTAAATAAGACAACCTAACCAACATAGTGTAGTTTTGCCAGTTGATAACTGTCACAACGTTACTTAATATACCTTTCTTCCTCATGGCATCCTCCATTTCGGGATTCCTAGTCACCATGACGACTTTAACCATCAGGTTATTTCCTCCCTGCCGAATCATATTAACAACCTGACGATGTCCCACTTTCACAACGTTCTGCCCATTCACCTAGAGAGAGAATATTAGATTGTAAGCAAGCTGCATAAAGTGAAAACGTTTCATTTCTGAGCTTGGTGTCTGCATGACGTGGATCACCAAGAAGCAGTGTTACATAAAAAAAACTAAAACAGACAAAAGGTACAGGTTCAACCTCTTTTTTTCTGAACTGTATGATACTGGCCACCTACGGATTCTTGTTATTTTTAAATATGACAAATCACATTTTTTCAAGATGAATACATAGGGAACAGTCACATCCACAACATAAATAGAAATGACTATTTTTGTCCGTGCTCTGTTTTGTAATCAAATAAACTAAATATTAGATGCTCTAAATAATCACTTTTTTTTTAAAAAAATCGAATGACAGACTACACTAGAGGGTAGAGAAAAGCAGGAAGCCAGTTAATACAAGAAATACTAAAGATTTCAGTAATTTATGACACTGTATTGCAAGTATGATCTCATAATAAGTAACAATTTAAACAACACTGTCATGTTTTACAAATTAACTATATGTTTTAATTAGGCATTAATCAAGTATGATACCTATTTTCTGCCCATTGTCATTTTATGTCTATACAATGCCCAATCAGAGCTGCTCCAGTCTAAACACAAGCTTGTTGGACCATGTAGTCCTACCTCTCAGTCAGAGCTGCTGCCACCCATTGATGGCCTCAGTGGGCTACAGTCAAGCTGCTTAGTTGGTGGCTTAGATGCTGATGTTTCAATATACGTTTCATGTTGAATATTTTGTTAAACCATTGCACAGGAATGTTACTAATGATTAGTGTCTACTGGAAGCATCTGATTCCTACAGTGATCCTTCAAGTTCTGGTTTAAGGAACAGAGCTAAAATAATAACATACAAATTTCGTTTTCAAAAATGTTTGCCCACATTTTATACCAATGTTGTTCACGACATAGACAACCCATCTCCTTATTATATAGGAGTTATGGTTTGTTCAGGAATTATCTGTGTTCATTTTCAGTCCTGAGCTACATTTCTTGAATGGGAGTCAAGCCAAGCTTTGCAGGAAATGTTCTAGTCCAAAGTTAGGTCAGATTCAAACAAAAAACAGGTTTCAGATTTTCCTCAAAGTATTCACCCAACCGGGAGTCAAACCCCCAACCAGGCAGCGTCACTATCATGGCACAGAGCTTACTCCCCCAATGCATTGTGATGGAAATTAATAGATATATGTTTGATTACTACACATTTATTTACCATACATTCACTCTGTGTGTGTATTTTATAATGGAAGATAAGAGTTCACTTAGAATATTCATACTTATTCTATGCTATATCTAGGCATTTGTTATGACGCAAATCAAAATATAAACTTGGGAAATTTGCATTTTGTTCATAATTTTCATTCTAATTCTTATTATTAGGGGAATGCGGATATCAGTCCCAAAAATACAACAAAGCTCTGGTAATAAAAACTGCAATTCTCAAACCCCATAATAATAAGAAAGACACAAAATAAAAATAAGAAATCTGAGCGATCACACTGAAGCTTCCTGCAGACATGTACACACTCAACATAATGCCATTTTTGCAATCTATCCATAAGACTAATCAATGATTTAGTCTTACTACACAATTGAAGTCATAGACACTTACAGTTTATCTCAGTTACAAGATACAAATCAATAGATTTACATCATTATTTGACTGATGTGACGGATCAGAAATGTTAGCATTCAAATTCTTAACAGAAATATTTACTAAATGTCTCAGTCATTTTGGATACAATAACGCAAAAATCATGTCATTATATGTAAACTAACGACTTGCCTGTCAAAAAATGACGGCAATAAAATTGTAAGGAAGGTAATGCTGTTTGGTCGAGACATTAATTTTGTTGGTGGTCTGAGAGCCTTCGGTGCTCATTGCAAACCTTGCGCTGAGCGCCTTTGTGGCTCTCAATGAGCGCCTTTGGCATGATTTTTGCGATAAGCGCCTTTGACATGATTTGACAATGAGCGCCTTTGACATGATTTTTGCGAAGTGCCTAAGTGGGGAAAAAAATGGCCAACGAAAAAAAATGAAAACGAGGCTACATGACCCCTAACCAGGCAAAATACCGCCAGGCACATACAACTTTTAACCAGGAACGTACAAGGTACAATATACACTACAATATACACTATTATCCTGACCCACGTAACACATAGACAATCGCCGCCATTTTACAACACTAACTTCAAACTAATAACATTATTATTATAAAATACCGCTTTACACAATTACAGAAATGGTTTAGCCTCGCGCACGCAGCCTATTAGCACTGCACACTTGCCACATTGCTGACACTTTCTCCTCAGTTCAGCAACAGCCCAAATGTACATTATATGCTGCAAAAGGGATTGTTAGCTCTTCAGGATATTGATTGCTGGATATATTAATTACAAATAGGTACATTACTTTATTAATTAATTATTTCATTTAATATTCTTAAAAAAAAAAAATATATATATATATATATATATATATATATATATATATAAAATACAAATAGCAGAGGAGAGCCTCGCAATGACCGCCGCCGAAGGAGCTCAGCGCGGGGCTCACAATGAACACACAGGATGCGCAGAGAACAAAAAGTACACGAGGGGAGAGGCTCGCAACAAGCGCAAAAGGCGCTCAGCACGAGGCTCGCAAGGAACGCTTAAGGTACTTAGAGAACCAAAAGCCTTACATTGTGTGGTAAACAGCATTCCCTGGCTCATAATTTTCTTGCCGTCATTTTTTGACGGGCAAGTCGCTAGTATATATATATATATATATATATATATATATATATATATATATATAACATTATTTTTTAAGCCACTCCAGGAAATTAATGAAAATAAATAAAATAGTTTCATGGTAACAGATCGGATCGTGTTTCCTAGGAGAGAAGTTCCTTGTTCTGCTACACTGCTCTTTACTGCTTTCATTTTCTGAACCATCTCTTTGGGTTCCTGAATTGACTGAGTCTGCAGCAGTGCCTAATCCTCCATGCAAACCTCCCGCTAGGTCATGAAACTTAAAACTATAAAATCCAGGCTAACTTTCAGATTAACATTTAAGGGCAATGCCCAGTAGACATTCAATGGCCATAAACAGTAATGTAAAAATAAAGTATTCTCTGGTTTTTATATGAAGGCATCTCTGACCTTCACCTAGACCAGGGGTCCTGGAGAGCCCCACCCAGGCCTGGATTTAAATATATCCTTTCTCTGCACAGTTGAGTCAATTAGGATGACTGAAGAAGTGATTGACTTACCTGTGCACAGAAGGGTTATCATCAAATCCAGGCATATGTGTGACCCTCCAGGACCAAGTTTTGACACCCCTAGCCTAGATTTTACTAAAACCTAGACAACACTACATTATAAATAATACACAATTTACAGCATCATTGTTTATTGGATAAAAAAAGATCAGCCAACATTCAGATGCCATGCATGAAAAAGTAGCACATGGAACACATGGAACATCTTTAGTAGTATTGACCCTAAGGAAACATTGCAGACATGTTTATGTCTAGTCCTGGGGTGTGGGGGGTGTACTGTAGCATGACATATACAGGTCAGTAGAAGTACTGCAGAAGGGCTCTCTAATACCCTCATCTATTTAACCTCTTCACCTCTCACATATTTATCATGTGCATGAAGAAAGTGACTTCCTGAGGAAGGAATGGACAGAAGGGCATAACTACAGCAAGAAGAGGGAGGAAGAAAGTTGGGAGTGAGGACAAGCTGGCAGGTATTATAAGGAGGAACCCTCACTCAAGTGCTGCTCCCCTCCAAAACAGCATCTAGTCATCTACATTGGCTGCACATATTTAAAGCATGGCAGCTTTCTCAACGTATCCTTTACATGATCTAACAGAAAGTATATGCTCCCAGGCCACTGGAACATTATAGTGCATACTAGGCTCCAAGAGAGTGGTGCCCACACAGCGCACAAGACCCACACAGTCAACAGGGTGCATGCCTGTAGGAATACAAGAGAAATCAACACTGTTAGGGCCCCACTGACCACCACTGCGGCAGCAGAAGGGCAGCAAATAGCACAATTAGGTGTGCTCCCCTCTGTTCTCACTCTGTATCTGGCCCTCTGGTGGTCACTTTTCCTCTGTTATTACCCACTTCTCCATTTCGTTTATTATTCCTCCCTCATATGTTGGTGCTCCTTTCTCATTCTTCTGGTGTGTATAGATCTAGAAATCACTCTATTTCTGCTAGTTTTATCAGCTCCAGATCTAGGCTTTCTCCTCACCATGGTAGATCCCATCATAATAGGCAATTCAGAGCTAGATCCCCTGGAACTAGATCATGGGATACTTGAAGACATAGGCATAGTAGAGACAATATATCTCTAACTCATCCTCACGAAACATGGTAAGTGCTGACAATTTTCTTCTTCTAGGCAAAGTGCCAGGAGATGTCTTCAGAACACAGCTGTGACTCAAATTTCAGTAGGCCAGGTATCAGCTCCTGCTTAAGTCCCAGCCAATTTGCCCCAATTCTCATAACCCAACTTCCCATAATAAGCAGGCTGGGTCTACTAAAGGCCCTATCATTAAGGTAGATCACAGAGCTGATAAAACTTCCTATATTTGTACCAACAGGGGATTATGGAAAAACATATCTAACAAAGAAAAAAGAGTATGTGGGATAAAAAGGTTTCTGCATAATGTCAAGTGTTATAGGTGAAAAGAAACCTGAATATTGCTTTGCTCTCTTTACTTATGTGAACAGGACACAGAGCACATAACATTTATCGAGCTTGGTGGTGATACAATGAGAAATGTCACCAGAGCTTGTGAGTTATACCTGATATGTCTTGAGCTCGCAAAGACGTGGATGTGTGGCTATATATCATAACTCTCATGAGACCATCCTCCAAGAAGTTTGTCAGCTATCAAGAAACACTGTTTTCCTTTAATGAGAGACAGTAAGGGGGGACTGCAGATTTAAGCTGGAACTGAAGTGACCTTTACCGAACCCATGAACGCCGGTTCAAGTGAACAGACTTTTTCTGTTGCTAAACAGGTAAGCTATTGTTCCTGAAACAGTTCCTTTACACCATCGTTTTGATGAGGGGTTCAAAATCCCTGCTTTTGGCGTGGTTTTTTCTTCCCCTCCCCCCAATTCACTGCCAGACACAAGTTGTTCATAAAAAGTTGTAAAAGGAAGTGGTGCTAGGCCACACAGAACCTTCCTGCTCTTATTGTAAAGCTTGCAGCTCTTTTTTTGAATGGACAGTCACGCAAGTGTCTGGTATTTCAAATCTGGTACACTACCTGGATGACTTTTTGTTTGTGGGCCTCTCTGGTTCCCTTGACTGGAGGCTTGCACAAACTTTAGAACACTAAATTCATCTTTGGGTGTTCCTTTGACATCTGATAAATTAAAGGGTCCTTCAGTTTGTAATTTCTTAGAATAACCATTGATTTCAATGTTATGAAATGTAAATTGTCAAGGGAGAAGTTGCGCTCTTGGTGCCTAGATCCCCAGGCTCTCTTTAGTTATTAAAGAGCAGGATATTTTGCTGCAGGTTGTTTTTGGCTGCAGCAGATGTCATACTTCCACATCACCACTATAGGCTCTCTAGCCCCTTAAAAGAAGATAACGCGATCTGGATATCCTTTTTCGACAGTTTATGGGTACTCCATAATTAGAGATGACTGTAAGACTAATACTGAGCTCCAACTTTTTACTGATACTGCTGAGTCAGTTGGCCTAGGGATATCCTTCCAAGGGCAATGCTGTGTAGCGCCTTGGTCTCAGGAGTGGGTTCAGGCAGGGTTAACAAAGAACTTAGCTTTTGGTACTATTCCCTGTTTTTTACTTTGTTTCTCTGGGAGGAAACATTTTGTGATAGGCAGGTAATATTTTTTCAGATAATTTGGGAGTGGTTCAGTCCATTAATACTCAAACTGCCTCATACTTTCCAGTGGTCAGGTATCTTATACTCCATAGCCTTGAGCTTAATCTGTGGTTCAGAGCAAAACATGTTCCAATGGTTTCCAATAATATTGTTGACTTTTTGCCTCGCCTACAGTTGAACAGGTACAAAAAGTTAGCACTGGGAGTAGCAGAGAAGGGTCATCCCATTCCTTATCATATTTTGGACCTCAGCTTCTAGAGATAGTCAGCTACTCATAATTCCTTAGCGGTTTCTACATGGGCAGTGAACCAGAGGATTTGGCTACCTTTTCAGATCCATCTCACCACAGAAGGCATAGTAAATCGTGGTTCTTGCTGTGATGTCAGGAGCCAGGTTCAAGCTTCAAGTGTGGGAAGATGTAACTAAATCATTTTTGGTCAGACAGGTTGTTAAGGGCCTAAAAATGAGTAAGGGTCAGACGGCCTATTTCCTTTTGTACTTTTGTTAAAGTCTGTCCTGTCTGTTTTGATATTTTTGAAGTGTGTTTATTTTGGCCTGATTTCTCTCTAATTTCTCTCTAATTAATGAGGGTTCTAATTTTGCGATATTCATTCCCAAATCCAAAACAGATCAGGAGGCTAAGAACCATTTTACTTATAACATTGGGTGAGATGCATGACCTTGTCTCCTTGTTCATTCTTTTCTCTCAATTTGGTGGTCCATTATTTTCTAATGCTGATGGCTCTCACCTTTCCTAATTCCAGTTTATATGAGTATTGGTATTTGGACTGCAGCATTTGGCATATGATAGGTCGGGTTTTGACTCACATTCCTTTAGCATTGATGAGCTTTGATGATAGATAGTATGTAGAATATTTGAAGATGGGAGTCACAGCAGTTTCACTCATATATTCGACCTCATTTATTGTTTCCATGATCATTAACCTTCTTTCCTTCTTTCTCCTCAATGTTATGTGTACAGGTGGTCACAGGTGCATACTGGTGTTTGGTCACTCGTACATTTACTGGGCAAAAATATTAGTAGAGGAGTGGCATAACGGGCTGTTGCTGGATCTAAATGATTAGGACTTTGAAGTTTAATCAATTGGGATCATAGTACTACATTGGCAGAATGTGTTGATCATAGTCCTTGATTATATGGGCATAGGCTGTTTTGGTTTTACATGTTCGGGATAATAATTTAGGTTTGTTACCTATTATGCAGGGTGATGTCAAACAAATTCTCCAGGTTAGAATTGTATGGTCAGAGATGGTGAAGTGCCTCCAGTATATTACAAAATTGTACAAAAAGATCAACAGAACAATCTCTCATTAATAAATTGGGCACCCAAGAATATCATTTTTTGTTCCTTTTAGATACCAAGGGTATGGGTCTTTTTATTTTCTCCATGCAAGAAGGAATTATGTCAGTGTTGGGTTCAGGCATGGGGAGCAAATCGCATACTGTTTTTGGTGCTAGAAGGGTAGTTAAAGGGAGTAACCAGGGTCCATGCATTGTGATTGTTTCAGTGGGGCTGAACTCAGTCCATTTAAGGTTAGTAGGCAAAGTAATGCCTCTTGCTGGTCAGTTCATGTGGTGGCCTACCTGACAGCAAAATGGGGGCACCTGAACCCTTGTCATGCTGCAAGCAGGTTAATAAAAGTGGCTGTGGCCCAATTTATCCAAAATATGGAAATCATTATCATGTGGAAGGTAAAGAATAAAGGGGGAATAGGGTTGGTGTGTGATTCGAGTAACCTCTCTGCTTTGCAGGGTCATGCAGCTGCCTTTGGAATAGATGTGAGTTAAATGATGTTGCCTCTTAACACTCTACCCCTCTCAAAGCCATCCCTCCAATCTTTCACACTCATGGGCTGCCAGTATAATAAAGTCCTGGAGGGAAACAGGAACTCAGCAGTACATACTGTGCATTCAATACCTTCTATCCCCAATTTCTCATTTACTCTCTTTTGTATCTTCCTAATACAGTCTTCTGCTTGTCACACTCATCTCTTCCTCCTCTCTAGCTGTAGAGATGGGTCAGCAATGTTGCTTTCGTCAAAAATTCTCAGGCACTGTGAAATCTGTATTTATTTATATATATATATTATAGTTTATTTATGATGCGCCGACATATTCCATGGCGCTGTACATAAATTAGGTTCAGACAGTGATAAATACAGATTAACATTTAGCAAAGGAAGGAGGGCCCTGTCTTTGAGCTAGGAATTTAATGTACCCAAAGTACTTAGGATAGAAACTCGCAGACTTACAATCTAAGGGATAGTGAGTGGTAAAAGAGGGAGAGAGATGTGTATATCCCATATAACTGCAAATCGAGCTTGTAAGAACTGTGTCCCTCACAAAGCGAGGGATGCAGTTTGGACCGCAAATGAGGACCCTCGCGAAGCGAGGTGCCGCATTTGCAGAAGGTGGAGGCTCCAACATCGGATGCAATGAGCCAAAGGCTCATTGCAGGCTGCAAATGCGGACCCTTGCAAAGTGAAGGGCCGCATTTGCGGAGGTGGAGGTTCTACGGCGCCTCACACGCTGTTACAAACAGCCACAGAAGCGCAATGACTAAATATGGTCTTACACAAAAAAATACGACCTGCGGGTCTTAGAAAAATAAAATACAAACTCGCAAAAATACAAAATAAACGGCTGAACTGCGCACACCAAAAAACATTAAAAAAAATACACACAAAAAAAAAAAACAAGCGACAGAAAAAATGGCCTCCAAAAAAAATGAAAACGAGGCTACACTACCCCTAAACACGCAAAACACCGCCAGGCACATACGACTTTTACACAAACCCGTACAAGGACGCAAAATCATGCACACCCGCGTACCACCTACACAATCACCGCCATTTTACAACACTAACTTACAGAATGTGGAACTACACAGCTACACAAACGGTTTCCCCTCGCGCACGCAGCCTATTTACACTACACACTGCACACATTGCTGACACTTACACCTCAGCTCAACAACAGTGCAAATCTACATTGTATGCTGCAGGAACATTGAAACAGATTGTTAGCTCTTCAGCACATTGCTTCCTGCATATATTACTTACAAAAAGTAAAAAGTATATTAATTTATGATTTAATTAATAATTAATTATCATGAAAAAATACATATACAGAAAAAAAAAACACCACAGTATCGCAATAAACGACAAAGGCCTTCACTGCGCACCTCACAAGGAGCGACCAACGGTGCTCATAGGACACAAAGTACACCAGGGGAGAGGCTTGCAATTAGCGGCAAAAGGAGGTCAGCGCAGACCTTACAATGAGGGCAAAAGCGCTTCTGATAACAAAAAATACACCAACCGAGAGGCTCGCAATGAGCGCCAAAGGCGCTCAGCGCGAGGCTTGCGATGAGCGCCGAACGATCTCAGACGACCAAAACACTTACTGTCTGTGGCAAACAGCATTACCTGCCTTACAATTTATTGCCCCGTCATTTTTCGCTATTATATATAAAGTGAACTAGAATGGAACTAGGGAAGCATAAACCCTATATACACCGTATGATACACGACTTAGGAGGAATTCTGTCCCACTCCTCCTTACAACCTTACAAGAATGTTTCAGCTTGAGAGTGTTATGCACAAATCTCTTTAAGCCTCACCATATCATCTCAATGGGGTTGAGTGATCTAAAATACTGATTATTTTCTAACCATTAAGTCATAAATTTACAAGTGTATTTTGAATCACTATACTATGGTAGTGTTGACTTATAGTAAAGTATAAGCTTTTGGACACATGGTATGGTATGCCATGCCATATCATCACCCCTCCACCATCATGCTTGACATTTTGAATGAGGATCTTGAAGTGAAGAGCATTGCTTGGTTTTCATCAAACATGTCTGTGACGACCCCAAAATTTGGGGACCAGGCTCACCCCAATTTCTCCTTCCAGGTCATGCCTTTTTGTGTTCAAAATCTCAGCATCCAGCCAAAACGCCTCTTATTAAAAATAATAAGCTAAGTTACATCCCGTTGTGTAGGATTAAATCATAACATCAGACACAGACAATATCATTGCTTAGTATGTTCGGCAGACTCCTTTAATGGCTTCCCAAACAGCAACTGCACATTTTTCAAAAAATACAAAACAAATCAACATTTATGAATTGGGGAGGGAACAAGTTTCAATTCTCCATCTGGATGCACAAACACCAATGAGCTGAATAGCTGTACTGCTTGAATTAGCATAGTCCAATCAGAATAGTCCTGTGTCCGTGATATACATAGATGATGTCACATAAAGGGGCTGCCCTCTTCTGGGGCTGGTCTGTGTTACCTGAGCTGACACAAGCAGCTATAGAAAAAAGGACATTAAATGGAACCAGTTAAGACTAGTTACAGGCGCCATTTTGTTTGGCTATTGGTGACTGAATGTTACAATTAGCAGTACAACACACAATAACCATTAAACATAAAAGCAACATATCATACTCCCCCAAAAAATTGATCCGGACGGGTGACTTACCAGCCACACTGATCTCACTTATTTGGGTGCTGGAGTTGTGGGTACTCCGCGCTCTACACTATCTCCCCAATCCCAGCAGGTATGCAACTTTGGGCATAGCTTCTATGGTGCAATTACAAACCCTACCCCCCCCCCCCCCGGGCCATGGCAAATGCCCCCTCTCTCTATGTGAGTCAGGGGACAACCCCCTTTTTTTGGGTACCACATGGTAACTGTGTCCTGGGGGGCCCTTACTGGTAGTCCAAGCTAGCAGGTACTTGAAATAAGCCCTTCCCAGGGCACCCCCACCCCCAGTTTGAGCAGTGAGATTGCCTAGTTACCTGGCCTGCTGAATACAAGGCTGTGCCAGGCCCCAGTGGCCAAAACGTGTGCCACAATTCCCTTCCCAGAGCAACCTTCCCCCACCCAGACAGTCCCAACAACTGTGCTGTGATATCTAAAACAGTCCATGGGCCTATGAGACCACAAGTGGGCAAAGTGGGCCCACCTCCCAAAAGCTGGGGCCAATGCCCTCCTCTTCCCCATGTCTTAGGGAAAACACTCCAGTTTGAAGCCCAATAAAATAATACCTCCATGAAGGAACGTACCAGTCTGATCCAGACACCAGAATCCATTATGGTGCCCTGGACTGGAAGCTCCACTTCCTGGGATGACAGTTGGACTAGTGCCTTACATCCTCCTTTCTTGTCTCCCACCGTCTGGGCATAGTGCTCAGCTTCATCGGGATCCATGGTCACTGGGTCCACCTGGCATACTATTACTGTCCGGACCTGTCCCATTTGTACATCCACTGTGGATAGAGGTTCCACATGCACATGAACTGGGGAAGGGCAGTTAAGTACCCTTCTCTTCTCCCACTGGATTTCCTGCACTATTTGTGTCCGGAGGGTCTCCAACTGATCAGTGTTTACACCTGGAATAACACCCTTCTACATCTGAAACCTCCTGGACCCCTCATCCTCCTCAGCTGCAGATGACATGGGGCCAGGGACTGGAGCTGCAGTGACCTGCACAATGTTATCACCTGCCTCCAGTTCGTCCTCCCCTCTGCAGGGCTCATCTTCTGACCATAGTTCCTCCATCATGTCCATGTAGGTAGACATCCTGCTGCTAGTTACTGCAGAGATTTCCCACCACTGACAACAGATGTCATGACCCAGATTTCAGGGTCTCAGTACACCCCTAATTCTCCTACTGTAGCTTACAGGAGCAATCTGCAGGTTGTGACTTTTATATTCTTCTCGGCACCCAGCATTTCAGAATCATCAGTCATGGAGAAACAGAACAAATCAGACCGGCACCACCATTAGTTTAGTGTAGAGGAACTGATCATTTATTTTGTCAACAATGCAACATATTTAACTCATACAGTAACCAATCACACACGATTAATTCATCTCCCCATATCTTCAAATTACTTTGAGGTCAGGGTTTTTTGCAGCCTACCCCCCGCTGAGCTTAGGGGCCTAAACGTCTAAGATTTCACCATGTGCTCTATTTCCTGCTTCCTATTCTCTCTAGTGGATAATTAGAGAGCCATCGTCTCCCTGTTTAGCATCTTACTTCTTCTGATCTATA
This sequence comes from Discoglossus pictus, assembly GCA_027410445.1. Classification (NCBI taxonomy): domain Eukaryota; kingdom Metazoa; phylum Chordata; class Amphibia; order Anura; family Alytidae; genus Discoglossus; species Discoglossus pictus. Next base: position 199,783,903 of record CM050169.1, on the reverse strand, counting down.
CATTCAGGTACTGATCCATGCAAATGGCTTGTGGCACCACACCATCTAATGTGGTACAAGGCTAGATACATATATGGCAGGAACATGGCAATATGGAGGCCTTTTTCTACACTGTACTGGATTCCCTTATGACCAAGCACCACACAACTGATGACCCCTCTGCTCAGAGACCCTGGCAAAATACACCTCACTAAACTCTCTGAGGAAAATACAGCATGTGCACACCAAACATGCTGGTGTACCCCCTTTGCATCAATAAAGCCACACACACTGCTCTGTATAATACACATCATTTAGTGACCCCAACATTAGTTATTGAGGCCTGTCATACATTACACATAGGACCATCATGTCATATTTCTTGGCAAGTCCACAGGCTGGGATTGCGAATAACCATGATTCAGACACCAGGTTTCCCCAAAGGATCCACACAGTCCGAATAGCCATTAATCAGATGCCAGGTTTCCCCAAAGGGCCCACACAGTCCATAGTCCCCCGAAAGTTCAGTGGTGAGGGCCCTCTTGGGCATGATAATGTAATTGTGCATTATGACCAAACAACTCCATTTTGCTTTCATTTCTCCGTCCAATGGACACTGCTCATTCATTTAGATGCGGCTTTGCAAGCCTATGCAAAGGTTTCTTTTAGAGGGAAAATATTTTCTCCCTACTACTTTTCTACAAAAAAAAGACATTCTTGTGCAGTTTTTCCTAATAAAATCAATAAGAGCATCATATGGACTGACCTTGGAGTGAATTTCCTGGAATGCCCACTCCTGGATATATTGGCAACCATCTTGAACTTTCTCTATTTGCTAATTATGTTTCTCACTTGACATCATATTGCTTTGGAATGGCTTTATAACTTTTTCCAGACTGATGAGCAGCAATTATTCTTTCTCTGAGATTGCATAACTTTTGACCTAGGTATGATGTGTTGTATTGTGAATGATCCAGACCAAATATCAAAAAGCTTCAGATTTTATATACAGTTGAGGACTTTCTGATAATCAAGTAATCTTGTTTAGCACCACTTGATTCCAGCCACCTTTTTAAGTGATATGAAAGTCTTGTATTCTTTATCACACAAGAATTTTGAATGTTGGCTGGTTTTATGTCTAACAAATTACAAAGTAATATTGGTATGTATCTTATTTGTCACTTGGGTTTAGACTAGATAAAGGTTAGATATGTCTTTAATATATAAAAACACAGAATCTTAAGAAATTTTACTTCTAATTTTACTTTTTCACATAACTGTATCCAACAATATTAAACCAATCTAGCACTTAAGAGCAAACAATTTAGTAGATTATTTGGACCGTGATATGTAAATGTGTCCTCACTGAGGCCATCTCTTGCTAGACTGTGTTGCAATTGTTTTCATGTAATTGTATAATGTTAAGTATCTTCTGATTGCATGCCTCATAAAACACTATTATCTCACTTAAACACCATACGAGATGCAATTACTTATGGTTACGAAGGAAGAGGGTTAAAGGGTGTACCTCAGAGCAGAGTTTCTGCATTGAATCACTTTGGCCATGGCCAACAATTTGTTACAAAATCTAAAAAGGTGCCACTTCCCCAGCTCTTGGATAGTGAGCAGAATATATTGCAATTTTGTGTAATCACTGTGTTCCCTTCCAGCCCAATGCCTCTAGTTGGGAAATTTAAAAGGCGGAAAACAGAGCAGGGTGAAATAAGGTAACAACATAGACATCCCATACACACTGCAAAAACAGAATACATGTGTTGTCTACCAGCTGGTTGTAGTCTGAGCAGAACCAGCAGTAAACTCTAGCTTTAGAAAGACTAGCAGCCCCATTAAATTCCCTCAACGTGTAAAACCGTAGCCCATAACATAGCCTGCAAGACTTACGGCTATTAAATTGGCCCTGTAAAGCAACCCACTGACGACTTCTGGTTTAAGGGGCGAAATGTCGAACTCTGCAGCTGCAAATCCTTTGTTGTATCAAGCCCGTAACTGTTATGTTCTAAAATCGCAATTAAATTGCTACGAATCCACTAGCGTTCAACCCGAAATGGAGCCAAAAAGCCAATGGGTACTAGAGAGGACCCGCAAGGGGGTTAAAGTTCTATCCATAGCACTATAAATGCAAATATCAACACATTACTGTACTCATAATTAAAGGGAAAGTGATGTTAGGTATTAAAACTAATAGCACAAATTCTCAAGCTCGCAAATCTGCAATATAAAATACTTTATTTTCTGTTTAATTTCCGTGTTGTATCAATCTCGGCAATCAATGTGTTAATACATATAATGAAACTCGCATGGACTAGAATATAACATTTACTGATTTATCAATATTGGATTATTTCTGGAATGCGGGCCTGATCGAATCTCGTGATTGAAACCCATAAGGCTTTCAAATCTAACCTCCATTTTTCAGTGACGTAATGATGACAATCTCTTTTGCCATTGGCTCCGTCAAAAACGTAACTATGGGTTTGACTAATTGATCATGTTTACGACTGCACATGCAACATGCGCAAGAATGGTTTATAGGCTTGCGTCTACAGCCCATAACTTGCGGCATGGTTGAATTTAATAGCTCGGTAATGCAGCCAAATTTCATGTTGCAGCCTTTGCGGGTGTGCTGATGCCACTACAGGCTCCGAATTTAATAGGGCTGCTGGTATTATATACATGCTAATACTGACAATCAGAAAACAAAGTAGTTAAATTAATTTTACACAACCAGCCAAGGAACTGTTTAATATAATAGCTTGATAATGAACTGAGTGTACCTCAATTAGAAAGTCCCCCATTCTCAGCCCTGCTCTCCAGGCCACACCACCTTCATCCACGCTTTCTAAGTACTGTAGTGCAGGGAATGCTGGTGTGGGAGTGAATTCTTCAATTGGGGTTTGTGCTGCAGAAAGAACATAAAATATATTAAACGTCTCTCATTTGCTTCCACCTTACATACAAACATCAGTGTTGTACAATGCCAGAGACTTATATATGCAAAGGCCAACAAGGCCAGAGTTAGGGCTGCACATTAGACACACCAGAAGAAAATCACATGAAAGATTTGCACTGGTCTAGGCCAGCAAACACCTTCATAAATATATTCCTGCTATCAGTATATGCATTTCAGTATTTGTGAGAAGAGTTACGTCAGTGGAATATGCTGATAATAATCCCTCTTGCATCCCGCAGTGCATCATCCTATTTTGATAGGAAGTTATAAGACTAGCTTTATATGAACATAACAAACTGTGAGTGAGATAATGAAAATGTTAATAATCTCTCTTGTCCCTTAATAATTACTTAAAAGTTGTATATTCAAAGGGGAACAGAGTATCAGGTAAATAGTGAAGAGAAGGCATGAAAGAGAGAGGTAGGCAGTCTTTTATAGTCATGGATCCAGACCACTATAAATAATTAGGTATCTAATCTAAAAAATAATTAGGTCTCTAATATAATAATCTGTTTACAGGCCAGATGGAAACTTTATAGTATTTAAGTTTATAGTATATAAAGTAAGTATATAAAAACAATGGTTTCAATATTATAGCAGACTAGACTTGTTGCAATGGTAAATAATTCCCAAAATTTGTAAAATATCATATTGATTGAACTTTGAAAGTATTCCTTTATATTATGGATTATTTTCAAATTATTATCTCTGCATTTTGTAAAATGAGATGTATTATTAACTTGGAAACTGTCAGACTTCTTGCATTTCTCTGAGAGCTGATTCTGCTTCTTCAAACTATTTCACGCTTCATGAGCTGCTGTGTCACCTTGGAAATAAAATATATTTCCTTCAATAAGTTAAAGGTACACATATACACTAAATGCAATGCATCCCCAAATGCTGCATTTGATTGGAAGAATTGTATTTTCTTTTCAGGAACTCAGTTCTAGGGGAGTGGAAATGAAGAGCCCTATGTAAATCGAGCGCTCTAAGATAGGGGAATGCAATAAAAAGTCTGTGGCACTTTTTTTCCCCTATCTTCTACACTAATGGAAAAATGTCACTCCCCCAGATTACAGCAGTCAGCTCAGATCTGTAAATCTTGCTCTTTTGCCTCAACAGATATCTGTGCAGGGAGCAGCCAAACCAAGTTTTACGGATGAGATGGAAATGTGAACGTCATAAATCTTATAATGAGTGAGATGTGCAGAAACAACTGCCCATAACTGGCTACAGCATGGGAACAAAGATATATATAGTACCGTATATACTCGAGTATAAGCCCACCCGAGTATAAGCCGAGGCACCTATTTTACAACAAAATACTGGGAAAAATGAGTGACTGGATTATAAGCTGAGGGTGGTAAATGTGCTGCCCCCTGTCTCCCTCTTGTGCCCTCTGTGTACCCCTCTTGGGTGCCCTTTTCTTGTGTCCCCTCTCTCTCTTCCCTGTGTCTCTTCTCCCCTCTCTCTCCCCTGTGTCTCTTCTCCCCTCTCTCTCCCCTGTGTCTCTTCCCCCCTCTCCCTTCCCTGTGTCTCTTCCCCCCTCTCTCTTCCCTGTGTCTCTTCCCCCCTCTTATAACCCTCCTCAACCCCCCTCCTCATCCTCAACCCCCCTACTCATCATCAACCCCTCCTCAACCTCCCTCCTCATCCTCAACCTCCTCCTCAACCCCACTCCTCATCCTCAACCCACTATCCTCAACCCCCATCCTCATCCCCCCTCCTCATCCTCCCTCCTCATCCTCCCTCCTCATCCTCCTCCTAATCCTCCCTCCTCATCCTCAACCCCCCTCCTCAAACCCCCTCCTCAACCTCAACCCCGCCATCCTCATCCTCAACCCCCATCCTCAAACCCCCTTCTCATTCTAAACCCCCTTCTCAACCTCCCTCCTTAGCCCCCCCATCCTCATCCTCAACCCCCTCATCCTCAGTAAAGTGAGGAGGGGGGGTTAGAATGAGGAGGGGGGTTTAGGATGAGGAGGGGGGTTTAGGATGAGGAGGGGGGGAGGAAAGAGACACGGGGGGTTAGAGAGACACGGGGGGGTTAGAGAGACAAGGGTGGTTAGAGAGACACGGGGGGGTTAGAGAGACACGGGGGGTTAGAGAGACACGGGGGGTTAGAGAGACACGGGGGGTTAGAGAGACACGGGGGGGGGGGGGGAGTGACTCGAGTATAAGCCAAGGGGGCCCTTTTTAGCCTTAAAAAAAGGGCTGAAAAACTCGGCTTATACTCGAGGATATACAGTAATTGTTTTTCTATATTAAAATATTATGATATTAAAAAAATGTGACAATTGTATTTATAGCTTCAATAAATGAAGATGTGTTTATTTTGTGTTAAAATATGATATATTTATAGACAATGCATTCAAGTGTTTGTTCCTAGGCAACATGGTTTTGTGATGTGTATTAACTTCTTGAGTACTGTGTTGTTTGTTTCCCTGTATTTTGTATCATAAAATAGGCTTAATACCAACATATAATATTTTTCAATTACACATATGTTGATATCTAATTGTTAAGTGTCAAATATTGTTGAAATACGATCATATAGTGTTTTTTGTGATATGCTGTCACTTTAAATGCGTCTTGGATACTCAGCAAAGGTTTTCAAAGCATTTGCGAGTGGTCTCTGGTATTCGGAAATTTTTGTTCTGTTTTTTTCAATTACGGCAGTGCCCTGATTTGCGAGTGATCCATAAAATCTTATTAGCATAGGGTTTGGGTGTCAAAGTGTGAGGGAGTGATTTATTTTCAGTGTAAAACTCAATGGAGATTTATGCCTTAATTTTCATCTGTGTCGTGAAGTTCCCTTGGAGCAGTGACCCCTAAGAGTTTGCTCGCAATATTTAAGGGATGGGTGATTTACATAGCTAGGTAGAATTTTTTGTGCCACTACGGCACTTGCAATTGATTTTTCAGGGATTAGCATGGGAACCCAAGCTACCAAACAAATGAAAATAGAAATTAAACTATTTATAAGCCAATAATTAGCGAAGGCACCGTTTTTGAAGAAGTTTGCATGTTTTTAATTGCCCAGAACAGATGAGCAACAATACAAGACGAATTGGGGATACATAAAGTTATTTTGGGAAAATCTGAATAAACCGAACACTTAAATGTGCCAGTTTCGGAAGAAACAAAAAGAGAATACCCTTGCTCCAGTTTAAACAGATTAGACATATGCAGTTAAGCAGACACCATTAAACTGTGGGGAATTATAACAGATTTCTGTATTTAAATATAAAGCTCACAAGGATGACTTGCATATGCGGAAAAAAAAAACAATATCGGATGGAGTCAGCTCGGGATTTACTTCTGAAGTGCCCATAGGCAGGTGCCTTTCTCCCGCAAATACATACATATACTTTAATTGTATTTATGCAATGATGAGTATACTTGATAGTGATAATGATTCTCCCCACTTCCTTTTAAAAAATGAAACCAGTATAATATCATATTTACAATAAGCTCTTTTGAAAAAACTATGGGCAAAATAACTTACACATTAAAAAATGAATTATATTATTAAAAATTCTGTGCAATCATGCTGTAGTGGGAGCTAAACTCTCAGCTTCTTTATTGCTCTAATACGAATGATGGAAAAAAAATGGTTCTTTTCTGTAATCAGCTCAGTAGAAAATTCCAACTACAATCACAGCGCACTGCTGCATACTGGCATGATTGATCTGGAGAGAGTGGCATGCTCAATCATCATCCATGCTGTCCACATCTGCACCTACAGTTTCCATTCTCTAAGGCGTAACACAGATGAGATCTTTCACATCTTGTATTCAATCAGCTTAATCTTGGTCATTTGTACTTGTTAAAGGAAAACATATCTTTGTGAGTAACAATGCACACAGTCTCAGTCCAGCAGAGCAGGGAGGCACTGGTGACCCTTAGTAATTATAAGAAAGAGTGTCCTCACCCTTTGCTCCCCTCAGCACAAAGCCAAATCCTTCACTGTCTTTCTTCTGCAACAGCACAGTCTTTTCTTTAATGATGTAGTCACTAAAATAAGAAAGGAATGGTTAGCGTTGGTCAATACACAGTATTAGAGCAAGTTCAAACTTGTCCCAAAATTACACAAATAACGCATATGTTTAGGTAATCTTGCAAACTGTTAATATTGGGTGCAAAGGCCACCAGACAGTGTGAGTAGATGCAATGAGACTGGAGCAAGCGAAACATGAGGATAATGTTGACTATAGTCTGTTTATTGACAGAACACCAGTCCAGTAAAGAAGTGGTTTAGCAGCCCAAGTGGGTCTACACAAAAGTTATTATTATTTATCTGAAATGAAATAAATAAAATGCCCTCCCATGCTATCCCAGTGGCAGTGGAGCTTGTTCATTACAGAGTCTAAATAAAATCTAACCATTTTAATGGATATGTTCCAAATTTGGCTCTTATTTCTCACTAGAGACGAAAACAAATGCATTATGTACCAATAAATGTCTAAAGTATGGTTGACAAATGTAACGGAGCAGGAACACGCAGTCCAAAATCTCCGCTGGTATACGATAAAATACCCAAGAGGCACTACAGTTTCACCATTCCCGACCTCCCATATTGGACGACACACAATTTGGGAGTCAAATGAATACTGACTTTATTTTGTTATTGCAGAAATATTTATACATCTCTTTGGCCACAGGTAATACCCATGCCCATATTTGGCCACACACAATACACATAAAGAGAACAATAGGGGGGTCACACCTCCCTGGCAACTTTGATACAATCAGACATTGATTCAATTACACTTCTTTGTTCTTATCTGAGAATGAAAACACTTTGGAAAATGCAAGGATCCTTTACAACTTTCTTATCTCTTGAATCTCTGTAATAGGATTATCTATTAGCCTAGGTCTGCAAAAGTCTGGCTAATATTCTGCAGAGCATAAACCAGCATACATATTGTAGGATCATATTTTAACCATAATAATCATAAAACAGGGTAAAACAGTGATGGGTTCCGCTACAACAAATATATAAGGATCTTAGGATCTGAGCCATGTCATTGAGGAGCTGAACAAAATCTTATTTGGAACCAGGGAAGGGTGGCTGCAAAAAAATAAACAGTGTGTAGAATGAATGTTAGGACCCAGGACTGAGTGGTGACTCCTGAAATTAGCGAAACCTTGCACTAAAGGTATTAAAGCAGGTTTATGCTACCCTAAGCGCATGTAGATTTGTGTGCCCCATCACCATAGATCTGAATGGGGGTAGGGCAGCTTAAAACCTTAATGCCTTTAGTTACCACTCCTACATTTCCTTGTTTACATGCACATCATAAGGTTACATACCTGAATATAGGATCATAAGTGTATGTGTGTTCGTATATGTATATATATAAATAATATTATGTACACTTAAAGAAAGAAATATCTTTATATATAGATATTTCTGTGCATCTGTACTATTCTATGACAGAGCACCAGCAACTTAAGCCTGCCGCCCCTGAAGATGTGCCGCCAAAGGCCTAGGCCATATGTACTACACTTCTACACTAAGGAAGTACTAATATCCCATATTTGTCAATACTAGGCCATGAAAGAGCATAATATAAATGGAAAGAATATATGTAGTAAATTAAATACAGTATTTAATGTTACTATAAAATGCTATTTTATGAATTACTGGAGGCCGACAATGCTGTTTGTTTACCTGCCTGGCTAAAGTGGGATGGGGTTAGGATTATGCTGAGGTTTTAGTTATCTTTGCAATGCTTTCCATTAAAGCAAGTGAGGTCTTTGTAATACAAGGTCCTTTCTCCTAAGCCAAGCATGTAAACAAACACCATAAAAAATCTCCATCACTGCTTATAAACTGCAAATACTAGTTGAAAAGAAGTTTGGTTGTTTTTTTAATACATTTCTATAAATTCTAGCTCTTCTAACGTCTATAATATAAAAATAGTGTCCCTTTAATAAAATTCCTGGGAAATTTACTCAACATTATTTCTCACAACACGATGACTGTAACATTACAGTTGATTTATTTTTATTGCAGATCATCTTAAAATCAAATGTCTTATATTTGAAATTTAATATATATAATACACAGATTTAATGACAAAATCAAACATCGCAGATAATCAAGGTCAATGTAGATTTGTTTTTGCGTCGGTATATATAGTAACCGCTGAGCCTGTGAAAGCAATGGAGGTGACTTCTGCTCCAGCTAAGTATATTTGATTGGGGTCTTATTCTACACAAGGCAATGCAGTATGAACATGCGGATACCAAATATGATGGAAGGTTATCAAAAACAGCTGACAGAAAGCAAAACACAAGCTTCAGATCTCAATGGATTTGAAGAGTTGCAAGGCAAAGGCTTTTAATGTAGGAGACTGTGGTGCTGAATAACTGATGAAGCCAGCATATTTCAGATCTCAGGAGATATAACCTGACCTTACAGAATGGATAATGAATATTTGTAGTAACAGAAGCATAGAATAGAATCAGTTTCACCCACATAGAATGCTAAATAAATGGTACGTTATTGACTTTTTTTGCCAATTTTTCACAACATCAGTGTAAATAATTATAATGGCAATAATTCAGATCTCCTGGGAATGCCAGTTCATCATATGTAGTAAAGCAGCACTGTGTATAAAGTATTCATGTTGTTCTAGTGTAACTAAATAAACTACTAAATACTAAAATGTCATTTTACCCAGTGCTCCTCGCCCATAAAACAGCATATAAGGATTGGAATTCCACCACCATCTTGGAACAGTAAGTAGCTCAACAAATTGATTTAAATAACACTTGTTTTTAATATGTGTCATAACATATTCTGGTTGTGTTATAACTATTAAGCCGGAAAAGCCAACATACAGCAATAATAAGAGTATTAAATGATAATAACAGTATTATGTGTATATAAGATTTCCGGCCCTAATACAAAACCTGAATCCTCTCATCCTCACCATAAGCTATATTACAAAACAAAGCACTGGGTTTAATTTACTTCATAAGCCCTACACATATATAGTTGTGAGCATACGAGCCGTTGCTCAGGCGTGCGGGCTCGCATAGCAAGCCCGAGGCCAAAAGGCGCTCCTTGCCAGCAACTGCGACCCTCGCAAAATTTACGTTGTTACGCAAGGAAAATACAAGACACGTTATGAACCAGGACGACCTCGCAAACATCGGCAGCAACATGCGCACATGAAAACATGAAAAATACAACAAATACACACAACAAATACATAAAAAGCTTACTTACAGGAAGAGGGAGCATCCAGGACCTCGAAAACTAAAGTTACACCTCAATTTAAGTCAAATTAAAAGAGTTTAGATACTAAAAAATTCTCGAAGCAAGAGAAAAAATGGCCGCCAAAAAAAACTAAAAGGAGGCTACAGCAGTCTAAAGACGCAAAACACCACCAAACACATAAGTATTTGCCGGAAAACCCCTATGAGATTAAAAAACAAGGATGCAACCCGCGTGACCCCAAAAACATTACAAACAGAATAAATGCAAACAACAAACACATAAAAAGGTTACTCACAGCAAGGGGGGGGTGGCACCCAGGACCTCTGCAAGTGAAGTTACACCTCCATTTAACTACAAATTTTGCAGTTTAGAGACCCGAAAATCACCTAAGCAAGAGAAAAAATGGGCGCCGAACAAAAACGAAAACGAGGCTAAAGGTCCATAAACACGCAAAACACCACCAAACAGCTACGGATATTCCGAAAAAGTTGCACGACATAGAAAACGAAGGACGCTAAATCAGCCACATTATATACACCAAACACCATTAGCTCACTTACAATTTCATTGCCGTCATTTTTTGATGGGCAATTCGCTAGTTAAAAATAATGCTGTATTCAGGAAGTAATGATATGGATTATACTACATTTGATAAACTACATCTCTCTTTATTCTATATTGATCTATGACAGGTATGTAGGATATTTTTTGTTTGACCATTTAGACTTGTGATTCCCAACCTCTCCTCAATGCTCTCTAGGTTATGATTTAAGTTTTCAATAGGGCACAGAGCCTTTAATTGCCTCACCTGCATTGGTTTAACCAAAATCCTGACTTGTCCCAGGGATGCTTGAGGAGAGGTTTGCTAATTGCTGATTTAAACTGATGAAGTCACTTTTAGTATGTGCACATGTGAGTAACTGACTTACAAAGCATACACCCAAAAAAAAAAACACACTCTCATAATCTACTTTTGGGAATATAAGTGTGAAAATTAAAATGTAAGTCTTATTGAAACTCACTAAAATGTGAAATCTAATAAGTGATTGGGAAACACAATCCTATCTCTATGTAAATAACAATGTAAATCACTTCAAGTGAGTCTACATAAATATCATGACTATGTACAGCAGCTGTTCTCAACCTTTCTAGTGCTGCGACCATTTTATAAAAAGTTGTGGTGACCCCTAACCGTAAAATTACAGATTAGAATAGACAAAAACAAAAAAAACGAATTTCTAATGGTTTTAGGTGACCCTGGCAAATCATCATTCGACCCCCAAAGGGGTCACGACCTACAGGTTTAGAACCACTGGTGGAAAGTATTGTAAAAATAATCAAATTGCTCAAAAGAATACTATTTTACATCACTGAAACTGATCGGCCCACATTGTAGTCTTATTTGTATCCAATATTGCAACACTTATCCATTAACTCATTAAGTGCACAATCTAATTACAATGTATCAATGGAGACACGTCGCATTCAAATAATTAAAAACATACTGCAATACACTAAACTGTGACAGCCCTCCTTGTATAAAGGAATGATGTTGTTCCGCCTAATTTATAGATTGTAATTGTGGTTAGATAGAAAAACTAACCCATTCCTAAATAATCTTACTAATTCTAACTAAAATCAGGTCACAACACATTTGTGATTTTACTAACAATCTGTATCCTGTCCTATATAGCTATTTAGCATAACATTTCTTAATACTTCAAAGGAAAAAAAAGTCATTAAAAACATCTAAAATAACAGTTTTCAAATCCAGGAACTAATTTGCAACAACTCTCCAGATTCTTAGGCGGTGGTTTCTAGCTTCCTCAACTAGTAAAGTTAGTGGGGAGAACACATACAGCATGTAGCCTAAAGACCCAATCAGAGTCTGAGTAATGCAATGTTAACTCTTGGAATATGAGAGAAGGTGATGAATTCTTCCATTTTGGAGTGCGAGTGAGAGAGAGAGAGAGAGAGAGAGAGAGAGAGAGAGAGAATATATGTATTTTTTTTTCTTAAAGAAATTAGAATAATAGTGGCTGTATACTTTCAAGTTCATGTTTGTGTGTGTGTGTGTGTATATATATATATATATATATATATATATATATATATGTATATATATATATATATATATATATATATATATATATATATATATAGTAAATAAATAGTACATCTATGTTCACATTTGAATGTCTAAAACAAGTTAAAAAAAAACTGCTTCCAGCTCAGAATTCTGAGAAAAACAATTATTACACTGCATTCTGGCAAGCTGAGCCGGGACATGTGCCCACAAATGCCTCACTCTTCAATCCATAGCCATTATCAAACATGGCTTCATTTAAGCTTGTGCATGCTGTATTACACAACTTTAATGCAAAGCCAAGGTTAGATTAAACACAAGCTGAGTATCCTATCCATGTACAACTGTTTCAAGCTTATTGGCTATCATCAGCATGGAGCGGGATCCCAGCTTGTGTTGTGGAAATTATGAGTAGGTAGTTCACAACAACAATCATTTATAATATGGCGGGCAAACGAGTGATAGAAGCCCTCCACCGTACAGTAGTACAGTAGATAAAAGTACATCTGTGTTCACATTTGAATGTCTAAAACAAGTTAAAAAACCTGTTTCATGCTCAGAATTTCAAGAAAAACAGTTATTACACTGCATTCTGGGAAGCTGAGCCGGGACATATATATATATATATATATATATATACATAGGTATATGGGGTAGCTGTGAGTGTCCAGTAATCTAGATGAAAAATCTGAGTACTGCAGTATACAGTCATACCTTTTTTATTAGATAAACATATTCATAATTATTATGGTGAGCTTTCGAGAGCTACCTCTCTTTGTCAAGACAGAAGCAGTACCTTATATATATATATATATATATATATATATATATATATATATATATATATATATATATATGTGTGTTTGTGTGTGTTTGACAACTTCAAGGCTGATTAAGAGCATAATTACGCATAAAGTCATAAATCTAATTTTAATTATAAAAATATAATATGTGTGTGTAAAAATGGAGTTTATATTTCTGAAAAGCTATGGTTGCATCTTGCTTCTGTGCCAATGAGAGGGGAAGGAGTGTAGTGACAATTTTAATCTTATCGAGTTATGAAACAAATGCTCGGGACTTCTACTTCTTCCCTCCTCCCCCACCTCTCCTTAATAACTACAAACACACATCCTCATTATCCAGATCTCAGGGCCTGATAAAACAGACAAAACAATGATTCTTGCACTCAGAGTTTACAAAAAATAGAAGATTTTCTAATACAATGTTTTATATCCATGGCTTATAAAGCTGATTATACTGGGGGGAATTTAGTAGAGGTTAAATCTCATATATTATAATAAAATATAATTAGGTCTTTGTTGAGTTGCGGTAATATGCGATGCAGCATTATGCATCCACCTGTATCACAATTTTTTCGCAAAAAGAGTAGTGTATGTGTGTTTTAGATATAAATAGATAAAAATAGATATAAATAAATTATAATACATAATTTACACTAAGTAAATTCCCCCATTGTTAGCCTAGTACATTATTATTATAGTTTATTTAAAATGCACCGAGTTTCTCTACACTCCTGTTACGTGTCCAATAGGTATTCCTGCAGTGGCCAATATAGGGAAGCAGATAAAGACTCATATCGGGACATTCTCCTCTAGAGATTCTCTCAATCCCCTGGAAATCTGATAGGGGGTGGAAAGAAGAATATCATTTTTTTTTTGTTTCAAATAAATTCAAATTAATTGCTAATCAGTTATTAAATAAAAAAAAAGAAACCCACTACAGTAGTACATTAATTTATAACTCATTTTTCAAACAAAAAAAAATGTTCAATATATGACGATTTAAAGGCATATCTAAGGTAACTGGATTATGAATGCATCAGATAGAGGAGAATCAGTAGTGTATGAAAACATTGTTTTGCATGAAAAAAATAACAAGATAAACATGAACAAACTATCCCTGAAGTTTGCTAAATCTCTTGATTTTGCATGCTGTTGCTTTTTGGAGTTAACACCCCTGCTTATCCAAGCTAAATTAGCATAACATTCATAATTAGTTTTGACCAATCATAGGCAGCTAATAAATTTGTTATAATCTGTAAAGCCTGCTTGTTCACCAAAGAATCATGGGATGTTTAGTCCTGTATTCACACAGGAACAGGCAATAATGAGCATTCAGACACAGCTATGTGGATCTGGGCATTGAGCTGCTGCTGGCTTGAAGGTTAGAAAAGGTTAAAATCCATTCCCAAATGCAGTTTTTCTATTGGTAGGTTCACTGTGTCTATGTAAGCAGCTCTGGGGGTGTGGAAAACACATTTTTATTTTAAATAAAATAAATCTGTATTTGTATAGAATGACTCAGGATCTATCCCGCTTTGCCTGCGCATTTCTTCTGCAGGACAGCTGCAGTTACAGGTGCCATCCACCATCGGGCACCATCAAGGTCCAGGGAAGGCAAAGAACTATTCTCCCCTCCGACGTGGCGCAACTCGACTGAGCTGAATTGACAGCGAGGCCATCGCTATGTTCGGCGCGTGGACTCGGCCCCCCCAGGGCCCCAGGCACGCCTCTCATAGCTTAAGGCCTCTTCTGTCGGCGCGCCTTATATGCTAAAATCGTCAGCACCATCTGTCAACCGGAGGCGGAACTGCAGCTGTCAGATTTTGCGATGGTGAAGAGGGAAAGGACCATGACTCAATGTAACGTGTGTATCTGATATAAGCAGCATGTATTAAATTATTTTTTTTTAAAAAGTAAAAACAGGGAAACTTAGATATACCTTTAAATATATCTAATGCTAAATATATCTTTAATGCTAAAATAAGGTTCCTACTTATAGGTTACAAAAATAACGGCTCCTTTCAGCAGGACATTTGTGACAACCATTAAAATATAAGTAAGGTCAAATAATTATACGACATTGTATATTGAAATAGGGCTAGTTGTGCTATTTATAATTTAAGTAGACTACTGAGTTTATACACAATATGTACTTTACTTAGCACTGTAAAACAAAGCCAGGTGGGGGACCTATTTTCCTCTTCACTGTATCAGCAGGATAAATTAGCTGGAGTGGTGCTGTTTGACCCTGCAGTTTAATCCAATAACCTTGATCAAAAGATAGGGTCGCTATTAGAGAACTAACATACAATGGCCATCATTTAAAATGTAATACGTAATATACTGATTTTATATATTTGCAGCTAATATGGATATTTTCATACGGATTTTATAGCTCACTGTACATTTTGTAACAATGGGCGTTTTCACCTCCCACTCAACCTTTTATGCTTTCAGTTCAAGCTCACAATGTTTCTGCTGCATGACCGTGTTAAATTATACTGTATAGGCAGACAGACAGAAGGATACACTAATACGTTCTTTCCTGCTGGTGTAAGAGCCTATGGGAAACATAATGGGGCACACTCAGTATGGATGTGCTATAGTCTGACACTATTACAAGATGGAGGATACATACTGGTCTTAATACTAAAGTTTATGTATGACAGAAAACCTGACACAGCAAATATTCCAAATATCTAAATAATATGTAGATTATCAATTGAATGATGTTTACAAAAATGCATTTAATTTCCCAAACAAGCTCTTGCTCTTATCTTTGCATTTGATTATAATCATTGCTCATCACTGATAGTTACTCCTTGGGGATTTGCAAATGCTTATGCAAATGGAATTTTTTTCAGCCTCAATACAAATGCTAGAATCACTATGAGAGTGTGTTAACCCCTAGAAAATAATTGCCAATTGTTAGATACTACTGCAAAAACAAGTGGGGAGATCAGAAAGACTGGTTGGCAGAGAATCTTCAATGCAAGTTATAATAATATTATGTTGATAAAATACTTGCTATTATCTCTAGCTTATACACCACATTTAATACCTTTGCTGCATCTATTTGTAAAGTACTAACTGTGATCTCATTCATTGCATTTACTAAGACAGATAAATATATATTCTGATAGTTGTAACTGCTTTTAGTGTATATGTATACAAGTCTAATAAAAGGAACAGGAAAAGCTTATTACATTTGGTTCATAATTTCTTTCATAATAAAAGTCACTAGTTAAAAATATTTTAACCTCTATTATAATAGAAACTAGCAACTTGCCCGTCAAAAATGACCGCAATAAAATGTAAATCCTGGCAATGCTGTTTGCCACTCAATGGGATCCTCTCCCCCTCTACTTTACTGGCCTCGCCATGAGCGCCTTTGTCGCTCATCACGGGCCTCGCAATGAGCGCTTTTGGCCCTCATTGCGAGTCTCTCCTTCTACTTCTTCCCTTGTGTCTCATTAACCCCCTCCTCTCCCTCCCTTGTGTCTTCTTCCCCCCCCCCCTGTGTTTTTACCCCCTCTCACCCCTGTGTCTTTCCCCCCCGTCTCCCCGTGTCTCTTTCCCCACCTCTTCCTCCCCTGTGTCTCTTGCCCCCTCTCTTCCGCCCCAGTGTCTCTTCCCCCACCCGTTTCTCTTTCCCCCATGTCTCTTCCCCCCTCCCTCCTGTCTGTTCCCACCCATTACCCTCCCCTGTGTCTCTCTCCCCCTGATCTCCCTCCCCTGTGTGTCTACCCCCTCCTCTTTGTTTCTTCTCCCCTCCTCTCCCTCCCCTGTGTGTTTCCCCCCTCCTCCTCTGTGTCTATTCCCCCTCCACTCACCTCTTTTTGTCTCTCCCCCCTCTAACTCCCCTGTGTCCCCCCCTTCCTCTCACTCCCCTGTGTCTCCCCTCTCCCCTGTGTCTCTCCCCCCCTCCCATTCCCCTGTGTCTCTTCCCCCACCCTGTTTCTCTTTCCCCCATGTCTCTTCTCCCCTCCCTCATGTCTGTTCCCACCCATTTCCCTCCCCTGTGTCTCTCTCCCCCTGATCTCCCTCCCCTGTGTGCCTACCCCCCTCCTCTCCCACCCCTGTGTGTCTACCCAGCTCCTCTCCCACCCCTGTGTGTCTACCCCTCTTCTCCTCTGTGTCTCTTCCCCCTCCTCTCACTCCTTTTTGTCTCTCCCCCTCTCACTTCCCTGTGTCTTCCCCCCCTTCCCCCCTCCCCTGTGTCTCTCCCCCTCTCATTCCCCTGTGTTTCTCCCCCCTACTCTTCCTCCCCTATGCGTCTACCCCCCTCCTCTCCTACCCTGTGTCCCCCTCCCTTGTGTCTCTTCGCCTCTCCTCTCCCTCCCCTGTGTTTCTCCCCCCTCCTCTCACTCCTTTGTGTCTCTCCCCCCTCCTCTCACCCCTTTGTGTCTCTCCCCCCTCCTCTCACTCCCCTGTGTCTCTCCCCCCTCCTCTCACTCCCCTATGTCTCTCCCCCCATCATCTGTGTTTCTAACCCCTCTGTGTCTCTACCCCTCTCATTCCCCTGTGTCTCCCCCCTTCTCTCACTCTCCTGTGTCTCCCCCCCTTCTCTCACTCCCCTGTGTCTCCCCCCCTCCTCTCACTCCCCTGTGTCTCTTCCCCCCTCCTCTCACTCCCCTGTGTCTCTCCCCTCTCCTCTGTGTCTCTCTCCCCTCTCATTCCCCTGTGCCTCTCCCTTCCTCCTCTGTGTCTCTTCTCCCCCTCCCCTGTGAGTCTACCCCCATCCTCTCCCACCCCATGTGTGTCTCCCCCTTCCATGTGTCTCTCCCCCCTCCTCTCACTCCCCTGCACGGGCCGCCCTTTGCGCAATGCGCCAGCGTGGGCCATTGCGCTATGCGCATGTGCGGATTATGTGCGCAAGCACAGTCTGGTACGCAATGCGCAAGCGCAGCCCGTTGCACAATGCGCAGTTGTCAAACTACGATTTTTCGCTTGCCCGTTGCGCAATGCGCAGTTGTTAAACTGCGATTTGTCGCAAGCGACAAATCGCAGTTTGACAACAATTATATGTGATCACGGATAGCAAATAAATTAAAGTAATACACATTTGCCGATTGTTGTTAAACATTATTATACTAGTTACTTGCCCGTCATAAATTATGGTGTCATATGTTATGTTCAATTGTCTATGCTGTCTCTGTGCTCGCTCTCTCGCTCTCTCTCTCTTCTCTCCTCTCTCTCCGCTATTTGTCTGTCCATCCCCTCTCTCCCTTCCTTTCACTTTCCCCTCTCTCCCTGCCTCTCTCCCTCCCTCTTTCTCTCCCTCTCTATCTTTCTGCTTCCCTCCCTCTCTGCCTCCTCTCTTCCTTCCCCTCTCTCTCTGCCTCCTTCCCTCCTCTCTCTCTCTCCCTTTCTCTCCCCCTTTCTCTCTCCCCCTTTCTCTCTCCCCCTTTCAATCTCCCCCTTTCAATCTCCCCCTTTCTTTCTTTCTCTCCCTCAGTCTCTCCCTCTCTCTCCCCCTCCCTTTATTTCCCTCTGTCCCTCTCTATCTCTCCCTCTGTCCCCCTCCCTCTGTCACTGTCCCATGTGTCTCTCTCTTTCCCCCTCCCTTTCTCTCTCTCCTCCCTTTCTCTCCCCCTCCTCTCACTCTCCCCCTCTCTCTCCCCTTCCTTTCTCTCCCCCCTCCCGTTGCGAGGCACATGTGCAATAGCACCGAAGTGTCGCGCATGGGCACATACGCCAAAACTGTGCATGTGCAGCTTCACGATTCTCCCGGACTGCCATCAATGAGGATGTGAG
Organism: Discoglossus pictus; assembly: GCA_027410445.1. NCBI lineage: Eukaryota > Metazoa > Chordata > Amphibia > Anura > Alytidae > Discoglossus > Discoglossus pictus. Next base: position 199,765,073 of record CM050169.1, on the reverse strand, counting down.
TAACGCCTGCACACAACGCATCATTCAGGCGCTACTCACATCTACTAACTATCAGAGGTGATATAGATAAAAACACAGAAGCAATGAAGCGTAATATAATTAACAAACATTAGAAGTCAGAGTTGCAGTCAGAGATAGAGAGAGCATTGTGGGCCTTATTATAATAAAGCAGTTAGTCAGTACTGTGTGCTGTGAGGGAGTCCCTACAGAAAGCTATGAGAGTCAGCAATCCACAAGGGCCCTTCAAGGCCAAGCTTAGTAAATCTACCTTCAAGTCTAAGCTGAATCAGAAATGTCTTAATCATAAGCAATCATTCCTTCAACTAGTATGAAAGTAAAAAGTAAAATTAGGTAAATTATGCTGTGTTCAACAAAGGGAAAAGGAAATAATTCAAAGTAATTCAGGACTTCAAAGGAAACTGAAAATTCAACTTTTATGTAAAACTGCATTTAGTGAAAGTTTTAACCATATTAAAATGCAACTTTATATGAAACTGTAAAAATATTAACCAATATAAAAAAGTTGAATAATCCAATGGGTATGCAACATGAGTACCAACAGTTGAGATCAAACTATTTTGATAAGTAAAATACGTACACATGCAAGAATAAGAATAACGGCATCCATTTGTAAGAAACACTAACATAACAATGTAAAATGCTAACAGCTTCTGTAATAAATTGAACATGTATAACCATGCAAATATATTTGGTTTATTTTTCAACTATAGAGGAAACTTTCCAAAGTGTATTTCCATCTGATACAGCCCAAAAGAATATATGGAGATCATCAGTGAAGAGTAGCTGGTTTTCTAGGCTCATGTAGCATGTCTGCAGCCCCCAATCACTTAGGAAGGCCTCAATCAACAGAATTAAAAATATGCAAGAAATAAGTATGCTGAGAAGAAATAACACTTAGGTGCTGGTTACCGTCCCTTACCCAGTCAGGACCATATGAAAAATATCTGCTGTTATAGTTTTCTCTTAACCAGAAGAATGGGTTAGCTTCCATAAATATTACTGTCAGATCCAGATTTATAGCATTATTAAATTTGGGCTACATTTTAAAACGTAGCCCGTAACTCCAAATTTACGGGTTACAAGTATTAAATAAGCCCTGTAACGTTGCTTAAGACGCAGGACGGACGAGAATAGGCTACGAGTTGAGCAACGTTGAACTTTGCGCATATAAATCCTTTGATTTGTCAAGCCTGTAACCGCTACTTGTTCAATTCAGCTATTAAATTGCTACAAAGTCACACGCGAGCAAGCCCATAACACGCACATGGAGGCCAAAGCCCAACGTGTGGTCGAGAGGACCGGCAATGGGGGCAAAGTCAAATACGTAGCACTTGTACTGCAAATAAATACACACTACTGTACATTTATTAAAACAGAAAGTGATGTTAGGTCTTCGAATTAATAGCACAACATTCTCAAGCCCGCAAATCGGCCCGAAAAATACTTTATTTCATGTTTTATATTTTGTGTTATATCGATCCCTGCAATCAATGTGTTCATACATATAATGTAACTCGCATGTAATAGAATATCCTATTTACTGCTTTTGCTATTGCATTAATCTGGACTGTGGGTCCGATCGCAAACTGTAATTAAAGCACGTAGGACTTTGAAATCTACACTCCCCCTTTTCAGTGATGTAATGCTAACAATCTCTTTTTACATTGGCTCTGTCTGAACCTGTAACTACGGTCTACAATAATTGATCGTCCGCACGGCCGCAAATCCAACGGTCTATGAATGAGCTACGATTGTCGACTCAAACCCATAGCTCGCAGCCCCTTCCAATTTAATCGCATAGTAAATTGGACAAATTTCAAGCATGCAGCCCTTACGAGCTACACGTAGGACTTTAGAGGCTCCAATCTAATGAGGCTGATTGAATCCTTCTTCCCAAGTAGTCAATGTACACATTACTGAAAAGGTATATAAAGAGAGGAACATGCATCTGGGTTTTGCTGTTTGTTTGTGTACATTGCAGACCTTCATGGAATTTTAGTTCTGGTCACATTTAAAATGATATGCTACTGGTTATTTCACCTTTGTAACCGGACACATACCCTAAAATTACATTTTTAAATTGTACCTAGTTGATTGATGGTCCTGGAAAACTTAAATGCAGGTGCTCAGGGAAAGACAAAAGTTGAGGAGATATCACTAACATTATTCACAGTTACAGATAAATGACTAAGGAACCTTTCTCCCTAAATAAAAAGGTGTTCAAAACAGTCTCATATGTGGTGTCCATGAGCATTGAAGGTTAACCAGCCTGTTACCACATCAAAAAAGCTGAGAGCCACTGACATACTAAGCATTCACAATCTCTTATATTATTAATGAGAGATGATTAGAAATTCCAGTTAAACGTTTATAGTAAACACTATATTAACTATCAACACTGGCTTCTGGTGAGAAAATAACAGCACATAATATATATATACTAGCTAATTGCCCGTCAAAAAATGACGTGCATAAAATTGTAAGCCAGGGAATATTGTTTGGCACACAATGTGAGGCTTTTGCTTCTCTGAGCACCTTTGGCGCTCATCGCGAACCCTGCTCATATCGAACCCTTCCTCCCGCCTACTGTACATGTCTGCTGACTGTTTGTGTGGGGGGCTCTGACTGCCTTTTTTTTTTTTTTTCAAAGTCCTGCATGCCTGGCGTTGCTCAGCCTCGTTTTCATCCAGTTTCAGAAATGTTTGTTTTTCGTCCGTCATTTTTTTTCCTTGCTTAGCCGATTTTAGAGTGACGAAACACATCAAATAAGGCTCAAAATCGCTGGCAACCTCACTCCCAGGCTTCCTGACTCTCCCCCTGTGCTGTGTGTGAATGTGTTTTTTTATTATTTTTCTTGTTTTGTTTTTCGATTTCCGCGGGTCGGCCGTTAAATTCGTATTTTTCCGAGGTCCTGTTTTTTTCCTGAGCTTGCATGTGTGACGGGGCCGCTGGCTGCAATGAGCGCCTTCGGTCCTGCGTGCTTCAATGCCTCAATACATTTCTGGAGAACAATACTTGCAAACTGTTTCTGGGCTTCTGAGAGGGTGTGAATTTGAGTCAGATCAAATATCATCAAAGCCTTCTGAACTTTTCCTTTTCCCATACCCTTCCGTCACCAATAGAATAAAACAGGCCCCTCATGATGAAGTACAGAAGTGATTTAACAAACACATAATGGATTCCTCAATTCATAAACAGAGGCTTCAAATGTCTTATTTTCTCTAAAATGTTTTTGCATATGACTTACACGGCTTCTAATGTTGGTAGGTTGTTACATAGTTCATAAACAAGTGCCTTTGCTTGCATGGCCATTATCCTTTATGCCATACAGGCATTGTGGTGTTTATGTCATTTTAATCACTGCAATATTGTAGTGATTATGTCTCTTTAAACTGAGCAGGTATGAGGCATGACACATTACTACAGACAGCATATTGTGCCCCATATGTTACAAGTCACATGAGCTTATTATTACCATATTGCAAATGTGAACTTTGTCTCTAAACACGTGTAGATATCAGAACACCTACTTATAGCTGACTCTGCCATTATAGACACTTTTAACAGCACAACAGCCATATCTGTATTGCCAAAATAACATAGGAAGTGAATAAAATAACATAAAGCTCTACAGTACCTTTCAAAAGTATTCACCCCCTTGACTTTTTACCTATTTTGTTACATTACAGCCTTAAATTCAATGTTTTGTTAATCTGAATTTTATGTGATGGATCAGAACACAATAGTCTAAGTTGGTGAAGTAAAATAAGAAAAATACATACATAAAACTATATTTTAGAAATAGAAAACAGAAAATTGGCATGTGCGTATGTATTCACCCGCTTTGTTATAAAGCCCATAAAAAGCTCGGGTGCAACCAATTACCTTCAGAAGTCGCATAATTAGTGAAATGATGTCCACCTGTGTGCAAACTAAATGTCACATGATATACACACCGTTTTTGAAAGACCCCAGAGGCTACAACACCTAAGCAAGAGGCATTACTAACCAAACACTGCCATGGAGACCAAGGAACACTCCATACAAGTAAATATTGTTGAGAAGTACAAGTCAGGGTTAGGTTATAAAAAAATTATACAAATCTATGATGACCTTCAGGAGCACCATCAAATCTATCATAACCTAATGGAAAGAACACGCCACAACAGCACACCTACAAAGAGACGCCTGCCCACCAAAACTCACGGCCCGGGCAAGGAGGGCATTAATCAGAGAGGCAGCACAGAGACCCAAGGTAACCCTGGAGGAGCTGCAGAGTTCCACAGCAGAGACTGGAGTATCTGTACATAGGATGACAATAAGCCGTACGCTCCACAGAGTTGGGCTTTATGGCAGAGTGGCCAGAAGAAAGCCATTACTTTCAGCAAAAAACAAAATGGCACATTTTGAGTTTGCGAAAAGGAATGTGGGAAACTCCCAAAATGTATGGAGGAAGGTGCTCTGGTCTGATGAGACTAAAATAGTCCATCAAAGGAAACGCTATGTCTGGCGCAAACCCAACACATCACCCAAAGAACACATGGTGGTGGCAGCATCATGCTGTGGGAATGTGCCAGGATTGGGAAACTGGTCAGAGTTGAGGGAAAGTTGGATGGTGCTAAATACAAGGATATTCTTGAGCCAAACCTGTACCACTCTGTGCATGATTTGAGGCTAGGACGGATGTTCACCTTCCAGCAGGACAATGACCCCAAACACACTGCTAAAGCAACACTTGAGTGGTTTAAGGGGAAACATGTAAATGTGTTGGAATGGCCTAGTCACAGCCCAAACCTCAATCCAATAGAAAATCTGTGGTCAGACTTTAAGATTGCTGTTCACAAGCGCAAACCATCCAACTTGAAGGAGCTGGAGCAGTTTTGCAAGGAGGAATGGGCAAAATCCCAGTGTTAAGATGTGGCAAGCTCATAGAGACTTATCCAAAGCGACTTGAAGCTGTGATTGCCGCAAAAGGTGGCTCTACAAAGTATTGACTTTAGGGGTGTGAATAGTTATGCACATTGACTTTATCTGTTATTTTGTACTATTTTTTATTGTGAAGCAAACAACAAACAAAAAACCTCTTCAAAGTTGTGGGCATGTTCTGTAAATTAAATTATGCAAATCCTCAAACAATCCATGTTAATTCCAGGTTATGAGGCAACAAAACACGAAAAATGCCAAGGGGGGTGAATACTTTTGCAAGGCACTGTACAAGTTTTCTTAAAAGCTCTTTTAAATACTGCATAACATGTAAAAGTAAAGTTTCTCAGTTTTTAAACAGATCTTCTCATTATGTTTTGAAGAGGTTTAGAATATTATTTTGGAGGACATTATTCTTGTTTGATGTTTAGAACCCAAAAATCAAGACTCACAATTTTTTGCAATTTTCAGATTATTTGAAAATAGTTTCAAATAAAGGAATCATAAATAACTGTAGTTCCGTATTCAAGATAATTTAGAAAACACATTGTCCATATATATATATATTTAAAACTGCATTTACTTGAACACATATTTGGACAATGTGGGGGGAGTTTACAGCCTCAGAGCAAAATACAACTGCTACAGACATTAGCAACAGTGACTAAAAAAAATAATCCTGACACAATAGCCGGGGATGGAAATTTCCCAGGAGCCAGGAAGTCATAGCTACAGAATATTATTCAATATGCTACAAAGAATAATGCATCTCTAAAAAGCATCCGTCAAGAACCCTAAATACAGCTTCTTTGGCTCCTACATTTTTTGTCCATCCCTGACATTAGCCATAGCCAACCATGAGTAGACAAAAGTGACTTTTCAACTGGATAGTTGCCTCCAGTGCAGGATCTACGTTTTTGGAGCCCCTAGGCAGTGAAGTGGAGGAGCCTGTGCAAGTATGCAAGGTATAAACACAAATTTTGCCTTTTCTGTGCGTAAGATCCTTTTCCTGTAGTATCTATCTTGTTCTAGGTGGTCACCCCCTAGTAGCCAGTCAATACATTGCAGCATTTCATTTATTATTTTTAAAAAGTGGCGCCCTTCACAGGGAAGCGCCCCTAGGCGACTTCCTAGTTGGCCTAATGGGTAATCCGTTCATTGTTGCCTCCCTAGATAACGAAAGAAGATCACCAGGATTTCTGCAGGATTTGGTAACAATACATCAAAACACTTCACACTGATGAATTCAAGTACTCCTCTGTTAAATTGATATATACAGATGGTGAGCCAAAGCCTATTTTGGCATGTTTCATTAATGATGGAAATTGGTGATAGAAATGTCAAAAACTGGAATTATTATTAAAAAGAAACAAGTTCCTAAAACATGTATTTTAACATTGTTATTATGTATTTAATGTTGAATTTGTTATGTATGAGCAGTACAAACTAAATAAAAATAAAAAAGCAAACTAAAAACAATTAAGTAACAATTCATTTTAAATAACCATGTCATAATATGCTAATCACACACAATGAAGTAGATTTATTAAACCTTTAGTTTGGAAAATGGTTTAATTCTCTAACTCCAACAAGTTATGATATAATGTGGAATCAAGCACTGGCAAACTGTTATACATTCAAAATATTTTAAATTATTAATATTTTTTCAGTTACAGTTTTGGTTGCATTACTTTTGGTAAAGAAAATGTTTTCAAGATTTCTTTTAAATTGTACGGAAATCGCAAAATAAACTGCAAAATCACAAGTGCAAAAATCAGAACTATTATAGAGTTTTATGATGATTTTTTAATTATTATTATCACATATAATAGTTGTGAGCAAGCGGGTTGTTGCTAACGCTGCGGGCGCTCCATGACAGCAACTGTGGCCCTCGCGAAGCGAAGGCCTCAGTTGCTGGCATGTAGCGCCGAAGTCGCTCCTTGCCACCAACTGCGGACCTCGCAACATTTACGGACTTACGACAAACAAATACGAGACGCGGGACTTAGAAAAAAAACACTATGACCTTGCAAAGATACGACTTTAACGGGCGACCCGCAAGTACATCAATACATTACAAACAGAATAAATACACACAAAACACCATAAAAAACATACCCCCACCAAGGGGGGGCACCCAGGACCTCTGCAAGTGAAGTTACACCACCATTTAAGTCCATATTCCAGAGTTCAGAGACACAAAAATCCCCTAAGCGAGAGAAAAAATGGCCGCCGAAAAAACGAAAACGAGGCTACATGACCCTAAACATGCAAAACACCACCAAGCACAGATGCATTTTCACAAAACCCGTACGAGCTACAAGATACACCATTACTAAGGACGCTACATCATACACAGCCGAGTAAAACATACACATTCGCCGCCATTTTACAACACTAACTTACACAATGCGGAAGTACACAGCTACACTAACGGCTTCCCCTTGCGCACGCTGCCTATTTACACTGCACACTGAACACATTGCTGACACTTACACCTCAGCTCCACAACTGTGCAAACCTACATTGTATGCTGCAGGAACATCAAAACAGATTGTCAGCTCTTCAGCATAATGCTTCCTGAATATATTACTTCCAAATAGGTAAAGTATATTCCTTTATTAATGTATTATTTCTTTGATTACCATACACCAAACAGCATTAGCTCACTTACAATTTCATTGCACATTTTGATGGGCAATATTCTAGTTAGGTTATATATAATGGATCTTGTTTATTTCGCTTGGATTGCCCGCACAACAAAACTGTCAGCGTACTTTACAAGACTTGTTTGATAAAAATTGATCTACCAGACTTTGGAAACTCGGGGAAAGACTACAACATTTTGTAGCTATCACATCTATACTTGGAACAAGACATGAGCTCAGAAACTAAGGTGCTGACTGCTAAATACAGATACAAGTTCAAAAAAGCCACAAGTGTAATAAATAAACACCCACTAATGGACAATGTTCAGTAGTATGCATTATGGGAAGGGACACACACAAGTCATTACAGGTGAGACATATTCTGACTCTTACTGCATGGATACAAAATAATGGTCAATTCTACTCGGCACATTGTAAACAGCAGACCTTACTGAGGTGCTACTTATCATCCTATGTGAAAAAGATAATCCTGTCTTGGTTACATTAGAAGAAATGAAATAATTCATTGTGTGTAAATGGTTATAAAGTAAAGTTACACCACAAATTATTTAATTATTTATATTGCGGACCCTACAGCATGCACTGACTATATAATACCAAACTTACAGTACAACAATTAACCAGCCTTATACCAAATAAACATCATAGTACTAAGTTACCGAGATTCTTTTAGCTCTCTACATACAGGTACCTAGCTTATACAAAGTAAATAAATAGAAGGCATTGTAGGTGATTAATGTGATTTTAAAAGGCCACTTCCATAATGTTCCAACTCCTGCAGTACACCCTCTTAAGATTCTATTAAATGGCTATTGTAATCCCTTAGCAAGACGAGCTAGTTGTTTTAATTATACATTGCTCATTCATAACATTCCTATTTAATAATTTATAACAGCAATATTCAATATCATATACACTAATAACTTGCCCCTCTTAAATAACAGCATTGTATGTTATGGTCAATCATCTGTTCTGTCTCTCTGTGTTGTCTCTCTGTGCACCCTCTCTTTGTGTGTGCGCTCTCTCTCTCTGTGCCCTCTGTCTCTGTGTCCTCTCTCTGCGTGCTGTGTGCTCTCTGTCTCTCTACCTCTCCTCTCTCCCTCTCTCCCCCTCCCTCTCTTCCTCCCTACCTATTTGCCTCCCTCCCTCTCCCCTCCAACTCCTCCTTCCTCTCTGCCTCCCTCCCTCTCTCTCTCTGCATCCCTCCATCTCTGCCTCAACCTCTCCCTCTGTCCCCCTCCCATTCTTTCCATCCCTCTCTCTCTCTCCCACTCGTTACGACTCTCACTGCCTCCCTCTCACTCTCAATTGCAGCATTTTATTTGTTTTTAAAAAGTGGGGAAGCACTCATCTGCGACTGCCTAGTTGACCTAATGGGTAATCTGGCCATTGTTGCCTCCCTAGATAACGAAAGAAGATCACCAGGATTTCTGCAGGATTTGGTAACAATACATCAAAACACTTCACACTGATGAATTAATGTACTCCTCTGTTAAATTGATATATACAGATGGCGAGCCAAAGCCTATTTTGGCATGTTTCATTAATGATGGAAATTGGTGATAGAAATTCAAAAACCCCCTCTAACTCCTCCTTCCTCTCTGCCCCCCTCCCTATCTCTCTGCCTCCCTCCCTCTCTCTCTGCCTCCCTCCCTCTCTCTCTGCCTCCCTCCCTCTCTCTCTGCATCCCTCCATCTCTCTCTGCATCCCTCCATCTCTCTCTGCATCCCTCCATCTCTGCCTCTCCCTCCCCCTCCCTCTGTCCCCCTCCCATTCTTGCCATCCCTCTCTCTCCCACTTGTTCCGACTCTCGCTGCCTCCCTCCCACTCTCGCTGCCTCCCTCCCACTCTCGCTGCCTTCCTCCCACTCTCGCTGCCTTCCTCCCACTCTCGCTGCCTTCCTCCCACTCTCGCTGCCTTCCTCCCACTCTCGCTGCCTTCCTCCCACTCTCGCTGCCTCCATCCCACTCTCGCTGCCTCCATCCCACTCTCGCTGCCTCCATCCCACTCTCGCTGCCTCCATCCCACTCTCGCTGCCTCCATCCCACTCTCGCTGCCTTTCTCCCTCTCTCTCTTCCTCCTTCCCGCTATACTTCTACCTTGGCCTGGTTTCGCACATTCAGTCTGTGAGTAACACCTGTGCAGAACGCATCTTAAAGATTAGCCTTCCGTTGAGTGTTTGTTTCCTCCCATATAAGGTTTTAGATTAGGTTATTAGATATAAGAGAACAAACGATTTATTGATAGGCCTCCTCATCAGCAAAAACTTGTTGCCAAGGGAAGCCTCTAGCACAACAAATCTCCAGCCAGTAGAGGTCATTGTATTGGTGTGAAACATTATGCCTCCCAATTTAGCAGCTTCCTGGTAGACAAAGCTTTGTCCTTCTATTGACCTTATAGTGGGTGGATTAGCAGCAGCTAAGTCTGAATGTTGATACTAAGTTTAATATTAAATATTGCTTTATAAATTGACTAAATGTAATTTTTTATTAATGATGAATGCTTATTTAAAGCATCTGGTTAATGTTGTTAGGGCCCTAATGTGGGCCTTTAACACATACTCGTTTACCTAGCTCATTATTACTTGATCATCATGAAGTAATACTTTGTCAGTTTGGTCCTATTTGGCAGTAACTATTTATGCCTAGGTAAAAAAATATGTGACAACCTCAGAGAAGGAATCATTGCTACTCAACAAAAGTCTAGGAAGTGTTAAAGAGCAATTTCCAACAAAATATGAAGTACGTTACTCCAAACTGATAAAGATAATTCACAAATGGAGAATGTTCACCACGTTTGCCAATCTAGCAGGAGAGGAGTACCCAACACATTCCTTCAAAAATCAGACCATATGATGTTTCTAGAGCAAGTAAAGAACGTCAAAGCTATAATCCATGAAGGTCATGATTCTACATCTTTATAAAGGCTGAACAAGTATGACTTTCATTGAATGACAGAAATAAGTAAACCCTTCTCTCTAAAAGGAACATTGCGGCACAGCTTCGGTCTGTAACACAGCACCTGAATAATCACAAAACTACTGGAACAAGGTTACATTTTTGGTGAAAACCAAATACTGTGACTAGAAGAACCTCATACCAACCATCAAGCATGGTGGTAGAGTGGGATTATTTGGCACTATAGGATTAGGACACTTGACAATCACTCAACATCAATTCTTCTCTGTACCAGCACATTCTAGATGAAAATGTGAGAATACCAGTCCATGAACCAAAACCAACGTTTTGCTTAAACTACACCCCATACCCTTAATACTTATTTCTGCTAACTACACATATGCGTTATATTCATACTATGTGCATTCTTATAATTTCCCTATGAATATCCTTAATACTTATTACTGCTAACTAAACATATGCTTTTTACATATATATATATATATATATATATATATATATATATATATATATATATATATATATACTGTGTATATAATGCACTCTAATATTTTAATACTTTATACTGCTAACTAGACATATGCTTTTTATACATACTATGGCCCTCATTCAATTGCAATTTGGCTAATTGCATAGGGGTCTAAATAAGCACACAACATATTTTTTTAAAATAAGTTTTTAGTTAGTAAATATCTATCCAAAAGTTTTTCACTAACTAAAAACTTCTTATAAAAATATATGCTATGTGCTTATTTAGAGCCCTATTCAAATGGCCAAATCGCAATTTAATGAGGCCCTATGTATATAGTGCATTCTTATATTTTCTCTACAAATATCCCTAACCAACCAATATGGGACAACAATCCAATACAAACCAACGTTTATGGCTGATCTGATTACACTGATACATTTATTTTTCACCAAGCTAGATCATAAAATGACAAGAGCTCAGAAGGCTTTTCTTGGGTTGATAAGCACAACATACAAACCCTATGACTAGAGAGATTACTCTTTTCCTCTACATCAACATAAACCTATAACAAATATATACTGTATGGAATGCCAAATGAATGTATGGACATTTCAAATTTCCCATCACAAAATCTTAAGAAAGCTTGTTAAAAGAATCATATACAAAGCTAATTATGAAATACTAAATAGTAATAATAAAAGCACAATACCTAACAAGTAAATAGATATGACAAATGTATAAATCCACATGTTTGTACCTAACAAAGACACCATAAATGTAAGGTCACATAATGATTGTCATGTTTAAGTTTTTTCAGCTTCAGCCAAAATGTGTTTGTTGCAACTTCTAAGGCCTAGCTACACATAGATATCAAATAGCACTATAAACACATATTATTTTAAGGCATATCACCCACAGAATTCAAAAATTGTGAACAGGATTTCCTCCACAGTAGTTTAGATTTATAGAAAAGATTGCCAACATTCAATTTTTAGCTGAGAGGAGGACATTTTTTCTATTAATTTATGATGGTACCTGATACAAGAGAAGTCAGTTATCTACTTCTTCATAACACTATAAATGTACATTGTTTAATGGGTTATTGGACGTGTTGATGGTATATGGTTGCCCTTGGAAGGTAACATAAGATGCTATAATAACATTTTTGGGAAATGCACAAGATGTTCAGTGTTCCTATCAGTATACTAAATTATGTGATGCCCACCAAAGGCAATAATGTACTTTCTAGCCTTCACCCATACAATAATGCCCAGTATATATGTATATATTGAGAGTCAAGATGCTCAGTCTAAGGATGGGCAGTTGTACCAATACTGTGGCCATTCCTATGGGCATTTGACCTACCCAGAAAGCAATCTAATCTATTCAGATCAAATATTCCATATACAGAGGAGAAACATATAGTAGCCTATCAATCTAACCCAACTGAAATGAGTGGTCCAATCCCAAAATGCCATGCAATTCTCCTCTTAACAGGAAACCCACTAATCCCTGGTGTATGTTTCACCCCATCAGTGAGATGCAGCTGATTTCCCTAGGCACAGTAAGATAGGGGTATGTGTGTATATATATATATATATATATATATATATATATATATATATATATATATATTCACAAAAGGCTATATGCTGATTTTTCTGTTTAATGAATAATGACAAAGTAAAATGTATCTCCTGTTGGTGAAGACTAGTTCACATCACTGTGTTTTCATTTCTTCAGATATAGTGCCTTTTATCTCTATGACCGTGTTATACAAAATCAAACTCATTTCATTTCCTGCCTGTTGACATCATGGATAACATTGCATTTTTGTTGTCCCGGACCCTTCCAGTGCTGAAATTGCATAAAATACCATGAGTCTTTTAAAACTAGGGCAGACCTCAAACCAACCACAGGTTACTACAGTTTCAGAACTGAAATAACAAAAAGTTTGTATAAAACTGAAAGTATTTTTATTAGTGTTTTTTTTTGTTCTTTCGGGACATTATAAAATCATATTACAGCAATACACTAAGTCTTCAGTTAGAATTAAAAAAAAAAAAACACTAATTCTGTTAACACCATTTGTGTTGTCTTTTATTTATTGTCCCCCATAGAACTGGACTCTTGTAAGCAATAGCAGATAAATAATTTGATATAAAAATATTCCAGAGGCTTGCACTTTATCAAGCTTAAACTGAAGCAAATATGAGCATTAATAACATATTTTTTGCTCAATTGTCTGCAAGTGCTCTTACTTCAAGCAATATTGCAGGTATCTGAATCCATACATTGTAACAAAATTGCAACATTAAGCATCACCATTACCAAAACACAATGTAGAATAAAAAAAGTTCAACCACAACATCAAACGACATTCTTGTACAGCTTTTAGGTATATTTTAAAAATATTAAAATATGAACCTGTAGAATAAATTACTGATCAAACTTCTCTTATAGGCTGCTATTACAGACCTGAACAATTAATAAAACAATATTAGGTAAACTATTCCATTTTTTAAGTAGACTCAAATGTAAACTGCTCAATGTTACCTGTGATGTTCTCCATAATGCTGCACCCCTACATCTCATCCCTGATTTACAAACACCCTCCTACATGTTCCCCCCTCTCCTCCTGAGACATTTTGCTTGGTCTCTCCTTTTATACCCTCCTCTCACCTCCACATACAATGTTTCACCCATAGAGCATCCATTGTTTGGAACTCCATAGTCTCAAAACATAAAAAATACCCTAAAATGCATATTTTGGACAGCATACCCTTAACACTAAAACCATAATAACAGATCCCATACCAGACAATCTACCTTTCCTCACTGACCCACTTGGGACTACCTGAGATTTATCACCGACCTCATTACTACTACTTCACTGTCCATCATAAATCCCTCTGGTGCCATATTACAAATATCAAGTGTCCCCTGGTGCAACTACTACCTTACTACCTACTTGCAATTAGTATCCCATCCACCTTCTATTTCACTATCACTGCTCCATCTTAACCTTTTTGTCCCTTTTGTACCCCATCCCCTGTAGATTGTTAGCTCACCAGCACTAGGCCCTTACAGTATTCCATATTGGTTGGTCAACTTCTAAATGTAATCATAACTATTTAAATCTATATAGTGCTGAGTAAGATGTTGGAAAGTTATAATTGCTCAGTAATATTACTAATAGATAATATCATATAATACACATTTTTTTTACCTACATATTAGCCACGTAAAGTTAACTGGTACCAGCACTAATCCAGAACTAAAAAATCAATGTACAGAGCAATGTCTTAGAATATTATTTCTGCTGAGATCATTTAGGTAGGTACCAACTTTTAGATGAGTTAAAATCCTATATCAGTAGACACTTTATACATATATTCAAGCATGTTTCTTCCAGGAAGATCTTGATCTAAGCCTAGTGTGAGTAAGATAAGTCAGCTTGTTGATTGAACTCCAGTCAAATCAAACTACCAAGAACAGTTTGAACACTGGAAGCCCATGGATGCGACTAACACTGAACAGCATCAGATAATACCACATGTATTTGAACAATTATACAAATGATTAATTACATTTTTTTAATTATGTTCATTTGTTTTATACTATTTTATAAAAGCACAACTGCTAGTAGGGTTAAGGTAGGGGAATGTATACACAATTTGTTATATACAAATGTGTTTGTGAAAAAGATCTCAATGTTCTAAACTTATTTAAAGGGATATTTAAGTGAGCTGGATTAATACATTTCTGCAAAAAGCAGCCTATATGTATGCAGCACATCTCATAAAACATTTAATTTTATTAATATCTAAAAACCCTCTAATGATTATGTTGACACCTCCAGGAGATGTCTGAACAGGTATCTGATCCCCACCAATCAGCATGCAGCTACCGGGGAGCAATATTAACCCACTATTTACCTGCTCTTGCTTGCTCAGCCAATCTCCTTGCAGCTTCCTCCTTGCAGCTTCCTGTCACATGTCAGTGATACACTACATTTACTATCCCATGCTGCTTTGCTCCACAGACAGGAAACCGCAGTTAATTCAAGAGTTACAGCTAACCTAATTTACCAAAACAAATAATTCCCAAACAAAATGGATACCATGCTGCCTGTGATTGGTCAAACTGAATATGACTGTTATGCTTATTTTAGAAGAGGTTGGCTGGGGGTGTCAAATTTGAAAGCCAACTGTTTGCAAATGCAAGAAATTCAGCTGACTTCAAGGTGAGTGTTTAAATGTATATTTTGGTATTTTTTCATGCAAACATTTTTTTTTCACACACTACTGATTCTCCTCTATTAGATGCGTTCATAATCCATTAAATTTAGATACCCTTTAAGGAAGTTAAGAGTGATACCATGTATAATTTATGTAATAATGCTATGAAGGTCCAAAAGGAAGGCCCTGAATCCTGGTATAAGTTGAGTGGCATATAACTCTACGTACAATTAATATGTTTAATGATGGCCTTCAAACACCCAGAATCACCAATCCGCCCCTGGTCCATATTGCTACAGTGCTGGAACCGGAAGTGGTGGTGCTGTGCACTGGCTCTGCATGCCAATACTTCCACACATAGAGAATTAAGTTATCTCCTGGTGTTGAAAGTGTGAGCACATTTCAACAAAAGCTACACTCACATCTCTAAAGATATGGGAAAGTGGGAACATGGAGTGATC
This sequence comes from Discoglossus pictus, assembly GCA_027410445.1. NCBI lineage: Eukaryota > Metazoa > Chordata > Amphibia > Anura > Alytidae > Discoglossus > Discoglossus pictus. The sequence continues at coordinate 199,749,368 of CM050169.1, read as the reverse complement.
AAGATAATTTAATAAGCGTTTGTTTCTCAAACTATTGTAAGGAAGTTGGAATTAACACAAATACAGTATATGTTGTTCAAGAAGTAACTTAGGCAAGCGCAAACCAAAGTTGTGCACTCAACAATGAGCAGCATGTTGTATAATTAAATGCACAAGATTATATTTACAGGAGATAGTAATATCTCATATTAGTTCATATAACTTCAGGCAAGGCAGATTGATTGTTTATGTGTCTAAAATAAACAATGCATATTGAACCAGTCTCATAGGAATTAGAACTGATAAGAACCGATACGGATCTAATGTGAAATATAAAAATGTTTAATAAGTTATATTCCAGTGCCAGAACTAAGTATCTTATCATTAGCTATGGATAAAATAAGAAGTGTATATGTGATATGAAAATACCACACAAAAAGAATATAGGTAAAAGTTATATTGTTATCGGATCGGTAAGCAGTGTTTCTGTACCGACACCATGTCTCTTCATCACATATAAGCTGAGACTGTAAGCCAAAAAAAAGTCTAACATGTTCCTCACATTTGTTTCTTAACATATAAATATTACAGTGATTGTCTAAATATTCTTGCTATAAATTACTGTTATATTATCATTTCAATATGTCAATTCCATATTTGGTGGCGCGAATACGACACACCTTTTAAGTATATATTTCCTTTTATTTCGATTAAATTTGCATATGTCTGTACTAAAAAGAAATCAGCATATTATTAATGTACACCTGTCCGTCAGCCATGTACGAGTTGGTCAGACTGCTAGGTTTTGGAGACACTGCTAAAATATACTAAGATTTGCAAGTTACTGCTTAGTGAGTATAAGCAACTAGGCCTCCCTTGTGAGATAACAGGAAATATACAGGTGCACATGCTTAAGCGGTGTAAAAATATACACACCTCCTTCATAAGATTGAGATAAATAGATAATTTAGTTTTTTTATCAAAATGGTAAAATTATGTACAATGAAATAAAACAATAGTCAACTTTTCTTAGGCCTGAAATGAGCCTCTAAAGTTTTTCGAAGGGACACTAAATGTATAAATTTTCTAACTTGCTATAAAGTCCTTATAACTGGCAGATTATGTTATTTCTATATATTTGTAAAGCAAACCAATGTATTTATAACATACTCTATTGATTGTTTATAGCATAAAGGAGGACATCCTTAATCTGCCTATATTAAGAGGAGTGAAAACATATCAATATGGCAGGAGGTCGTCTTAAACTGATGATACCAAATATTCTATCACTTAAAGTTTAATTGAATCTTAAAAATGTATTTTCTAACAGTAACATCTTGAGTTGTGAGTTAGCCAGTCTAATCTACCCCCCAAAATGAGTGTAATATTTTGTTAATGATAGATTATTGGGCATTTATTACTGATATGCCCAAAGCATTGGATCCATTGTTTTCTCTTCAGTTGCCTGCATGCTAGAAGTACAGAAAACTGCACTGAAGACAATGGAAACAGTCCCTTGGGGATATATCAGTAATTAATGCCAATTCTCTCTCATTAGATTGATTAAAATGTATTTTTCTCTCTGGATCAGAAGCGCTGAATGACAGCTCAAAATGGCACACTTCAGTGTTAATTTACAGTGTGGAAATACATTTTTATAATAACATTCACTTATCATTACCTAAAGTTTGATATTATACCATATTTGGAGCCTCCAATGTGACTCTTTAAGGAGGTTTAGTGGCATCTTACAGATTTGCCTTTGGTACTTTTGCTGCTTATGGCCTATTTGTAGTTTTGGCTCTTTGTGTGGAAGATTATTTGAATACATAACGATTATTGGCTTTTTTTGCTGTTTGTGGTATTGCTCTATAACCTCCAGTTGGCTCAGAATAGAATAAATCATATTGAAGCAGATCTTATCTTTTATGGTTACCCAAACCATTAACATTTTTACTAACATGGGACAATATTTACTGATCATATTTTTGTTAAGGCAAGACTATTGCTCACAGCCGCATGAGTAAAACACACAGACCAACTGACTCTGGTTATGATTCAGCAACTAGCAACCATAGTTTATCTACATAGTTTTGGGATTACATCATGAATTGAATAATAATGTAATTTAGCATCAAAAGGATCCACATTCCTGATGCACATAGAGGTACTAGTGTCATCATGTGTGTAGGAACTGGAGGGGATGGGGGGGACAACCCCCCCCCCAGATTTTTTTATGTTTGTATGTATGTATAAATAAGCTATTTTACACAATGTGTATACAATGAGCTGTATTTATTCTGGCTCCTACACCCCTGAGTGTCATGTTGGGGTTCTCCTAGATGCAAAGTTGTATCAAGTGCCAATCTTTCAAAACTCAAGTTACCATTAGGCGATATAACCAGTCACAATGCACTGGCATTCTATTAAACTATGGGTTGGCAAATTGGTTAATAGTATAATATAATAAATACTACATACATGTGGTTTGTAACAGGACTTTGTACAATTTGTGCAAAAAAACTCTATGCCAATTTGTTTCTGAAAGTTCAGTCTTTCGGGTGAAATCAGGAAACTGTGATGAATTATATAGAAGGGAGTATAGGGGAGTAGTACTGTACAAAAGGTTTAAAGACGTTTTATGTTGTGCTTGGAGCATAATTATATCGCTTTTATTTTTCAGGATATTTACAAGCCTACTACAAATTGTGCGCAAAAAAAAAATATATATATATTTGTAGCATAGAAAATACAGTAGAATAAGACCTAATTTGCATTTAATATATTAACATAAAATTGCACTATGCAAATTAAAAATGGCTATACAGGTGACAATTTAGTCTTTGGCCAACAACACAAAAAAAGAGCTATGGGAGAAAAATGGTGAATGAGATTAAAGGAATGTTAGTGCTCACCCTGCACGGTTTATAATCTCCCAGTCTGTACCTTATACATTATTCTCTATTTATTCTATACATACCTTTGCTGTCATGCAACCTGAAACACAATGACTGCAGCTCTATACAACAGTAAAGGGTTAAACATCTGTGTGTGAAAAGGACGTATGCTGCCTAGTACATTGTACAGATATCTACACATACAAACATATATATTTTCCAGTGAATGCACATCTAGGGCTCTGCATATGCCTTGAAGATAGGATTAATTGTTACTCCATTTTACAATCAAGCTTTAACGTCAAAAACACATGGTTTCTTGCAAGTGGCCTCAATGCGGAGCAAGGATTTGCCTGATTCCCATCCTTGTAAGGGTTAACAACAGGACTAGGTATACACAGAATCGCAGGAAGAAAAAAAAATCCAACGCACACACAATCCTTGCACAATAAATACAACGCTTTAAAGTGCCCCCCACTCATGTTTCCACGTCCGGCCTGTGCCATTTAGGGTAAATATGAGAGTGGGGTTAATTACGCAGACACCAGAATATCAGTCAAGCCCCCTCCCCCTACCTCATTCCCTCCTGAATAGAGGGAGAGACGAAAGCCATAGCAGCATCGATAAACAGACGAATGGAGCAAGACACAGTACACACACTCACATATATATGCACACACATGGGTGAATGGGGGTGGGAAGGAGGGGGCGGAATGTGTGTAGCGGCAGAGGCAAAGAAAGATGAATGAATTGTGTGAATGAATAAGAAATGAATGGAAGACAGTTAAAGCCAATGCTAGGCCCTCCACGGAAGAGGCAGCATCGTCAGAGTGTGTGTCTAGGGAAAGGGAGGGGGGCTTCAAGCCCCCTCCCTCCCCCCCCCACACATACACACACACCCACTAATAATGCATATAAAACAGTGCTGTGAAAGGAGGCGAGAAGGGTGACAAGAGGCATTTTGCTGGTTTGAAAGAGAGATCCTCTTTACCTGTAAATATACCAGACACTTCTCCTTCGGGGCCCCAAGGCAGGCCAGCTAGAGGAGAGGGAGGATTGCATCCTGCCATCAGACAAAGCCATGATGCTTCTCCGAACCTCAGAATTACAGCAGAGCTCAGCCTCATTCTAAAATACCTCGCTGATATAGAGAGACAGAGAGAGAGAGAGAGAGAGAGAGGGAGAGAGAGTAGGGAAGAGAGAGAGAGAGAGGCAGTGCGCCTGTGATGGTATAGCAGCAGTGCAGCCGTCTGTATGCTAGCCTAGCCAAGACCCACTGTATGATACTCACATCATTGCCTCCGTGTGTCTGTGAGCAGGGCAGCAGTGGCTAGGACTGTACTCATTGGCAGACTGTTCAATCAAACGAGAGAGTAAGCAAGCAAGGGAGCTGTTCTAGTGCTGAAACACAGCAGCTCACAGTTAGCAATAGAATAGCTCAGTTTTTTAACTCTTCAGTGATTTACATGTGCATGCAGTGTTCACCTTCTATTTCAGCCTAAACCCAATGGAAAAGTCCACTAATAAAGAATTATAGAGTTGGGGAAAGACAATATCACAGTGCGGCATGTAGTAAATCATGCCATAAATCATTTCTTACTGTGATATTGTCACCGCCATGGTGTCAAAGCCAGCATACAACATATGGCAGAAAATAGCTACACATTCATCTCAAGACAACTGGCTGTGCAGCTGGACAGACTAATCCAACCTAATACTGGGAACACAAAAGTAGGTCTGCATCCTACCTAATTCAAGGCCTTTCAAAGCAAATAAGCACATGCTAGTGTGGTGTGTAGGCCAAAAGTAATATTTTGGCAGCGTGCCTATACATAACCACTTCACTGTAAATAGGTTAGCTAGTTGCATTGGTCAAATAACTAAAAAAAAGATTTGTTTAGGGTTATAACACTATATATACAGCATTTAACATATGCAGCATGCAGGCTGCTGCAGCTAGGGATGCTGGGTAGTGACATGCTAATGACACATGCAGTAAAAACCTTTTGTTTCATCTCATACCATAAGAATTTGGTGTAGCTGTAAACCATTCACTGAATCCCCCACAAATAAGTGTAGCTAATCAATACAGCTAAGCTGGGAAGAATGCAAGCATGAAGTGCTATGAAGAGCTATTAAAGGGACTCTGTAGTCCCATGTATTCAACACAATGGTTTTTTTTACCATTAACTTTTTATTAGACAGAAATTCTTTACATATATATTGAGACAATACACAATATCTCACTGATGTTACAAAATCCATATTATCTGTCTTAACCCATACATTTTCCATTTTCTAAACAAAAATTGAAATGGTCCAGAATTATTATGTTACAACAATACTATAATTAAGAAACTATACATATATTTTTGTTGTTGTCTGTATATGTGTGAGTTTATAATCAATTTCCATCAACAATTTTATCTAAAACAGTATCAACAAAGTAAAAATAATATTATATGGTCACATCCTGTAGTTGTATGGGAAGAGGAAAGATCCTGTTTAAGGGCACACGTAATAATCTAAGTCTCAGAAAGGGATAATAAACTAAATTATAAAACTTAACTTTTATTGACTAGTAAAATCCTTATTAAAATATGTAAACGTAGGTTGCAAAGAGGCCACACACATTTGGTATCTCTTTAGATTTCCAGCATATAGCTGTACATTAGATTTTTCTGTACCTTTGCAGCTTTCCCTATACCGTATTTATTTATATTGTCCACTATCATATAGTTACATATTTTATACTATATGAATCATAGCACTTGTCACTTTATATTAAGCACTTTATATTGCACAATAGTCACTTTGTGAGTACATTGTCATTTAGCACTTTATATGGTGTGCTTATTAGGGACAGAATTCACCATTTTGAGATACCATATTAGTCAATCCAATATTTGTGTGGCCTCTTTGCCATCTACGTTTACATATTCTAATAATGATTTTACTAGTCAATAAAAGTTAAGTTTTATAATTTAGTTTATTATCCCTTTCTGAGACTTAGATTATTAGGTCTGCCCTTAAACAGGATCTTTCCTCTTCCCATACAGTATATTATTTATCCTTAGGAGCACCCTAAGTAACATACTCATTTGGTTTATATGTGTAGATACCTGAGCCACCATACTCCATACACCATACATATATTTTTTTCACATCCTGTAGTTTCAAGCATTTTAAGTAACTTGCCTGCCCACACTCCACTCCCGCGTCCATTATCATGAGCGTAGCCATTCTCCATCCGAGTCCCCAAGTCTCCCCCTCCCTCCAGGTACTTGACATGTTGGCCAATGTTAAGTGAGTGTAGATGTAGCCTATCTAGGCAAGCCCTCCCTATATTCTAACCAAGGACCCTAAACCTCAAGGTAGCGGGGCATTGCGTCCTCCATGGAATGTGTCATTTTTTCATTGATGGCAATATATTCTATTTTATTTTGAATCAACTGAAAGTCTAACTTTTCCTGTTTCCAATTTCTGTCGATGTGATTTTTTGTCGCTAGACACATAAAATGCCATAGTTTGTTTTGGGGTATGATATTTTAAGAACTAGATTTTATCATGGGCAAACTGTTTTTAAAATGTTAGAAAACTACCTTTAATTTATTATAAGCAGCCTTGGCCAATTGCCTTCACTGCATTACATATATCTCAACTTCCAAAGCATTGTCCTGCTTGAAGGACAGATAAGCAAAACCAGTTGTCTCTGTTATACAAGTACAAATGACAATTGGGTGAGTGGAAATGATCTAATCTGTGCTAATCTTCAAGGTTAGAGGACAATAATGGAGATGGCCAGGACAGTATAAAAATGCATAAAAAAGTAATACATTTACAGGATGTTTTTTATTTATCTTAACTTACTAAAAGTACCCATTATCAATACTAGTTCTTTAAGATTGCTAAATAAAACTATCTAGTATCCATTTACCAGTGATTAACCGTATAGAAGCTCACTCATTATTCTCCAAATTTTCATGACAAAATGATCGTTCTACTTATCTCAAACTCTAGCACAAATTGTGCACTAGTATCACAACTAAACCTTTACTTATGGAAAATGTAATAATATGACACAAGCTGCCATATTCATTTTACAAATAATGTTCAGAACTGCTCCGCCAAACAAGAGGCAGACTAATGAATACAGAATATATTTTGTACAAAGCATTTTAATTAGAAAATAGTTTTTGCCTGAAATATGGTGTCAATGATCCAAGAAAACTCACACGTACGCTATCACGGATCAGCAACTTCACTTTGTACCCAGTCTGAATCACGTACTGTATATACTGCAAAACTACACAAATAGACCCTCATATCTCTAGATGGACACTAAAAGAAGGCTGTCACCTCAAAACTCGTTTACTTCATTATGTTGCCAAACATAGCATCTCCTCACTTCTAAGAAGATCAAGCCTAAACACTGCTGGCTGGACCGACCATCCACATACTCTATGGGAATGCAAGTTAGGCAATCACTAAACTATTGCCCAAATTGAGTTTGTGGAGATAGGACACAGGGCATGGCCACCATTAAAATAAAGTCAAGTAGTTTTACAAAGTTTCCTTTAAGGTGATCTATTAACTTGCAGAAACAAATGTGAGACACAACATAACAGTGTGCAAAGTGGTATGGTGCCTACTCTTAACACAGTCTTTCAAGAAGAATTGCCTGGCATTTTTAGTCTGGTCTACAGTAGATATGCTTCAGGAGGCTTCTGCATGATTGTACAAAAACCTGAGAGACTGAACCCTGACTGGGCACCATCCCACAGGACACACTATTAAGTGGTGCCCATTGGGTCTCTCACTTCTTTTACACTATACAGGATCACTTACACTAATATAACAAAAATGATCATACACAGTACTATAAAATAAAGCAGTGACAGATTTTACTTTCCGGGGATCCAAGATCTCTGCAGATGGTGACTGTAGTCATGAAATTAAAATATGTTTGCTTCTGGGGAGGAAAGCTATGTCAAGTCTGGACAAGCTAGTAAAAAATAAAGATTTTAAACTATCAACAAATGTCTGCATAGTTCGAACTATGGTATTCCCAGTAGTAACATACGGATGTGAGAGCTGGACCAATAAGATGGCTGAGCGCATAGAATTGAAGCCTTTGAATTTTGGTGGTGGCGAAAACTGCTTACAGGAACTTGGACTGGAAGGAGATCCAAAAAATCGGTACTTCAGGAAATCAAGACAAACTGTTCACTGGAAGGTATGATATAAGGATGAAGCTCAAATATTTTGGCTATATCATGAGATGGCAGGATTCCCTGGAGAAGACTCTGATACTGGGAAAGACTGAAGGCACAAGAAGAAGGGTATGACAAAGGCGGAGATGGATTGATGAAGTCACTGAAGCAATGAACATGAACTTGATGGAGCTCAGAGGGGCAGTAACTGAGAGATGTACCTGGCATGCTGTGGTCCATAGGGTCACCAAGAGTCTGATGTGACTGAACAACTAAACAACAACAACAACAAAACAGAACTGGCAAGCCCACTCCATTATCTTTGCCAAGAAAACCATACTGATAAGCAAAAACAGAAACACAGGCAGATGTACCTGGCATGCTGTGCTCCATAGGGTCACCAAGAGTCGGATGTGACTGAACAACTAAACAACAACAACAAAACAGAACTGGCAAACCCACTCCATTATCTTTGGCAAGAAAACCATACTGATAAGCAAAACCAGAAACACAGGCAGATGTGCCTGGCGTGCTGCGGTCCATATGTCCATATGGTCACATATGGAAAGCAAAACATACATACACAAAGCAAAATCTAGCACATAAACAGGAGCTAAATCAAACTAACAATATATGTTTGATACAAAATTATTTAACACTTCAATTTTTATTACTAGATTTTAACAGTTGTAATACAGATATGACACATCTACCATATGACATGTATCTTGGTGCAATACAAAAATGATCATCCCTAGGTATCTCCACAAGACATGTAATGTAATATAATAAAAACAGCTAGAAGCATTATTCACACTAAACAGGGCACAAAACATGCATAAAATCCAGTTTAAAGTAAAGGTTGTATGTAGTAAGGAATACAAAGAACATAAGTAACAATAATATACTCCAACATGACCAGCACTGTTGGTTAAACCAATATAACTGTGACTAAATAGCACATATTATCATTGTCTCCAATAGTACATAAGGAGTGCTTCACCTAGCCACACATTAGGCACACACATCTAATCCAAAAAAAAGACATTATTAAAGGATTATACCTTTCTGGAATTTTTGATCCAATGAATTACTTACTAGGAAATAAATGTGTCTCATTTATATAGAGCCAACACATTCTGTAGCGCTGGGGTACAGTAAAACCTGGGTATGACAATATGTAACTTGACTGATACAAAAGGAGTTGACATGGGTATGTTAGATGAGTTCAGAAGCAGAAGAGTGGTGCTGTGTGGAAGTCAAGGTCTAAGGGTAAAATAAACTACTGTAAGAAACTAATGTGAATAGATCTTGGAAGTTATCAGTTGGTCGGTGCTTCTGCTCAGGTGGGTGGTATGAGGTTAAGTGTCACTAGCTGAACCCCCTCACAAGAGACCGCTTCACTCAGGTGGTGAATGGAATTGTAAAGATGTCAGCTCAAATAAAAATAGGTGAGATTATGCTGATCGGCTATAATAATTCTGGTAAGTGTGTAACGCTCCGTGGGAGCAGACACACTTACCAGTACTTCCTAAGTATGCGCAGCTCGCGGCAACAGCTGCAAGCTGCAGAGGATGAGGAAGGAGGAAGACACAGGGGAGAGGGGGGAGGAAGACACAGGGGAGAGGGGGGAGGAAGACACAGGGGAGAGGGGGGAGGAAGACACAGGGGAGAGGGGGAAGAGACACAGGGGGAAAGAAACACAGGGGGGAAGGGACACAGGGGAGGGAAGGGGGGAAGAGACACAGGGGAGGGGAGAGGGGCAACGAGATACAGGGTAGGGGAGAGGGAGAAAGAGACACAGGAGAGGGGAGAGGGAGAAAGAGACACAGGGGAGGGGAGAGAGAGAAAGAGACACAGGGGAGGGGAGACAAAGGGGAGGGAAGGAGGGGGACACAGGGGAGGGAAGCGTCAGAGAGGCATGTGGTGGGGAAAGCAGGGAGAGACACAGGGGAGGGGGGATGAGACACAAGGGGAGAGGGGGAGACACAGGGGAGGGAATGGGGGAGACACACAGGGAAGGGGGAGAGAAACACAGGGAAAGGGGGGAGAGACACAAGGGAGGGAGAGGGTGAGGAAGAGAAAAATACAAATTATACCGTGATTTTTGAAGGGCAATTTACTAGTATTAAGATAAGGGCCACTGCATATGTTATGACAGTGAATGCTTAAAATTATTCTTTCCACCCTTTAAAGCACCCTGTCTAGTGGGTAGAGGGGATTACTGCAAGATGATTTTGTGTTGCTGATAAAAAAAAACAAGTATCCCTGCCTGTAAGGTGCCAGCCTTGGATTGTTTCAATTGTATACAAAGCTGTCCTATAATAACCCACATTTGTAATTTGCAGTACAAGTTAAACTACAATTTATATAATGTTGAAAAGAGAGGCTCACACTTCGCTTCTGCTTGTATGACAGTTTTGTAAATATATTAGAAAACATCATAGAGGCAGGCTTATAGTTTGACAGGTAATCTAGATTACAGTATTTTAAAATAAATTATTTAAATCATTTAAAAAAAATTATATGACAGTAAATATACTGTAGTTATTTTCAAGGACCGGCAAAATCTCATTAATCAGTACATACAGTATTGTATTACACTGTTTTGGGTAAAACACATTTTTTTTGTGAGAAACAATTGCATGCCTATTATCCTCCACCAACTAAGCTGCCATGAGAAACTGTGCAGCATTTAGTGTAAAACTTCCCAGCAATCATTATTACACTGGACTTCAAAGCATTGGTACCTTTTAGGGACAGTAATACACCAGTGAGACAGTTAATTGTCAGCTATGAGCATTATTAAGAGTGAGGTTACCGGAACCTTACCTGTCTGTGGTCCCCATTTACAGGGTTTCTTTAATTAGAGCACATCTAAGCTCATGTACAGTGCCTTGCAAAAGTATTCACCCCCCCTTGGCATTTTTCGTGTTTTGTTGCCTCACAACCTGCAATTAACATGGGTTGTTTGAGGATTTGCATCATTTAATTTACAGAACATGCCCACATTTTTTTTTATTGTGAGGCAAACCACAAATAGGACAAAATAACAGAAAAAGTCAATGTGCATAACTATTCACCACCATAAAGTCAACACTTTGTAGAGCCACTGTCATGATTTAATTGTTTAAGGACTCATATTGCCAGTAATTTATGAATATGGCCAAGGGAGCATGACATTGTTGCTTTGGGATTATGTCTTATTATGTGGTTATATGTTGCCTGTACATGGTGTTTATGTATCCTAGTTATAATATATAATGAGAGGGAACATTTTATATAGAACATATGTAGCATTGTAAAAATGCTCTGCATAGAAGTTAGCTGCAGATCATTGCTCACTCACACATACAGACCTTGGGACAAGACAGATGTATGTACTTCAAGTAGTCCTAAGCAAACACTTGAGTTTAACATAAAGGTTTTTTCACTAGCCAGCTATAGATATCTGGTGAATTTGATCTCAGGAGCTTTGATAGCCCAAGGTGGCAAGCCAGATGGGCTGACATCACACATACCCAAATGTACACAAGGGTGTGGTATTAAAGAGTATTAATATGTTGTTTTTATCATTCAATAAAGGTTGAGCGATAGTTTTCACATATACAAGGTGTGAGACTATTTCTGTGTGTTGTATCCTGACTTGGGGAGTGGCCTTGCCATGGGCCACTAATAACCTGTATGCAGTATTATCTGCCTGTACCTTTTGGGCCTTGCCCTCTTCAGAAGCCACAGAGAACAGGAACTACATGATTCTGCTGGAGTAGGTTTGAACTACATTCATATCAAGCCCCCTTGAAGAAGCAGATCGTGACAGCCACCTTTTGCGGCAATCACAGCTCTAAGTCACTTTGGATAAGTCTCTATGAGCTTGCCACATCTTACCACTGGGATTTTTGCCCATTCCTCCTTGCAAAACTGTTCCAGCTCCTTCAAGTTGGAAATTTGCACTTGTGAACAGCAATCTTTAAGTCTGACCACAGATTTTCTATTGGATTGAGGTCTGGGCTTTGACTAGGCCATTCCAACACATTTACATGTTTCCCCATAAACCACTCAAGTGTTGCTTTAACATTGTGTTTGGGATCATTGTCCTGCTGGAAGATCAACCTCCGTCCTAGCCTCAAATCACACACAGAGTGGTACAGGTTTTGCTCAAGAATATCCCAGTATTTAGCGCCATCCATCTTTCCCTCAAAAACAAAGCGTTTTCTTTGATGGCCGAAAAGTTAAATTTTAGTCTCATCAGACTAGAGCACCTTTCTCCATACATTTTGGGAGTCTCCCACATGCCTTTTCCCAAACTCAAAACATGCCATTTAGTTTTTTGCTGAAAGTAATGGCTTTCTTCTGGCCACTCTGCCATTAAGCCCAACTCTATGGAGCGTACAGATTATTGTCGTCCTATGTACAGACTTCAGTCTCTGCTGTGGAACTCTGCAGCTCCTCCAGGGTTACCTTAGGTCTCTGTGCTGCCTCTCTGATTAATGCCCTCCTTGCCCGGTCTGTGAGTTTTGGTGGGCAGGCGTCTCTTGGTAGGTGTGCTGTTGTGCCATGTTCTTTCCATTAGGTTATGATAGATTTGATGGTGCTCCTGAGGGTCATCAAAGATTTGGATATTTTTTTATAATCTAACCCTGACTTGTACTTCTCAACAACATTGTCCCTTACTTGTTTGGAGAGTTCCTTGGTCTTCATGGCAGTGTTTGGTTAGTGGTGCCTCTTGCTTAGGTGTTGCAGCCTCTGGGGCCTTTCAAAAAAGGTGTGTATATGTAATGACAGATCATGTGACGCTTAGATTGCACACAGGTGGACATCATTTCACTAATTATGTGACTTCTGAAGATAATTGGTTGCACCAGAGCTTTTTATGGGCTTCATAACAAAGGGGGTGAATATATACGCACATGCCAATTTTCTGTTTTCTATTTCTAAAATATAGTTTTATGTATATATTTTTCTTATTTCACTTCACCAACTTAGACTATTGTGTTCTGATCCATCATATAAAATTCAGATTTGCAAAACATTGAACTTAAGGCTGTAATGTAACAAAATAGGTAAAAAGTCAAGGGGGGTGAATATTTTTGCAAGGCACTCTAGCTGTCAGAAAACTTTTCTGGGGTGGGTGATTAGCATAGCTAGGGAGATTTACGTTGCCCTTAAAATGGTGTAATCTGTGATATAGGGGATTAGCATAGGAATCTGTGTCTTCACTTGTGGTTTATTTCTGAAAAGTTTTCTGAGAGCTATATGAGCTTAGATGAGCTGTAATCAAAGGAACCCTGTAATTGTTTGTGTAGTATGTAACAAACTATCAACATTAGCAGCATTGTTAGCCATGAACATACATTTTTTTTTAAAGAAAATCTAAATTTTTGAAGACTCTGATTATGTATAGAAGAACCAATTGTGTCTTTGTTTCATTACTCATTAAGAGCTAGAACAAGTGGGTGTTTTATTATCAATCAGTGGAGGGAGTAGTATAACCAGAGGAAGACGCAAGGAATTTGTTGCTGATGTTACTTTTGTTCATAAATCCAAAAGAAATGTAATTGACTTATAAAATATAGGTGTGCAAGTCCAATATGACCTAATTTAGCAAAATAATAAGAGTCACAATCTGCAACTGCTCCCCTTATTAGTAATTAAAATATAAAATAAATATTAATATATATAAATAAATATAATAAAATATATCTGCAGTCTTCGGGTGTGTCCTCTATTACTTGGGGCAACACTCTCTAAGCTACACCAGCACATCAAACTATTAGATCTACTCTCAGTTCTTCCGACACATTTATCTTGCATATCCGATTGTTGGTACTTCTTCACTATAACTCACTAGGAAATTGCCTGTCGAAAATGACGGGAATAAAATTGTAAGCCTGGCAATGCTGTTTGACACACAATGCGAGGCTATGGGCCCTCTGAGCAACTTCGGCGCTCATAGCGAGCCCTGCGCTGAGCGCCTTTGGTGCTCATCGCGTGGCTCGCAATGAGCGCTTTTGGCACTGATTGCGAGCCTCTCCCCCATGTACTTTACTGGCCCCGTGATGTGCGCCTTCGGCGCCCTTCACAAACCCTGCAATGAGCGGCTTTGCTTTAAGGCCCACATGTTTGTCTATATTGCAGGACATTTGCCACTAACGCCATAGGGCCTCATTCAATTGCAATTTGGCCAATTGAATAGGGCTCTATATAAGCACAGAGCATTTTTTTTACAGACATTTTTAGTTAGTGAAGACCTTGCTTTTGGATAGATGTTCACTAACTAAAAACGTTGGTAAAAAATATGCTATGTGCTTATATAGAGCCCTATTCAATTGGCCAAATCGCAATTGAATGATAGAATCTGACTAAATGTCTTCAGAAACGGAAGGTATTTGAATTGTTAGAGCCATACTCTAAAAGGCAATTTAAATAAGGAAAAACATTTTTTCATATTAGTGTCCTCATTTAGTGAGCTAAAGACTTCTAATACATTTTAAATGTAACTTCTCAACTGTCATTTCGTTGAAAAATTAATAAAAAATATAGAAATGTATTTAAGTTTAGATATAATGGAGCTGTTTGTGATGAAGCATTTGTGTCGGCAGTTACAAAAGAGAGGTGGTGCAAGTGGTGGTATATACTGCTGTGGCAATCCTGAACAATAGGTCCATCTGATCCACTTATTTTATCTACCTCGCAGTATTACGCCTTATGAACTTGCCAGGTATTAACTCCTGAACTTTCTAATACTTAAAAAAGACACAAGTCAGTGGGAGGAGTTCTTTATCCCAAATAGATACATTTTATCTAAACTTTGTTATACCATTCTCGACTATTAATATATATATTTTTGAAAATAATGTCAACTGAGAAAGTACATGTGAATAGCTGCTTAATACAACTCTTTTTATTGGTCCTTTAAGAACAGTATTTTCATTTTGCTGAAAACTCACTCATTTGCAATTAATTTTATAAATTATCTTCAAGTATGGTACGAGAAACCACCTACACTACACTGTGGAAAACAGTCCATCTGGAGGCGAGGGCAAGAGGCCCCGGTGGAGGGAACTTTATTCCTCTTTGATTCCACAATCCACTGGGGACTTGAGTTGGAGAGTCCACCATGGTGCGTCCATTCTGTGGCAGGGGAGAGTCTGTGTTTCACATGTATTTTAGTTGTGCCAGACTCATTTCTCCCCTCACTATTTTTTTGGGGGGGGGGGAGTGTCTCGGAGCATCAGGGCCCGGAACCTCCTCGTCAACCTGTTCCTGGCATTAGCTAAGCTGGCTATATATAAGTCCAGGAAGCAGTGTTTGGCTGAGGGGGTTCATCTGTCATATGAGGCCATGTTCCGAGTTCTGGTGCGCTCCCGTATCCGAGCCGGGTCCCATCTGGCTTTGTCCACTGAGAGGATGGATAAGTTTACTAAAGATGGTGTGCTCTGAATGGTATCCCACCATCTGGATTATTTTTCTATTACTATCCTAATTTGATTTAATTTATTTTACAGTTTATATCTCTCTTTTAGTAGTGGGGTTGTGACTAACACCCTATAAAGGCCCAATCTCTAACTTATGGGTGTAAAATACACCGTGTAAAACAGTTGGATGGATGTAAGGCTTTCGAATGTTGTATATTATTTATCTGTAGCTATCCTTCCTATAATAGAGTACTTGAATGAACCAGGTACTCTATCAATATAACTTAAACTGACAAGTCTTTGTTATAATCCATGTACTTCCTAGATAGAAGCCCTTGTGCTACAATGTCCAGCACTTCAGAGGTCTATTTGAATCAGAAAATGCAGTTTTTCAGTAATTCCTGAGCTATTTAGTCTAATGCTTTTTTTTTTTTACAAACATTATCAGCCTTACTATTTTGGGGCTACGTTGTAAAACGTAGCCCATAACTCCAGATTTACGTGTTTCTGGTATTAAATTTTCCCTGTAACGTTGCTTGTTAACTCCCAGGATGGCCGAGAATAGGCCACCTGTGGAGCAACGTTGAACTTCGCGGCCGTAAATCCTTTCACCTGTCATGCCTGTAACCACTACTTGTTTAATTAAGCTATTAAATTGCAACATGGTCACTCGCGAACAAGCACGTAACACGCAAATGGAGCCCAACATGTGCTCGAGAGCACCCGCAAGGGAGGTAAAGTATAATACGTAGCACATGTACTCACTCAACTCACTACTGTACATTTATTATAAGGGAAAGTGATGTCAGGTCTTAGAATTAATAGCACAACATTCTCAAGCCCGCAAATCGGCCCCGAAAAATACTTTATTTCATGATTATATTTTGTGTTATATCGACCGCTGCAATCAATGTGTTAATACATATACTGTTACTAGCATGTCATAGAATATCATATTTACTGCTTTATTAATATTGCATCATATCTGGAATGTGGTTCCGATTGCAATCTGCCCTCCCCTTTTTAAGTGACATAACGCTAACAATCTCTTTTTCCATTGGCTCCATCTGAACCCGTAGCTACATGTTGGCTTAATTGTTTGCATTCGAGCACGCAACTCCAACGGCCGAGAACTGGTTTACGAAATAGCCTCTCTCGCTCGCAGCTCGCATCCAATTCTAATTTAAATGGCCAAATTTGAAGCACGCAGCCCTTACGTGCTACACGTTGGACTTACGAGGCTGGAATTTAACATGGCCTTATGTTATTATACAAAACAGAATGTATTGCATCGCTGTGGGATTCTTTGGAACTGATGAGGTTAAAATAGGCTTTACTTCTAGAGTGTAAAGCAAAGCAGGTCCATGGATTACTGTCATCAATAGATTTCATGCAAGAGCAATGGAGAGTGTAATTAAAAGCTGCTCCCTTTCTGAGCCCATTACTGGCACCTGCAGTCCTTAGGCACAGACCTAGTTACCTGTCGTTCACTCTAAGCTGAACTTCCAGCTGACACATATATTTGTGCATGTACCATGTGTACTTCTGGTGAATGCAGCACAATAACACATCAGTGTTTAGGAAGACATTATACGACAATCACAATACAAGCACCGATGCAAAAGTATGACTACGTCAACACAAGCACACAGATTTATGTGGGGCAGAATTAGCATACAATTTGTGATTATGGCTTTATGAGCTGTGGAAATGCAGCTGAAAGAATACAAATACTCAAATAGATTGCAAGTAATAAAATAAAGATACCTATAGGATGTGAGTAGCAAATTCACAGCAGTATGTCTCAGTTAGACTGTAAGCTCTCAGTTCTATAGGATCCAACAAATAATTGCACTGCATTGTTATCAGTATAGACTAATAATGGGTGATGCTCACTAGGATATGTTCTACAGTACCTATTTCTGCAGCATATCAAGGGAAACACTAGGGAATAAAACTATGATTATGGCAGAAAAGCATAGAGACGATCAAAGTCATACACAGTTTGCAGTTTTTTTTTCAAGAGCACAGAGCATACAGAAACATAAAAATTGACAGCAGCTAAAAAACCACTTGGACCATCTTGCTGGCCTATTTTTTTGCCTTAAAACTGCAGACCCTGTTTCATCATTGTAATTACAGTTAGAATAGCTTTATACTTACATTAAAGTATTTTTGCGTTTCCTTACTGTAATGCTGTAGGGTAAAAGACAACTGTAGCTTGAGAAAAACATCACTTATATAATGAACCAAGAACATTGGCCGCTAAGTTGTTTGTTGGTCTGGAAGTTTAGATGGTGTGCTCTGCCTATTGTTTTTTATTCAGAAGAGGACGAAGGGGGAAATATGGCCTCAATTGTGAGTGAGTTCAGGTGTGAGCATTTGTCAGTTGCCCCTACATACTAAAAAGAAGACTTTTGTTTTGTACCCAACCCATATGCACTGAACAGGAAGGATTAAGGGCTTTTCGGGGCATAGACACTAGTTATATTTTCATAAAGTAAGATTTTCTCTAAAATAGCTTTATGATCATGGATTTTTTTGTCATTCAGTCATGTCTAACTCTCTGTGAGCTCATGGACCATAACAAATCTTTATGTCCATGGTCATGCTGATCCACTTGCTTTTAATGGCAGAGATACTGGAGCGGGTTGCCAGTTCCTTCTTTAGTGGGCCACAGCATACAGCCCCTTGTATTCCTAGGTGGTCTCCCATCCAAGTATTGGCTTCAGGGTGGTATGACCTCTTGGTTCCCTGACTGGAATCGAACAAAGGTAGCAGTGGTGAAAGCACCAAATCCTTACCATATACCATGGAAACCACCATGTTGTTAGTTTGTTTCATATTTAAAAAATGTG